>JAREIS010000247.1:0-600000 GCA_030060385.1 Muscicapa striata striata | reverse complement strand
CAAGCACTTGGCAAAGGTGAGCAGAAGGATTATATCTGTCAGAATAACTTTTATGGGAAGCAACTCTTCCAGGAATTGTTTAAAATCCACATAATGCTTCTGAGTGTTAATGCCTGCGTTGGGACGTTTGCATTAGCAGATAAATGTGCAAGAACACGTTTCCAGACATCTGCCTAATGATGGCATATCTGAGCAGTTTGCTGAAACTTGGTCCTAGGTCCGTGAGGTCCTTGGGCTCCTGAAATGATTTCCAAGGTTTGTAATAAATTGTGCTGCTGAAGTGTACCATGGTTAAGCAATTCTTGCATGATAGAAACAATATGTGGTGCACTGCACTAAAACCAATATATGTTATTTTAACTTTCCAGCCTTCTAAAGCTTTCTGAAGGGAACACAGACATACAGAATAATTTCATATGTATAGATGCTGTGAAAAAAAGAAGAAAGCTTTTGTGATGGTGTCCCCAAATTATCGCCCTCCCAATACAACACAAGTGGATGACACAATGCTGATAATTGTGCATTGCATTAGTAAGAAGTGAGGAATAACAGTGTAGTTTTTAAGGTAAAGGCAGTTTCTAGATTTCCACAGAGCCCTGGATGAATTGTTTGCATTCCTCCAGCTAGGTCCATTATTTTTTAGCCGTGTCTGAGGAGGGAGGACTCAAAATGTGCAATGCCAAAGGGTTAAGTGGTGGTGATGTTTTGGAAGGAGGCATCTTCAGGCACAAAATGCACTGCAGTACTGTTGAGTTTCCCTTCCTGGTGCACACACTGGATTGCAGGATTGCAATCACTCAGAGTGTGAGTCACCAAAGAGGTGGCTTTCAGGATCTTGGGAATGGGAATGCAAGCCATGAGCTAATGTACAACGTGCCTCTTTCCCTTCTTTCCGGCGGGGAAAACAGCAGTCCTACTCTGCAGGTTGGTAACCGTGAAGATAAATGTCACAGAAATGTCACAGATACTACTGTCATGGGCATAGATTCAGGGCACAGATTCAGCTTGTACAGTTCTCTAGCAATATTGTTGTTGTTGTTGTTGTTGTTATTAAAATTATTAAATTCACAAATTATAATCTGTTATCAGGCTACACACACACGGTACATACTTTCTATGACTAAAGTAATTAAGACACAATAAGAATAAAGCAATAAAAAGACCTTGAATTTTATAAAAATAGGCAAATGGGGAGCATCCCATCCCAGACTCAGCAGCTGGCAGAGAGTATGTGCTACAGTAATTTACTGTGAACTTCAACTTTGTTTTGCTTAAGAGTCCATGAAGCTTGTGATAAATTAACTTATGCTGGAGCAGCCACAGCAGGCTGGCAGAAGTACTCAGGACTGAGCATGATTTTTATTGCTCTTACCTGTACTCTTAAAAAAATTTTGCAACCATGAATCGATATAAATTCTGTGTGGTGTTTTACACTGTGTTTCTCAGCTTAATAAAATGTAATAGGAAAGTTATAGGAAGAAGTGGGAGGGTGCCTAGTTAGAGCTTATAAAGCTAGGCCTATAAAACCTATTACACAGTTAAATAATGGCATGGAATGCAATTTTAAGATTATATCTGCCAAGGATCTTCATGGTATAGGTTGTGTTCTGTCAAGTCATTTGTACTGTCTTTGTTTGAAAAGTGTTAACTTGTTTTATAAAATTAAAAAAAAACCCCAAACCAGTTCAGTTCAGAAATCAGGCATCACTTCCATACAGTCTTTGTCTTTGACCTTGTCACACCCAAAGACAACTGACAGAATTGGTTCTGTAAGGCTGGTGTTTAGGAAGATAGATAGATTGTATCTTTCTGATCGATTGTATCTTTCACTGTAAGTCTGCTCCACATGTGTCATGGAAAAGAAGGGAGAACTCAGTTTCCCAAACCTCCCATCTCCCATTCGAGTCCTTTTACTCCTGGACATGGGCAGGACCTGTCTGCTTCCTGGCTGTGATTCAAGGGACAGTGAAGCAAGGGACAGCTCTGGCTATTCCTGCTCAACCACATCAGTAAGAGACAAAGACTGGAGAAACCCAGGTGTTTTTTTGAATCTCCCTTGTTCTCACCTGTGAGGTAGGTTCTGAGCACTCTCATGACCCCAGGGATGACTGCAGACACTGGAGGGCTGGGTCCCAGACATTGTGAATACACCAAAGTGCTGATATATAAAAGGTCTGTCAGGCATTTAGAAGATTTTGTGAATAAGACTCAGCACTGACACCATCACAGACTTGTCAGTCTTCATCTGAGAGCCTTCCTAAGTGTTACTCATCTTTGCTGAGACTTGTTTGCTCAAATGCTCAATCCAGTACAACACATGTAATTGTTTGCAAGATGGGAATCTTCCCATTTGTCTGCAGTTGGCCTTGAGGACAACTACATTGATTTTTCTTGCACTTTTATAATTTGGAATACACTGTATTTAAATAGGGGTTGGGGGAGTAGGTAAGGAGAGCAGGCGGAGAAGGAAAAAAAGACTGTGTGCATATGTGTATATCTATATTTAGCAGATTAAACAAAGGTATTTTAATAGGTTGATAGGAGAATAATAATTCAGTTTCATACTAGATTTTCATGGAAGAAAAAAATCCAAGGTGTTGCCAAGGCTATCGGTTAGAGAGAGGAACCTTCTGCCATTAATGCAGTTCAGAGTTCCTGCCTGAATCCTAAGGCTCCAGTGACAGATGTGCACCTCTGGAGACAGAAACAACTGCCAGTGGGAGAAGAGAAAGGAAAGGAAATGCAGAATCATCTCCTGGCATGCTTAGTGCATGCAGAGCTTGTATGTGATTTTATCAATATCAGTGTCTAGTCTTGCAAGAAACATTTTGAAATAGAACAGTGAAGGAGTACTGTACACACGGTGGTGTGGAGTGAGAAGTGGTGGAGCTTCATCTGAAAGCTTCATCTGAAAGCACTTCTCTGAAAGAGAAGTCTGTTGGGAAGGATGAATCAGGAAAACCTTATAAATATGAGTGCTTAGCAAGAGGTTAGTCAGTGCAAGAGCAGAGGTAAAAGGATCAGTGGGTAGCTTGAATTTGAAAGGAAATTAGTGCAAATTACAAAGTGTTTTAAATAATATTTCATGGGGGAAGAAAATACTGGATTGCATTCTGTTTTTTCAGAAACAGGAAGAAAGGTGATGGAAATGGATTAGAGTATTCCAATATGAAGATTCTGGATAAACTAACTCAGCTTCAGCCCTTCAGGCCTTCTCAAATGACATGACAGGATATCTAGAACAAAAACATGCTGAGAAAGATCCCGATTCCAGAAACACAGTGACTCACACACTTCCAAAACAGTGTTAAAACAAGCTGCTGTCCAAATTTCCTGCTGTTTTACATGTAATGCACGTTCAGTGGTGCTGCTGGCACACTTCCCTGAGTCACTATAGAACCACTGCCCCAATTCAGAGTTAGCCACCCACTGTGCAGTCGGTGCTTCTGTCATTACAAACAGATGTGAAACAAATGTCCCAATTCCTCGTATTCTTCAGGATCCTTTTGCAGACAGCAGAGCCCAATTAATCTCTGACATAGTGACTGTGTATGAAGGTGGACACCTACCTTCTACATTTCTGTGCCCTTCCATCTGATTACAACAATTTTCAATTGGATTAACATTAATCTCTGGGGAGATGGACTCTAAGTTAGGAAAGAGAATGGGAAGTTGGAAGGGACCATTACTTGATATGTTTTCTCTGTTTCAGTACCTAATACCTAATAATTATATTAAGTCTTAATGCTAACATGTCCTTTCCCATGGACCCTCCTTGCACCATGTGTTTGACAAGCTTTTATGAAGCACAGGAGACCATGTGGAGATGTGAGAAGGAAAGTTTAAGTGGAGAGAATGACGAGTACTGGCCTTGACCACATCAATATGAAGGGATTCAGTGATGCCAGGGAACAATGCAACTTGTCTACTCCACAAAACCTGGAGTAATCCTCTTCCTTGATGATTTCTCTCTGCTCTCTTTTTTCTCTACTGGGTCTTACTGCTGAAGAGGCCTTTCAGCCTTTGGGACATCTTGACCTATGTAGGCGTTTACTACAGCTTGTAAATGAACTAGAGGAAAGGGTAAAAATAATGAACAATTAACAGCATTGAGCCTGGACTTAAATGATCATGGTCCTATCTGTTTAAAATGCAAAAAGTAAGAATTCTGAATGCTGTAATAGGAGTCTTCTCTAATCTTTAGTTGCCATCAAAAAATATAAAAGGAAGAATAGCAGAATCTGTGTTTTGTTTTTCTTTCCTTTTAATGTACTGGTGGATCCCTTGAATAAATGACATCACAAAGTGTTTTGTGCCTTCATAGTAAAACTTTTGCCCTCTGTAAATGTTTCATACCATGCTGAAATCTGGAAATTAAAAAAAAAAATTATCCTAAAGGCAATTTATTTGAATTGACAGTCTGGCTTGAAGGAATCAAGTTTGGATTTCTCCCAGAGCACATTACCTGTCTCCTGAAAAAGAGTGTATTTTTCAAAGGTTAGGTGTTGCCCATTGTGTGCTTGAAAACCACCTTTGTAGATTTGCATTGAGGCAAGATGGTATTTGAATCTGCTGGAATGCTTTACATATTCAAATTGCCTGAAGGCTGGAAACTTTTTATCACCAGAGGACTAGCAGTGATGACAGTAAAGATACAGTTCAGTCAATGGAAAATGAGATGAAAGCAGTTGTTGAGACCTAAATTTTCTTCAAAATGCTTCCCCCAACCCCCTCCCCTAGACCCCCATCACCTCCTTTTTGTTGTTGTTGTTGCATGTGGAAGTCTAGATGTCTTTTGTGGAGATTTTCTGATTTGCAGGGTAAGTTGTACTGGATCCCAGGGGCAGCTGCAATAAGTATGGTTTGATCCCTGAATGGACTTCAGATGTAAATATGGAAAACAACATTTCTTGCCTGTAAGGAGAGTGACGTGCCATGTCCTTGCAGCTCTGATGAAGGTAACTCCCTACAACACTTCCTGCAGTATTTCCTTTTCTGCAGCATTCTTACTGGCTAGGTCAGAATTCATTTTTTAGCAATGATGATTTCCACTGACTTTGTATCTCCAAGATCTTACTCTGAATGTAAGGCAGTATCCTGAATGGCAGGGCAGTAAAAATTAGACACAATACTGAAGAGGAACCTATGTCTGTTGTCGTTTTTAACCTAGAGCTAAGAAATCCATAATAATTTGGTTTAGTCCTGCCTTGAATGATCCAGGTAACTTCTTACAACCATTCATTTTTGTTTTGCAATGACCTTTCTATAACACCATCCTTAAAAATCTAGTATTAAATCAGACAGGCTAAGTTGCAAATAGAGATACTGAAAGATGAAGTATGGACATGGGGGGCTTTTATACTAGTGCTTAGTTTCTGTTTCTGCAGAAACAGGATCCATAAGGTTTATTGATGTCTGGAGATCTCTGAGTGTGTGCAGCCATACACCAATGCACACAATAACTGGGAAAATTGCTGTTGCAGCCTTGGAAAAGATGACTTTTCTTCACAATTACAATTAATTAAACAGCTGCAAGACACAAACCTAAGAAGACAGCTAACAACACAGCAAATAATTAGGGATGCTCTACCTTGTGAGATATATTCATGAGTCTTACTAAATAAAGAGTTATGCACTCACATTACATAAGAATATTTGTGTATTCCATTACATGCCATTAAAAAAACCCAAACAGCCAAATAAAAAACCAGAGAATAATGCAACATGCAAATACCTTGGAAAAGAAAAAACATATGAGCTGTAGAATAAATAGTGCTATAAAAAGTGGTAAAACTGTTGCCAGAGACCTTATAGTGTTTTGCACAGGTTTACAATGGTGTTTGATCCTTCTTTGGTTTCTCATGGGACCCTTGTCCAGCTTTGTCATTCTCTATTTTTAGACTGATATCAGTCAGCTGGTTTGTAGCCAGTTGCACTAATAATAAACTGGCAGGGAGATCAGAAATTACTGGAACTATTTAGTCATCTTGAAACTTAAAATGAAGGAATACTCCAAAATTCTTGAAGGCGAAAAAACTCCACTCTTAAATGCCTTTTCTATAATAACTGTTTCATAGCATAAAAAGTCTACGGAGTTCAAATTGTTTCAGTTTATTTAGTGCTATGTTTGCCTTAAAAGTTGTAAGGAGTTCCAGCCAACAGAATCTATCTCCTCCAAGAGGGATTAATTTAATATTAGCAAATAAAAATAGATATTGTTGAGGATCCAAATGTTTAAAGCTGTAGAAATAATTTATTAGGGAGAATGACTTTTCGTATCATACAGCCTACAGCATTCTATGTAACATACTCCATTTGTCCTGTAAGGTTTATAGTCTAATGTGCCATTAAGAGGCAAGGTAGGCTTTTGCATCAGCTGCATGAGTGCAGTGTGTGATGTACTTGCATGTTTGACTGCCCCACTTGCAGGTTTTTTTAAGAAATCCAGCTCTCCTTTGCTGAGGTCATTCACTCACAGCTTTACAGTTCTAACCTCACTCCACAGGAATATTGTAGTGACTGGCTGACTGCTTTTGAACATCTGGCTGATGAGAGCCTGGTGAAATTTGGAAGTATGTTACTGATGTTCTTGTGAAGATGGAAACACTGATGCAATGTTTTCCCCTGTCTTTGCACCTCAAGGTTTTTGGCTGGAACTGCACATGTCCCGAGGTAGCTTTTGCTAGCATGCTATCCTTCTATTAATTTTCTATTATTTCTTCCACAGCTTTGGTGTGCTCAGTAAGGCATTTTATCCCCTTTGAAAGTCTCCAAAGTGAGAATAGCAAAGCAATCAATACAGTTACACCAATTTTAGTGAGGATTATCTATTTGGCAGCTGGAAGGCACCTCCCTCAGGTGTGCATGTCCAGAACCTGGATGCAGCCTGGAGCAGCCATGGCTGTACCTGTGTTATGTCCAGCTCAATTCACCCACAATGCTCCCATCCCTCAACTGGCAGTGGGAAATGCCCCTCTTGCATTTGTTCAGGCCAGGATACAACATGAGCTCAATATACCCAGAGTCAGAACCAGGACATTCCACTGCTCCTGAGAGCCAGGCTGCCAAACTGACTGCCACCACAGACTCATCCCCTTGGTGGACTTGATATCAAGGTGACCACGGGAAGCAACTGATCACAGCCCAGCATGGCAAACTTCATGACCAAAGAGAACCTCAGGGGTTCGAGCAACAGTAGACAGGTGATGTTCTTGTGCATGTTGTTTGTCAGTGGTGCCCTCTCCAAAACAGATCAGCACCAGAATGTTTTTAGATTCCCAAAAGAGATTTTCTACTTTAGTTGTGCAGGTCAGTGGCTCCTCTGAGAGCTCTGATGGGCTGCACAACTGTGCATTCAGCTGCTGAAGAACTGTCATCAGGAGTGCCAGAGCGGGGACAGCTGGCAGTGAGGGTAAACAAAACTGGAATAGTCAGTCTAAAATGGAGTGTGATATAATGAACAAGTGATGGGACTGATGGAGAAAGAAGCAACAGAAAATGGAGTTCTGAGTCTTCCATGACTTCATATATACTTTGGCTAAACATTTTCAAATAGACGTGGTCAGAAAATTCACAGCTTTTCTCCAGCTGTCTGTTGGCTTGAGGTTTGTGGCTCTAGTCAATAATGAAGGTAGTGAATCCCATGGAAATTCACACAGCATGTAGAAGAGGGAAGATCTTTTAAAGCACTGTGACCATTCCTTGCAAGTGTTTTTGAAGAGGACATAGTGACCTTAGTGGGTTTTTTCTTCCTCAGAAATACATGACAACATCTACACACAACAGATTATTCACCAAATTTAGCAGTTAAGCTTAGTGCATACTTTCCGTGTGGTTCAAGTGCTATAAAATACTCCACAGAGAAATGCTACTGACAAATAATCAACATGCAAAGAACAAGTACATAGGGGCCCACAATGCAACAAGACACAAATCCCAGAGTCTGAGTAATATTTTGCCCAAGGAATTAAAACAACAAACCAAGATCCACCCTGGAATGACATAGTGAGCTGAGGGTACTTCAGAGGTGTACTCCTGTATGAGTTATCAGTGCATGAAAAAAACAAAACCAAACTAAACAGCATCCTTACAACCCCAACAAAAAAAAAAAAGAGTAAAAAAAAAAGAAAAAAATTTTTAAAATTACATTTCCCATTTATGTCCTGTATTTTACTTTGATGCTCACCATTTCAGAGAGTTTTTCAAAAAGTAAATTTATTATTTTGCACTCAATACAGCATGCAAATGGTGATGCAGGTCCAACTGCATCTGAGTAACAGCTGCTGAAGTAGACCCAAATCCTTGCGTGGAAAGTGAAGTCCTGCTGTTTCTGATGGAATCTTCCCTTAACTGCCAAAATCTTTTCAAAAGCAACTTCTCCAAGGGCTGAACCAGTGCCCACTGAAAGCAAAGGGAAAGATTCCTATTGATGGCAAGCATCCCATGTAAGCCAGAGGTCTAGACTGTCCTTGCCAGAAAATCTTGTTTATGTGCATTTTGATGACTTTTAAAGCTTCTCTTTTTGTAGTTGTCTTTCATATGGATCTTACCATGTGATTCTTTTCCAGACACTTCACTGGATAAAGTGAGGTTGATGTGTTTCTATCCCTGATTCAACAGAGAACACAATATTATCAAATTAATTTTTATGAGACCTGCTTTAGTCAGGGTACATGGGGAAGCATATGCAATGTTTAAACAGTCTGCTGTCCAATGGCCTGATTTTCCCTGTATAAACATGTGGGATGAAGGTAAAAGACTCAGTCATGTGTTAAAGAAAACGATGTGGTGCCCTCACAATAAAACTGTAGAAGCCAGGTTTTTCACAATTTTACTCCATGGTTGAAATTGGTTTGTCCTCAGACATTCCAGTGCATATGGGGATTGTGGAATGAAATGGGACAGTCTCCCAAGCTCTCAGGGAAGGTGTGGCAGCCTGTGGTCATGTACATTCTCCTTTGATGCCCCTAAACGGCAATTTATTACCAAGGTACAAATCGGGTGAATAAACCTGTCTGAAAGGGTTTCATTGGGGCACGAGTTATCTATAAAACAGACAGGAAAGGAATGAAAAAACATGCACCTCTAGGTAAGAGTTTCTTTCTGGAGGAGCTCTAGCCTATCATTTATTGCAACTGCTATGATGGGGTAGCTGGCTGCCTGCAGAAAGTAGTATAAACATATGCACTCAAGACAGTAAAAACTGTCCCCTTCTGTTATTCTTTAACTAAATTTGTTTCCTACTGTCGGAGTAGAAGTTCTTGCAGTTGCAACTCATATTCTTCCTATTTTTAGAGACCAAGATTGTTTTCGGCCAGATCAGTTCATTTAAAAAAATGCAACACCTTCTTGTCCCTGCATTAAGAACTGCAAATTTTGTTACATCTTTGATACCACAACTAATTATTCAGAGAAGAAATCACAATTAGCTGGAGTTTTGGCTATAGTTTACCCCTAACTTTGCACTCCTTTGGTATACAGTGTATTAAGAGGACAGACAAGATGACACTTGAACCTGAGCCAACCCTGCCAAGCTGGTGGCATCATAAACGCTGGAATTATTTCAAAGGCTTAATAAATCTAGTCTTAGGAACACCAGTTAAGAGTAATCTGCTCATCACAAGTTTCAGAGAGGCAGGATATGATCTTTTGCCTATTGTTGTGAACCTGGCTGTACCCTAAATAGCAGCCATATTTCCATAACAAAGGACTTTAGTCATGCAAGTCCTCCCCCTCAGGCCCAAGGATGGCCGACAGGGTAGGTGAGATTCAGCTTTCCCTTGGTGAAGAGTGTTACACCTCTATAGGAGAAGAAATGCAGAGCAACCATGAGATCTTCGAAATTTCAAACACACAAATCCAGCACAAAGTGTTTCTGGAAATCATCTTCACTGTCTCTGCCACTCTGTACCAGCTAGATCCCTTGAACTCTTAGGCTGGAAGGTGAAGGGATGTACAAGAGTTTGCTTAGGCTAACTTGGGCTTCTATTATGCAAAAACTCAAAACAAAACAAAACAAGAAAAACCCAAAAAGCTCACTGAGGAGATAAATAAAAAACAGGAGCCTTCCCTCTCTTCCCATGACAGGCCTGTAATTTGAATACCCTGTGGTAATTTTGTAAATCAATCTTTTGCCTTAAGAGAAGAAGCCAAATGGGCAGTGGGGACAATATCTCTCTCTTTGGTGTGTCATTTGGTCTCATGGTATCTTGCCTGGTACTCAAATGTGTAGGCATTTCTCCTCCCCTCCTATTGCAGCTGAATGACTTTGCTGTGTTGATTTGAATTGACCTGACTAATCTCAACTTCCTCTAACAGTTTAATGAAATGTCAGAAGTTAACAATGTTCACAGAATTGGAAAAAAAGGCCATTCAAACAATGATGAAAAGAAACACATGGACAGCAGTTTTTAAACAGATTTTGGGCTATTGGAAATAATTCAATGAGCTTTAGCCAAGCTGCAATACAAACATACTGAGATGTGACCAAAAAAAAAACAAAACAAAAAAACCCAAAAAAAAAAAACCTGCATTTTTAATCTGTTTAATCTATTTCAGGATTACAAAAAGGAGGTATATAAGAAAAGCCATAATTAGGTAAATTGGAAAAAAGAGAATGAGACCCCTCCTCCCCCTCTTGGATCATCTAGCTTTTGGAAATACAACCACAGAGCAACAGTTACGTGGCACTGGTTCCACCATCTGAAATTACAGGAGGCAGAGGTAGCAGTGATCTGGCAAGTTGAGTCCTGCTCCTTTCCAAGAGAAGTTTAATGGTGCTCTCAAGTGCAAAGGGACTGAATACACTGCTCATGGTTCCAATCTCATAGAATCTCACAGAACCAACTCAGAGGAAAAAGCTTACACTGTATTCTCCTATTAAGTACAGTACAGTGAGCTAAACCAAACACCTCAGTGCTTTGTCTATCATTAGTTTTTACTTCCTCTTAAGAAGTTATTGAAAACTCTACTAAAATAGTATATTTTTTACTAAAGACAGCCCCCAGACTTTGTGACCTGCCCACAGGAATTAATTTTTGTTTCCAGCTGAAGGAAAGAGAGACGTTGTTTTGGTGGTAGCAGTACCAGTAAAGCACTAATCTTTTCCCATTATTAATTTTTCCTCAGACAGATATCTTCGTATCTGTTTATAAAGGTGACAGATGTTTAGTGTAGTTGTCCTCTGAAGCACAACATCCTGTAAGAAAAAAACACAATTTCCAGACACTACCATCTCACTGGAGAGCCTGGAAACTGCAGCATCAGTCTGGCTCCTGTATAAAGGAGTCTCTAGGACTTCCCATAGTGCAGACTGTGTATCCTAGCTTTGACAGTCTCAGTATTCCAGGAAGTCTCTCCTCCTTCCGATCACACCTTCAGCTGTGATGTAACTCACTCAGCAGTTACACTACAGCTGCCTCCCAGCTTTCCAGACATCCATGGATGGATGGATGGATATAAACTTTGTTTAGTAAACTCTACAAGAGTTTACTCAGCCTTAGGGCTGACTACATGCCCTTGCATGTTCATTAACACTTGCACAGAGTGGAGCACTCAGAGCAGGGAAATGCCATGTTAGAGCAATAATGGGGAACCAACTGCTCTGGCAACCTTTGGACTCTCAAGCTGACTCTCTATGGAAAAAAAGGTTCCCTGAGCATGTAAACAGAAAACAACTCTTGTGCAGAAGCCTGGTGGAGAAGAGACAAGCCTGGAGGTTGGGCAGACAACATATTAACATGACAAAGAGTTCAGTGTTGCAACCAAATGCCATTACCTTCACATATTTTTGCACAAGGCCTTGGAAAGGCTGAATCCCTTAGAAAGCAGACAATGTTATATAAAATATCCTCCCCAAGACCCTCTGTTTACATGATGCAATGTTTGAATCCCAAATGCTCATAATTGCTGCACAGGTCATTTGAGCTGAATGATTTAATACATTAGCATTATAGTGCCAATCCAGACAGAATAGGAAAAAATTATTTGCAGGAACAGATGCAGCTGTGAGAGACTGGAAGAACAAAGGAAAACTGAGAGCCAGTAAGCATAGGAGAAATTATGAAGACCACTAGAAGCTGAAAGGAAGAATCTGGGCCACAGTAACATTACAAAATTATGCCAGGCCATTACAGAGCAGGCAATGAGATTAGTACAAGCATATTGGGAAGGTAGTGCTTTCTCATGTCGTCAGAGAAGACAGACTTACAAGCCAAAACATCTTTCCTTGTCTTTAGAAAAGACAACTAATTCTGTTCATCAAACGCTCCCACTGAAAAACTAATCCCTTGGCATCAGTGCTCAAAGCATGAATAACCTACAGAAGTTAGGTCCACAAATTCACCACACAGGCATGTCCACAACTGCTCTTGGAGCTTCCCGGGAATTCCCCTGGCTACTTATGCTTTGGCAATGTCTGAAGGTCATGCTGGGTTAACGCCTTATGTATCTTGAGATCTGGATTTTAGCATGATGGTATCAGCACAGAGGATTGACTGCAGCTGCTCAAACCTCATGCAGCAAAAATTTCAGTTTGCATCACTGAGTTATCACATAATATGGAGGACTGGATTGTCAGAGTGCAGTGAGTTAGGGATGGTGCCAAACAAGGAGCCTGGTACTGTTAATAAGAAAATCTTAGATTTTTAGTCAATGCCCAGAGCCAAAAGTGTTTTACCTCACAGCTTACTTCAGTGAAGTTCAAGTGTAAAGACAGAATTCAGTATTTCCAGCAGAAATTATTTTTCTTCTGTGAGAAGGTAATAAATGACATTTCACAATACACCACTGAGTCAATATATTATTTCTTTGCTTTGATAAGCCACATGATGATATCCTGGAACACAGAACCTAAGAAACTGAAATTAGCTGGCCATCACTGCAGATGAAATGCATGTTTGTAAAGAGCTACATTTTGTACTTGCACAAAAAACCACACTGCAATCTACGTCTGGTCTTTTGGGGCATTTTAGTTGCCCGAAAAGCAATTTAAATTTTAAAATATTTAACTTAGGATGCTGACAAAGAAGAGAATCCCTGAAAATGCCAATCTACTTACACACTCCTGACTTGCTTCTTATGCTTGTAAAAATCTCAAATGCATGTAGTAAAACAAAAAAATACTTTCTTATAAGAAAGTGTGCTTCAGGAGATGACAGTGTCATGAAATATTTGCTATCACTCTAATGCTTACTAGTTTGTAATTCAAATAAAAGTTTTTAAAGCCTGTATAAATAAACAGTGCAGCAAGAATCTATCTCTGTAACACAGAGCTAAAACAGTCTTTTATAAATGTTTTGAATAATTTCCTTCTACATTTTGACTCAGTCATTGTACATTGCACAACTGAAATAAGAGACACATAGAAGATGTAATTAGGACATTTCACCAATAATTCTGTTTTTCTTAGGAATTTCTGTTGACTACTAGATCCTAACAGAATTTAATTCTGCTAAAATCAATGGGTATTTTACTATCAGCTTCAATGACAAGGATATAAATAATGGAGTTATATACAAATGGAATATGGAAGGATATAATAAAATTTAATCACCTGCACTCCTCAGGGTTTGTACCTAAATTAAACACTGAACGTATAATAAATAAGCACAAGAGCTTAATGTGAATAAGCCAACAATGCTAGGAAATCTTTATCTTTTCTCATTTCCTTTCCAAGTACTTCCTTGTGACAGTCTACCCAGGAGAAAATGACCAGGATGGCACAGATACTACTCTCTAATATAGAACAGATGATGGATGTATTCCCCAATTCTGATTTAGAGGCAGAGAAAGTTTCACAAGAAAAGAACAATTGGAAATAATAATTGTATTCTGCAGAGAGTATTCCAAACTCATATAATCTTGTATTTCATACAAATCAAAGGATATACAGGAAAGTGAGCGTCCTTTACAGTTTGAGAAGTCTAGGTAAAACAAATGGATTTACATCATTACTAAAAAAATACACATAATTTCCCAGAGGAGCATGGTAATAACCCAGTTTATGTTTTTCAGTTTTTCTGATGAAAATATGAACTATTACCCTGCAATGTAATTATCTTTCCCAACTCCTACTTTACAAACATTGCATCACTCCAACTATTTTCCTCTTTTACTTACTTTGGAATTTAGTCTTGCTCAGAGTTCTCCTTAATTATTGTACATTTGTTTATTATTTTAATGCACTGAAATTCTGCACAAAGAGGAGTTTCTACTTTCTCTACAGCCACAAAAATCATATTCCACTAGAGTCTGGAGACTTAATTACTGCATGTTTTAGGTTAAGACACAGAGTTACAGCAGGGAAATGAAGGAAGATGTCGATATGCTTACACACATACACCCTCTTAATTCGTAAACAAAAAGTTTAAAAAAAACATCCCCACAACAAAATCTTCACAGATTATTCCAGCTTCTGTTAAAAATTATTTAAAACTTAATTCTTATTTAAAACTTGAATTCTTCCACGATTCTGAAGACGGCTGGCTTTGTCTCTCTGCTCACATTTAAAACGTCTAGAGTAACGCAGGGGGGAAGTGAGAGACCACCAGAGGAAGACCTGACAAGGGCAGGCCTGTGATGAACAAACACTGTGTATATCATGCATCCATAAAAACCACATGCAACTCCTGACAAGACAGCTTCACATCACATAATAGCCCAGTAACAGAGTTGAACTGAGGTCAAGACTGGAATACTAATTTTAATTGTCTTGTTCTAATTTTTTTATCCTCCTGGCTTTTTTGTATTGTAAGATCACAAATAACTTGTGTACATATTGGTTCTGAAACATGAGGTTATTGTTTCTCTTTGTTGGAATTTCCTAGAGGAAAAATATTGCCAAAACAATTTAATAGCGTATTCAAAATTCAGAGTGCATTTTGACCCAAGTGACTATAAATTAACCTAAAAAAAGAGAGGAAGGACAATAAATCCTTCATTTTCCAAACAAATCAGGAAAATAACTGCAACAAAAGAGCATTTCAAAGAGTCACTGAACAATACTGAGAAAGCACATCTGCTAATCAAGGTAGGGACAGTTCATTTGGAGGAAAGACTTCCACAGCTTGAGGCTGGAAGCTTTGTTTGGAGAAATGTGCTGTAAAAAATTAAAATATTTGAGCTTCATTAATTTTTGATGTATCTTCAACAAAACCAGGAGAATTGTATCACTCAAATCTGAACAATTTCACTTCTCATAAAACTGTTTTTCAGAGAAGCAAGACATGATACTTGTAAAGCACTTGAACGATGTGTTAAGAATTTGTTTCAAAGGTGCAGCTCTTCTCAAGATCCTCATATTGAGGATGGTTCTCATGCTTCACAGTGTTGCTCAAGGCTGTTGCCAAATATCGCAGTACCACTTGTGACAGCCACGGGAGAAGGGGGAGTTTTCACAATAGGAATTGTGCAATCAGATTAGCCAGTCCAAGGAGGATTATAAAGATGTGAATGATCAAGGCAGGCCACGTCAGCTGCCCAGAACGGTGCAGGGAGATCATGTAGATGAGTGATGGATACACGAATACAAAGGCCAGACCACATGTTGCTCCTGAGTATCTGAGGAAAGAGAGGGAAGAGGGGAAGAAAAAGGAAAAAAAAAAAAAAAAAGAATGATTTGCATCTATTCTTATTTCTTGTTGTCATTTAACCCCGCTAAACCAATGAACAATCTGGATGAATATTGATTTTCTGCAATTGTTAAACATCAGTTTCTGTTCCTTGCTGACCTCTACCTCTTTCACTAGCATTTAATCATCACAGCCTGTGTTGTCCAGCCCCCTGCTTGCTTGTACCTGCATTCTGACATGGCTCTGTGCTTTCAGTCACACCCTGTGATGCTGTTGAGGACCAAATCCCTTACTTAGACTTGATGTTTCTACTTTCTTTGGGGAAATTTCTCAACATGCAACAGAAGGAGACTGGACAGTGCATCCTCTGTTGCTCATCCTTTACTGTCAGAACTGCAAATCTCATTGTATCCCAGCCATCTGAGAACACATATTAAAGCATTTAAATATAGAAGCGTTCCTGAATCTGCAACTCTTATTTTAATTTATTTAATGATGTTCTAGCAAATAATTCTCCAGACCTAAAAGGAACAACATGCCCTTCTTGTAACATGATCAACCACAGCATGGGAAACATTTAACTGCTCTTTTTCTATCCTCTCTCTTGCTTACAGAAATGTTCTCATTATTTTCACCTACTAAGCAGCCAAATGTAGTTAAGTAACAACGTATTTTGTTTCATACATTTAAACATTCTTTTTTGAGGAAAGATCAGTCTAACTTGCAAACACGCAAGTTAGGCTGTATAAAGACAATTTATCTGCTGGAAATCCACTGTTCAACATGTTTGGCTACGATGCACAATACAGACACATTAGAAGAGATAAGCACCAGTTTGCAAACAGAGACATGTACTGCACAATGTTTAACCAAATTAGGTATCAGGAAGAAATTCTTTCTGTTAGGGTGCTGAGACACTGGAATAGGTTGTCCAGGAAAGCTGTTGGCATCCGGCCCCTGGAAATGTTCAAGGCTGGGCAGGATAGGGCTCTGAGCCCCAGCTCTGGTCTAGTGGAAGGTGTTCCTTGCCCATGGCAGGAGGTTGGAAGTAGATGATCTTCAAGGTCCCTTCCAACCTCTAGGTACATTCTATTACTCTAAGAGTCTATGATGATGATTAACTACACCATCTCTTTTACTGGAATACAAAAAATCTGACTACAAGGAGAGGTAGTAGAAAAAGAGGAAATGGGGAAAACCCTCAAAGATCAGCCACTGAGCAGAAGTTAAGTTATTTTGCTACTTTGGTCAGACCCAAACCCGTCATTCTGGTTTTATAATTGCAGATTTCTGTGTTTTTAAACACCACCCTCTCCTGGTTGCTTTAGGAAAGATGCAAACCAAGAATAAATGACAATGCATACAAATATGTTGACGTCAAACACAGTAAAATACGACTCATTATTTCCCCTAATATTTTCTAATTATAGAAATCCTACCTTTTCATCAACATAGTAAATCTAAGATATCACATAGAGACACAATTTAATGCCACTTTTCACTTTAAAGTTACTAGCTTTCCCAGATTTTTATTATGGACCTTCAAACCAGGTTCAAATGGTCTTAACACAAAACAGAAACTAGAGAGAAGAACACAAAAACAAAGCAACTTTTCTTCTGGCACCATACTATTTTCTGGGTAGAGTTACAAGGTCCTCAGATACAGCTCCAGTAAAACTCAACCACCTCAGACACAGAGGCACAAAAACAGATGTCAGAACTTTGCAAGCTGATTGTTTACACACCAAATCATTATTTACAACTTAAGAAATCATAAGCTTCACAAAATATAAAGGTATAATTATTAAACTACTTTTCGACATGAAGACACAAATGTAGCAATACCACAGGGGGCAAGTAACACTCACCGTATGATACCTCCTATATTTGGATAAAATCTTGCCATTGCTACTCCAGCTCCCACAATGGCTATGTTCAGGATAAGTACATGGAAAAGGCTATGGGAAAGTGAGGAAAGAGTGTTAAAATCTGTTACATTTATTACAAAATACCATCAATGTCCTTCATTTACTCTAACATTTAACTGGTACATGAATGGTGTTTTCATTTGCATGTCTCACTCTATTAAAGCTAATTAATTTCACAGCAAACATGCCATCTACTGAATATTCAGAGTGCCAATTTCTAAATACCTAGTATTTTGACTCAAAATATTCTTAAGGAATAAGAATGTGTAATTTGGCAATTCTTACTAAAAACACCATATGTGGTACTCAGCTCTCAAGTTTTCAGATGGATATCCAAATACCAAAGAAACAATACTCTATAACTTAATTCCCACAAGAAAGAATTAGCCTGTTCACAGAATGATCTGAATTGCTCAAAGTGAACTAATGGAAACCAGAAGAAAGGCAAAGATGCATCAAGTGGAAAACATGACAAACATTATTTTGGGAAAATAAAACCTTAAAATTTGAACTCAACTGCATTTTGATAGAGGACAAGCATTTAAAATGTTGGATGTCTTATGGTATATGAACTGTAATGAACTTCCTTGCTCCTGCCCTATGTGCTGAATTTTCTTGCTGAATTTGTTTTTACAAATAATTTCCTTTTGCATTAAGGATGAGAAAACAGAGATTTTATGGTTTTCTGCAAAACCAGCTTTTACTGCATAAGACAAATTCAGTGCAGTTATGCACAGAGCTAAGACTCAGGAAAGTATCACTTTTCTTTCGAGAATATGAAATGTTGGCATATTTTAGCATAAGGTAAAGTCAGGAAATATAATAAAAACCTGTGATATTTTGGTAACACAGCTGTTTCTATGAAGGGAAAAAAGAATTCTCACAGGGGAAACATATATACACTAGCAGGTTTTGTTTATCCTTCTGGAGGATATGATTTCCTAAAATATACAAAACTTGTAAGCCAAGGCTAATTTTTTCTTCACAGTAGAAAGTATGTGTATTATGGAGGATGTAACTAGCTAACAAACTTTTTAAAAGTGACAGCTTCCATGGCTATAGCTGAAAGGCTGCCTGCCAGTTTCCATGTTAGGAAGAAAGATTAGAGACATAGAATAGTCTCATTAAAGTTCAGGGAAATGAAGGCAATTAAAAACACAAAGGAATAACTTAAGCTATGGACTGTTTTTAACCTTGAATCTTTAAAACTGATTTCAAAAGACAGGAAAAATGTCTTTAATTTTGTAGATGACATTTTAACAGTGGTACAAGAGGGGTACCTTAGAGATGGATGACTGTTAGTGAGACTGCAGCAGCTGTTTAAGTTTAAAAACGTGGCAGATTGCAAATCATACTATCACACAACTGAAACAGATAGTTTACGGATGCAGAAAATGACAGCACTTCTTCTATTCTTTTTTGGCTGAGATTGTATTTTTAGCAAGACTGACTAAAACCAGTGCAGGCTTACTAATTCAAAAATGTTTTGCAAATTTGTGTCAGTTTGGAGTATTTTAGCACAAAACCTGAAAAATCTCCGAAGTATTTTATTCTGCCATGCTTTGAAGATGTGATTTTGTCGTTCAACACTGTTGTTTTTAAAAAAATAATTACAGATTATTTTAAATTTTGAAGGCAAATAGGAGTGTCTGTATGTTTGGTGTGAAATGAAGTGTTTTTCAATTTCTTGATCTGGGAAAGGGTTAGTGGGTTGAGGGGAGGACAATGTGTTCTGGCTCAATTGAAAACAATGGTTCTTAAATGCTGAAACCTCCAAAGTTATTCAGTACTTGTAGAGGAGTGTTTTGCAGTTTTCATTGCTAAAATTAATCAGATTCCTCAAGAACAATACCAAAATCAGAAGGGCTGAAAAGGCTTTGCATCTATCTGTTTCAACGTGAAAGATCACACTGCATTCCTGCCCTGGAACATCCCTGCTCCTTCCTCTACCTTTAGGAACAGCCTGAGCTATAACCATCACATAGGACAACAGGTATTTAACCTACAATCCCTTTCTTTTACCTAGGCAGATAGTCACATCTCAGCTTAGCTTGTCTCCAGGATGGGGAAAAAGTGTCAGTCTTGATGGAGAGAAAAGCATAACCATTTAGGAAAAAAAAACCCCTACCCTTCGGAATAAAGTCAAGTCTAATACCTAGGGCTACTAGTAGCTGCATTATTTGAGACAATACTTCTCCAAAGACTCTAGAATTCCAGGAAGGTGTGTTCCAGACAGGACAATCATGTCTAATAGCCCATGACATTTTAACAAGTTAAAAATTGGTCAGGTTTAGCCACTAGCTTAGACGCTAGCTTACAATAAAATTAATGCTCACCACACATTGCAAAAGGACAGTCAGGAGAACAGCATTTGGAGGTAGGGGACATAACCATATCATTGCTTATTACAGTAAGAGGAAGAATAGTATTTAGAGGACATCAGAGATTAGAAAATATTCGGCCTGTTTTTGCTTAATCACCCTGGCCACACACAGGTGTTTTCTAAGCAGTGTAACTTCCCTCCTCACAGTCAATGGCAGCAGAGTTGGGCGGCCCATGCCAGGGCTGCACTGTCTGCCTGGGCAGCCTGGTTAGGGCTACTCTGAGGCACAGGTTGGGTTGCCTGAAGGAGTCTGTAATTCACAAAAGAGGCACACCCATAGCAAGTCTTTTATATTCTGTCCTTAGTCTCCATACTCTCAGCTGGGCAGATGAAGATTTTAGCTCTTTTCTATAAAGGGAATTACTGCTCATCTGCAAAAATCTAGCAATACCACAAAAATGATAACGGAGAGGAGAAAAATAAAAAACATTAAAAGAAAATGCAAACTTTCCCCTAAGTCTTGTTTTTTTCTCTCTTGACAAGGTTAACCTTTCAGATTGACAAGTGGAGAAACTACCTTGTATACCAGAAGATCATTAAAGGGCTTGCACCATCAAGCTCTCTCCCATGGAAGTATTAGCTGCACTTAAAGTCACTGAACAGCAGTGACCATATATATCTAATTAACTTTGGCATCCTCAAAGGATGCCTCAAAGAATCAGGACAAAAACAGTGAAACCAAACCCTAGCACAGGGGAAATCTAAACACAGAAACTGAGTTTAAATCCCCTCAAGTTTTAAGTTCTCTCAGAAGTTCTGGACTCAGCATGGAATCACAGGAGGAACACCCACAATAAGGGAAACTGGAAAGGAAGGAAAGAAGAAAATCAGGATCATCCAAGTAAGAAATTTTGAGAGGTTTCTGTATCTAAAAATGCATTTTCTTCCTGGAAATCTTACTCAAGTGACATTCATCAAAAGGCAATGAATCACAACCTTTAAGAATCTAGGCAGAACTTAGATGAAGAGCAGACAAGCAAACAGGCATACAAGTAGAAAAAATGTATTTCATTGCATCAGAAGACATACATCTGTGGGAGAACTGGCAGGTCTGCTGGGCTACCATGGAGTAAAGGGAGGATAATCATTAAGAAAAGCTAAGTGATTTTTGTCTATCAGCTTATTTAACCTCTCACAACAGGAAACATGTTAAAAAGTTTTTAAAAATCGTCCGATGACTGTAGAAAGCACTCTATGCACACCATATAATTAATCAAGTGAATCTCTGTCACAAATATCACTGTAGCCAAGAGTCAGTAACAATAATAAAAAAATTGGCTTTCTGTATGTATAAGAAGATCCAGAGTCAAGTAAGAATCAACAGATAAAGCACATGCATCTGGCCCTAAATCAGCTGTTAAATGACGTTATTACAAACATATCTCATTTTAGAAAAGAAAGCAATTACCCAATACACAAAATTTTGGCATTCCTTAACAACACCAGGGAGAGCAAAGAGAATGAACAGTTCCTTGGGTTTTGTCCCAGTACATCACTTTCTCTGTTGTAATCTGTATACTAGCATACATTTTTCAAAATAAAAGAAGGAATTAGGATGTGGTCTCTCATTTCTAAACCTTTTGTAGGCAGCAGAGAAAGAAAGGCTGAAGGATTTGTGGATTGGGTGCACCCACTGCTCTAAGGTGTGTATGATGCAGTGGACATCCTGGAGGGAAGGGATGGCATCCACAGGGATGTGGACAGGCTTGAGAGGTGGGACCATGCAAACCCCAGGGAGTTCAGCAAGGCCAAGTGCCAAGTCCTGCACTGTGCTGGGGCCATCCCAGACACATCCACAGGCTGGGCACAGAAGTGACTGAGAGCAGCCCTGTGGGGAAGGACTTGGGGGTGGTGGCTGATGGAAAACTCACCATGAGCCAGCAGTGAGTGTTCCCAGCCCAGAAAAGCAAGGGAATCCTGGCTGCATCCAAAGCAGCTTTGGCCAGCAGATTGAGGGAGGGGATTGTGCTGCTCTGCTCTGCTGAGATCCCACCTGGAGCACTGCATCCAGCTCTGGGATCCTCAACACAGGGACATAGAACTACTGGAGCAAGTCCAGAGGAAGGCCATGAAGTTAAGAGGACTGAAATACCTGGTCTAAAATGATGGGCTGAGAAAGTTGGGGCAGTTCAGCTTGGAGAAGAGAAAGTTTTGTGGGGACCTCACAGACACCTTCCAGTATCTGAAGGGGCCTACAGGGAATCTGGAGAGGGATTCTCTAAAAGGAACTGGAGTGACAAGGCAAGGAGAAATGGGCACACACTGGTGGGAGGTTTAGGTTCAATATAGGGAAGGGTGATAGTGATGATACACTGGAACAGGTTGCCCAGGAAAGCTATGGATGCCCCACCTCTGGAAGTATTCAAGGCCAGTGGATGGGGGTCTGAGCAACTTGGTCTAGTCAAAGCTGTTGCTGCACGATCTTCAAGGTCCTTTCCAATCCAAACCACTCTATAATTCTCTGTGATGACACCTGTAAGAAGACTTCTGTGTCTAGCATGTCTGCAAGTGTATCTGATTTTAAGATAGGCAGAGACACAGGTTACTGATACTTGTACATAAGAGCAAGGAGAATCATCCTGCTTAGAATCAAGGATGCTTTTGCTCTCCTCCTGACTGTTGGAAGACAAGACTCTAATTTACTTTCAGATAAGCAAGTTCCCACTGTCCAGTTTACGTCTACTGGGAAACCTGGGAGAAGAAAAGTTGTCTGTTTAAGCTTTTAAATTCAAAGAGGCTGAGCTACTTCATCACTCAAGACTATGGGTTAGCAGGATACACTATAGGTACACACAGCTAAGAGCTGTTTATAGTAAAATAGCACTACAGAGTATCTTAAAATCACAAGACAAAAGATATGAAAATCAAGTCTTCAGACAATAAAAGCTCCCTTAAAAATCAGTATATAGTTTCTCATTATAATCCAGTTATAATCCATGGTTTACCAGAAAAAAGTAGGATATTAACTATGATGTTGCTTTTGGTAGAACTTGCCTTGGATTAGATCAAAAATCAAGACTATAAATTGCAAAACAGCAAACTTCTATCCTGGTGCTTTATTATAACCAGTGACAGATAAAGAAAAAGGGGTAAAACCCAGAGAATGAAATTGATCTGAGCAATGCAATCACTCCCAGGAAATAAACACTATCCGACAGCCCTGTAACCATGTGCAAGATCAAGCTATTTGCTTTAAGTTGCATCCATCCAAAATTCTAAGTACTCCATTTAATAACTTAATAGCTATCTGTTAACTCCATCCACAGCAGCAGCAGGTACCCACACATGAAAACAACTGCTGATGTGAAGAAGCTTGGCTTTTAAAATCAGTGAGCTTCCACGTGAAGCAACCAACAGCTTAAAAATGAAGATAGGAAAATTTCTAATGGAGACTTGGACCAAAGGAGAAGGTGTTTCTATTAGACTTTGTTGTTTTTGTTGGTTTTGTTTGGACAATTATATTCAGAAGGCAAATTTATAACATTTCTCTCAGCTGCAAAGAAAACTTAATATAAGAAAGATGCACCTATGAAAAGATATGTGATTTAGAACCACAGGGTTATATGAGGCTAGGTTGCCAGCAGAGATCCTGCTCTTTTCCTCCTTTTTCATCCTTTTGGTTCACTATTCACACAAAATTTTTCTCCAGGCATATGACGCAGGATATTCTCCTCCATATATTCACCTTATACAGACATCTAAGAGGTAAAGCATGAACCTCTGCAGGTCAATCTTCTTATTGCCCAAGAGCTGTTAGCCCTGATTAATGAGGATTTTGAGAAAAGAAGCCAAGTATATTCAACTATTAATAGAGTGCTCATTTTCCTACACTAAGAGCCATAGAACTTAATATTTCCAGGTAGATTCTTCAGAGTGAATCAACAGGCTCTCCAGTAAAACACCAACCTACATCAGTAAGAACAACATCTTCAAATTTGCAAAATATTTCCCTACAAAAGCAGCTATGGGAAAAAACAAAAATACTAAGTTTTTCCTAGAGAGGTGATAAAGTGCTACTAAAGGAGCTTTGTCAGCTCAGGTGACTGGTGAGAACCAGTCATGAAGACACATTTCACAACCAAGTAGGCAATCTTTACTATCCTCTCAGAGACATGTTCTGTGCTTGATACCAGCCTTCAGTAAGTTTCCACTGCATAGAAAAAAAGCAAAGGCTGACCTTGTAAATGCACAGAAGCCAAAGCCTGAAGGTTGAATGATTTCTGTGCCATATTTGAGACACCTGGGATACTAGAGAGCAAGAGACAGCCCATCAGCCAGAATATGTTACCTTACCACTATAGGTTGGAGAGACTTATACGGCTTCCTGGAAGCCATTTTTGACTTCTCAGAAGCTTTAAATATTTCACTACAAGGAATCTTAAAAACACAAATTTAAAAATGAAGCTACCCACAGAACATCCTGGAGACAAGAATCAAGCAAGTATCTGCATCATCAAATTCGTCATACCGTAAAGGCTTAAAACAGCAAGCTGGAATTAAACTGAGAAGAGACTGGCATACAGCTGTAGGTTCTAGGAGAGGCCATGAGGGAAATGGAAACCATTCTGGTCAGAGAGTAACTAGAGGGAGGAGATAGGAAAAGGCACATCCACATAATATAAAGGACAAAACTGTTTCCCGGTGGCTGTGAAATCCATCTTTAGCACTTAAATAAATGGCCTTGTTTCCAACAGTAACTTGTAGCAGTTCCTAAAAATCTCAATGTTGAACTGCATACAATTCAGAGTCAAAAAAAGCAGGCACTTATTTTACCACCTAATTTTAGGCATGCAGTTTCTAGAACTTCTCATACCTATTTTAGGACTCAGAAGAAACCTGAAACTCAGAACAACATCTCTGCAGACCTGAACTGCTGATGCCACAAATACACATTCCTTCCTGAGATTTTTTTCCTTTACTCCATCAACAGTAATTCACAATACAAAATAAGAAACTTGGAGATAAACGGCAACTTCTCAGCTGTGACAAATTCAGTACTCCAGTACTCCAAATATAAATATCCTAGATTTTATTTTAAAAACTAAACTAAAACTGAAATCTGCATCAGCTCTTCCCTGAAGTACAGACATTGTGCAAATGCAAGGGTGTGGCTCATTTCTGAAATTAGCATGTGAAAAACTATTTTTATAAGCATAGCAGCAGCCCAGATAGCACAATTAACAACTCACTTAGCTATTAACTCTGTTTAAAAACAGAGGGATGATTACTAATCACACACAATCAAAGCAAAGATGGCATGCTGAAAGGTTAGTATATTGTGTTTACGTTTTTCAAAGCTTAAGTATTGCTAAATTTTTTTCCTGTACAACTTTTCTTTTGCCGTGTAATTGCATAACACAAAGGAACTGTGTTGACAAAATCTTCTATTTATTGATAGAATGAAGAACTAAGTTAACAGAATCCCCCCTTATTCTGCTCTGGCAAGCTGTACCAGTCCTGATCTGCAGGCAAGTTTGTTTAGCGTGCCTATTCACCCTGACTCTATAAACTCTGTGAAACTAGCTTATGAAATGTACCTAATGTACAAAGAAAATCCCCAAAAACCTAGCCAAATTTCTGACAGAAAGCCAGTTTAAGCAAAGTGTGCAAAACTATTGTCAAGAAACAGACTTACCTTGGGTAAGCATTCCCAAAAAACTGTCTTAACAGCTGAACTCGTGCCAGATAGCCCAACAGTGGGTATACAGTCATCATTTGGAACAGAAGGAACATTCTTGCAACAAATGACATGATGTCATCACTGGGAAAGTTATCTAGAAAATTCTAAACATATAAGTAATGTTACACATCAAGGGTGGCTTGTTTACATGTATCTGCTGTTTTTTAATATCTGTATGCCAGAAAGAATGGGATAAAACCCAAACAACTACAATTGCTAAATAAACTCCATAACATGAAAAACCCTCTCCCTCTTATACAACTGCCTTGCCATCAAATAACAACCAATTTTTGAATATTACTTGGCTGATGTCAGTGCTAACGTTAGTATAACATAAGGAATTACTTTCTGTTCTTCTGAACATCCTCAAATGATCCAGGCTGTGGAACGGCCACCTGATCTTTTAGGCAGATGGATTCATATGCTTCTATTATCTGTCATGTCATACCTACTTATTAACAACAGTTATTTAGTGAGTAAAACTGCATTACATACAAATGAGGAAGGGACCATACACTTCTAGTGGGAACTTCTGAAAAAGTATTATAAGACTTAAATATCACAGAAATATGTGAATGGCTTCATAAGTACCTGAAATAACTATAGAAAATAAATGGGAAGAAAATCACTTATTTTCTGTTATTTAACTTTGGATTTCATCCTGTGGAATTATTTCAGGTGGTTAAGAAAAATCATTTCATGGATTAATAGTGGTACCAGTTCTAACTAATCCACAGTCAGAGGAAGCCTTTAAATGCTGCCTTATTGCTAATATTATGCCAGAGCCATAGAACATATAGAACATATAAAATGCATCCCCCATTGATAACTGCTATCTCTGAAGCAATTTAGAGTGTGGAAATCAGCTTTTCCTATAAGCAGGTAAGAGTTTTTAGCCTTCACAGGATGCTTCATGTGGTGGTAATATCCAAAGAACTCTGCTGACAAGGCTCACCAGAGTATCAGGCTCCAGACTGTCAGACTTCAAATGTAATTGCAGTGAGGACTCCTATCTAAACAAGCTTGCTTTCCATTCTATTTCTCCTGGAATCCTAATGAGTCACTGCATACACTTCTCAGAATTAAAGAAGCTAAAGAAATTAAAAGCTCAATTGTTCACTTGGTCATTTTGGTCCTTCTTCATCACTTTCACAGAGTATTTATTAGATATTTGTTTTTCACCAAAATACTGGGAACCATTTTTTAATATAAATGAGACAACACAAGCATTATTCATCTGTGGTAGAGCCCACAAGGTTGTTCACCAGCTGACCACAGTCAAACGCAGATGTGCCTGCCAGGGTGAATCATGAAGCAAGAAGCAGTAGTTGGAGGTTTTTTATTGCATATTTATTAAAAGATTAAGAACAAATATGGTATCTTGGCAAGTATTAGGAAGAGCATTGCCAGCAGGTTGAAGTAGGTGATTCTGCCTCTCTACTCAGCCCTGGTGAGACACATCTGGAGTGCTGTGTCTGGTTCTGGGCTCCTCAGTACAACAAACACATGGAGTTCCTACAGTGGGTCCAGCTCAGGGCTACAAAGATGATCAAGGAACTGGAGCATCTCTCTTACGAGGAAAGGCTGAGGGAGCTGGGCCTGTTCCTGTTGCACCTCATCAATGTATACAGGTATCTAAAGAGGATGGATCTGGCTCTTCTTGGTGGTGCCAAGCAGCAGGACAAGAGGCAATGGTCAGAAACTGATGCACAGTAAGTTCCAGCTGAACATGAAGAAGAAATTCTTCACAGTGTGACTGACTGTGCACTGGAACAGATTGTCCACAGAGGTTCTGGAGTCTCCCTAACTGAAGATATACCAGAACCATCTGGATGCAATCCTGTGCTATATGCTCTGGGATGGCCCTGCTTGAGCAGGGGGGTTAGACCAGAAGACCTACTGTGGTCTCCACCAAAAAACCCATTTTGTGATTCCATGAAATACATACTGCAGTAAAATACCTCACCTGTTCAATACATTCTTTGGATAATGGTGGAGAAGGAAAAGATGCAAAAATTATCACTCCAACATACAGATATGTTAGTCCAACCAGGAAGTATGCAATAGAGAGGTCTCTCACCTGAGGAAAAACAAGCTTTTATTTTTGCCAGCCAGCACTTACACACAAAACCAGATGAAATAAAAACATTATAAGAAGATTTCTATTTCATGTATTACTGGTACTTTTATATGCATTACTTCTTTATATTTACTACTATCACTTGTATGTTTATATTTTTACTTCCTACTACTTGAATGGAGGTTCTGCTCAGATCAGAAAGCTGCAAGGAGATACTCCTAAGTGGAATCAGACAAGTATTATTTATCTCTCAACATATAAAAAAGGCACCATGAAAGAGATATGCCAAGAGATGTAGCATGTTATTCCTGATGCATAAACATACACTAGTTATTAAAACAAACCAGAAATCCCTTCTACTTTCTTACATTCACCTATTCCTATTAAAACCCTCAGGACACAAATACACCTGTCTAAGACAAAAAGCCCAGCAATGCCCTATGTTATATTTCTTGTCATTAATAAAATCTTGCAATCAAAGACATCAGCCTAACCAACTGCAGATACAGTACAAATGAATTTAATCAAAGGTTTTAGGGAAAGAGTGTTGAAGCTAGGGTCATAAATCCACACTTAAGCACACTACATAAATTTAAGAATGGATTTAAACCTAAACTTCAATGTTCTGGTCTGAAAATTTCGGCTACCTTTATAAAATACAGAATATATGCAAATATTTTCCACTACACAGAAATAATTACACATTTATTACAGGAAAATAACTGGCAAAACTAATTAAGTACTTTATGAAACCAGAGAATCCACATATACATCAGATTGATCTCACAGCAATCTACTTGGTGACTTATTCTTCTACATAAATTCCTTCCTTTGGAAATAAAGAGGGAGACCATTTGTTTTTAGTTATAAGGTAACCAAATTCTGTATAAGGTTATATTCTGGTACAAAACACTCATCACCTCACAGCAAACCATTTGTTCAGCTGCTGCTAATCATCAGCTTCTTAAAGGATTACTAGTAATGTTTCAATACATTACCCTATTTTCCTAAGACTGAGAAGCAAGTCTTACTAGCCCAGGCATAGCACCAAATTATTAGGATTATACTGGTTTCCAGACCAGGATGAAAATTATTACCTCCAGCCAGCTCACTGCGCATGAGCAAAGCTTCCTCACATCTGTGCAGAGAAATGTTTCCCTAAGTGTCTTTACACTATCTTGTTAACAGAAGAAGCATATCCTACACCACTTGAGGCTCTGCCAAGGAAAGTATAAAATGCTAGATTATGAGTTTTGAGAGAAATTCAGATGGAAGCCAGTTTTTGGTGAAAGACGTGCAATCTCCTATTCATTTTGCTAGTGTTTTTGGGGTAGAAGATTGCTGTCTGATGAGGAATATTATTCGCCTCTTAAAGGCTGACGGGAAAAAGGCATCAGTGTGCTTTGAACACATTTCAGGGCAGTGTTCAAGCTCCCAGCAGCTGCACCTTTCTAGCTGCAACCCCTTCCTCCTGCTGACTAGTTAAATGCTCAAGGAAGATTATTCCCTAGACTTCACCCTCCCCATACTGGTCATTGAGTAAGGACTATCAACTTTCATCAGAAGCTGACCAGTAGCCTTTTCTTTAAATTGCATGCAGAATTTCTCCTTGTGATGTGAGAAGTTGCACAGGTTTTTATATAACATCTACATCTTCAAAAGCACCAGTGCCCATCTACCCTAAAAACTGATTTTAAGGATACAAAATATAAGCATCTGAATTACTTATAGGTACTTCTTACAGTAACTTCCATTAACTGCAGTACTCAGAGACACAGTAAGGTGGTTTTGCAAAGAGATACAGACTCTCATCTCTTGAGGACAGGACTTCAACAATTTTTCAAAACCCAAGACCTTATTAATCCACATCATCTGCCAAAATCTGCTTTAAATATGGCATTTTAGGTGTAGTCCTAATGCATAAAAACAGCATAGTAACTCACAGTTGTTATTTGTACTCTGCCTAACTACAGAACACGGAAGTTCTAGAACCAACTGTAAAACTATTTATGCTGTCACATGTGCAGTTGTGAGGGCAAGAAATCTGAAATAAAATTCTTACTGTTTCCTTTGGTCATGAAAAATGGTAGATAGGTGGTGTCCCATTACCTCCAACAGGTACTAGCATCAGTACTCACCAGTTCATGTTTCTAGAGTTCTTAAGGGTGTATGCTTTAATCTGCGCTTAAGCTAAGTGCTGAGATAACTTTGATAATTAATTTTCATAGCATGTAACACAACAGGCTGTTTTCTCCAGGGGCTGTCACCACACTAAAAGTATCCACATTTTGATTTCAATAAGCTACTAAAATAGAAATAGTCATCTTGAAAACCTGGATTTATTTTTCTCTCAGACATACATCATCTCCCTTCCAAACACATGCTGCTGTGTATAAGATGGCTATCTTTGTACAACAACACGTATTTACATAACAGGAATATCTTTTGAATAATGTTCATCATTCCTCAAGAGACCTGGGCTCACTCCCTAAAGACCTTGATAGTACTGTTTAGACAGCATAATTCCAGACAAAATCAAAGGACACATGGGGAGAGATAAAAGGGCAATTTTAAGTAAGAGCAATAACTACACTTTTTTATTTTAAATTTGATACTTGAGGCATTTACATTCAAAATGGACACTGCTGTGGTGAAAGCTGCCTAAGCATAAGAACATAGCAATTCTTACTACCACAGTTTAAGAACCAAACCTGTAAAAAAACAATGGAAGTAGGAAGTATTTGTAGAATCATGGTGGAAGTCTCAAAGTAAGTATCTAAGGCAATATGCAGGTCACAGTCCATCAGGATCACAGCCTGACACCTGACAAGCCCTTATCAAATACACCTGAAGTAACAGGCAAAGTTTCAGATAGAGTTTGGGGACATATGTTAGTTGCAATTACTGCTGACAAGGAGCTCTCCTGGTCAGATCCACAGAAGTGTTAGAAGTGACCCTGGAAGAAGAGAAAATTGGATGATCTAGGCTGGCAGCAGCAGTAGAACAAAAAGATGAGTCTAATAAATCAGGTGGAGCTAACAAAGACAACCCTGAAAGTACAAGACATTGTACCACACCCACAGTCAGTACTCAGGTGCTGGCCAGACCTGCAGCACAGATTTGACATGGCACAGAGAAGGCTCCGTGGCTCTGTGAACATTTCTTATGTGGTGCTGCAAAGAACAGGCTACTTCCAGGCCTTGATTTACCTACTGAATGCCACAGAGGAAACAGTTCACTTCCTTCCTCAGTACCTGGGAAAGATAGTTTGTGGAGTTGCTTCTTAGATGGAGAAGCCTGTATCAGCACTTAGTAATGATTACCACATTTGAAATACCTTTCAATCATCCCATTTCAGATTAGTCTCTTCTCAAGAGAGATGCTGTCTCTGCAATATCTCAACAGTACTTTGATCTATATCATAAAAACAGACTTCATCGGTTCATGCATCAAGTGCAAGTGGTAACATTTAATTAGGGGCAAAAAAAAAAGCACTTCACCAGGACGGATGATGCTGTACATAATTTTTGTATAAAGAGAAACCAATGGTATGGCACCATCCACAGAAGCTCACTCTGTTTACAGGAAATAAAATGTTCCAATACTGCAGAAACTAAGTACCACTTACAGCTCCATGCTTTCTGCAGTTACTACCTAGACAAAAAACATCTCCCCACTCACAGCCTTTCTCCCAGGAACATCCACAAACAACTGTTAGGAAACAGCACTAGCACATTCATGCCTGTACATCATGGTAGGCTTTTGTAGTATTTGTGCTGCTGCTCAGGGAAACTGATCACAGACATGAATCAGGAAAAAACCAACCAACCAAAACCCACAGCTAAACTTTTTGTGGCTGGGTTAGTTTCCTATGCAACTTGTTTTCAAACCATTTGACTGAGCACTGTACAAAAACTTACGCTGATAAATACAAGGAGACAGCAGCAGTGGGAAATGGGACCAGGAAGCTCAGTTCTGAACTGCAGACTAAAAACCTGATCACAGGGCTCCAGGCTGTGCTGCTGACATGTGGCTTACTCTGGTGCACTGCTCTTCTCACACCCACACCACTGTATGGGAATAGCAGCCAGAGCAATCCTCCCCCATGTGTGTTTTAGCTTTGGGCTGTGATGCACGCCTGTGACCAAAATGGAAGCTGCTATTGTTTTGAATTTCTGACTCCATAAGAGGAATGTTATTGTTTGTCTTACTTTTTTCCACCTCCCCAAAGAGCTGTTCTATGACCACCAGTTTCAGCAAGTTTTGTTCAAGACTAAAACAGTGCTTATCCAGCTTGCCAAGTTCTGTGCCTTTTCACAGAACACTGATGGAAGTGACTTGTTAACAGGTTGATAAATAAAACAGTCAAGTTTTCATCCATGGAGTTATATCAGCATCAGCCCATCAGATACTGAGAGAAGAAAGCATCTTGTAAATATATGGGAAAAAACCCCCATGACTTATGACAGAGAGCCAGACCCCTACACATATGGAAATCTCTCACTTAACTCAGCAGCTTAGTGACATAATCACAAAACAGCTCTTGAAAGCATAGGTACTTCATTAACATTTGCAAAGCACTTTTGAAACCTAGGTGAAAGGCTCCGTACAGCTACAAAAGGAAAATAAATCTCCAGCCAAATAAAACTACTACAAGAACTACACAGAAATCTGTTTTCCCATTAAAAATCTTTCCTGCCATACTTCAGAAGTGTCCTTTCTAAGCAATTTGAACATTCTTCTGGAATGCTGAGTTTTGTCAAGGGCTTGAGATCCATGCTAGGGCTGACTTGGAAATTCAACTTAAGCTCCAGGAAGGGTATTAGAAAAGCTAATTCAAATGCAGGCAGAAGATTCTTCCTCCTTCACACAAGAAAAGCAAGCTAGAGAACAATCCAGGTGCTGGTTTTTGCATCTGATTGCTTGCTCTGATGTAAATGGAGGGGGAAAATACACAGGAAAACCTTGAAGATGGAATGAGGGTATTAGGCCTCCTCTGCATACAGAGCTGATTGCTGGAGATCTAGTCTTTAGAATTTGAAAGCCACAGTTAAAGAGAAACCTTGTCTTCCTCCACATCTTAAGATTTTCTAAAGGGAATTGAGAAAAAGCTTACTTAGCTTTCTTTGTCCAGACCTCCAGCTGTTAAACTAATTTCTGAGAAGCCCTGTAAACCCCCAGAAGCTTTCTGGAGGAAAATTCATGACTCCTTTGCAGATATGGTCATTCACAAGCTGATCTTGATTCACAGGTACAAGGAAGTAACTATGCAGATTTCTAAAGCCTAAGAGGCCATCTCATTGCATTGGTATATAATCTACACGTCACTGTCAAATAATCAAATTTTATATATTGTATCTGATGTGCTGTATAGGCATCTGGCATCGAGTAGACAAGATGACATCCAGAGGTTCCTTACAACTTCAAGCATTCCAGGATTCTATGGTTTTCATTCAGCTAGTATTTTAAATTATTTTTTTTTATGTTATTGCAGGTATTTTTAGCTAACATTTTAATGAAGCTGGACAAGAATCCTTGGAAGTAGGGAAGAAAAGATAAAATAATAAAAATATTTAGACTAAAAGTTACTCTCAGACTCCGTGTATTGTGTTTACTCCATTTGGTATTCGATAATGGAAAGATCTAAAAAAAGAATGCAGTTCCATCTGGAGAAGCAGCACTTAACTTTTTCAAGGGCAAAGCACCAGTCCAAAGACTATATATCACAAAGCCTCCTGATCTAGGCTTCAATTTGCAGCATTTCCTAAATTGTGCCAAGTTTCTCTATGGACTTTGGCTAGAATTGTGAGACAAAACTATTGAAACAACTCTGAGAAAAGGTACTACCTAGACCCCAAAACTACTGTTCAGGATTCCACTAAAATCAGACCTGTACCAAACAATTTCCACCATTTTTCCTTCAAAAACTGGTCAGTTTTCATTGAGTCCTACAACATTGTCATGTCATCTGCCTCTCGTGTGCAATTTGGCTGTTTAATACCAGCTTGACCAAAAGTAAGTTTGGGGCATTCCTCAGGGCTTTTATGTAAACAAATTTGTAATTTATCTGTCACTCCCTCATAGCAAGAAAAAAAAAAAGTGTAACTTTCTTCTTATAAAATCACAGGAAAAAAATACTGTTGTCTGGCAATCTAGAAATAAATGAGCACAGTCTTGTGAAGTTACTTACATTGTTTTCTTGATTCCTGTTATTCTGAAGAAGTGTGATGACACAATTGTGGATGAAGAAGGCAAGTGTTAGAACCCCTGTGAGCTGAGGGAACAGAACTCTAAACTCTAAACAAAGGGAAAAAAAGTGTTTTAAAATTACTTCTTTGAAACAAGTAATGCCAAAATGCAGATGACATACAGTGCTCTAGAGGGTACTGGCAAACTCATGAACCTCCACCTTGAAATGGGACTGTCTATCTCATCTTTGGCCATAGCCAATGCTAATCAGGAAGTACAAAATGCATGAAGACAGTAGTTAGTATAGAATACAGTTTCCAGCAAGGCTTGTTACCACCAGTGATTACTAGTTTAATTTAAGATTGACTCATACAAAGTCTGTGTCAGTCTGTGTCTTTCTGCTCCTCAACAGTTAAACTGGAAATCATTTGTAAAATTGGAATTGGCTGTAGTGAGGTTGTATACCTATGGGTTCCTGAAGAGGTAGATGGAGGGAAGGAATCATCATTTACCCTGTGAGCACTTTTAGTTATTAAGAAGTCACTTATGCTACCAGAAAAAAAAAGTTCATCTGTAGATATTTAGGAGTATCTGCTTGTATCTGCTTACAAGCCAGGGCATAAAGAAAGGCAGAGCAATTTCTTATCATGCTTTACAGCATGTATGAAAAAAATTTGTGTCCATAGGAATAGCATTGTTCAGCTTTTTTTAATACTCAAAAGATATTCACAAGATGGTGGTTCTGGAAGTGCTGCAAATGGTCTAGGAATTCACCAATGCATAATACCATTAAAGTATCACATAGTATTACCTAAGAATGTATTTACTCTTTAGAGTGCTAACAGCAATTATAGACCCCAAAGATAGCTCAGCTTCTGAGAAGTATCCAGAAGTATAGCCCAACATGCTTCAGAGGTTCACAAACCCTTATAGAACAAAACACAGAGAGCTCCATGCAAACATATTTAAAACAGACTTCTGTAAAGTGCTATGAAGTTAGGAAAGTAGGCAACTAATGAAGGGCATATCCAAATGGAAAGAATCTTTCCCTAGAGCTAGTTTCACTGTACCTTCAATACCTAATTAGCACGATGCGCTACTGACAGAATTGAGAGTGCAAGTGACTTTTGGGGTCAACTTCTGGGCTTGTTTTCCATCCATGACTTCAATCTCAATAATAAAAAGCAAACTGACAGTTTCAGAATTTCTCAGTAGCTGTATTTGTATGCATTAGCTACATGCTTTGTCTATCTCCTAGCAGTATTAGGAGTTTTTGCCAAATTAATCAAAGTACTGGGTGCTCTGTGTGGCATGTGTGTCACTATAACTCATTTTTCTCATTTGTTCCTAAAAACAGAAGAAGTGAGACTATTCTAATGTACAGGACACAGCTCCCTGGAGCTAACTGGTCATAAAATTTTGCTTATTGTAAAGAATGGGGAAAAATCAGTTAGAACCTAGCCCTGGTTCTCTTATTTCAGGTTTCTTAAAAAAACAACTGACCTCTTTAGGCTATCTGGTACCAAGCAATCCCAAATGTCACTTGTTTATGACTATGGCATCTCACAGAATAATTTGTAACAGTAACTTGGAAAAAACAAATAGCCATGAAACAACTTTCAAGCAAATAAACACGTATTGATGGGTACTGACAGGATAAAAACAACTCATCGGTGTTGGAAAGAGAAGAGCTACTAAGATTATGGTCTAAAACTTGAGATAGACTGGGAAGTACAGGAAAACTGTACTTGGAAATTATAGTGAATGAGCTATTCCATTTAAGCAAGACAATATGTGGGGAACTTAGAGCATCCTTAACAGTCAGTCTACAGTTTGTCATTTTTAATTGCTACTGAAACAGGCACAATCTGAAACTGGTGCAACCAGAATTTAAAATAACATAGGTGAAACAGGACTATGGCAAGCTCTCTGTCACAAGATATATGTCGAAGACTCCTCTGACAGGCACTCCACCTCTTCCCCATTGTTAATACTGTCTTTTAACTAAGGAACATCACAAGGAAAGGGATTCCTTGCCACTTTGTCTGGATGGATCTTTACTAGCAAAATCAGACAGCATCTCCTCACTTAATTTATATCTCTGAATGAGAAAAAAAAAAATCTTAAACTCACCAAATACATACTTCACTACTGCATTTCAACTATCTTACCTGGTACAAAAAATTCATTCTCTGTAAACCAGTTGAATTCTAAGTGTATTCCCAGATGAACAGCCTTTACTGTAACCAGAAAAACTAAGTAGACAACTGAAACTGTACCTGGAAAACATAAGAGCCAAAGAAATACCATGATACAGTAGGAAGTATTTATGCAGGGTATCATTTCTGTTCCATCCATCTAGTAGTCAAACATTTATGGCTGGTATTCATTCCTAATGGAACACTAGGTCTAAACTTTTTCTTCACTACTCTTATAGGTCGGAGAGAAAAAGTAATCCACGTGCACACAATGTAAACTTTCTGCAAGTTTAGTATTTCCCAGGTGACAGCAGAGGAAGTACCCTGTAATCCCTGTTGCTGGGCAGGTAGGAAGATCTTTAGGCACTAACAGACCAGTTCCAGCTTCCACTGCCAGGATTTCAGTCTAAGTTTAGACAGGGTTGATCACAGTACTCCAGCTATTACAATGTCCATCTGGTCACTGACCTTTTGAACAAAACAGCTCAATGGAAAATGAAATTACTGCACTTGTGAACTTTACACTGGGAGCTAGAAGTAGTTAATAACATTTCAACTAGTACTCATTAAAACATTGTGTTAATTGCAATTTTGGAACATCTTTATTATAATACTGGATTTGCATTCCATCTCATTGGTTCAGAGGCATCCAGCAGTACATTGCACAGCTAAAGGACAACAAATGAGACCACAGATGGGTATAATGCTTGCTGTGTATACCTGTGGGATGGAGGGTATACGGTCTTGTGTCAAACCATTTGAAAGAGACAAAAGCAGAACAGTAACTAAATAATAATAGCTACTAATAGTAACTAAAAATTGAAGGAAATTGAACAACAATAATTAAGTCTACTGCAATGAACCTCATGGCCAATAAGGCTGCTAGTGAGCAGAGAACAGGCTGTAAGTAAGCAAAGACAAAACCCCAGAGTTTTAACAGTTTAGAATATTCCATGGGTATCAAGATAAGCAAAACTTTACTGAGATAAATTTCAGCATCTCAAAATTGCCTTCCATTTTTTCTTGTCCTGTAAACTTCAAGGTTTACAAAAATTAAGGCAATTTTGAACAGCTTCTGAATTAATAATCTACTGAAGCAATAATAATAATTAATAATCTACTAAAGTGATGAGTAATTAATATTCTGGTTTTTTAATTTCTAATGTTATATCTGCCTACATAAAATCCTCACCTTTTGCACAGAAGCAGTATTAAGTACCCAAATTCCTGTGTGGTACAGAGGTTTCAGCAAGAGCAGATCCAAGCTCTGAAAAAGTGCCACTACGGAACAGATGAAGAAACTAGACCTTCAAATCCCTGTCCTCTACCTCCTTTACAATGCATTTCCAATTATTTCGACCTCTGATCTCGATCTAGTTTTCTCTTTCTCTTCATTGTGAGCGTCGGTGTTATCACTCAGACCTCTTCTACTCCCTGAACTGTGACCAGCTCCACCTGTCATGCACAGGCTTTACTCACTTTACCAGCCTCACCCATCTTGGCCTTCTACTTCAAGACATGGAAACAGGAAGTCACAATGTTTTGTCTGCAGCTGAGGAGACCACAATATTGGAAGTTGGGACAAAGAACAGCAGCAGGTCATACGACTAACTGATGCTGTGATTAATTAATCACCTGATTGGCAGAAAATTACTTCAGACCAGAAGCAACTTCTGGTTTGAAGTGTTTACCAGAGGAGGAAGAGTATGCCTGATTATACCAAATGTATGTATCAAATGCTGCACAGTATGCATAGAACCATTTGAGAAGATCTCTTGTAGATGTAATGGTATTTATTTCACAGGACTGTCAAGCAAGATAAAGGAAGAAAAATGAACTCTCTATTACCCATAAAATTCAAGCAAAGCAGCACACAAAGCCTGTGAGGTTAATAAACCAAATGACAACCCACGTCAAGGCACAATATGGGCTGCCAGCAGAATACTGGAACAGTGGCTGGAAAGCTGCCTAATAGAAAAGGACCTGAAGGTGCTGGTTGACAGCAGCTGAACGTGGGCTGACAGTGTTCTGACAGGTGGCCAACAAGGCCAATGGCATCCTGGCCTGGATCAGCAACAGTGGGGCCAGCAGGAGCAGGGCAGGGATTGTTCCCCTGTACTCAGCTCTGATGAGGCTGCTCCTGTGACATGAATACTGCCAGTTTAGGGCCCCTCAAGAAAAGGACATTGAGATGCTGGAAGTGTCTAGGGAAAGGAAATGAAGCTAATGAAAGGTCTGGAGCACCAGTGCTGTGAGGAGCAGCTGAGGGAGCTGGCGGTGCTTATCCTGAAGAAAAGGAGGCTCAGGGGTGACCTTATTGTTCTCTACAGCTGCCAGGTGAGACTTGCTCTCTTCTCCCAGGCAACCAGTGACAGGATGAGAGGACATGGCCTCAAGCTACGCCAGGAAACGTTGAATTTGGAAAATGTTCTTCTCAGAAGGTGTTGCCAAGCATTGGAATAGGCTGTCCAGAGAAATTATCAAGTCACCATCTATGGTTGTATTTAAAAATGGGTAGATACAGCACTTATGGACATGGTTTAGTGGTGGACTTGACAGTGTTGGGTTAATGGTTGGACTTAATAACCTTACAGACTTTTCCAACCTAAAAGATTTTATAATTCTACTCACTGGATAGTTTTCACTGTCTTCTATACACTTTAGTCACAATGAACCAATGCTTTAATAGTATGTATTACCTACCTAGAACATTAAACTTCGCAAAGAAGGATGGAGACTTCAGATTTAGCAAGGGTAGAAGAACTGCAATCAGGTAAAATGGTACTGTTTGTGATTTGTCCCACCACTCCTCAAAGAGTTCAAAACCTGTTCTGTTGCCAGAAGAGAACATCACACTCCTGTTCTGTGGTGGGTGATCACTAGCAGCACTCGGACAAATGACTGGAAGAAAGGAAAAGAAAAAATATCTTCAGATGAAAAGGGTTTTACTTGCACAGAATATTTACAGCCAAGATCCCACAATTGCTGGTGTGTTTTACCCACTGAGAATTGCTCAGTATTGCTCAGTATCTCAGTTCCTAACTTCTGCTTGTTTTTTTAATCAGGAATTCATTGCTAAGATTCCAGTGCTAGGCATCCTGCACTCTAATCTGACAGTGCTACAGTTTTTCCAGTTGATCCCAACAAAGATGGTAATTTACTTGAAGCCCAAGTTGTGATACAGGATCATCCTTCAAGGTCACATACCTGTCATGAGGCCTATTCAGTGCCTATGTGCACTGGCTGGAATCAAGGCATAGCAATGCTGCCCTGCATCTGGCTGCATATTTAGCATCCTAATCTGTCTTTGCACACTTCAGTAAGGTAGTATCAACCAAAATCCAAGTGCACCTCTGTACAGAAGAGCCTGAATTACTATAGATTGCTCTTCTGTAACAATTGGCAGGTCGAAAACTCACGAAAAACATGGAACAAAAACACTCTTGTCATCTTTGTGCCATGACAGGGGCAAGTACATCTCTGCCAGGCAACACAATACAACAGATTTAAGATGTGCTCTAGTAACACTGCCAAGAGGGAACGTCATACTTCTCTTACATGGAGGTTGATCAATGGTAGCACCTGAACAAGTGACTGGAACAAAATCAACCAAAAAGACCCTCTGAGTAACACGTCTATGAAGCTCTGTGTCGAAATATAAAACTTATTGTTCTCATAATGTCTTATTTAAAATCTCTTGGCATCCCACAATACTCGATAGGTACTATCCTAAATTGTCTGCATTCCCATTCTGTCATAAAGGTAAAAGCATAAAAAGCATTTTGACAAATTTCTTGCTTAAAAGAGGATTGTTTCACAAACCTTGAAAAATGCCTTTGTTTTTACTGATTTCCTTGGTAGCCCTGAATGTCCTGTCAAGAGTCACTTGATCATCTGGCAGCCCTTAATTTTGTGTAGCAGCTGCTTTACATCTTCTAGTTGGTGGAGGATAGTGTAGAATTGTCTACTTTGCCTCCAAGCTATAACCCCTGCTGCCTAGGCATGGGAGAGAACAGCAGAAGCAGGAGAGAGCACAAATTGGTGCCTAGCTGGCAAGGACTGTTAGAGGAGCCGGATTTAACACTAGCTCAAATGCAAATAACTGGTTTTCAGAACTATTTCTCAACTCCTTTGCCTGACTCCAACATCTGCTCTCCAGAAACACAGCTGCAGCTAGTGTTACACACAGCTGCCCAGCTGGTAGTGATATGTTTCCCCATACCTCATGCACTCAGCATAGAGGAAGCTTTCTGCTTCCTAAGAAAGCAGTACGGATTCAGCCACTATCACAGAAGCAGAAATTATTCAGGGGTTGACAATGCCTGCCTTGCTTTGCTTCTGTCTTCATTCTACATTATTCTACCTACTTGAGAACTTGGAGCAGATCAATGTTCATACTTGACTGCAGTTTCTTCCCTTAGTTGTGCAAATGTCACAGTCTCCAAAAAGTACAGAAGCTCAAGTAGCCTGACACTTGTTTCTTTTTTGCACTCAGCATCGGAAAAGCTGTTCTTAAACAAGTTTTTAAAAAAATAATCTTGTTTCAGAACTTGCTGCCCCAGCCAAGATTTTAAACAGTAAACAGAACTAAGGCGCCTCAAATTTAGGGTGTGAAAGTTAAAATTCCTCAAGGCAATTCCTCATTGTGCAACGACTTTTAAAAAGTTAACAGTCAGGCTTTTAAGGAGGATGTATCTGGGCATACAGAAACTCGTAACTGGCTTTTTAATAGTTATTCTCACCTCCACTTTTTTTACTTATTTTTTACTTCCCCAGTTATTCAGATCTCCAAGTGTGTGGTTATTTGTGGAAGTACAAATCCCAGATAGAAAATTACACTTTTTAAAGAAACACATAGTTACAACTCATTATATATACTTTATAACTGAAATGTGTTTAGGGATTGAAACATGATGATTTGCCTTTAAACCTCCACCCCAAAACTGGAAACATAACACTATAATTGCTTCTTACCTTTGTTACTTCCATTGGTACCAGGAACAATATCTGTTACATTAATGTCATGAACGAAGTCTGCAAAGAAGAAAATCTCACTATCAATGTCCCATACCTGCTATTATGCTTTCATCTGTTGACTTGACTAAAATTAATTAAGAAAATATTTTGAAAAATTACATGAGGCACAACACAGCAGCTTGCACTCCCTCCAGAACCAAGTGAAAATTTTCAAACTATTGTAGAAGTGTTCTAAAGTAGCTCTGAAAATAATACACAGTACTATTTTCTTCTCAGAAGCCCTGTCCATTTACAAATTTCCCAAGACTCCCCACTCCCAGGATTCATGTTCCACAAGCACACCTCCACTTCCTCCAGCTACTAAATTGCTAGTGTTGAACAGCAGGCCAGTGAGGAAAGGCACCTTAAATTCAGCCTCTTTTGGGACTGAAAAAAATGGCATGCAAACATACCCCTAGTCCAGAGAGTATTATACAGAAAAGGCTTCCATAACTGATTTTCTAATATTTTCTTTTTCAGAAGAGGTTCTGAGGGATGTTTTTTCCATGTTTCTGTGGCAAACTCTAGAAAAAAGGTTTAAGCCTCACTGTCGTACAGGCATCCCTAGTACTGTTTTATTTCCAGGACACTCCTGTGCTACTTTAATGCTATACCACACCAGCTCTTTCCAAGTTTCTGAACCTCACCTTTACAAGGGTATTGGAAAGCAATTTCATTATATTTATGTATTATATTTATGTATTATGTATATTTATGTATTAGAGAAAATGCTCCATCAGCTTGAATTAGAGTGTCACTGGTTAAATTTTGCTTCTGTTGCATGTGGGTGTGTTATGTGCACAGGAAATCAACAGGGGCAGTTGGCTTCAGACTTTTAAAATGCAATTCAAAGCAGTTTGTTTCTCATAAAGAAAGCAAGAAGTCTTGTGGGAAGAAAACTGTTTCTTTTTTCTTTATTTTGATTTATGACATCCTGAATCACAAATAAGTTTCTCATATTTGCTTCTATTAGTTCGGAGCACACAACAGTCAGAAGATTTAACTAAAATCACTGTTTTGTGTTCCTAATTTTAAAAAGTACCTAGTGAGAAGCCATCAAAATTAATAGCTCTTATAGAATTAAACCACTTTCAAATTTGTTATAGATGTCAACGTCTGTTTCCTCTGTATTTAAAAAGCAGTTTAGGACTAGCAATTGCATTTGTGGATTTTGTTTTTCCCATAAAACAAAAACTGACCATACAACACCATGTTGAAGAAAAGACATGATATTGCACTAAGCTAACAATTATTGCATTCTTTCTGTAGATTTCTAGACCATCCTCCTGCAGGAAATCAATTTTTCCCCACCTAAATTGTATGTGCAGCTGTTTTAAGAAGTCATCTGAATGTATTAGAATTTAACACAGTAGCCCGTTTAGAATACTTAGAAACACATAGCTATAAGATGCCATTGTGTCAAACCTACATCGTATTATGCATTTTATTACCCAGAAATTAAGGTTAGGACAAGAAGCCAGAGATTGTTATCTCAGACCAAACAACTTAAATAACTCCAAACAAATACAGGTAAGGGAGAAAATGACATGCCAGTCCCATGGAAAAGCAGGATTTTTTTCCTAGAAAATAAGATTTTTTTCACCATTTTGAATTTTGCTTATTAGAATTGGCACTGTTTCATTTAGAATAATTTAAGATTCAAGTGTTAATCTTATTAAAAAACCCCTGAAGTCTAAAATGAAATGGCTGTAACACCAAATAAATTAGGTCAGCTATAAAATTCATCAGTCATTAATCAATAAAGTATGCCCTATAGGGATGGTGCAAATTCTAATTAAACACTTTCCAACTTGGCTTAAGTGTCTGTTCTGTTCTGTGTCTGTCTGCCTCAAGAGATAATCTTCAAAACAGAATATTTTAAATCTTAGTCAACCTGCTCAACATATGAGTCAGATTTCCAAAGCTCTCAAATCCATCACCCATTCCCACAACTCTACATTGATTATGTGCACAAATGCTCATGTGCCTGTGCGTGTACCAGCCTATAAAAACCCAGTGCGTTTTCTTTTGTAGTAATGCCACACTAAGAATAATTCTTACTGTGATATGTTCATTGCTTCCTCATGGACGCTTGCAAAAACTTCCTATATAGCAATACTTTAAGTGTGTTTGTGGAAATCTATAATGAAAGCATATTTTTTTCATTACCCTGAACAATTTCAACAATCTAGCCTGTTATATGGCTGTTCAAAAAGAATCACCCATGCAAACAAAGGGGGAGTGAAAATAGAGTGGAATCAAGCAGCTAGGTTTACGGAATCACAGAATCACAGAATAATGAGGTTGTAAGAGACCTCTAAGATCATTGAGCCCAACCTATGTCCTAATACCTCAACTCAGAGTCTAGACTACAGCACCAAGTGCCATGTCCAGCCTTTTCTTAAACACATCCAGAGATGATGATTCCACCACCTCTCTGGGAAGAGCATTCCAGTACTTTATTATTCCTTCCGTGAAAAATTTTTTCCTAACATCCAACCTATACCTTCCCTGACGTAGCTTGAGACTGTGTCCTCTGGTTCTGTCAGTTGCTGCCTGGTGGAAGAGACTGACCCCCACCTGTCTAGAGCCTCCCTTCAGGAAGTTGTAGAGAACAATAAGGTCACCTCTAAGCCTCCTCTTCTCCAGGCTAAACAACCCCAGCTCCTTCAAATGCTCCTCATAAGGCTTGTGTTCCAAGCCCTTCACCAGCCTTGTTGCCCTCCTCTGGACATGTTCTAGCATATCAACGTCCTTCCTAAACTGAGGGCCCCAGAATTGGACACAGTACTCAAGATGTGGTCTCACCAGTGCCGAGTATAGGGGAAGAATGACCTCCCTGCTCCTGCTGGCCACACAATTCCTAATGCAGGCCAGGATGCTGTTGGACTTCTTGGCCACCAAGGCATATTGCTGACTTATATTCTGCTGGCTGTCAACCAGCACCCCCAAGTCCCTTTCTGCCTGTATACTATCCAGCCACACTGTCCCCAGCTTGTAATGTTGTAGGGGATTTTTATGGCCAAAATGTAGAACTCGGCACTTAGACTTATTAAACTTCATGCTGTTGGACTCTGCCCATCTACCGAACCAATCTAAGTCTCTCTGCAGAGCCCTTCTTCCCTCCAATAGATCAACACAAGCTCCCAGCTTAGTGTCATTGGCAAATTTGCTAATGAAGGACTCAATGCCCTCATCCATATCATCTATAAAAATATTAAACAGAACTGGCCCCAGCACAGAGCCCTGAGGGACACCACTGGTGACTGGCTGCCAGCTGGATGCAGCACTGTTCACCACCACTCTCTGGGCCCAGCCATCCAGCCAGCTCCTAACCCATCGAAGAGCGCTCCTGTCCAAGCCATGCGCTGGCAGTTTCTCCAGGAGTATGCTGTGGGAGACAGTATCAAAGGCCTTGCTGAAGTCTAAGTAGACAACATCCACAGCCTTTCCTGTATCCACCAGGTGTGTCACAGGGTCATAGAAGGAGACCTGGTCTGGAGACCAGACCCATGCTGACTGGGTCTGATGCCCTGGCCATCCTGTAAGTGCTGTGTGATAGCACTCATTATGAACTGCTCCATTATCTTACCTGGTACTGAGGTCAGGCTCACTGGCCTGTAGTTACCAGGATCCTCTTTCCTACCTTTTTTTAAACGGGTGTCACATTGGTCAGTTTCCAATCATCTGGAACCTCACCAGTGAGCCACAACTCATGATAAATGATGGAGAGCGGCTTCGTTCATCTGCCAGCTCCCTCATCACCCTGGGATGGATCCCATCTGGTCCCATTGATTTATAAATATCCAAGTGTCTCAGCAGCTCTCTGACTGCCTCTTCTTGGATAACAAGAGGACCATTCTGCTCCCTGGCACCACTTACCAACCCATAAGGACAGTGGTCTTGAGGACAAGCTGTCTTGCCACTAAAGACTGAGGCGAAGAAGGCATTAAGCATTTCCACCTTCTCCTCGTCTTTAGTTACTAGGTTGCCTGCCTCATCCAATAAGGAGCAGATGTTGGTTATACCCTTCCTTTTACCATTAATATATTTGTAAAAACTCTTGTTATTATTTTTAACATAAGTTGCCAAGCTAAGTTCAAACTGAGCTTTGGCCTCCCTAATTTTTTTTCTACATGCCCTAGCAGCTCCCTTAAATATTTCCTGAGAAATCAGTCCCTCCTTCAAAAGATGATACATCTTTTTTTTATTTCTAAGTTCATTCAAAACCTCCTTGCTCATCCAGACTGGATGCTTGCCTCATTGACACATCTTTCGGCACACAGGGACAGTCTGCTCCTGTGCCCTCAGGAACTCTGCTTTGAAGCACACCCATTTCTCCTGGACTCCTTTGTTTCCAAGAGCTGTTTCCAAGGAACACTTTGAATAAGAAAACTACTTTGAGAAAATGTAAAAGTGGCTTTGAAAACACAGAGGACTTTACCAGTAACACCATACATTTTGTCACTTTTTTTTTTTTTTTTGGCACTTATTGTCAATTGATATTTCACACAATGTAGCAGGAAAATCAAGATTACATAAAATGGACAATCCTTTTTCAGTATAAGGCAATCTTGATCTTTACAAAGAATTGCTGTAAAGCTTAACCAAAAGTGTGTACTTACTGTATATAAATTTCCCCGTGTTGAACAAAAAGTTGGACATAAGTACCCAATAAACAACCATGGCTCCAACAAGTGATACCATAGAAAATAAGAGGCTTGACCATTGACCAAAGGATCCAAAGTAATACTTGCAAACATCTGGGAATTCCCAGTTTGAGGTATCTGTTAAAGCTGAAAAAGATACAAAACCAAAAAATATATCTAAACAAAATGTTACATTAGAGTCAGTAGAACTATTCATGACAAAATGTGGGTTTTTTTTAGAATATTCTGATGCACATTCACAGTGCTTTCAAGGACTAAGAAGACTGCCAGTAACTTTATTATATAGCACTCATTAAGTGTTTGAATGAAGAAGCCTAAAGCAGACACTTTTATTGTGGCCATTCTACTACTTTTGAATATTCTCAGAAACATGGAAATAAGATAAAAGGCAAAAATGCCACCATGCATTTGCAGCTAAAGCCTTTTGCAGGAGTTATGGCAAAGTAGGCCAGACTACTATGAACTATTCCTCAACAATGCCCTGAAATTAGTTCAGTCACAAACTGACAAATGTCTTAATGGCCTTTTTTTGAGCAAGTGAGAGATTAGTTTATGCACAAAAGCACCAACCAAAGAAGAGCAGCAAGATGAGTTTTGAACAATAAAAGTACTTTCTGATTAGAGCCACTGTTAATGACTGCTTCAGCCTCTGACTGTACTTACAGTGCTTTCAACACAGAATACACATAAATATTAGGGTAATACAGGCACACAACACAAGGGGACACAGCTACAGCCCACGCTGTTCCACTGTGCAAGTCAATCAGACATGTAAAGAACTGGACAGTGCTTATGGAGAAAAGATGCCTCTAACTTCCCAAGTCCTCAGAAACTTAGTAAGTGAGCACCTGAAACCCTGCTTGCTAAGAGTTTGTGTTTGGCTATAATTCTTAGGTCCCAAGCAACCGAAGGAATATCTAGTAAGGAAAGACAGTCATTTAGCACACAGAGCTTAGACACAGACTACAAAAACAGAGAGATATTCAAAGAACAACTTTTATTTGCAGGTCAGGTCTAACATATAGTAAAGACACATACAAACAGAATCTAATATGTATTGGTATAGCACACTTAAAATATTTGCATGAAATGCAAATGAAGCTTTGGATTTCTTACGTATCATTTGCCGTGATTTCACAACTCTGTAACAGCAATAAAGAGTCAAAATGCCCATGAGTAAGATGAGAATAACTCCAGAAGTGAAGCCTGCCTGTTAAGAGGGAGAAATATTTTATTTATGAATATACTGCAAAAACAGAAGAGTAAACCATGTTACCACAGACATTTTCATATGCATACATTTTTCATAGTTTACCTGTTTTATTCCCCATGGGATACTTAATATGGATGTACCCATCATTGTATTCCATATCATAAATCTAGGAAAAAAAAAATCAGTGAATATTTTAAGAACCACCCTTACTTCATATCATCTTCTTAGTTAACAACAGTTCTGTTGTTAACACTTTACATTCAATAATAATGCATTTTGCAGCTATTTTATATGGCAAGGTGTTTAACATACATTGTCACTAGACTGGAGTTTTTACCATAGCCATCTGTGCAACCGTTAACTTTAAAAGCAGTTCCTAATGGACTATACACGTAGATTTCATCAGGAGCTGGGAGTACATGATCAGGAGCAATCTAATAAATAGATTTTAAAAAAACACTTATTAGTAACATTGATATAAGTAATTATCCCAAATACAGCATGTCAACTATTTTAAGTCACAAAACGTTTCCAGGAAATTACATTTGAAAGAAAGAAAGAAAGCAAGCAAGAAAGCAAGAAAGCAAGAAAGCAAGAAAGCAAGAAAGCAAGAAAGCAAGCAAGAAAGCAAGCAAGCAAGGAAGAAAGCAAGCAAGAAAGCAAGCAAGCAAGAAAGCAAGCAAGCAAGGAAGAAAGCAAGCAAGCAAGGAAGAAAGCAAGCAAGAAAGCAAGAAAGCAAGAAAGCAAGAAAGCAAGAAGGCAAGAAGGCAAGAAAGAAAGAAAGAAAGAAAGAAAGAAAAAAAGAGATTGCACTATGCTAATTCTCTTCCTGAGGGAAGAGAACAAACAATTACAGAATTTCTAGCTAGATAGCTAGAAAAATGCATTTTTCTTCTGCAAAATGTTTGTAAACACACTATGAACAGATCATGCTAGCTCAACAGTTCAATTACTGCAGCTGACCACTGCTTTAATCCTATAAAAGATAAAAGAAGATAAAACGGTGGGAGAAATCTGGGCAGCCTGGATCACTGTCAAAAAATTCATGCTGTTTGTATATTTTCTTTTAATGGTAAAGGCATTGCACAAAAAGTAAATCACAGCTTGTGATAAAACCTTTCTAAGGCACTCAGTTACTAGATACTTGATTCAAAGCAAGCTGCAGAACAATTCTCCCCCAACTTTTATTTCTGCTGCATATATAAATCCAGGCTATGTAAGACCCAACATGCCAGAGGCCCCCAGTTAATGAGGTACTGTCTTTGCCTTACCAATGCTCTGTCTGCAGGGGATGTGAGCCTGCTATAGTAATGAATCCGCTTATTCATTGCTGAAGCTTCATCAGTGACTCTTTGCATGTCATCATTCTCACTGACTATGTTTGTGGGCTCCACGTGAAATGGTCTAAAGGAGGGGAAAAAAAAGGAAAAAAAAAGAAAACTCTTAAATAGAAGATCCCATACAACACAAGATCTAATGTACAACTCAGAGAGCACCTCAGCAATGTTCAGGATGGTTGTCATTCATTGACACAAGGCAAATGCAAAAATATCAATCAATGCTATTGAGGGAAGCCGCCATGCATGAAGGAACTGTGAGTTTATATCATTCATGTTAAAATGGCCTCCAGCCCAGATTCTGTGGAGCAACTTAACATCAGACCTAATATCCAGCTGTTAGTTTTCAACAATGAATCACACATAGAAATACATGTTAATAAGCTTGGGCAAGCTTATTAGTGCTTATAACTGGCGTTACCAGAACTAGTGGTGAAGAACAGAGGTAGAAACATAAAGCATGAGAATGCAGAAGCAGAAAGCAGAGAAAGAGGAACGAGTGGTGGCAGTGAAAAGATTAGGAAAACTAATCTAGCGGAAAACAGTATATGGAATTGTGTTTACTGAGGAAGGAACCAAGCCCAAATAAGTCCATATGTTCATACTATTTTTAAGTCAAGGCAGTGGGGAATGGAGTATGTCCCCCTTTTGTCTACTCCACCTGAGTTAGACTGCAGGCACGGTCACAGCTGCCAAAGGAGAAAGCTGGAACACCAAATGCCCCTCGTTTTCTCTTCACACACACAGAGGTACAGAGCAAGCACGGTGAAAGCTGCTCTAGAAGCTACAACACAGTACAAATACCTTTGCACTACCAGACAAATGTGTCCAAATCATGATACTGCTGAGATGTTTTTTTCCTAATTCAAGAATAATTTACTTCCATAGAGGCATATTATGCTCTTGCATAAAATCAACATTGACTCCTAGCACTGAGAGGCTAATTTCTCAAACAAGACAGAGGACACTGGTGTCCTCTAAGCCTTAATACACCAGCAGTTTTTTTTCCTTTCAGCAGTGCTTTTAATTTTAAAACTACCACAACAGCTTTCTGATCTTCCTCTTCCAGACTGATGTTTAAATCATTCATAAAACCACAGAAGCAGAGATCACAACAAGTTTCCAACTACTAAGAACAGAAACTAAGTCAGCAATAAAGCCATACCATTTATTCTGTAATATGAGCAAAATCTATTTGAACTTACTGTTTTTCAATAGCCATTTCTGTTTCAGACTACAAAGGGACTTGGGCAACCCCTCCAACCACAGCTCTCAATAATATCCATAAAAAAGCTCCCATTCTTTTTCCCAATGAATCATTTACGTATTTGTACTATGACACCACCTGGTATCTGTAAGGCAGATAAGGAACACAACTCTGAAGTTCTTTGCTCTATCTTTAGAAGAGAGGAAGATAGGTTCCTATTCCTGTGTGCTTAAGGGGAGACAGTAGATGGGAGTATCTATGAAAGTAAGAAAACCTGACCCACAAAAGGGGAAAATCAAGAATACAAACTTCCACCTCCACAAAATCATTATTTCTTTTATCTTAAACTTAATTCTTACATATTCCTTCATCATGGAAAAAACGGCTTAGATTTGCTAAGTCAATTCCTACTTACTGAAATGAAAATGAACACTTTAAATTTTTAAAAAAATCTCAATTGACTTCTCTTCCTATGATCATGATGTGATGAGGGAAATACACGATTTATGTGGCTGCTTTTATGGTGTTATTATAAACAATTTAGAAAGATAATTTAATAGAAATAAATTTTAAGCAATAGCTTTACTACTCAAAACACAGTCACACAGAGCTAACTAACTCCACATGTAGGCAATGTACAAAAATACTCATGGACTGTCAGTTCCAAAGGCCTTTACTTGTTTTAGCTTAAAATTTATTAGATTGAGCAAATCACTAGACACAGGTAAAAAATATTTAATTAGAAGACCTGTAAAATAAAGACTGTAGTCATGAAAACAGGAAAAACAACTTGTTCAAACGCTGCCCCACTTTCAGTTAGCTCTCTGCTGTTTTCTTTTCGGATCACTGACATGCACTATATTTAGAACACTTAAACGTACGTGTTTTGCTAATTATACAGCAGCTGCACAGTGTGAAGACCTTCCTCTCTTTCCTCATCTCCATTTAATATTACTAGTATATCCCCATAAACTTCCACTGCAACTGTGGAAAGGTTACAGTGAGACAAAGTCCACATTTTGCTTCGAAGTGAGTAGATCTGTGATAAAAATTTATTTCAAAATGGTATTCAACAACTGCGAGCAGTTATGTCAAAGAAAATTGTTCCAGAGTCAGAGATTACTTTTTAAAGTAATGCACGTAAAAGCCAAGGATGATTCTAAAATTAAAGTAAAAGAAAACATACAAACAATATCCTATTTTGTGGGGAAAGCAGCGTTGTCAATGACCAAACAAATATGAAGAAAATAAATTATGTGTAACAAAAACCTATTTGTAGGTAAGAAATTGTTTAAAGAAAGACATTTCATTTTCTTCAGTATTATGAAGAGTCTGGATTAAACAAGCAACTTACAGTCTAGCACAAAACAAAAGGGTATGATCCAGGACCTAATCCATGGGTGAGGAAAAGAAAATAAAATTAACAATCCCTAGGAAATTGTGTGTACCTATTGCTTCTGCTTCCTGACTAGAGGAGTGTGTGTGTTTACTGTTGCCAGCACTTGGGCTACTTCCCCTGTTGATCCTGCTACTGTGCATCTGTTGAGAATGAAAATTATATAAAGCAGCCATTAATTTTACCCCTTGCAGGGTAACACTGCACCATTAGCCCTGCTAAGCAAGTGAGTGCTAAAACATACTGATCACCCATCAATTTTATGTTATTTGCAGATCTCTTTGAAAACATCAGCCTGACTTGGAAGCTATGTCAGCAGGCTGGGAGGCCTGCTGCCTACCCAATCTCCACTAGGAGAGGATAGCATTCTGTTTAGGATCAAGGTCAAGGTATTGCTCCCAGAAATACCAGATCAAAGACTGGTTGTAGGTCATACTCAAACAGGAGTCTGAGAAGCTCTCTTAGGGACTTGAAGTTCTCAGACTGAGATTTTTGAAGCCCAAAGCAGGTAGGATATAATCTGAGATGTATTTTGAAAAACTGTATTTAGAGACCTTATGTCTAGCAGGCAAGCACTTTATACAAGCAAGTATTAGCAGCTACAACACTTTCCTATTAAAAAAATTGGTTTATACAGGCAATTATATCATATCTCTCACATGGCAAAATGGTTATGAAAAGAACGTTGGACAATGTGATCTAGGGGAAGGGGAGAGATTACATGACTATGATTATGATGTGAAACAATGCAGACAATTTCCATGCACTGAGATAAGATATATCCCTTGAATTTCATCCACACTGAAAGACACAATTACAACTATTTCAGCAGTAGCCTGGAAAAAAATGCTCTTTTATCAGGGCACACCAGTAAAACAGAGCTATTTTCCACAGGACCATGAGAATTGACGACTTACAGGCAGCAGGTGTATTTCAGAAACCATTCCCAGAAAACATGCAGCTACACTCATCTTTTCTTGCTCACACAAAGAGACAGTTAATAATAATTCCCTAGAGCTGGTCCAGGAAAAGAGAGTACTTCTGTCCAAACTTCCTCAGGTTTTGAACTTCAGTAGTAATTTTGCAAGCAAAGAAAATGGACGCCCATGATTAACATTGTTTCCTTGTGATAAGCAAAGTTCAAGTTTGGATTTGAGGACTAGAGAGAACAGCATAATAAGAATGTAGTAAAAACTATGTAAGAACTACGTAAAATTTTGCATAAGGGTGCTACATTCATCTTATGGGTATTTTCAGCAGTGTACTGCATCTTGTAGGGCAATGAAGAAATAAGATCAAATATCTCAAGAACTTTCAGACTAAATAATACTGCTTTACAAGTACCTTTGCTGAAGTATTCTTAAACATCAAACAACTGGTTCTTGAGATCTGATCAAAAACATGGTAAGTACTGAGCTATTACAGTAGAATAGTTTTTTTGCACCACTAGGTCTTTTAGCTCTACATGACAGTATTAACGACTTTAGACAAGCTTTTCATTTTTAAACAAATAGGAAAAAACCTTCTTTTCAGGATGCTTTGTAATTTCTTTCCTCCAAGCAGACCACAAGGAGCCATTTTAGCTTACTGCACGGATTTCTTTGACACCCCACATCAATAACTTACTTTTTAGACATGCAATAGGACTGTTACAGAGAAACAAAGCTAGGAAGTTCCTACAGCTTTATTGTCTTACCGAGTTACCAAATTATTATAGGACTGCCATAAATGACATAAGGAGTAACTAAGGAGTAAAACTGATTCACTGTATTGGAAATTAAGGAAAGGAGAAGTAGTAGTAAGAATAGGTGGCTATTTCATAATTGGTAACGACCCATCTGGATAGGAACACCAGGCACTGGAACAGGCTCTCCAGGGAACTGGCCATGGTACCAAGCCTGTCGGAGCTCAAGAAGCATTTGGACAACAGTCTCACGTACATGATCTGATCCTTGGGTCCTCCTGTGAAAGGCCAGGAGCTGGATATGACGATCCTTGTGGGCCTCCTCCAACTCAGGATCCTCTTATGATTACAGGTATCAGTGTGCTTCTCTTAAGGAAATACATATCAAAGAATTCCACAAGTGACTTGGTTTTTACTTTCTAAGCTGTCTGAATTTACTGAAGCATTAAACAGTGTGCTTAGTTATTTTGTAAGATCCTCATTCTCTTCGCAATATACTTTATCTAAATTTTTCTTCATTGATACCACCATTATAGTAACTACAGCATGACCATACAAGTTTCTTAAAAAGTTGGATGAAGAACTAAAGTAACCTTTTGAAGCATAATGCCATTGCTTGCACATTTCAACACATTAGGAATCACAAGTTTTACCACACCACACTTCAATCACTATTCCTCTTCCCTGTCAAACACAAAAGCTATTTTACTTGTCACCTACTAAAAAATATAAAGGTCACAATTCTTTCCAATTAATAAGACATAGTATTAGGAATTCACAAAAATGTTGGCCACAGAGAAAAACAGAGAAAAACAGAGAGAGCAAGCAGTGGTATAAAATGATCACATTGGTATGGAGTAGTAAAGGCATAATGAATGCAGAAAGGGTAGATTTGCATAGGTTGCTGACCATTATCTACCTTCTCCTAAGTTAAAAGAACTTTGAAAATAAAGGGAATCAACCACTTTTGCATGAAAAAGGCTTCTCTGACTGCTATCTATAGACACTGTTTAATTCACAGGTGGTTTAATTCCACTTAGGGATGCCTCCTACATTCTGGGAACATTCTGGGAACCTGTGGGACTTCAAAAAGAAAGAATAAGGAAAAAAGGCAGAGGGCTTGATCTCCCTTTAGCAGGAGGTATTGTCAAGTTTTTTCATATGCAAAAGAACCAGCACAAAACATCAATTGCTTCTTTGAAGGTTCAAGTATTCGACTGACAACTGCAGTATCTGTTGACAATGAACAGATTTAAAGAGCAGTTTGAAGAAAAAAGGGAAACGCCCTCTTTTCCATACAATAATAAAAAATAAGGCACTGCAGCAATGATATTCTAGTTCTTAAAGGGAGCTACAAAATGGGAAAAACACAGTGAATACGGTGAAGAGAGAACAACAACACCCTCTTTAAAAGGATTAAAAGTGGCTTTATATTTCCCTCAAATTAGCAAAACAATACTAGACAAAGTAATTTGCAACTCTAAAAAAACAATTAGCCTATTGTTCTTATGTAAACACTGAAAAGCATTCCTTTAAAAAATCCCAAATCCTCCAAGCTGTTAAGAAAACCCAATAACTATGCAAATGCCTCAAACCTCAAACAACCCAAACAAAAGTACAAAACAGCACTAAGACAAACAGTAATTACTACAAATCACACACAACACTTAAAGAGCTATCTCAATCAAAGCAAAGTTACCAAGCACTCACTCAGGGTCCAGTTTCTGAATTCCAAGTTAAGAAAACATGAATAAAGTAAGAACAAAACCACCTGCACAGTACTACTGTATTTTCACTGTTCAATATTTTACTGCTAACAATCCTCCTTCCCAGGAGCCGCTATTCCCTGAAGGTTTAATGAAGAAGCCTTTCAAACAGTCCACTGCTCTGACCACGACTGATACAGACCCCAATGGCCTCTCCCTCTTTATTTCTCCTTTTGAAGTGGGGGGGCTGCCTGTTCTAGTACAGAAGTGGAGTTCAAACTTGTTTGAACTATTATTTCCAGGCCTTTCTGATACCCCAGGCCTCATTCCCTTTATCCTTGTGCCTCTGCACTCCTGGATTGCAAAAAGGCTAGGTCATGGAAAATGGGAAAATGAACTCAAGAGAGGAGCAATAAAGACATTTAGGCAGATCTGGAGGCCGTGAATGTGGGCACACAAACCAAGTACACATTTCTGCTTTTAGCAAGGGAACCAAATGCCACAGCCTTTCACGAAGTTGAGTCTCCAGACTTCAGAAATCACAGCGAAAACAACTCAACAATATCAAACCTCACTTAGAAAAGCGAGTCTTAGCATTCATGCATTTCAAAAAACCTCTCTTATTGCTACTGCATCACCACGAAACCTGTAACCCACTGCTCCTGAAACAGAACATATACTTCCTCCAAAACAAAGTCACACATACAAATTAGCAGTCTCCTTATGACAGGAAGGAATCAGATACTCCACAAAAAGAGAAAGATTTCATTTACATTGATTCACTGTTGCCTTTTCCACCTGAAAGTACTCTACCATTTCCTAGCCTTTATAAGCCCAATTCTGTATGCTTCTACACCTGTGCTCTCTTTGTTCCCCTAGATTCACTCAGACCCTTATCCTCCTCTCTTTACTTGCAGAGAAGAGGATGTACGTAGGCTCTCATAGCCTCCAAAGCTGGAAGCTGATAGCATCAAAACACTATTCTCAAGAACTTTCTTTTTGCTGAAGTGGCCTCTGACAACAGGATTTTGTATGCAACAGTGCCACCTTCAGTTCCTACAGGAAAACTGCTTTACTGAAAGAGGGATGCAAAGAGCAGAAAATGAATCATAAATCGGTCCAAGAGTGCTACAGTTCTATTCCTTCATCTGAACATCCAAAGCTGATACCTTCAGCTCGTATTAGAAGGGCAGGTCCCACTCTGATCTCAGTTTTGGTTCCACGACCAGCTCACAAAAACCTTCACTGCAGCCTTCACTCTCCCATTCCAAACCCCTTTGTGAAGATGTTAAACTTTTAAAGAAAATTTGTAAAATAATAACTTAGCTAGAGGTATTATTTTTGAAGGCACAATAATAAAACTGGACTGATGAATTTTTCACTTTTGCTCACTCTCAGAAAGCACTACACTGTTTTCCTTAAAAGGCAGTAAAGGTCACTCATTACACATTATACAAATCATGTATTATTCCAGCATCACCTGCAGAATGCATATAGCACCATCTACACATACTGATAGCCATTTCTCTACAACATCAGGCAAACTTTCTTGCATTGTCTCAACATTTCAGTTAGTTGTTCTAAGTGAAAAAAAATCATGCTCCACTACACACAAGTTCCATGTTTGAAAAGCAAAGTAAAAGCCTCATGTTGAGTTCTTAACGGAGAACCCCCTGAAATGAGGGCAATAGAAAAATCTTATCCTTATAAACAGAACATAGTAAGAGCATCTGTTCACCCAATGCTTAGAAATAAAATACTATCATATAGCGACAAAGTAGGAACTGCTTGTACAGAGATCCTGGCTTCAAAATTTTCATCTTCTGTCTTAGTAGAATTCTATTATCAAAAGCAAATATTAAAAAACTCTTTTCCTCACAGTAATTCTGTAGGTTCACCTTTCCTCATACCTTTTGCACTTATAGTCTTCCGGATTAAACTGTATATTCATGATCCCATAATTGCTTTCATCACCTCCCACAGGAACCAAGATAGGTTTGATATCCTCTTCCATATTTGGTGAATAAGTCTTCTTTTAGATTCTGTCAGTTACTCTAGTCTGAGAAAAATGAAAAAAAGAAATTAGTCCACTGCAGTTAAGCAAAACTATGTCCCTGCTATGAGTTTAGCACTGGTAGAGTCCCACAGTTTCAGAAGTTCCAGTAAGTAATTTCAACATGCCACTTAAGAATTCTCATTCCATAATGCAAACATCATGAGGCATGTATAGGGGGGAGAGTGTTTTTTTAAAACACACTATCCAGCCTTTAATCTCTTTCAGCACCACAACAAGGCAGTATGAATTAAATATAAATTTCTAAACAAGCTGTATTTCTAATGTGTAATAGTACTGAGAACAATCTATCAGTTATGAGCCATTGCACTAAATTACTTCAAACTTAGCAGCAAACACATATGCAGTTTATTCCAGTTCCAGTGTATTTCCCATAACAAGGATCAGATTATTGCAGTCTACTATGTCCAGGTCTTTCGAATAAAAGGTAATAAATGGTTTCATAATGCACTAATTATAACTATTATATGCATTTAGACCACTCTTGGCCAAAGAGTGGGGGGCAGAATGCTTTTAAACTAATGGATTTCTACTCAGATTGAATTACAGGCCTCACATGGGACTTTATGTGGTCTTGTGTGCAGCTGAGCAAACATAACGGCTTAACAGCTCTCATCCCTGCTATCTCCTGAAGAATTTCTCAGGCAGGATTCCCACAAACAAAAATGTCAGAAACAGGACACTTTCAAACAACAATGGTAGAAGTATCTGTTCTTTCATAATTTCAGAATGCTTTCAAATGTTAGGCTGATGGAAAGACAGATGACAACCAAAACTGGCACAAAACAAGGAAGGGTAGTGCTGGAGGCTAGAAACCTGGAATGGCAACGGAAGAAGATAAGATAGAAAGAGTAATGCAGGCGCCACTTATGTAGCGTTCGGGGGGCTAGGGTTAAGCTAGCCCCCCAAGGTGCTACATGAACCCAGATAGCTCAGGGGGGTTCAAGTAGCCCCTTGGCTACCTGCCAGCGAGGAAAAAGACTGAGACTGTAGCTGAATTATTCCAGAGACAGTTTATTCTCCGAAGGGAGTTCAGGCTACAAATCCGTTAGATACAGGTAGAACAGAAGTATTTATAGATTTCAGAGGGATTCAGAAAGGAACTAATTAAAACACTAGTTAAACTCAATATCCAATTATATTTTACTTAACACTCTAAAAGAAACCAATCACTGCACTAACTTGAACACCAATGAGACTCTAAAGTGATAAAAAGTTTTCAGGCACAAATTGTCTCATGTGAGAGGAGTTTTTCTTTGTTTCTCAGGAGAGAACTTCCCAGGGATATTTTTCTGGGAGTTTTGTGTCACCCACAGAGTAAGATGTGTGTCATCCTTCTGCATCCTCATGGAAATACGCCATAAAGGCATAATCACAGAAATCACACCAACCCAAGTTAAGCACTGACACAGTTACATCCCCTCCTAGAAGCGTATTGTCAATCCTCTTCCATTAATACCTCCGGCAAAAAGCAAAACAAAACAAAACAAAAAAAGAATCTGAAGGAGAGGATGAAAAATGAAAGTTAACGGTTTTCAACCACACCTACTCTCCTGGGTTGAAAAAACTGCTGAAGGAGGCATGGAAAAACACTGATGGACAATGTGGCAGGAGCTGCAGAAGCATTAAGACTGGCTCAATCTGCCAAGGAAGTGTTTTTTAGAAGATAGACACAGGTAATGGCTCTCTACTCTTAAGGGGATGGGATCACACCCAACAAAACAGTTTCCGTAACAGTTTACGGAAATTATACAGCAAGTTCAAGTCTGGCTTTGACAGCCCAATGGCCTTTATGTGATCCCATACTGAACTGGACAAGGAAGACTGACACAGATTAAAATTAACCATTCTTTCTTCTGCTTTAAACCCAGACCAGTGTTGAGTTTAGGCCTTGTTATCCATATGCTGGCATGCCCGTGCAAGGGAGGGGATAGTGCCACAGAAACCATTTCATTTTGTAGTGCTGACAGATTCCTCCTGGTTTCAACATCTATGACAAGAGATTGGAACAGTAACTAAGTTTAAAGGCATGATTTTGAGTTTAAAGGCATGATCGTATCTTGGTCACTTTAGCTATTTGACAGGATACAATATGCAAATGGTAATAATCAAAGCAATCTTAAGAGACTTATTTGCACTTGCTGATAGCAGAGTTTCTCCTACTCTTAATTTTTGCTGTTACACTCCCTAAAGCTTTATTTCTCTACCTTCCTCAGAGCCTTTCCATGGGATCCTCTTACCATCTTTAACTTACTGTTTTCTCTTTTTTCCACTCCAGCCTTCTATAAAACAACAGTTTTGATTCTTTACCCTGACATCCTTCTTCTCCACAATACTGCTTCAGGTTCTTTGGACCCAGTGAAACATGCTCTCCTCTTTCTCAACTACTGTGGTGATGCTCAGCAAATGGATTTCTGCTTCTCATGTTCTTTCTATTTTCTGTCTCTCCTATGTACTGTCAAAATTTCTTTCCCAACCCACCTTAACTATGCACTATTTACAAAGAGGTATCTTAGTTCACACTGATATTTTTACTTCCTTTCAAGTGACACAATGTTCCTCTTCAAACTGTTTACAGGTCCCCTTTCGCACACTTTTCTACCGCCTCCTCTAATTTTTTTACAGCTCTAGGCTTTCTGCTTTCTCCCTACTGATGCCCTTCTAGTCAACAATACCTTCCTATGCTGGTGCACATCAGCTTCCTGCAACAGCTACATACTTCTGAAAAAAAACACAGGCCCCAGAAATTTCACATACTGCTACAGACATCCAGTCCTCTGCCATTCCCATTAAAATATGCTATTATTTTCTTTTAGTCTGTTCTGTTCTTTCTCAACTGAACATCCTGTATTCATTTTATGAACAGACACATCTAGGTGTCAAATGTGATCCCCCCTCACTTGTTCTGCACTTGCATTTCTCTTAAAAATTTAAATAATACATCATCTAGACATAAAAATGCAGATGAAAATTTTAATTCCTAATGCCTGAACTGAAAATTGAAATAAATTCAAATCCCAAATAGTCAACAGTTTTAGCCAGAATCTTCCATAAGATCACAGTATGGACATCTCTTCCTTCCACAGGCCATGGTTTGTGAGACAGATTAAGCAAACATCAAATGCACATCCCTTCCTTAAAATCTCTTAACACTTGTGCTTTACGAGTGAACCTGAAAAATGCTGACAAAAATAATTACCAGTTTGATTTTTCCTGCGCTATGGCTGTAAAGAAAGAGCACAGACTGTATAGTATTCCATGAAGAAAAACAATCATTCTAAAACACATCACACACTAAGTTTGGCTTGACAGCATGATTTGAGGCTTGCAGAGCTGGTGCTCACTGACTCTTCAGGGTCACTTAGAAGCTGGGTCTGCAAAGACAGCTTATTTTTTTAAGTACTTATTGTTGATAACAATTGAGTTTATGACCAGCAAGCTTATGATACCAGCAAACTGGCTACTCTACAAATAGATGCAGCTATGACACACATAAAGGCAGGAGCTGGAGTACAGTTTAAAGGACAACTGTAAGCAGAAAAGCAAAATGCAGAATTAACCAGGTTAATCTCTCTTTTATCTACTATCTATGCCTTTTGACTGGACTGCATTCACAATAAACATTTTTTTAACACATAGTGAGTTACGCTATGTGAACTTACTGCCTGTTTCCATTACAACAATACCTTCCCAACTGTTACTTTCATAGGGTATTAGTCAGCTACAGAGCTTATACTGAGTATCTAATTGTCTTTGTAACGCAAGACACTGATCTATGCTCCTCTCACTCAGGTTTCTTTCAAAAACCTGTGATGGGACACAGAATATTGTCTATATTGTCTATGAAGCTTATAATCAGGACTGGGATGCCAAATACAAATAATTCACATCAAAACCCAAAGTTCTTTGATGATCTCCATTCTGCTTGTACATTTTATGATACATCATAGTTACAGCTTCCATGAGACCACTCTTGCTTGCAGATAATTACTATGGTTCTCTGGGAATAAAAATGAAGAAGGCTGTTGTACAGATACCCTACTCATGTGCTGCCAAACTGGGTTTTCCTGCAAGTGGAAAAGAGGTCCTTTTAGCTGCAGCATAGCTGGAGTTGGAAATATGAATTCATGGTATTTTGTCTTCAGAGTTTAAAGCAGCGCTGTACATTCTGTCCTTCCTTCTCCTGTTTGGCAGCTATTTACCTTGTTTCCTGTCTTGGCAGAGAGCATGACTGGAGAACAGATCTAAAGGTTGAGAAATTAACTTTGACACAAAACTTAGTGACTTGTAGCAAGCACTGCAAAAAACATCCAAGAGGAACACTAATTTGTTGAGCAACAGGTAAAGCAGATCATTCTTACAACTTAACTGAATACTGTAGAAGAATACTGAAGACTTTGCTGGTCTAACAAAATATTTCCTATGTCTGAAGTCAGACAGTGAGAATTGCCGGGTATGATAAAAAAAGAAAGTATTTCTAATTTATATCATAACTCATACATACCAAGATGACTAAGATTATCTAAGTAATTTTCCTTTTCACTGAACTTTGCTAAGCTTAATGCTCCAGCCTTTGAAGAATTAAACTTTGCAACCTCTCTCCTTTTAAACGTGCTTGTCTGTTTAACCTTGCACAAATACTAGGATAACTTTGTAGTATATTTGGTTGTGAATAGAAATTTTCTCAACAATTGCACCCGATATTCCCTCTAAATATCTTTTTTGTCTGTCTGGACCTTCTGCCATTTGTGTGCCACCATTCAATTGCTCTGCAAGTTCTGTTTTTCCCCTTGCATAGAGTCCTCCTTTCTGCCTTCCTTGACTAAAATCATATCTCTCCTCTCTTAATTTCTACTAATACAGCTGTGATGAAGCTTAGTATGACCTGTTGCCTTATTTGTAATTCTCCTACAAACAGCTGAAGCACTGCATCAGAAGAGCAGCAAGAGGGAAACAAGTGGATCAGAATTTAATAATCCAGGTTTTCTGTTGCTGGTCATAGAGTGTGAAGCAACACCTAAGTCTGTGCAATATATTTTTTCCCAGTCTCATTCTGGGCTACACCCCACACGACCTTCAGAAGGTAATCTAAACAGGACTGGACCTTTATTAATGCTCATTGGCTCAGTCCTGTGAGCTTCTGCTTTCACTGCCTTCAGGTTCTCTCACCTAGTTTCAAAGTTTAAAAAGCATGAAGGAATGAAAACAAGGATATGGTAGATTTAGAAATCTTTGTAGCCTGTGATCTAATAATGTTGGCACTGGATAGCAAAACCGTATTAGCTGGCTTCCCCTGTCAATTTAATAATGGCAATTAATGGCTCAGTTATATATGTGTGCAACAAAGATTTAACATGAGACAGCCACACTGACAGATCATCCAGAGTTACAGCCCAGGCCACACAAGAGAGCTAGCAAACAGGTTATTCCAAGCAGGAACAAAACAATCATCCCAACCATCCCATAAGCACAGACCGTGCTCAGCCAGCATTTACCAGAGAACCTCCCATAGTGGGCAGGAGGAGAAAGGCTGAGGGGATCACTTCTCCCATAGCCTCCACCATGGCATCATGGTGCTGTACAAACAGCAGCTGAAGCACTGGGAGCTATTTACACTTCATTTCTTATTTAAAGTCACTACTTCTAAAACCACCTCACACTCATGGTTTAACTCCCAGAATCTGCTAATGAAAGTATTTAGTTCAAACAAGGAAATTTATTTTTTTTTAAGTGCCACTTGGAGTAATCAAGTCTTCTCTTAAATTCTGAGCAGGATGAATACAGCTCAAGGCTGTGCACATATGAGAAATAAGCAGTCTACACTGGAAGATGAGAACTTCGACACAGGACAGCAGAGTTCCTCAACTCTTGGAGGGACAGAAGGATACTATACTGGCCATGACAGCAGCAGCATAATAAAAAGCTCCTCAAAACGGGGACAGCATGCCTGCCGCCTCTTCTGGCACCTTAAATTGTCCATACTCTCCTACAACTGCATCAGCCAAAGGCAATTAAAACTCCATAAGCAATGTAAGTTAGCAACTTTTTGACGGAAAAAAGACTTTTGAATATACAAGCTGAACCTCTGCTGAGCTTTTGTGTAGCTCTGACTGAACAAACAGGTACATGGTTAATGCCAAATGATAAAAAAAATTAAAAAGAAATGGCACATTTAACGGATTTGTCTTCAATGGATAAAGCTTGCATAATTTATATATTTGTGGGCACTGTAGATAAATACAGAAACGACACACTACCACTTTAGGCTCACTTACATTTTAAACACGATTTTTAACTTAACGGGCACTCCGTCAGTCCCGTGAAAACCGATGTAAACATTTCCCTGCTACAAGGACCGCCCGAAAGGGTTCCATGCTCTTCCTGGACCTCCGCCCCAGCTCTGACGATCTGCCCGCGTTACCACGAACATGGCGGGGCCGGTCAGTCAGTGCCCGGGGCCGGTCAGAGCCCGGGGCCGGTCAGTGCCCGCGGCCGATCAGTGCCCGCCGCCGGTCAGTGCCCGCGGCCGGTCAGTGCTCGTAGCCGGTCAGTGCTCGTGGCCGGTCAGTGCTCGTGGCCGGTCAGAGCCCGCGGCCGGTCAGTGCCCGTGGCCGGTCAGAGCCCGCGGCCGGTCAGTGCTCGTGGCCGGTCAGAGCCCGTGGCCGGTCAGTGCTCGTAGCCGGTCAGTGCTCGTGGCAGGTCAGTGCCCGTGGCAGGTCAGAGCCCGTAGCCGGTCAGTGCCCGTGGCAGGTCAGAGCCCGCGGCCGGTCAGTGCTCGTAGCCGGTCAGTGCTCGTGGCCGGTCAGAGCCCGCGGCCGGCGCGACCTCTGCCCGGCCCCTCTGCCCCCGAGGTCGCGCCCCCGAGCCGGCCAGGCGGCGAGGGACACGGAGGGGAACACGGAGGGGAACATGGAAGGGCACGGCGCCACGGCCTCCCCGCGCTCCGGAGCCGGCAGACCCCCGCGGCCGGTCCCGCCGAGCAGCCCCGCCCGGGCGCCGCCGCCCCGCCTGACGCGGCTGCCCTACCTGCGGCTCGGCCCTGGCGCTCCCGCCGCGGCCACAGGAAGCACGGCGGCGCCCGCGGGCGTGCCGGGCCGCGTAGTTCCCGGGGCGGCTGCGCCGAGGAAGCCGCCCGGGCGGTGCGGAGCGCAGGACTACGATTCCCAGGAAGCCCGGCGGTGTACCCGGGCTGCCAGGCGAGGGCCCCACCGGACGGACAAGCGTGAGCCGAGTGCCGGGAAGAAAAGATTTGCGCTTGCTGGTGCTGGCTGATGAGATGCCGCTAGTAAAAAAGACAGAAAACAAAAAAAAAACCAGACAAACAAGGAGGATCACTCATTTGCTTGCATGCTTTTGCGGTCGGTATGATGACAAAATGCATGCAAAACAAACCGTGCTGGTCTTCAGGTGACTGGCTGCGGAGTGATGTATCGTGGGCCTCCTGACTCGCTCAGCAAGTATGAAACACTTGCTGAGCAGAGCACACTAAGCAGACTTAACAACAGGAACAATATGCCAGCCAATACGTTGTAGAAATTAACTGCTTTAAATCCCGGGTTGGTTTTTTTTGTTTGTTTGTTTTAGTTTCTTTGTCTCTGAGGTTTTTTTGTTTGTTTTTTAGATTTAATTTAATGCTATTTTACTTAAACTAAGTTGAGATAATTCTTTTCGTAGCTGAAACCATGGTTAATATCAGAATCTAGGGGTATTTATAGTTCATGCTTGGAAAAACTGCTGAATTGCAAGGAAGACAGCAGAGAGCTTCCCCATGTGACAATATTACAAAACAGGCTACACACAAATCACCCCCTGGTCATCCTGTTCAAGTAAAGCCCAAAACAGAATGTGCAGCTAGCAGCAGGACTGCAGGACTGTTCTGCAAGAAAACTGCTGTGTAATTCAATTTCAGACTGCTGACGGAAATGAGGCAGTAGAGACTTAACACCACTCATCATCTTGAAATCCAGCTGCACATGAGCTCCTTGGGACCAAAACCATGCTTCTGTACCAAGGAAATTCACCATCATCTTTCGCCTCTGAGTCACTCTTAGCATCCAAGTGTATGCTGTGGGTTCTGGCCATTAGAAGATTTTGGTCGATAAGTCAAGAAATCTGTCCAGCTGCTATCACAGAAACTTGAAATGCAATGCTAACACCATGTGCTGGTGCTATGAAAGTAAATTAAACTGAAACCTACAAAAGTAGATGTATGTGAAGAACTGGCCTTTTTCACCTTCAAGCTGTTAGTCCTGCTTTTGCAGGTCTGTCTTCTGCGTCCTGTGCTGTGAAAGATTTGCATAAGTTACTACTATAGCAAGTAGATTATCTGTATTTCATTGCATTCTCGGTCATCTGCTACAGTTCTTGAGTTATGCAAGAACTATAAGACTAGCAGAAGTAGATTCCTCCTGCTCCTTCATGAAATCTGCTGCCACAGCTCACTTCACAAAAGGCTGCTCAGTCTCTGTCCTGCAGTGTTTCTGTTCTAGCTTTTTGTTCTGATGACACTTTACCTCCTGGGCAAAGTGTGTCTCTTCCTACGTGCTTAGACAGTGTCTAAAAAAAACTAATTTTGAAGCTCTTGGTAAATCTGTAAGACAAAGGGAATATTAAATCCAGGACTAAGAAATTTCCGTCTCATGCTATGTTGAATCTTCTTTTTACTGCCTCAAGGCATACTTTACTCTGTACTTGCAGTTATAATTGTCATGTGCACAAATTCATAAAATTGAGGCATGATAGAAAATTATAGTGGGTGAATTAATAATCTTCCCTATTGATGCAAACAGAGCATGGTAACATAGCTGACAAACTTAGAGGAGTGTTGCATTTTGTTAGAGAAAACTCCAGGTTTCTTTTTGAAATATACTGATAATTAATCGGGATAGCATTTAAGATATAGAAACTATGTTATGCTCCAAATCTTGTTTGCAGGCAAAGAGAAAGTATACCTCTATTTAACTAAGACAATAATTTGTTGAAAGTGTAACTGAAATTCTATGTGTTAGATCATTATTAGTCTAGCACTGTTATAAAAAAAAAGAAAGAATAATGGGTTTTATGCATGTATTTGCTTCCTGCCTTTGTTCTTGGTGCTATGCTCACCCTTCTACAGTTGTTCTGGGTCATGATGTTGCTGGTTTCATTCTTGGGCAGTGGTGAGAGTAAAGGACATTACAGCTTGTTGTCAGCATCTAGAGCCCATCTGAGAGGAATATGATGTTTACATTGTCGGTTTCTTCTTCCTCACTTTAAGGGGTTGCACTCACACTTGGGGTAAATTTTTGTAAGTTTTTGTTAAATGTTTCTGCATGTTTTTCTGGTTAGCTGCAACTCCATATTATGTTTGAATGTACTACATAAAATGCTGTTTACTTATGTTGGATAATACTTTGTTCTGGTTTTGCTCTAGGTGACTCTGCTTGAGTGTGGCTGGTTGGGTAAAATTACCTTGAGGGTAGTCTGTAAACATCTTGTACAACTTATATGCTGCCACCATGGTTTACATTGAATTGTTAGCAGCCTTAGGGAGAAAAAAAAATTTAGCTCTCCAAAAATTTAGCTCTCTTCTGAGTTGAAGAAATTAGTTACTATTACCATGTAATTTCTTGCCATTCACAAAATTTCATAGTTTGGGTCCTCCTAGTGTAGTGGAAAGTAATCTGGAGACAGTAGAGAGTGTTCTACAAAGAGTAAAAGGAATCAAAGAAATAAGGGACAAAAATAATCCTCCAAGTCTATCTACTAGTTAGAGGCTGTGACATCTGTTTGTAATTAAAATTATCTGAGATCACCCACCAGGGATTACAGATCTGTTATTACTATGACTAAGTTACACTGACAAAGCTGAGGGAATCGTAACCTGTTCCTGGAAAGCAGGACGAACAAATTGAAAGCTTTGAAAGCTTTGAAAGTTTGGCTTAGATGTGTCAGAATAGCACATCTGCCACTAAATTTCTCAGAAGAACAGACACACTGCTCTTTTTCTTTATGGCCATCCAAAACAGAGCTCCAGTGCAATGCAAACAGAAACCCTTTTGGCTTATGAAGCAGCTTACTCTGCTTCCTTGTTTAGGCAAAAAGTAAAATGGTTACCAGAGTGGGTGGAATTTAACTCATGAGCCTCCCTCCTAGTTTCAGATGCTGCTTTGGGAACTTGTGAACAGCTTAACACACTTCCCTCAGAGATGCTCCCACTGCACATTTTTCATCCTTGGACATTATGTGTCTGACTGAATACTTATTGAAAGCTGGTAACCCCCAGCACTACACACACTGTGCACACCCATATAAAATGAAGGGGTGCAGATTTAACCTCACTGTGAGACAGAGAAGTTGTTTATGTCTCTTATCCACTTTGCACTCTAACCTGAGTCCTGTCTTGATGCTCCTGAGCAACAAGCAGCTACAAAGGATAAGGCTTAACAGAAGGCTAATGAGAAAATAACAAAAGCATTAGTTCAAAGACTACTTTCTAAAATTTCCCAGCTCCTGTGGGAATTTGCCTTGATGCTCAAAGCCCCTGGTAGAAATTCAAATGTTCACTTCACTTCTGGTGTCACCTCTCTGTGACAGAAGGCGTTAAAATTCTTGATCAGACACACAGATTTTCAAATTGTTTTTATGATAAGGAAAATCTGTTGGACGTGGTGGGGAGGGTTTTTATGAGTTTTTTCGTGTTTATGAAATGACACAGGACATTCCTTAATGTTTTTATGAATAAGCATTGATGTGTTATCTCGCAGCATGAAAACAAAAAGAGAAGACAGATACTGCACTGGTAGCTTGGAAACCCAAGATGGAGCGCCAAACTACTTGTTACTAGTTTTAGATGAAGAATTGAACTGATAGGAGTGCAATCCATGTTCTCCTCCAGTCCGGCATCAGGTCCTGAGCCAGGAATTCAGCTTTCTTATTCTACTGGTGTAACAGAAATAACAGGAATGAGGTGTTGTTCTTAAGTTCCAGTTGTCTGGGGGGGGTTAACTTTCGTTTCATTGTTTTTTAAACATATAACCTGTTTAGCACGACTTTTTTTTTTTTTTTTTTTCCTTCCAGCAAAAGCACATGGTCCGTTGGTTATTACACCAATGCTAGGGAAAGGTGTGCGCAGTGAAGTAATCCCTGCGGCAGCTGTGGCTCGGTGGCTCCAGGCCCACCGGGCCCTGGCGGCGCCATTCCCGCCGCAGGGGCCGCACGTGAGGGGCGGCGAGGCGCGCCCGCCGAGCCCGGCCGCGCCGCACGCCCATTGGCTGCCGGGCGCGACACGTGACGCGGCAGCAGCACGTGTAGCCGTATTAAGGGCCGTCGGCGGCAACCGCCATTTTCTGAGGGTGCGAGGTGCTGGTGACGTGGGGGAGCGGTACGTGAGGGGCTGCGCGCTGCCCTGAGGGAAGCGGGGTGCTTTTCCGCGGGAGGAACCCCACCTCCTCCATGCCCACCAGCTCAGTGCCTGGGCCGGGTGCGCTCAGCTTGCCCCGAGGCATCGGCGGCGGGCCGTGTCGGTGCAGGGTGCCATTTTCTCTTATTTCGCGGTACCCTCTGGAGCCTTTCAGGAGGCGGGGGCTGATGTGTGCTCTGTCTCCTGCAAGCAGGTCTGGCAGGGCGCAGCATGATTGAAGAAGACTGGAATGCCGAGATAGGGGACGAGGCGTTACTCCCGTCCCTTGAGAAGGTATGGGGCGGCAGGGGGGGCGGGCAGCTACGGCGCTGAATTAAGTTTGCTTCTTTTCCCGTTCTTTCCTCCAACACATGTCCCTGCGGCCTGAGTGACTGCTGGGCAGTGGTGTCCCCTGTTCCCGTGATTTTTTGAATTATAGTAGGCAGACATAGGAGCTCACTGTTCCTCAAGAGAGCGGTTTTTCTCTGTACTAGCAATTTACTTGCTCCTGTTTTGTTCAGATATTAGTGATTTTTGCATGCTGAAGCGGGCTTGACATGTCAACTGTGTATAGTGTGATTTTTGGTAACATTCAGATGTGAACAGTATGCCATTTAGTACACTGAAATAAAATAAATTGAAACAAACAGAAGAGCATGGGAGTTTGTGTTTCATGAAATGCAGAAGGCAACTTCTTTCAAGTGCATGACTTTTTAGCTGTGTTTGTATTTATATACTTTTTTTTAGCCTAAAATCATTATGATGTTATGCCTTTTTTCTTCCTGCAGGTTAACTTGCTTGAGAAACCAAATGACCTCTCTTCTGTCTTCAGTCGAAGTGTAGACTCATTTGGTATGTGAAAGGCACTTTTGACTGTACTGGTGTTTGGAAGAATTGGTCCCTTGAGCATCGTTCAAGATTAAAGGAAAATATTATATTATTGTGATATTTTCATGGGATCCCCATGGCATAGCAGCATCAAAATATGTAGAGAACGTAATGAGTAGGCTTTCCTTTTACTTCCAGAGGAAGCTTTCTAATGCTTCCTTATTTACTGCAGTTATATAGTAACATATAACTATTAACGAGTCAAAGATAGCTTTGAATTTTAACTTAATTATTTCTTTTTAATTATAGGTACTGATGAATTTGTGGGCACACAGCATCAGTCAGTGAGTAGTTTTGGTAGAGGAAGGAGTTTTACAGCCAAAGGTAACTTCCAGTAGTGATTGTATTTTTAATGACTGGTTGTATATGATGCATAAAATTTTGTCATTCGCCACTTCCAATCAGCAGGCAGTTTTCTGTCAGACTTCTTGGCAATAAGTACTTCCTCTCTTCATTTTTTTCATACGTTTAGGCAAATTACTCAGTTACATGTTGAACTTCTTGTGGAGTCATTAAACAAGGACTGAGAAGAAAATTATCAGAAATAAGGGGCTTCACCTGCACATCAAAATTAGGCAAACTGTGTTGTTTTGTGTTATGTTGTGCTGCAGGTTTTCAAGAAGGAAATGGAGAAGATGCCATTACGCAAAACAGAGGGTTTAAAGGATTTGGACAAGGTGAGTGTAAGTTTGTGGTATTGACTGATTTGTATGATGGCAGCATACACTGGTTATTCTTTCTGGCTTTGCCCATTCCCTGAGTGAAAGGGTGAGCAAGAGTGGAAGCTTTGAAATGGCTTCTGTTCTTCAGCCAGGTAAAATGCACTTGATCTACTTATGCAGAAGTGGGCAGATTGAGTTATTGTGTGCTGTGCTGCATTATTGCAGGTTTTCAAGAACAAAATGCTGTAGATGGTGCTAGTACACGAAACAGAGGGTTTAAAGGATTTCGTGGTGGCTTTGGACAAGGTGAGAGTAAGTTTAATGGTTAGTTTTTTTTTTCATACTGAGTGGTTTGTACAGCATATGTTTGGTGATCTTCCTGGACTTGCTTGTTCCATGAGAACTACCCAGTAGAAGGGTGAAAGCAGTAAAATTGCTTCTGTTCTTCAGCCAGATGAATGGCATTTCCAGACAGCAATCTATACACACAAAATTGAGCAAACTGTATTATTTTGTGTTATGTTGTGCTGCAGGTTTTCAAGAAGGAAATAGAGAAGATGCTGTTATGCAAAACAGAGGGTTTAAAGGATTTGGACAAGGTAAGTGTAAGTTTGTTGTATCGACTGGTTTGTATGATGGCAGCATACACTGGTCATTCTTTCTGGCTTTGTACGTTCCTGGGAACTAGCAGTCAGGAGTGAAAGCTTTGAAATGGCTTCTGTTCTTCAGCCAGATAAAAGACTAATGCAGAAGTGGGCAAATTGAGTTATTGTGTGCTATGCTGTATTATTGCAGGTTTTCAAGAAGGAAATGCTGTAGATGGTGCTAGTACACAAAACAGATGGTTTAAAGGATTTTGTGGTGGTTTTGGACAAGGTGAGAGTAAGTTTGATATTTGGTCTTTTTTTCATACTGAGTGGTTTGTACAGCATGTGTTTGGTGATCTTCCTGGACTTGCTTGTTCCCTGAGAACTACCACAGAGAACTGAGAACTCTTGCTACTAGTTCTGTTCTTCAGCTGTGTTGTGGAAAATTATCTCTTTTAAAAACAAGTATTACTGAGCGTAGTAGTGTTATAGGTTGGAGTTAATGAAGTTGTTGGGACTGGACTGCAGATAAGTTGGAGTAAATAGCTGGCTTTAGTTGTAGCATTTCATGATACTCATGTGCATGTGATTTGGCAAAGCTGATCAAGTGGCTCCCCTTCTATGACAGCCACTCAGGTGAGCAAGGGGCAGTGTTTGGGCAATTTGCATGTGATTTAAAATGCTCTAGGAGCACTAGTGACTAGGAGTGGGCCATCTGGGGTGTGGCACAGCAGGGAGTGTGGCATGTCAATCTGTGTAGCAGTTCACAGAAGTGGGGCACTGCTATCTTGCTGGTGATGGGTTGTGTGTGGTAGGTGTGTGGTATTTTGGCTGTTGTTTTGTTTTTGTTTTTTTAATTGTCCCCCTAAGCCATTGCTGCTGCTGCCAGCAACCATTTGCTAACCCAGACAGAACTCCCCCAAGAGGAAAGCAGTGTCCAGGCCACTGGCTGCAGGGAGTGTCTGAGCCTGCTGTTAGTACCAGAGGATGGTGCAAAAAAAACCTGTTTATGTTTAAGCAGGTGAGTGATTTGCTCTGTCTGGGAGCAGAGCTTAAAGTGGAGGTGGAATGGCTAAGGAGTATTAGAGGAAGCAAAAGAGAAGTAGACTGTAGACCCTTCAAACTGTGAGAGAAGCTAAGCAGATGTCAGAGGAGCACTGCCCCTCTTGCCATCAGGGCGGAGGAGGAGACCTAGCAGATGGAGGGAGTGGAAAGAGATTCCCTTTTGATGAGGTAAAAGAACTCACTCCCAACCCCCATTGCCTTCTCAGGTGCCCTTGCAGAATAGGTATGAGATACTGAATCCAGAGAGTCAGGCTAATTATATTAAAGGAAAAAATTTGTCTGGAGGGTCTTCCAGTTGTGCTTACTCTGTCAGATGGATCACAGCCTCAGGTGTTAAGAAGCGTGGAAGAGTGGTTGTTGTAGGTGACTCCCTTCCATGGGAATTGAGGGCCCTGTATGTTGACTGGATGAACCCCAAAGGGAAGTCTGCTGCCTCCTGGGGACCCAGCTACAGGATATCACCAGGAGACTCCCTTAGCCAGTTCAGCCCTCTGATTATTACCCACTGCTGGTTTTCCAGGTTTGCAGTGATGAGATTGACAAGGAGGGCACAGGCTTAATTTAAAAGGTCTTTAAGATTCTGGATCAGTTGGTTCATGGCACAGGAGCACAGGTGATGTTCTGCTCAGTTCCTTCAGTAGCAGAGATGAATGATGAAAGGAACAGGAGAACCCATACTGTTAATAACTGGCTTAAGGGCTGGTGGCATCAGTGAATTTTGGTTTTGCTGATCGTGGGGCAGTTTTCACGGCAGCAGGCCTGTTTGAGTCAGGTAAGTTCTGTCTAACAAGGATTCTAGGCCAGAGCTGGCTGACTGAGAGGGCTTTAAAGTAGGTTTGAAGGGGGAAGGGTGTGAAACCAGGCCCTCTAGAGAGGAGAGTAAGGTGGTAAGTCAGATTCAGTGGTGAAATCAGCTCAGCTGAAGTGCCTGTGCACAAATGCATGCACCATGGGTAACAAGAGGAGCTCAAAGCTGTTCTACAGAAGGAAAACTGTGATGTAGTTGCTGTCGTGGCAGTGTGGTGGGATGACTCCCACGACTGGAGTGGCACGGTGGATGTCTGCTCGCTCTTCAGAAGAGACAGGCAAGGAAGAAGAGGTGGAGCGGTCACTTTGTATGTTAAAGAGGCTCTCAACACTGTAGAGCTCATGATTAATGATAATTAGGTTGAGTGCGTATGGGCAAGGATCAGCAAAGAGCCAACAAGGCTGACGTCGTCGTGCGGTGTCTTACCACCTGAGATGGATGAATTATTCTGTAAGCAGCTAGAGGATGTTTCAAGATCATCAGCCCTTGTTCATGTAGGAAACTTTACCAAATAATCTACTAGGAACTCAGCACAGTGGAGAAGATGCAGTCTAGGAGGTTCTTGGAGTGTATGGACTTCCTGTTGCATCTGGATGCCCAGCAAGAGAATGAAACACGTAATCATGAGTGTGATCACATGGTGCATACAGTATGACCAAGGGGTCAGCCCTAGCCAGCGTGGATTTTGGATGGCCATGTCCTACCTGACCAATGTGATCTTTTATGACCAAGTGACCCACCTGGTGGGTGTTGTTTACGTGGACTTTAGCAAAGCTTTTGACACTATTACCTATAGCATATGCCTGGAAAAGCTTTAAGCCTATGGCTTGGACCATGTACTGGATTAAGAACTGGCTGGACAGCTGGGCTGAGAGTGTTGTGAATGGTGTTGCATCTGGTTGGTGGCCAGTCACTTGTGGTGTCTCCCTCAGGGGTCTGGGTTTGGCCCTGTTTAATATCTCTGCTGATGATCTGGATGAGATTAAGTCTACTATTAGCGAATTTGCAGATTACATTAAGTTGGGTGTGTGTGTTGATCTGCTGGAGTGCAGGCAGGCTCTGCAGAGGGACCCAGATAGGAAATAGGATCAATGGGCTGAATCCAGTGATATGAGGTGTAACAAGTCCAAGTGCTGGGTCCTGCCATTGGGTCACAGCAATGCCCTGCAGTGCTACAGGATGAGGCCAAGTGGCTGGATGACAGCAGACAGGCAGAAAGAGATCTGAGGTTACTGATGGACAGCCAGCTGAACATAAATCGATATGATTAAGAAGGCAGTGGCATCCTGGTCTGGATCAGCAGTGTTGTGGCCAGCAGGGCCAGGGCAGTGATTGTCCCCCCCCCCATATTTGGCACTGGTTAGACCTTGAATGCTGTGTCCAGTTCTGAGCCCCTCAGTATAGGAAAGATTTGAGATACTGGAGCAAATTCAAAGAAGATTGACAGGGCTGGTGAAGTGTCTGGAGCACAGGTCCTATAGGGAATTGGGAGTGTTTAGCCTGGAGAAAAGGAGGCTTAGGGGAGACCTTATCACTGCCTGAAAGGAGGCTGTAGCTGGGTGGGATCAGCCTGTTTCTCCAGGCAACCAGTGACTAGAAAAGAAGAGATAGTCTTAAGGTGCACCAGGGAAGCTTAGGGTGGACATCACAAAGTTCTTCACAGAAGGGGTGTTTAGACATTGAAATGGACTGCCCAGGGAGATAGTGGAGTTGCTCTCCCTGGAGGTGTTCAGGAAGAGCCTGGACGTGGCACTCAGCGCTATGGTTTAGTTGATGAGGTTTTGTTCAGTCATAGGTTAAACTTGATGATCTCAAAGGTCTTTTCCAACCTAGCCAATTCTGTGATTTCTGTAATTTTATACCCTATATGGACTACACTGTCTGTTACAGGTACTAAGGATGGACAAAGGGGTGTGCCTCAGTCTAGAGCTCTCACCTTTAAAGAAAGACGATCTCTAGCGAATGATGCAGGTGAGACTTTTAAGTAATGGGGGTGAACTGTAAAGATTTCCTCATTGGTGAGTTGTGGCAATGTAGCTGATCGTTAGCTTGATTGGGACTTTGAGCAATCTGATCTAGTGGGTGGCAGCCCTGTCCACAGCAGGGAGGTTGTAACTAGGTGACCTTTAAGGTGCCTTCCAACCCAAACCATTCTATCTCTACTGTGCATTTTGATATCTGAAGAACAATTGATATGGCCCTATTTTTGGTTCAAATAATGATTTTTAGTAATTGTTGGAGGCATCATGCTAATACTCATTGAGGAGATAAACAGCATCCATAGTACAGATAGCAGTTCTTTTCTGTTAAAAAAACAAGTTGCCTTTTTACAGAGCCAGCAGTTTTTATTCTTTCAAAAAAATAGGAACATTTTCCCACCTTTTGAGCTGAATACCATTATGGCAGGGAAATGCTAGACTTGTTTGACTAAGCAGGACAGCAGCACTTTGATGCAGGGCACTGATGACAAGCAGTTTTGCTGTAGACTCTACAGCAGCGATTGTGAAGTAACTTGCTAGCTATATTTGAGGTCTGTTGTATTTATGGATACATAGGATACTGTTATTTACATGTCAACCTTTAAGATGCAGTTTTTATATGTTGATGAGGAAAAGCCAAACTGATTGTCATACTGGTACGCACCAGGTATTGGTGGTGAGGAAGCCACAGATGCTGTGGTAGGAGAGCATCATGATGTCCTGTACCAGATGATTGTTTTTGCAGTATGATAGAACATCTGAATGCTTTCTGTCAAAAAAAGTTTCTTGTCTTCATTTTTTCATACATTTAGGAAAAATACTTTGTTTTATTGAATTTTATGTGAATAAAATAAGGATGGGGAGAATAATTACAAAATATAAGGGGCTTCACCTGCACATCAAAATTAGGCAAATTTCAGTGATTGTTTGCTATGCTGTGTACTGCAGGTTTTCAAGAAGATGGAGAAGATGCCGTTACGCAAAACAGAGGGTTTAAAGGATTTGGACAAGGTGAGTGTAAGTTTGTGGTATTGACTAATTTGTATGATGGCAGCATACACTGGTTATTCTTTCTGGCTTTGCCCATTCCCTGAGTGAAAGGGTGAGCAAGAGTGAAAGCTTTGAAGTGGCTTCTGTTCTTCAGCCAGGTAAAATGCACTTGGATCTGCAGAAGTGGGCAGATTGAGTTATTGTGTGCTGTGCTGCATTATTGCAGGTTTTCAAGAACAAAATGCTGTAGATGGTGCTAGTACACGAAACAGAGGGTTTAAAGGATGTCGTGGTGGCTTTGGACAAGGTGAGAGTAAATTTAATGGTTAGGTTTTTTTTCATACTGAGTGGTTTGTACAGCATATGTTTGGTGATCTTCCTGGACTTGCTTGTTCCCTGAGAACTACCACAGAGAACTGAGAACTCTTGCTACTAGTTCTTCACCTGTGTTATGAAAAATGGATAATCTCTTTTAAAAACAAGTATTACTGAGTATATTGCATTATAGGTTGGAGTTAATGGAGAAGTTGTGGGGACTGTTGCTCTGCTGATCTGTTGGAGTAGATAGTACTGGCTTCAAATGTGGTATTTCATTATACTATTTTCATACTCTCTATCTGCTAAATGTCTGTTACCTACAGGTACTAGGGGTGGTGGGCAAAGGAGCATGCTGCAGTCTAGAACTCCTGGCTCTCAGGAAGGAGGAGCACTTGCAGATGGTGCAGGTGAGGCTTTTTGGTAGCAGAGTGAACTGTATGGATTTCCTCATTGGTGATTAATGACAAAGCAGTTCTTTCTTAATTCTGACAAATGCTGTCACTACTTTTTCTCCTTATTAAGAACCTTTTGCAAATGCTTGGTATCTTGGTTGTATGCCTGTAAAATACATGTTTGTAACTCATTTGAATTTTAGTCATTGGATTTTCAAAGCTGTTGCATTGCATAATCTTTTTTCTTTGTCTTGCTGGTGCTGGTTCAGTTAATGCACAGTGAAGCAGAGGTGCTAACGCCAAAATTGAAAGTATGCCTGAAAGAACTTGTTAAGTTTTGAAAGTGTTGATTTAGACTTCTACCCTTCTGAACTCTGTAGGGGGAAATATTGTACTGTCAGTGCTGACAGGTAAGGTGTATAGCTCTGGCAGGCCACTTACTACTGATTTAACTTTGTTGGTGATTTTTTGTTTCCTGCTTGGGATTTTTCCCATAGTCCTTCTGTATTTGTTTGCCATTGATGGTGCTGTACCTGGCTGCATATATATTGTCCTACCTAGAGTACCATAATTCAAATTAGGAGTGAGATTAAACCATTGTAATGGTCAGTGGATTGCTGATATTATCCACATAAGAACATTTTGTGTGATACTCGTAAAAAAAAATTTCATTGTGGAGAAGATGACTAAATGGATCTTTACTCAGAGGGTGAGTTGCAGTGAAGCACTGGAACAGGTTGACCAGAGAGCTTGTGGATACCTCATCCCTGGAAGTGTTCAAGGCCACATTCAGTTTGGCTTTGAGCAATGTGGTCTAGGGAAAGATGTCCATCCTGTGGCATGGGGTTTGAAATGGATGATCATGAAAGTTCCTTCCAACTCAAACCCATTCTGTGATCCAGTGATATGTGTACATGTTCAGAAGTGATACTTAGTATCTGATGAACAATTGCCTCTATTTGACTCAACTAATTTTTTTCAGATTTTTAGTTCAAATAATGATTTTTAGGAATCAAAGTCTTCATAGAGGCAACATGCTTATAGTGGACATAACTGCATCTTTAACACAGAACAGTAATTTCTTTTTCATTACTTTGGTGTAAAGTACTAGTGGGTTAAAAACTGTTCTGGATACTGGTATGCAACAGTTGCATCTATGTGTATGGAATTTCCTGTGGAAAGAACTCTTTAGAAAAAAGTAATTTGTTGCATGGGAAGTATGTCCTTCCTTGTTTTACATAGCATGTGTCTGGGTGATAAAGAAGCCCCTAATTTATTTTTTGTTAGTACCTCTTGAAAGTGGGGCCCTTGAGTGTATGTAAGACATGAATGCTTTACAAGTCTGACTTCATATGGAGGTAAATTTTAGGTCTCATGGTATAAAACTAAGTTCTGATAGAATGAATGTATGGGATTTTTGTGCCTTCCTGAAAAATGGAGGGAAGTCTAGATGACATCTCATTGAACTTAACTTCTATAACTTAATATTTAAAATAGTTTTATTTCAACTTCTCTTTATATTGTTTGTGAACTTAAATGGTTGTGTTCTTAAGGTCCAAAGGTGACTTATGTGCCCCCTCCTCCACCTGAGGAAGAACAAGCCATCTTTGCGTTATCAGACAGGAATTAATTTTGACAAGTATGATGAAAACATCGTTGAAGTATCAGGACTAGACCCTCCAGCAGCATTAATGGTTAGTGAACTGGTTATTCTCACAGTTTATATGAAGCATGATTGACAAGGATGTGTGGTGGGTTCAGTATTTACAACTAATGAAAATAGTAATAAAAAATACTGAATCTTGCAGATAGTGTGATATTGGAGGGAGATACTCCCCATTTAAAAGATAAAAATTTGAAGTCACAATAACTAACAAACTACATAAAATGTCTAGAGAAAGTAATATTGAAAATATAGGAAAAATAGTCATTAAATTGTATAAGAATGCCATTTTAGATATTGAAAGAGGTCTTTGGTAGCAGTTTGTTGGCAGGTTGGTATAGTTACTTTACTGAAGTTCAATTACTGGAAGATCTTCAAAAGTGGAGGTGAACACCTGTTGGGGTAGTATTTGTTTGGACAGAGGGGTGTTTTACAGTAGTTTCTAGCCCTATTCTCTGTGGTTTCAGTTCATTGTTTAACATATAACTTAGTTTTTTATCTATAATGGGTGGCCAGTGTTTAAAAAGAAAAAAAGCTCTTTTTAGGGAAAAGAATGAGGAGCGCAGAGGGGTTAGTAGTACCTGTTCAAAGAGAAGATGCAGAGGTGGTCTCACTGAAGTTAAACTGATTTTTGTCACCTGTGTTGAATTTTGGTCCTGGCTAAGAATGTTGTTCTAGTTACCCACCCTAATTGGTTTTAGCACAGAGACCGCGTGTAGCTCCTATGTGAAATGAAACTAAAGAGTTTCAGGTTTGTTTTCATAGCAAGCTTGGTGAGTTTTCATGCTTGAATCCAGATATATGGCTTCCGAGCAATTTTTTTCTTAAAAACGATTAAGAGCAGTTGAAAGGGTTCAAAGCATTCACTGCCCTGCAGACAATGTTATTTGAATGGCATGAGCAGATTTTAGAGACCTTTGGGTCTTTTAGCCTTAGGAGCCTTGGCAACCTAAATGACTGGTGAAACTACTCTAAAGTTAACACACTTTAGTATTTGGATGTCTGTGCCCTACAATAAGCATTTTGAGTTTTAAACTTTTACCTTCTGTGATTGTGTAACAATCTTTTCTCTTACAGAGTTTTGCAGATACTAACATGTGTCATACTTTAACTGTGAACATTGCTAAAGCTGGATACTCTAAACCTACTCCAGTGCAGAAGTACAGCATTCCTATTATACTGGCAGGACGGGATTTAATGGCATGTGCTCAGACAGGATCAGGAAAAACTGTAAGCATTTTTTTCTACTGAAAATATGTGACCATGAGCTTTCAGGGAGATGCCTCACTCTTCCACATGTCACATGCTTGGCTGCTTGTTGTCCAGTAATTTCACTTGCACAGCAATGGCAGGTATCAGGCACAGATACAAATGATGATATAGGGTTGTCACATTTTGGGCTTTATTCTTTTTTCCAGTAAATTAGTGTCTTAAAACAGTAGGCCAGCCTTCAGAGGTATAGCTGTGGATTCAGAGCTATAGGCATGCAGTCCTAGAAACTGCTGATGACATGACTCAGCAGTTGAAAGTAGAGACTTCTGAGTTGTGTGGGGTTTTGTCTTATCTAGTGGGGACTTTTTATTTAGGTGCTTGGTTTTGTTTGTTGGCAGTTATTTTTGGTGAGTTGTTTTTGGTTTTGTGTTTTATTTTTTGTTTTGTGTTTGTTTGTTTCTTTTTCTGTTGTCTGTGTATGAGTTTTGTGTGTTTTGGTTTTGTTTTTTGTTTTGTTTTTTCAAACTTATGCCAGAGTGTAATTGTGTTTTACAGGTTTGTCATACTTGGCTTGATGAGGTCTGATCTGCACCAGTCTTGGTTTTAGGTGATTTGGTTTTAATCATGGAACAGTGTTGGAAGTCGATACTAAATTGGAAATTCTCAATTTTTTAAACTGTGTGATGTACCCAAACCTAACCACTGACAGCTGGCAGATAGGAGTGTTTGGTTATTACGTGTAACTTTTTGCTGTTAGTTTAGTGTGGAATCCTAGCTTTGTAGCTTACTAGCTACTTCTTTTGAAAGACCTCTTCTGTTTGCAAAAGGGGTAACACCCAAAGCCTGTGCTCTAAATACTCTGAATGCTTTTGGGACTGCTGTAGAGATGCAGGTTTGTGGATATGTAGTCTTGCATGGAAGTAAGTGTGCTGGTGCGGTGCAGCTGTGTTGCAAACTGATCTGCCATTCTAGTAGACTGGAGAATTGTTAGTACATGATTACTTTACAGACCTACTGATGATAACCTGTAGCTTTTAAATACACATTGAGGATGGTTTTGGTCTTGGGTTACTTAATTTCCAGGGCAAGTCATCAATGTATGGAACAGTATGGAAAGTTAGCCACTGCATGATTAATAGACTGTGTTAATAGACTGTTAAGATCCAGAGAGGTACTCTCATACTGGTTAACAAGGAGAGATAAGTTTAAATGTTCTTTGTGCATTCAAGTTAATCCTTTTGCAGTCTGATGACCTTGATCATTGTGTGCATTATCATTCAAACTTTAAGATTGATACACAGATTTTAGTAAGACTGATGGAAGCTTTTAAGACTAAACAGCCCAAATACTGATGTGGTTTTTTACCCCCCCCAGGCAGCCTTTCTTGTACCAGTTGTAGCCCAAATGATGAAGGATGGTGTAACTGCCAGTAGCTTTAAAGAGCAGCAAGAACCAGAATGCATTATTACTGCCCCAACTAGAGAACTGATAAATCAGATCTTCCTAGAAGCAAGAAAATTTGTATATGGGTAAGTTTTTGCACTGTTGCCTGGTATTGATGACAACTTTGCTTGAATCAGCAGTGCTCTTTTTTTCATAGATACATGCAAAGTTTTTTGTGCCAATCAAATTACAAATGCTTGAGTTTAGATTATAATCTGAGTTCAGATTATAGTAATGGTTAGTGGGTTTCTTCCTATATGGCTAGGGATTTAAGTGCCTAATCTTTCTGATATTGGGGTGGGTGAGTGGGTACATGAAAGGCTTACTTCATCTTGAAGTGGAGATAAATATTCAGCTTACCACTGGTGGCAAAAGTGAAATTTCTTCAAAGATGTGTTAAGAAAATTTTCCAGTCTCACTGTCCAGGAGCCACTCTGGCATTCACTCTGACACTGCCAGGGGCTTCAGCTGCTGGGACCAAAGTCCTTTGCAGCAGGTGGCTCTAGTGAGCTGCTGGCTGGCCTACTTGACTTCCTACACACAACACTCAGAGGGTCAGATGACATTTCCTCACTGACTCGACTCCGTGTTTCCCATAGCAGAATCTCAGATGTTTCATTCTAGTAATTTCATTGTTTTGCAGAAACATCTAACTGCTGAAGTAGGGTGTCTCCTGAACAATGGAATCATTGGGCTTTTATATGCTCACAGGTTACGTACCTAATAATTTTGAGGTCTTTTTACTGAGTTATTTGCTCCTGCAGAGTCTGAGTGTCAGGTGACCTGGTTAGTAGTGCAGGTCCTTATGCCCTTTGTTAAGCGAAGGGCCAGCACCCGTTCATGGTGTTTTGCCTTTGCTTCAGCCATTTCTTGCCACCCTGAAGTCAGTCTGCAGCTGCACACTGAGCTACTTGCACTAGATGTATTCACTATGAATACATTACTTACTAGCTTGTCTTAACGTTATTTTACTTGCTTTACTTTCATCTTGGCAAAATGGAGATGAGTGTTAGGGGTTTCAGTTAACTTGCAGTGATGGTTTCTGATTACCCTTCCCTGTGTTTCTGGTCTTAGAGATGTCACAGCTCAGAGAAGCTCTTTGAAGTTTTCAAAACAGAACAGGAGATGTAAACTTTTCACTAAGTCCTTGAATGTTGTGTGAGAGTACATTTATACTAGATTTGTCATTGATTACCAGTGTACAGAAGAGAAATCTATTGTATGTAACAGTTCATTAATGTTTGCTGGTGAAATGCAGAGCAACAATGCAGTATCTGGTGGGATAAATCATACTTACCATTGTTCAATTAAACTTACACTTGGAGGCTGTCTGTCTTCAGGAAGAATGATAATGTTTGCATATCTACTTACTGAATATGTTATTAAGACAGCTTTTTTTATCTCTAAAACTGTTACAACTTTGTAGCTATTCCGTTCATTATGCTATTTTAAGCTAGATACAGATGATTTCACCGTAACACCAAGTGAATCTAGAAAGTTTCTCTTACAGCTGGCCTGTAGTAAAATCAGGAATGAGTTAAACAGTATCAGGATGTCAGTCTGTAGTGTCTAAAGAGCATGCATATTGATCAGTTGAGATTTATGGCATTAGGCTCTTTGATCTAATTTGCAAATAGGCATATGAAATGTGGATAAATACTGAATTTGTAGGATTCCAGAGGGAATTTCTATTCTTGACTAAAGCTTTCTGAAAAGTTTTGATTAACTTCGGTAAAAGTTTAGAGGTTTATCTGATCACCATTGTTGCATGCAAAACTGAATTAGTATCTTCAGTAAAAGACTATTTGAATTTGGGTGAAAATACTCATTGCATGTATGTAAAAGTCTTAGCAGAAGGTTATAAAGATGAGCTTGTAAACATGATTCTTGCTTAGAGAAGTGATTTTCTGCCAGAGAGTATCTCTGCTTGGCAGATCTAACCAGAAAGCTTGTGTGAAGAATACGTAGTAAGGTCTTTGAGTGGATTTGCTGTCTAATCCATGTGTCAGACATTGTGTGGCCAATGTGATTACCTACTTTAAAAGATGCCCATGTGTGTTTATTGTTTTGCACTTTTCAGGTCTGCAGGGATTACTTCTGAAGCTCTAGAGACGTATGTAGTGGTGACTCTGCTTTATCTGAGGATGCTATATAAAAGGGGTCAAAGTTGTAAATATTTTGACTGTTACTGTTAGTGGTTCTCAGTTTAAGAGAAGGGAGAATACAGGTGAAATCAAATGTTTGTTCCTAGCAAGCCACTTGGGCAGCCTCTGTTATGTAGTATGAGGGGGAGCTTTAAAGCTTACTTTGAGTTTCTGTTTTTGACCACTGTTTTTGGACCGAGGGTATGCTGAAGGAGTTAAACCACTCTTAAACTGATGTATAGTAGATCTGATTTTTTTAAATGAACTTCTATGAAACTATACTGTTTGCATACTTAACACAATCCAAACCGTTTCTACATAACAGAACTTGTATAAGGCCTGTTGTGATCTATGGAGGTACACAAACAGACTATTCAATTCGTCAGGTAAAGCAAGGCTGTAATATACTGTGTGCCACTCCAGGGAGGCTTCTAGACATCATTGAAAGAGGAAAGGTAAGATCTTAATACTGCATCTGAATTCCCCTCTTACCTAAAAGATAAAGCAGTATTTTTCATTATTTAAAATTAGTAGAAGCAGAGATTGGTTTCAGTGGCTCTATTGGTATGCTGCTTTTGTACAAGCACTAAAATATAAGTGAGGTTTTCTTAGACTAAATTCCATTAAATTTTTGAAGGAGTAGCCTGAGTCTAGATTTCTTCAGTTTGTTTCAGAGACAGCTGGATAATATCAGATTAAATCAAAGTACATGTAGTGGTCATGCCTATAAAATTTTTTAGCTTAAATACCTGGAACACCTTCCCTTAGTTCTTGTGCCATATTCCATAGTAGATCTTTACTTGATACCTTGTTTGTTTTGCTGCCACGTCTTTTCACGTGTCTGGCACTATATTTTCATACAGATTAAAAAAAAAATCTGCAGGTTATATAGTGCTGTATTTGAATTTTATTTTCCCCAGTCATTATAAATTTGTACTGAAATTTTTATGTGTTAGAGTGGTGACTCAGTGATATTCACTGAACAAATGAAGTTTAGAAAAATACTTAGTAGTAAACTGGAGATATTTTTTTTTTTCAGTTTTCAGACTTTTAGTCAAAAGTGATTGTCCTGGTCAGCAATGGTGAAGTTGTAATATTTTTAATTATGCCTGCTGGCATTTTTGTTTCAGGAAAAAAGTTTTTTTTTAAAATGTTTGAGGGCTATGAGAGAACCTTTCTAAAACTCAAGCATAATTCCAAATTAGGTGTTTTGAATCATAGTTGGTCTCCAAGATCTGTGTGTTTACAATGCTCAGCCAAGTTCTGAAGCACAAGAGTGTATGAATTTGTGCAGATTAAAAGGCTAAGTAGAGGTTGAGATGTGAACAAATCATAGTACTTTGACTTTTTATTAACTTGAAAAAAATAAGTAAAAGCTGGGTTTTGGCAATTAGGGTATTTTTAAGTGCATACTGTCAGTGAACCATTAGTGGTTTTGTTTGACTGAAATACTTGCAGATTGGTTTGCATAATGTGAAATACTTGGTGCTGGATGAAGCGGACCGCATGCTTGATATGGGTTTTGGTGCAGATATGAAGAAGCTGGTATCTTTCCCAGACATGCCACAAAAAGACAAACGCCAAACACTAATGTTTAGTGCCACTTTTCCTGAAGAAGTTCAGAGGTGAGTAGACTAAAATAGAAGTGTTTCTGAAGATGTACTTGTATAGAACTAAATATCTGAAGAGTTTAGAACACCTTATTTTTAAAAGCTCGAAAATACTGAAAGCTATGGTGTTAATATTTGTTGCTTAATTTAAGCAGGGACTCTAAAGCATTAACTGCTTAATTCAGATGGGAGCTCCTAAGTAATTTAGGAAGTTGCCTGAAGGCTTTTAAATTCCTCTTCTGCAGAAGTTGTCATGTTCCCCCGATGGTTTCTTGTTCCTCCCTCACCACATCTTTGCAAGCTCAAAAACAATATTGCTGATAACATCATCTTTGGTTAATGAGACGTACCAATTATTGCTCAGTTTATCAGCATTAATGATACGAATTCTTACATGGATAAGTGGTATTTATTTTCAGTAGTTTTAAAGCTTCTACAAATGGTTTTATGGTACATCTTACATATTTATTACTCGTTATCTTTAAAGTTTCTGTCACTTGAGAGAACAGTCTTCAACAGATGGCAAGTATAGTTGCCGAGTAACAAAACGATTAATTCCCTGCAGGGCAGATGGAAACTTTTCAGTATTTCTTCCACTTTTTGAGATACCAGTATCTAAATTCTCAGTGTTAAATTGGAAGAGTCTCTAAACTTCAGTTGGATCAGTGCAAGTAATTTTGATGATTTTTGTGGTAGGGATACTATTAGAAAGAGTGCTGGTAGTTCAGTGATTCAAATCCTGACAACTTTGTTTGGTCTTAAAATGTCTGAAAAATCTTTTTTGAGGCAGGGAGAAAATACTTTTTAGCAGTTCACTGTCCTGAATTGAAGAGGGGAATGAGCTGCTTTCTGCCCTTCAATGCTGACCACTTATGTGGAAATGTGTCATCTTTCTTTAAAGCCCAGCTCACCTATTGTAGCTTTGGTTCTTTGTCAAGACTTTTTTCATAGGGTCCTTTGTATGGAAAAATAATCTTGTAGTAAACAAAAAATGACCTTGTTTGCTCAGTTGGCAGTCAGGCGTTCAGATGATATTGTACACAAGTTTGTGTTCATTCCATGTGTTTACCTGTTCTGCAGGAGTATGGTGTTTCTAGTCTGTGTCCTGGAAAAAGACCAGGTGTGTGTATCTCCCTTTAAGATACATAGTGTGCTCTGATTGGCTCAGGTTTTGGGTTTGAAAGAAGAATCTGGGCTCCTTTATCTCTAGGTCTGTTTTTATCATTGTGGTTTTGCTCATGCTTTTGCTGGGTATTTTTCTTGCATACTGGGGGATGAATTGAGAGTAATGTTACTACCAGCATCTGAAAGCAGATAACTGGAATTGTTAAAGATGTTTACTGTCTGCTTCCGTTTAATGAAAAATCTCCAACAGATCTACCTTTCTGCTGTGAGTCCTGCAGAATTTACAGGTACTGGTGGAAGACTTCAGAAACCTGAGTGCTTGGATCATGGTTTGGAAGTGAGAGTTCTGGAAGCATTTAGGTTGGAAAAGACCCTTAAGCTGATTAAGTCTAGCCATTAACCCAGCGCCAGCAAGTGAACCACTAAACCAGTGCCCCAAGTGCCACATATGCATATCTTTTAAGTACCTTCTGGGGTGGTGATTCCACTGCTTTCCAGGCCAGCCCAGTCCAATGCTTGAAAACTCTCTCAGGGAAGACTTTTTTCCTAACAGCTGGTCTAAGCCTCCCCCGGTGCAGCTTTGAGGCAATTTTCTTTTGCCCCTGTTGTTCTTGTAGCCTTTTGAAAGTGAAATGCCTAAAGGTAACATTAATGTTTTAGAGTATGAAAACCCTTCTTTACTGGAGTCAGTTAATTCCTGGGTTTAATGCTTTTCTGGTGCTGAAGTCAGGAAAGCTAATGATTTCCTCGTACTCTGATGCCAGGAGAGCTTTAAACTGTATACTGCTTTGGTAATATTGGGCACAAAGGTGAAAGTTGAAGTTCTTTCCATACGTGTGAGCTGAGAGAACCATCCATTTTTCTGGTTGACTGGAGAACTTCAATTTAGCATTTGAGGCTTTGTCTTCCACTAAAAGGCTGTATTTTAATCCTAGCTGCCAACTGAGTACTGTACAGCTGTTCACCTTGGAGGGCTGCTCCAGGGTCTCCCTGAAGCCTTCTCTTCCCCAGACTGAACAGCCTCATTTCTTGTCAATTTGTCTTTGTAGGAGAGGTTCTCCAGCTCTGTTTCCAAGTTAGTGGCCTCCATGAACTCATTCCAACAGGTCTACATCTTTCTTATTCTGTGGACCCCAGAACTGAACTGAGATGGGGGTCTCACAATATCAGAGTAGAGGGGCAAAATCCCTTCCCTTGCCTTGCTAGCCGCACTGCTTTGGATGCAGCCCAGTGCACAACTGGCTTTCTGGGCTGCAGGTGCACCTTGCTGGGTCATGTCCAGCCTGTCAACCACCAGCACCCCCAAGTCTTACCCTCCAGGAGGATCCATTCTCTGTCCAGCCTGTACTTGTCCTGTCCTGTCAGCCTGTGTGAAAGGTTTCTCTTTATCTTTGTTATAACCACCTTCAGGTACTGAAAGGCTGCAGTAAGGTCATTCCAGGCTTAATAACCCCCACTCCTCAACTCTCTCAGCTTGTCTTCAGAGGAGAGGGGCTCCAGCCATCTGACCATCACTGTGGCCTCTCTGGATCTTCTCTGACATATCTGTCTTCTGCTGAAGGTGCCCAGCTAGATTGACCTGCTGGTCACACTTAATGCAGCCTGGGTTGTGGTTTGTATGCTCAACCCAAACCATGCAGACTCTTCTGGCATTTAAAGAAATGTATATAAGACTACTTGTATCATTCCTCAAATGCAAAATGGAGGATAAAAATATTTTTGTAAGTGTTGCTTAAACATAAATGAAAAGACATGCTTTTAAAGCAAAAATAATTGCATAATACATTTCTTGTTGCTCAATCTTGTCTTTTTCAGGCTAGCTGGTGAATTTTTGAAAACTGATTTTTTGTTTGTTGTTGTTGGACATGCGGGTGGAGCATGCAGTGACGTTCAGCAAAATATTCTTCAAGTTTCTCAGTATTTCAAGAGGGATAAACTGATAGAAATTCTACACAGCATAGGTAACCTTACTTAATGCCAGTTTTTCACCAGGGAAGTCAAAATTGCTTGGTTTTAAACTTGTGTTTAAAAGGTCATGGCTGTATGATTTTGTGTTAGCATTCTTTATAAGATTATTGATGACGCTTAAATCAGAACTTGGGGGAGCTGCAGGTTTGTAGGCATATTTGTGTAGGGGTATTTCATAGAGTCATGGGATAGTTTGGATTGGAAGGGACTTGGAAGTGTCATTGAATCTAGTCTAATGCCCAGTATTTGCCCGTGATTCATCTCTATAAAGTGTAGCATATAATCTTCCTAGGTGAATTTATATGGTCGCTTTACAGGTTTATTTACAAGATTATAGGTGTATTAATACTATTGTGTGAATGTGTGGGCCTGTATTTTGTTAGTGTCTGGGATTTTTCCGTATTTGTTCTGTATGTCCCAAGCAAGTTTGGAATTAAAAAATGGTGAAGTCTTGCTGTGCAGTGCTCAGGATTATGTGCTGAGCCACATGCTGAAGAAAGGGACTACATGCCTGTCACAGGGAATGATGTTTGTTTCTTCCTTTTATTGAGGAAAAAATTGATGTATGTGTCTTCACTCAGTTTCTGTATTGGTACAGAAATTGCTGGGTTGAATTTAATTAGCGCAGAATATGTAAGAAATTACATAGTTTAAAGATTTTATACAAAATGTGTGCCTGTATTAGGTGTTAGTATATGTAAGTGCTACTCTAAATAGTGAAAATGTGTCATGTTTCAAACTGGCTTTAATCTTCTGCTCAATATAGGTAATGAACGAACCCTGGTCTTTGTGGACACAAAGAAGAAAGCAGACTTCATTGCGTGCTTTCTTTGTCAAGAAAACATACCAGCCACTAGTATCCATGGGTAAGTATTTTTAAAGTGAAAGTCACCTGTGTTTTGTAAGAAGCTTTTATTGAGAACTCATGTTTGGCCATGTATGCAAAGTTTAGTTTGCTGTGTGTTCTGACAGACCCCAGAATATCAAGGTTGAAAGAGAGGCTAAAATGGTCTTAGTATGAAGATACAGGACGTTTGTGTATATCCTGTGGCTGTTGAATTTGTAGGTGTGTGAAAGCCACAGCTTTTGAGAAGATCTGGCCTTCCATTCCTGGGCAAGCCTGAATTGCTAACCCACAGTCCCCTTGTGTGGGAGGAAGTTCTTAAAACATTTCTGTATAATTATTACACTGTTAATTGAAATATACATAGAATAAATGGTTCCGTGGAAGCTGTTAAACTGCCATGAATGTTACTGATTTCTGATGCGTTTTGTCTTTTTGAGTTTGTTAGGAGTAGTTGCTCTTCTCTGGAGTAGTGGTCATACCAGGCTTCACTGAATACCCCATGTTAAGATCTTAAAGAGCACTGTTGAGGTTTCTAATTTGTTTTCTTATTTGGACAATAAACAACATGAGTGAAATTGACCCACTGTAGTTCAGTACTGGATAATGTATAAAAATTCTTTGAACGTGAAAACACCAGAGAAAATCTAGTTTCCTTGTGATGATAAATGGAAGACAAGTTCAGTACTGTTGATTTGCCACAGTTTTTTTAGTGTATCTGAAAAATGGGCTGTGCAGAAGTCTGTGTAGACTGTCTTTGCTGTTCTGGCTCCCTGCTACAAAGCTGCAGGAAAAGCACTTGCAAGCAATTAAGCAAGTGGATTTTCTTAGGCAGTGAGTTTCATGCATAATTATTTCCAGTTCTTCTAAAAAACCTCAGTTTCTCTAGAGACTTAAGTTTAAACAGCTGCTCTGTCTTGCTGCTCCGTATTTAGAAATTGAGGAAACCTGAACTGGAGACAGTGTATGAGTTTGTTTGGGTCTTTTTTATTTTTGTTTTGCATCCATTGTCCACCCCCAAGAGCTTCTTTCCATGAAACATGGCATGTAAATTGTATCTTAAATAATACTTTAGTTTTTAGAGACATCCTTTCTAACCCTTGCTTTCTTTACAGAGATAGAGAACAGAGAGAGAGAGAAATAGCTCTTCGGGATTTTCGTTCTGGAAAGTGTCCAGTTCTTGTGGCAACCTCAGTGGCAGCAAGAGGTCTGGACATTGAAAGAGTTCAGCATGTTATTAATTTTGATCTTCCTTCCACCATTGAAGAGTATGTACACCGAATTGGGCGAACTGGTCGTTGTGGAAATACAGGGAAAGCAGTTGGCTTCTTTGATAACAATTCAGATGGTCATCTTGCACAACCTCTAATTAAAGTGCTTTCAGATGTAAGTTTCAAATCTTAGTGCTTAACTTTTTCTGTTCATTAAGATTTCGCTTGAATGTACTGAGCAACTGTGACATTTTTGGTACAGTTATGATGGAACTCTTTATCTGAATTGGTAAAGCAGTCAAAGTCTCTGAATTGATCTTCCTAATCACATAGGCTCAGCAGGAAGTTCCTCTTTGGTTGACAGAAGTTGCTTTTGAGGCTGAAGGAGGACGACTGCCAGTTAATACTCAAAAGGTAGGTCTGGAAATTAACTGGAAATCCTGGCTATTAGAACTTTGTCTCAACTTAAAACTGTCTTTAGTGGTATATATATCCAGAGTAAAGCCACTGAAATTGCTCTGACTGTAATTGTGTCCCTTTTCTTAGTTTAGCATCTTTAAAGAATTCAGTATTACTGAAACTAATTTCAGACAAGTTGCTTGACTTAAGCTCTTATTAGCTGCTGTAGTCTTGACCTATGAAGTCCGGTTCCTCTGCAAGAAAACATTCCTGCAAACATACATAAGAGCTATAGTTCAGAAATTCCTCTGCTGCACAGTAAGATGGGAGCAGATAGGTTGCTGATTATACAGTTGCTACTTGTTAGGAATCACCCAGTCAAGCAACTCGTTTGACTGAAAACTTCAGCTAATTAAATAAATTCCCCAGTCTGGTCTGTGTCGAAATTCTTAATGTCTGTGTTGGGGAGAAGCCTTCTAGTCTCTTACTGTTGCTAATTTTAGGATTTAAATTTTCTCCTTACTCCTGCTAGTTTCCTTCATGTCTTGATTCCTAAAGAACTTTGTCATATCTCAGTTGCTTCAGTATGGTACAAATGTGCTTTATTTGAGACCATAGTAGAAATAATTGCTCTCATTTGCTCTTACACAAATGTCTGAAGCTTCAATTCAAGCTCTGACCTTCCTTTCATTAGTTACCTTTTCCCATACAATTGTTAGTGAAAGCATTGAGTGGTTTGGGTGTTTTTACCTGGTTGGCTAATTCCCTTCCTAGATCTGAATCATTTTTCTGTGGGGCCTTCATGATATTTCAGTTACACAAATACTGCTTCCTTTGCAAACTTACAGCCTCATGTTACAACTGTTGTGTATGTTTGCACAAACCTTTTCTTGCAGGGTAATTCAGAGGTGCATCTCACTAGATTGCTTCCAAATGCGTGTTACCAAATCTGATGGTGACTCTTGGTCTAGAATAGAATAGATTTTTGTGTGAAGTCTGTCTCCTTTTATTGGGAATGCTGCCCTTAATATCACATGCATACAGTGCACCAACTCTTCTGAGTTGTAGGTTGTAAGGTTTCAATTATTATGAGACCTTCTCATGTCAGTCTGACAAACTCTTAATTTGTAATCAGCCCAGTTTTTCATGAAAAGGCCATTTGATAATCAAATGATGAATTTGAAAGAGGAATCAGTTGGAAGATCTTATGTGGTTATTTTGAGGTAGTCTTAGAAATTACTGAGCTTTTTTTCTTTTTCCAAAGGAAAAGGATTTTACTGCAAAGGTAATGCAGACAGTCATTCTTAAGTAGGTAGTAGAGAAGGAAGTTTTTTTTCCCACTATTGTGTGAACTGATTTGTGTTGGGTAAGACAAGAAGTTGGGATATGAACTGTTGGAAGCGCTACTCCCATACGTGATAAAAATCTTGAGGTTGATTAAACTGCAATAATTTCATACTAGGGTCAAAAAAACTAGTGTATAGGAGATTAATGATGAAAACTTCCTGAGTGTTCAGATTACACTGAGATAGGTGCATGCAGAAATCTAAAGTTGTTTCATGGTGACTTACAATTAAATAATTGAAGTGTTAATAATTTTAAGCTAAGACCTCTTTGTGTTTCTTAGAGTTACAGAGGCAGAGGCAGAGGCAGAGTGACAGCAGGAGAAGTAAAGACCGGGAGTCCTGCAAGAGAAATTGAGTCATGGGATTGAACTATTTTATACCAAACTAGCTTGTACTCTGTTGTGCTGTAAGTGAAATGTTGCTTGAGAAGATAATCTTGTGAAGACCTAGTTTGGGAAGGAGCTTTATGTTGGCCTAAACTTTGTTCCTTTTTTTTGTAACATGTCAGTTAAAAAGTTTGAATCTTGTGTTATGATGATAGAAGGATCTGTTAAACAGCTCAAAAGCAGTTAATAAAAGTTTGAGAAGTGCACTTTGATTGTTGTCTCTGTATCAGCTATACGTCATTGCAGTTTCATGAATTGGTATTTGACAAGCGTGGAACGTTTGCATGTGGAACTAAAGGTCAGTGGCTACACCCACAGCTTAGTGGTAATATGAGTTATTTACAGAGCCTTCCTCCTCGAAGGATGGAGCCCTGTGTTGCATTTAGTAGAATGTTTTTAGATTTAACTGACATAGGTGCAGTCTTCTACTGTCTCTTGTGGAAAAGTGTGCTTTAGAACAAGTTTGGTGCCTTATATCCAAAATTCTTCCCGGTCTTGCAGAAGCTATAGGATTGCAGCAGTCGCTAACAGGTCTAGATTTCTGTAAAGTTACTTTTTCATTGAAATTCTTTTTCCTTACCAATACAGTATGCTACAAAGATGTGTATCATTGGATCCCCAAAGAAAAGGGCAAGCAAGGCCATTACATTTTGTAGTATTTTGCACAGCTGAATAAGTTTACAGGCTTCTCTTGGCTCGCTGTTTCGCGCCCAGTACTGAGCACTATGTTTTATACAGTCTTCCCCCTAAATCCAGGGAAATAGTACTTCTAACATCTGCTTACTGGACTGGAGCCTTACTACCCAAGTTAGTGAGAATCAGAACTGACTGGGCAATACTAGGGAATTCTCATTGTGGAAAAGTGGGGTGTCATTCTTTGTATGAATATCTTTGCAAAACCATTTACTTAAATGCCTGCTTAAATACCTGTTATTTTTTGGACTGTAATTTTACTGCTATACATTATGCAAAAAGAGTGAAGTCTTAATTGTGTACTTGGAAGTGAGCTGAAAGCACAGTATACTTAAATTGAGACTTGTAAGTAGTGAATGTATTTAAGCGTGGTGTTAATAATTCAGAGTAAAACGAACTGGGGAGTATTACTACTTTTCCTGAGAAGTAGCCTTGAAGATCTATGCATCCATTCTGAATTTCAGGTAAATTGAGGGTTCTTTTGATGTCTGACTGCAGTAAGTGGGAGTGATTTGTAATTGTGTGAGCTGATAGAACTTGCCCATTTCTGTGAAGAGAAATTGAAGGAAAGAGTCACTTGTAACCTAGAGTAAACATTTGAAGGGAACCTGGCTTAGCATGACCACTGAGTTCTTTTTGCTTTGTCTCCCATCATACGACTTGAGTTATGGTCAGGTAACAGAGGGAGTTTTGCAATTGTTACATTTTCTATGAAACAAGTGTTCTAGCCCCATTTTTCATAAACATTTACACAGAAAGGTGATAGATAAATAAATGATGGCTGATCTATCATAGAGCTGCAAGCTCTCATAAAAAAATTAAGCCAGCAAAGTCCCTAGAATGGTCTTGAAATAACTCAAAGATTAAAAGTGATATTTACTACTTTTTATGGGAGGGTGAGATTTGGAAGGACCAAGTCTACTGTGGAAGAGAAATAAAATTAGGAGAAATAAAAACTTGAGGAGCAATATTTGCAGAAAGATACAACATTGAATTTTTTATGCTTTTTGATTCTTTAAATAAATATTTAATCTGCAGGAAAATATTTCAGTGTGATTTTCACCTGGAGGAAAATGCTGACAAGGGAAGCTGGGATGGGGAATGAAGTGCACTGTAGCCTGCTGATTTTTTTTTTTTTTTTTTTTGCACTCAAGTAATCTTACATGTAAAACACGTTGGAAAATTTACTGGAAAATTCTATGTCAATACCTTCTTCATTCAACAGAATCCTGTTGTCCTGGTGGCAAGTCAGGGTAAGTGTTAAAAGATTTTGCTGAAGTGATTTTAACCTGAGAACAATGTAACCGCATACCTGTGATTCCGTTTAGGTGATTCTGCTACCTGTATCTTGTGCTAAACTAGGATCATTGAATGTTTTTTCTCGGTTGTCTGCCTCCCAAGTTTATGTAAAGATGCTATAATTGGAACTCCAGTTCAGGATTATGTTGAAGGTTCTTGACAGACTAGTGTTGAGAAATTACATCAGATCCTTTACTGAACAGTGAACATGGATTTTTTTTCAAGCTAAATTCAATTTTTGTGGGGTTTATAAAACATTATTGACAACTTTTTTAATGTGCTTCTTTGAGCACAAATTATGTCCGGTTCTTGTCACTGAAGGAAAACATAAATTAGTGTGTTGGTTTTTGGCTTGCTTTTTGGTAGGGGGCGAGCCACCGGGGTGGCTTCTATGAGAAGCTGCTGGAAGCTTCCGTCATGTCTGGTGGAGCTAATCCCTGATGGCTGTGAAGATGGACATGCTGCTGGCCAGAACTGGGCCAGTTAGAGGTGATGGTAATGCCTCTGTGGTAACAGAATTAAGAAGAAAATCGAAACAAAGTGGGTGCACAGTTGGTTTTTTTCCCCTCGTCAGTGAAGAGGATGTGAGAACATTGAGGGAAACAACATGGGGGACACCAAGGTCAGTGCAGGAGGGAAGGAGGTGCTCCAGGTGCTGGAGCTGAGATTCATGTGCAGGCTGTGGTTGAGACCACAGTAGGGCTGCTGTGCCCCTACAGCCCTTGGGGCTCCACAGGGGATGCAGAGATCCACCCACAGCCTATGGGATCCATGGGGAATGCAGAGATCCATGTACAGCCCATGGGGGATGCAGAGATCCACCCACAGCCCATGGGGATCCATGGGGGATGCAGAGATCCACCCACAGCCCATGGGGATCCACATTCTCTTAATATTTATCAAATTTATCTGATACTTGTATTTCTTCTAGATAGCTTAAGGAAAATATTGAAATCGGTAGAATGAATTCTGAACAGTGGTTCAGTATCACTTGAAATATAAACAATGTTTTTATTTTAGGCTGTTTATTTCCTTCGAAGTAACTAAGGTACAGTCTTTGGCACTTCTAAAGATAATGATTTTGGCTTTTTTTTCATTTTATTAAGCAGAAAAAATAATATGTTGTGAAAGGACACTTAGAGGAATTACTTTGTATTCAGTTTGAGGGAGTCATCTCATTGTTCAGAGTTGACTAGACAAATTATTCAGGAGCCAAACTGCTGAAAATAAGTCTTTTCCTGCTTCTAAAAAAAACCTGACTTGCCTTTCAGAACCTGATATCCATATATAAGTAAGAATAGTATTTTATTTTCTCACTGTAAATGTACATGTTGCCTGCTGATACTATCTTAGAAAACTTTGGACATTGGCTATAGTCAGCTAATTTCAGTGTTATACGAACTTGTCATTCTTCCTGCAGTGCAATACTATCAAGCAGGATTTCCTTGTACTGTTTCTTTTCTCTCCTCCTTTTACAAAGACAGCTAAAATAGTTTTCAGTACCAAATCCTTAAATATCTCCCAACTTTAAAGAATGCTGTGTTTCACTCATCTTCCACTCTTGAGAATGAAATATGCGTGGAATGGTTGTTGACAAAGACTTTGTCCTACAAAGAATGAGGTTTATACTGAAAGAAATTGACTCAACTTTGGCCTCTTAGTGCCTTTCCCTTTACCACTAGTAGCAGGGAGATGAAAATAGGCAGATGATTTGTCAGTCACTCTGTCTCAATAGTTCTTTGTCTTCATCAACTCTGCCCGTCCACTCCCGGCTTAAAAATGTTGGGTTTTTTCTTTTAGGATCACTGTCATGTATCAGCTGACATTGTGAAGCTATTCCTATAGCAGTGTTTTTGGGCTTCTTGGTCTGATAGTCAAATTAAATTATATTGAAGACCTATATTTCTTTAAGAGATTCTGTAATTATAAGGTCGTATGCAGCATAAACAAATGTACTAAGCAAAGAAACATTCTTCACCAGAACAAATTAATTTCTGAGCTTGCAATATAAACCTTTTTGTAGTAGTTGATCAGCTCATTTAGAGATCACTTCTAGAAATGAATATACTTGCTTTCTTTACATTTACTGTCTAGAGTAGTGAATATGTAATCCACCCTCTCTGAACCACTTTGGAAATTTCTATGCGTGTAGACTGCAAGTACAATATATACAATTTAAGAATATAAAGCAGTGGTTTATTAGAAGATGTAGATAACTGGTAGCATGTTAGTCTTGACTAAAAGGTAGTGTACCCTTCATAAGACGTCTGAGGAGTTACAAGGAAAAACGTGACCTCATACCACAGCAACAAAAAAGCCCAACCTCACCAAGTGAAGACTTGGTATCCTGACTCCTTGGAAGGTACAAGGTACTCCTTGGAATTGTGGGTAGCCAGGTAGAAAAGAGAGGAGCTCAAATCATTCTATGAAACCTTTATAGGATTTTCAGAGACTTGGAAACAAATAATGTGTCTAAAACATTTCCTAAACTGTTATTTCTATTCTAGAAATGTGGTGCTCTAGCAAGTACCTGCAATGTCTCAAATTCAGGTTGCTCATGCTTTGTACTGTAACTCCTCTCCAAGTTATGGATATTTCATTTTATAAAAAGCAGTATTTCCATATTGTATTCTTCAGTCACCAAGATTTACCTCAGATTTGAAGGTTAGAGATTCATTAGTGAAGTGTTTTACCTCTCACTGTTTTCCACTCTGAACCGTTTTGCAAAGTACTTAGTGTCATCTGTGTGTAATAAAGTCTTTGACACAGTTTCCCACAACATTCTCATGGAAAAGCTGACAGCCTATGACTTGGACAGGTGCTCTGTTCACTGGGTGAAAACTGCCCAGAGAATGGTGGTGAGTGGAGTAATATCCAGCTGGTGGCTGGTCATGGGTGGGGTTCCCCTGAGCCCCGTACTAGGAGCACTTCTATCTTTATTAATGAACTGGATGAAGGGATTGAGTGCACTCTCAGTCACTTCATAGGTGAAACCAAACTGTATGAGAGTGTTGATCTGCTGGAGGGCAGGAAGGCTCTGCAGAGGGATCTGGGCAGGCTGGAGGCCAGTGGTGTGAGGTTTAACAAGGCCAAGTTCCAGGCCCTGCCCTTGGGTCACAACAGCCCCAGGCAGTGCCACAGGCTGGGACAGAGTGGCTGGAAAGGACCTGGGGGTGCTGTGCCAGCAGCTGAACATGAGCCAGGGTGTGCCCAGGGGGCCAAGAAGGCCAATGGCATCCTGGCCTGGATCAGCACTGGTGTGGCCAGCAGGAGCAGGGCAGGGATTGTCCCCCTGTCCTGGGCACTGCTGAGGCCACACCTCGAGTGCTGTGTCCAGCTCTGGGCCCTCAGGGCAAGAAAGACACTGAGGGGCTGGAGTGAGCCCAGAGAAGGGCAATGGAGCTGGGGCAGGGTCTGGAGCACCAGGGCTGTGAGGGGCAGCTGAGGGGGAGCTGGGGGTGTTTATCCTGATAAAAGGGGGCTCAGGGTGACCTAAAAAGAGGTTATATCCAAGTGGGGGTTAGTCTTTTCTCCCAGGCAACCACTGACAGGATGAGAGGAAGTTGCCTTAATACCAGGGGACATTCAGGTGGATTATTAGGGCAAAGTTTTTTACAGAAGGGATCATTAGGCATTGGAATGGGCTGCCCAGGGAGATGATGGAGTCGCCATGCCTGGAAGATTTCAAAAAACACCTTGACCTGGCCCTTCGTACTATGGTTTAGTTGACAGAGTGGTGTTTGATCAAAGATTGGACTCAATGTTGGAGGTCTTTTCCAACATTAATGATTTTGTGGTTCTGTGAGAAGTGGAAATGGCCTTAGGTTGCATCAGGGGAGGTTTATGTTGGATATTAGGAAAAATTTAAGAAACAAGTTGTTAAGAATTGGATCTAGCTCCCTAGGTTGGTGGTGGGGTTGCAATCCCTGGCATTGTTCAAAAAATGAGTCAATATGACATTTTGTGATATGATTTAGTAGACAGTGGTAGGTGTAAGAGAAGAATATCTGGGTGACAAGCTGTTCTCATCCACATAGCCTCTTTCTTTTTCTGTATTCTTTGTTGAAGTGTATGTGAGAAACTTGCTTCACTGTAAGTGGTTACTACAAACTGCTGCATCTCTCCCTTCATATTGACTCTCTGCCAACACTAACTCATGCTGATTGAAGCTGTCATAAGGAGTCTGCTCAGTGTGATCTTGGGGTGGAAAATTACAAGAAGTGGTACTTTGTCGTCCTGCTATTAAAGCCACATAAGATTTTTAGTAATTCCTTTAGCCTGATTGTACAAGTGATGTTTAATTATGTTTCACTGCTTTGCAATTGTAGTAAAAGGCTTGGGAATTTCAAGGTTCCATAGGATGAAAACATGTAAAAAAATTCTGTAATAAACCACTAAAGACGTTACTCTGGGAATAAAGCATTCCTTCTTTGCCATCATTTTAACAGATTGCAATTACAGCTGTTGGGATGTCGCAAGGCTGTGAAGGAAGATGTGACAGGAAGGAAGTATTGCATAGTTCTCTATTCTGAAACTGGTAACAGCTTTGTGGCCTTCTTAGTGAAAAACACGATTCTTTTATTGAGGAATAAATCTTCGTTAGAGTACAAATGAACAAGATTCACAAATAATTGCACTTAGGCTTTAAAACTTTCTGTGTGTATTGAATGTTGGTTGTTGCACACTGCACAACATAATAATTGGTACATTTCTTATGACTTTTGTTAGATTTGAGCAGTTTGTGGAGTCTCCCTCAGACTCTGATTTGACTTAGTTTTATATGTGCCCATTGTAGGTATGCTGACTTTAGGCACACGATGGATTGTGGTGGTCCTTTCTCTCTCCTGCAACACCTTTATCAAAAACTCACTGCTTATATAGTAGGTCAGGGACTAACACAAATTTCCATGCCAAATGCGTAATTTACTTACAAAACTTTCTGATTTATTTCAGACCCTTTGACTCATAGTTCCTTTTGATCAGTGAGCATTTACAAATCTTAGGTGCTTTTTTCCCCTTAGCAGTGAGTTGTCCCACCCATTACTGTTGCTTATTCAGTGATATGTTACATAAGCTTGGACGATGTGTTGCATTTATCTAAGGCTTTAGTCATAAACCAGTAATTTAAGAGCGTGGTTTTGAGAGTGCTGCTGTTGTTGAATTTTTTTGTTACACTAAAGTGAAATTTAAGAACAGCATAGTTAATTTTTTTACCTGTTAAATGCAGCCTCTCATGGAGGTTGTAGATTTGATGCTAGTAGATTTCTGATGTTAAGCCAATCACTGAAAAATTGAGTTACATATATCTGGAAAGTGATATCAGACTGGTTTCATTGGATTTTTCTTCCCCATGAGTGAAACCAGTAGCGAATAGAAGGGCACTCATGGTTTTTATTTGTTTTGCAATGCCATAAGTCAACGAATGTCTGTTATTATGTCCTGCTCTTTACATTTAGAGGAATGAAGTGGTTCAAGTTGTTGGCATAGGTAGAAATCAGCCTAATGAGTTTCTTGGTTAAAGCCAACTCTGCAACTTCCTGAGATAAAATTCAGTATGTGCTTTCTATCTAACCTGCTTTTGCTAAGACTTCATGATTAAATGCTGCAAAGTCAATTTGTGTACTGGTCAGTGAAAATGCACCTAATTTTCCCACTGAACTACAAAATGCTCTCTTCAGTGCCAGTGTTAATGAATAAATACAGGCTCACTGTAATTATACAGGGGTCAGTAACTTTATAGGGTGTGGTCATACATAATACGGAAGATAAATGCTTTTCAAAACTGGGCTACTATGGGTAACAAATCAATTTGCAATGAGGGTCAGATTTTTAGCAGTGGTTCTGCAACATCCTGTCTCATCCTGCCCACAGAGAAAGTGGAAATGCTGCTCTTTAAGAAGGGGTACCATCTGGGATCAACCAATCTCTGGAGCAGTTACCCCTGAATCACTGCCCTCTCTGGTAGAGAGGCATCAGCAATGGAAACAGTTGAGTCTTTCTGTGGAAGGCACTGCCTTCCTTGTGTTTCAGGAACAGTAGCTTCACTTTGCTCCCACCCTCAGGATGGAAGAGTTAGTTCTTCTAGAGCATTCAAGTGCAAAGTGATAAAAGTGTCCATAACTATGGATATGGAACACGTTTTTTGGCAGGATTTCTATTGTATTCTAAAGGTTTCCCGTCTTCAGTGCCAAATCACTTTCAGTAAATGACATCACTTCTGTAAGATGTTTTTCTCTTTACTATTAACTTGCTACAAATGGTAGTAGCTGAAACAGTTACTGATGCAATCATTAAGTGCCCTCTGCATCTGGAAATTTCCTTAGTGCTACTGTCCAGTCTGAAACCAAGCATTTGAGACCGTGGAAGCCTTAATGTAAGCATGGATGTAGCCCTGAGGCAGGTGGGAAGGATGACTCAAGTTTAAAAAAGTTAGACAAATGTTTAACTAGTCTGTTAGGTCTGGTGCAGCTTTTCACAATTTTAAAAGATTGAGAAGCCAACTTTCAGTGTGTCTGTAATGTATTAATCTGTAAGAACAGGCAATTAATCAGACCAAGTCTAGAACAGAGGTTCAATAACTAAACACAATTAAGGGCCTGGTCCTGCCCTTTCTTGTATTCTTACTAAAGAAAAAAAAATATACCAAAAAGCACTTAGATTACAGTTTACATTTGCTTCTTTTGATCCACATCTGTTTCATCTGTTACCTCATAGTAAAACAAATGCAAATTTTCAAAATATCACTATGCATGCTAATGTATGCTTCTAGATAGAAAGGGGAATTAAAAAACATTAAAGTGGTTTACATGGAGGCTATGGATGATGGGGAGATGGCAATATAATTCAAAAATAAAAAGCAAAGCAAATGGGCTACCTGGCTGAATCTGATAATTAGCTAAAGAGGGTGAAGACTAAGGAGTGATCTGGAAGTTGGAGTGGGTGTAGAGCTTGGGTGTTAAAATATCCTGAAAAAACCTGAGCTGCACAAGTCATGGAAGTTGAAAGGAGTCAAATGGAAATGAGTCAATCTACAGCTTCTGTTGTGTGTGACACCAGTGCAGGATAAACAATTTGTTGTGTGTAATGGACCTCTTGATGTTCTGACTTACATTATTGAAATTCAGTACCTGTTCTTGGGGAGTGCTTAGCAAGGACTGTCAGTGCTTAATAGGAGGCACATTAACTAGGGACTTTACATTTCCATTTACTAACTTCACAGCATCTTAATTGCAAAGTTCCTTCTGATTTTCAGTCCCATTATTCCTTTTAATGTTGCTGATGGCTGCAGTCTTCTTCCAAGCCATTAAGTGGAATACATTTGTTAGTTTTAAAAGAGATCACCACTTGATTTATTCCCCTGCCTGTGCCCTAAATGATGCATGAGATGCTTATGAGTGAGTGCTCCTCGGCGGTGGCTGCTACCGAACACTTGTCTCGCTGCGCGTGTTTATGCGATTTGAAGACACTCTTGATTTGGTTCATCGGCACCAAAGAGTCGCTGGGTTTGATCCCCTCACGGCCGGGTGATTGATTGATCCCCGCACGGCCGGGTGATTGACTGATCCCGGCACGGCCGGCTGACTGATCCCCTCAGGGCTGGCTGATTGATCCCCGCACGACCGGCTGATTCCCGCCCTTTCAACGGGCAGCAAGGCCCCTGGTGCGGGCGGCCCTCAGCCTGTGGGACGGCGGGGCTGCGTCCCCGCTCCGCCCCATCCCGGAGCTGGGGTGGCCGCAGGGAGGGCCGGGCGGGGCCGGTCGGGGTGCGGAGGGCTGGAGGGGCGGTCGGAGTGCCGGGGGGGCCGGCAGGGTGCGGCGGGGCCGGCAGGGCGGCTCGGCGGGAGGGCGCCTGTCGGCGCTGCGGGCAGGGCAGAGCATCGGCCCGCGGGCGGCCGGCGCCGTGCGGGGCGGCTGAGGCGGCCCGAGTCCGACAGCGCTAGTCCCAGCGGCGGGGGCGAGGGGTTCTGGCCTTCAGAATCGCACGAAAAAGCGTTACTTGTGCTCAGCCGGGCAACTTGCTATTTTGTCCGTCCCTTCGCCGTCGCTGGGAGGCAGAGGCAGGCCCCTGCTAAACCAAACGCCCCTTCTGCAGCTGAGGTAAGTGCCAAATATGTTTTCAGCAGAGGTCTCTGTGCTCACGTTCATTTACATGAAGTGTAAGAGCTTGTGAAACTTCCCCGGACTGTTATTTGCGTGGATGTCTATCAGTGAAACTTGCTTGGATTCATATCTTTCCAAGCTTTCATCCCAGCATATCCCAGTGGGATATGCTTCTGTGTCTCTTCGGGCCGAAAATTTCTTTCTTTTAAGTCCACGATATAGTAAGAGTTGTTCAGCTCATTGCATTTGTCTCATTTTGTAAAGAATGTGATAGAGATACTTGGTGGTTTTCCTTGTGTGTATAATGGTTGAGAGCCAGTTCTTAAAATGTTTGCAAATGTATGCAATCATCAAAGGAAGGAAAAGCAAAAGCTCTTATTTAATTTCTTTCTGCTTAATTTTTATTCACTCAAATTTCCTTGAAGTGATGTGTCAGATTCGAATGCACTGGCCCCAGGTTTCTTCCTGTTGGCAATTTCTGCCTTCTGAGGAAAAATGTTTTTGTGATGTATTTGTGTACATATCCATCATGAATATCATCTTCATGCACTCATGCTTAAACTGGGGAAGTGTCACTTGCCTTCTCACTTGTAATGGACTGCATTACTTGTCTTTTGGGTGAGGAGGGTCTGGAGCACCAGGGCTGTGAGGAGCAGCTGAGGGAGCTGGGGGTGTTTATCCTGAGAAAAGGAGGCCCAGGGGTGACCTTATCACTCTCTACAGTTCCTGGAAGGAGGCATGAAGTGAGAGTCAGTCTCTTCTCCCAGATAATAAGCAACAGACAAGGAAATTGCTGCAAGTTGCACCAGGAGAGGTTTAGATTGGATATTATGAAAACATTCTGGTCAGAAAAAGTTGTCCAGCACTGGAACAAGCTGCCTGGGGAAGTGGTGTGGGGGCGTTTAAAAGGCATGTAGATGCAGCACTTAGGAACATGGCTTTGCAATGGACTTGGCAATGCTGGGTTAATGGTTGCACTTGATAGTCTTCTTAAACCAAAATGATTCTATGATTGTCTAAAATATGAAATCAGACTTCTTAGACTCTAGCTGTTAATTAAGAAACTGGGCAAGAGAATGGTTTCATGCTTGAAGGAAGCTTTGTGTATTGGGTAAAAGAATGGAGTAGTCAGTTCAGATTTTTCTGTCAGGCTAATCCGTAACAAAACAGGTCTCAAAAGGCATAAAAAGGGAGAAAGAAGCTTTGGGCTTATAGAGGTTGCAGTACTAAAGGTTAGAGATCTTGATTTTTCTGTAATAATAATTTAAACCTGTGGAATTTTTGCATGATTTGGTGCTTGTAGGGATCATTTTAAATTCAAAAATGCCATACTAAGAGCTGTCAAAATATAAATGTGTTTAGTAGTGTTTGGAGCCTGAGTTCTCACTACCATGTCATGTTTTGCCTTGCAGTTTTGCCTAAGATAGAAAAAAGTATTTTTAGTAAGGTTTACAGCATAGATAGTAAAGAAAAGCAGGATATATAACCCTTACGAGTTGATCTGAAGCAGCACAATTATGGTGCTGCAATGAGTCTGAGTTTATGATGTTTTCTAAAATACATCATTAAATATCTTTTTCAGACATTTAATATATTACATGTACAGGTATGTGTCAGGGTCATGGTCATCTTTTTTGACTGTGAAGAAAGTATGAAAGTGAAGTTTTGTACTTACTTTTTCTCTTACCTTCTCATGTCTGTGGATCGTGGTATTACCTGCACTGTGTTCTGCGTTCTTTTACTTGCAGCACTACAGTAGTACAGGGATTATGACTATATTCTGCATTTTGGGGGTGTAGCTGATTCCATAACAGTCCAGAAACATACTTACTTTCTTCCTAAACGTGTTTTGTTAATATTATTTAAGTAGATGCGTGTTTAACATCTGGTTCCAGTCATAGTTTGAAAGTCAAGACTGGAGAAGGTGAACTAACGCTCTGAAGTAGTAGAGAGAATCTTCTGATTTTCTGACAGGTGTGTATTCTGTACAACATAGATTGAAGACACTTCAGATTGAAACCACCTAAATCTGACAAATGTAAAATATTTTGATCTGGCTACTCTCTTTTCAGTGAGAGCTCTATGTTTCTTTAGAGTTCAATGCATGGATACTCCTAAACCTGTCTATCCATTTTGCTCACCTAGTTGCTTGTCACACCAGAGACAGCTTGTTCTCAAGCAACACAAAGGGGCACAAAGACAACCATTGTCTCATGATATCTTACTTGCTGAAGCATCTGATGCAAAATCATCTCTCGGAGTAGACTCTTGCAGCCCAAATAGACTTTATAGTCATGCTGACAAGGAGTTGAAGAAGGAGGCTTGCTCCAAGACCTGTACAACAACTCTCTTTAAACTGTAGCTTGGCTGTTTTTCCTTTGTCAGTGAAAAAAGAACGGGAAAGGACGTGCCTGAAAGCAACATTATGTCTGTTGATATAACCAACATTTAGTTCTAGTGATACTGATAGCCTGAACTTTCCTTTAGTGAGCATTAGCAAATTGGATGCAATAATGTAGTTAAAATTAAAGAAGTGACCCATCCGTAAAGATAAAGAAACTATACCTTGTTTTGTGTTTGTAACTTAAAGCTTTTTCTGTAAAAATTCTGTTTCTTTTATGAGATACAATACATTAATTAGTAAAAGAATACCTGTTTTGCAGCTTTTTTTATCTACCTGAGCATTTTATACCTCAAGATTTATATAGAGGCTTATTTGTTATGCTTGTTCAGAGAATAATGAGTTATACTCTGTTTTTCTTATTAGTATCAAGCTCATGTAGTTAAAATTTTGATTTAAATTCCAGTGTAACAGCATTTTATATTACAAGGTGTGACTATTCAGTGTGCTGTTTTATAAGAAAACAAAGGGTTTCTCAAAACATGTTTTGCATCTGTAACTCCAGAGTGTACTAAGCAAAATAACTGTTATCAGCAGTTATTAGCAGAACTGACTTTTCCTGATCACCATGTCCTTCAGAATTTTAGAACAAAAGTATCTTATCCTTTTGTTCCTACATTTGCTGTTAAGAGACTGAAAGAGGAAAAATGGCTTTCCTGTTTTTTCAGTTTCCAGTTGGTTTGAAGTTTTTAAATTAACAACTTGTTTTATGTGATGATGATTTTTTTTTTTTTTAACATTATAGTGTTTTTAGAACAAGTTTCTGTGGTCAGTAGTTGATACAGTATTTTGAGAGCTTCACCATGTGGCTCCTTTAGATATTACTGTAAGCTTAGTAGTTTTCTGAATAGATATGCATTGTTTGAATTTATTTACTTTTAAGTGGTGTTAGTAGATTATGATACCATTAAGTTTCCTGGTAGGCCAGGTTTATTTTCCAGGAAAAAGTGGACCTAACACCTGTTTTGATCAAGTTATATTTAAAGGTAAATGTTTAAAATTCTATTCATCCTGCTCTGAGGTTCAACTGTCTATATTTAGCTCAGTTAAAGACTGTGGATTGTGAAATCAGTGTGCCCAGGATCTTTCATCATAGCGTCTGTCATTTTTCCCATAGATGAGCTTCTCAGTGTGTAAGTCATACGGGTTAAAAGAGTTAAAAAAACCATTAGCTGTCCCTCAAATTTACTGCTTCTTCCATTACGTTCATGTGTCATTGTCTTCTCTGATCAATGTAGAAAACCCTGCATTTTTCTCTTTGGATGCTCACTGGTACTCACCTTTGGTGCAGTCCTGACTGATCATGAATCTGATGCACCCTGTTACCAAAAAGGATGCTGAAGTACATATTTGAATAATTTTCCTGAAATGTCCTCTTTCCCTCTAGAATTTGTGTAAGTGCTGATGGATTTGAATCTTGGAGTTCTGAAAACTGATGGTTATTGCTTTTCCAGGTGCCTTTTGCAGAACATCCCTGTCGGGTGGCCCAGTGGGCTAGAATGGAGGCTTAGGCTCCTGTCTTTCAGCGTTTGCTGGCTGTGAATAGGGCAAGATCTATCTTTATATATGGCAGCCATCATGGGAGAGCTGTAGCAATGGATAGTGAAGACAAAATAAAAGGAGTGTCTAATCAGCTTCTTTCTTCCTTCATAGCTGTTAGAAGAATGTCAGACTTCTTCATAGAAAAGAATTTCCTGTCACATTCCAGCAAAGACATTAAAAATTCTTGAAGATGACTGGAACAAAGAATGGTGCTGAGTGGTGCCACTCAGCACCACTTACCCAGTTGGCAGCTGGTTGCTAATGAGGTTCTTCCCTAGGGCTCACTATGGGGCCCTATTGTTTTGAGCATATTGTGGATCCTCACAAGGGGATCCAAGGACACTCTCAGTTTGTAGATGAAACCAAGGGGGGCAGGAGTTGATCTACTGGAGGGCAGGAAGGCTCAGCAGAGGGATCTGCACAGGCTGGATCATGGCTGAGGCCAGTGGGGTGAGGTTCAACAAGGCCAAGTGCCTGCCTGGTCCTGCCCTTGGGTCACAACAGCCCCAGGCAGTGCCACAGGCTGGGACAGAGTGGCTGGAAAGGACCTGGGGGTGCTGTGCCAGCAGCTGAACATGAGCCAGGGTGTGCCCAGGGGGCCAAGAAGGCCAATGGCATCCTGGCCTGGATCAGCAATGGTGTGGCCAGCAGGAGCAGGGCAGGGAGTGTCCCCCTGTCCTGGGCAGGACATAGGTATGTCCATAGGTATGTTGCAAGGAAGAGAAAGGTTAGGGGTAATGTGGGCTGTCTTTAAAAGGAAATTGGAGACATGGATACCCTGGGCATAGAGAAGGCTGAGGTTCTCAACAACCTCTGTGTTCAACAGCAAGTGTTCCAGCCATATCAATCAAGTTGAGAAAGGCAAATGTAGGGACTGGGATAATGAAGACCCTAAACCCACTGTAGGGGAGGATCAGGTCTGAGACCATCTAAGGAACCTGAATGTGCACACATCCATGAGATCCAATAAGATTCATCTGTGGGTCCTGAGGGAGGTGGCAGAAGAAGCTGCTAAGCCACTATACATAATTTTTGAAAAATTGTGGCCATCAAATTATGTCCCTGATGACTGAAAAAGGGGAACTATAACCCCCATTTTTAAAAAGGGGAATGCAGAAGCCCTGTGGAACTGCAGACCAGTCAGTCTCTCCTCAGCAAGGAAAAGCCATGGAGCAGATTCTCCTGGAAACTATGCTAAGGCACATGGGAAACAAAGAGGTGATTGGTGACAACCAACATGGCTTTACTAAGGCCAAACTATGCCGGACAAATTTGGTGGTCTTTTATTATGAGATGCTACAGCTTTGGTGGACAAGGGCAGAGCAATTCCCATTGTACACCTGGACTTAAACAAAGAATTTGCCACTGTCCCACTTGCCATCCTTGTTTCTATATTGGACAGATGTGGATTTGATGGATAAAGAACTTTATCCAGGGAGTTCAGCAAGGCCACGCGCCAGGTCTTGTGCTGGGGCCATCCCAGACACACCCACAGGCTGGGCACAGAAGTGATTGAAAGCAGCCCTGTGGGGAAGGACTTGGGGGTGGTGGCTGATGGAAAACTCACCATGAGCCAGCAGTGAGTGCTCCCAGCCCAGAAAGGCAAGGGAATCCTGGGGTGCATCCAAAGCAGCTTTGGCCAGCAGATTGAGGGAGGGGATTGTGCTGCTCTGCTCTGCTGAGATCCCACGTGGAGCACTGCATCCAGCTCTGGGGTCCCCTGTACGATGACAAGGAGTTGTTAGAGCAAGTCCAGAGGGGAACCAGGAGCTTGATAGGAGGACTGGAGCACCTCCCCTACGAGGGCAGGCGGTGCAAGGTGGGGCTGTTCAGCCTGGAGAAAAGAAAGTTTTGTGGGAAAGTCATAGACACCTTCCAGTACCTGAAGGGGCCTACAGGGAATCTGGAGAGAGATTCTTTGACAGGAACTGGAGTGACAGGGCGAGGAGGAATGGGAACACAGGATGGGTACACACTGAAAGAGGGGAAATTTAGATACTAGTTAGATATTAGGAAGAAATTCTTTACTGTGAGGGTGGTGAGATACTGGAACAAGTTGCTCAGGGATATGGTGGATGCCCCATTCCTGGAAGTGTTTGAGGCCAGGTTGGATAGGACCTTGAACAACCTGATCTACTGGGCAGTGTCCCTGAATGTGGAAGGGACGGTGAGGGTTAGATGGTCTTCAAGATGCCTTCCAACCCTTAACATTCTGTGATTCAATGACTCTGTGACATGTTGTCTTTACATTTATGGATGTGGCATTTTCTTTATTCTTGGTGTAACATCTGCACTGTATACAGAGGCATGTAGTTCATGTAATTAAAAACAATCTTAGAATTAGATCTGAATGGAAAAGGGCTTTATGTCCTGAAGTGGGGAAGAAGAGCAATTAAGGAATGGTCTGAAATACAAGATAGGGAAAAGTCTGATGAATCAATTTTTTAATTGAAGACAGTTGTGTTCATATTTGTTAAGTCATCATAATTTAGCTTTTATAGGCATCTTTAAGTGAAACACTTATGCACATATGGTGTAGTTTTCACTCAGGCACGTTCTTTCATTACTTTTACATATACAACCTCTTCAGTAAACAGCCAATGAGCTATTTTGTCATGTATCATGTATCAGTGTCCTGGTAAGCCCCTAAGATTTGAGCAACATCGTGACCTGCTGAGTCACTACCTTGGTTTCTGGCAGGTAGTAACTAGCAGCTGCCGTGCTGAATAAACAGCTGCTAAATGACACTGGAGAAAGCAGAAGAGCAGAAGCAGGAGGACTGAACCAAATGAACAGCTCACATCTGGGAAAAGTCACAGAGGTCTCTTTCCCTAATTCTCTCCTCTATTTCACCAACTCAGATGCCTGTCTGATCATGTAGCAAGTTGCTTACTTTTTTAATACTTTTTTTTTTTAGTCTTCTGCTATTTTGGCAAGTGGAAATGACTTATTGTGTGGCTGAGCACTAGAGAAAGACTAGAAGGCGGGAGTGGAAAGTACAGCATGGATACAGGATGAGGAGCACCCACTGAGTATAGATGGAATCTTCAGCTATTTAAGCTCTCTGGTGTACGTGTGAAACTAGAATTTTTCAAAGGCTTCTAACTTGGCATGGCAGTCAGTTCGTGCATGCCTGTTCATGCAGTGCTGTGTTCCACTGTGGTGGGATATGTCATGGTATATGATATTTTCAGCTCAAGCATTATTCAAAAATGTTTTCATGATTTGCCAATGCTTCTGAGTTAGAATTCCTTCCTAAAAAAGTATGGGACTGCTGGAGCTAGTTAAAGCAATATGATAAAAATTTTTTTTGCTTTATTCTTGGAAACAGCTGAACTATTTGGGCTGAAGTGCAGCCTCCTCTGTCTCATATCCCCTCAAAAACAGCAAATCCACGTGTAGGATATCAGCAGAAGCTTTCTCTCTTATTGGGAATAAACGAGGAGCATCTGCCTGCTGGGTGGTGATCTTCTTGGCATAGTGGAGATGAGGTGGGATGGTTCCTGTGGCCTGAGTGCTGGAATGGAAGGATACAGGTACTTTAGGAAGGGCAGGCAGGAGAGATGAAGAGATGGTATCACTTTCTATGGCAGTGACCAGCTGGAGAGCACAGAGCTGTGCTGGGGGGTGAGGAGCTGACACACAGGTGATGGGTCAGGGTTAAAGGGATGGTGGGGACAGGGGATATTATAGTGCAGGTTGGCTACAGGCTGGCTGACAGGAAGGCGGAAGGCTGAGCAGATGACACTCTCTAAAGACAGATATGAGCAGCCTTGTGTTCATAAACTGTGCTGTTCATGGGGGTCTTCAACGTCCCCAGTATCTGTTAGAGGGACAACACAGCTGGCCACAAGCAATCCACGAGGTTTTTTGAATGTGTTGGTGGTAACTTCCAAGTAACAGTGGAGCCAATGAGGAGAAGGGCTATGATGGACTGTGCTGTCACCAACAGGAAAGGGCTCGTGGGAAGCCGAAGCTCAGGGGCAATCTTGACTGCCATGATTGTGAAATGCTGGAGTTCAGTTGAGATCCTTAGGGCAGCAAGGACAGTAGGCTCATTATCCTGGAATCAGAGGAGCAGACATCAGCCTCTTCAGGAATACCATGGGATAAAGCCCTGGAGGAAAGAGGGGCACAGGAAATCTGGGTGATATTCAAGGACCAACTTCCTCAAACTCAGGACTGATGCATTCCAACAAAGAGGAGGTTGGTCAAAAACACTGGGAGGCCTGCTTAAATGAGCTCAAACACAAAAAGGAGGTGTGTACAGCATGGAAGCAGGGGCAGGTAGCCTGGGAGGAATACAAAGAGCAGCCAGGGATCAAGTTAGAAAAGTCCTGATAGAATTAAATCTGGCCAGGGACGTCAAGGGCAATGAGAAAAGCTTCTGGTGTTGTGATGGTACAGAATACTTGGAACAATTACTGGTTTTTTTGACTGCTATCAATAGTGAAATTAATTTTTACTTATTTGAGAACAAGAACATACACCCTACATGAACAAGTAGTAATATCTTCTCTTTATGTAATGGCTTTGTTTCTTGTTGGTACACATCTTGCTACTCCTGTATTTTAGGAGTATGTCGCTGGACAAACTCCTCCCTCATTTTTCTTTGTATCCTACATGTCCTTTTAATTTTTCTCCTGTTTTGTACTGTTATAACCTCAAAATTTATAAAATGCTTCCCAAGACAAACATAAAATAATATTTGAGTTGATTTCTGACACAAATTGAGCTCAAAACATTGTTTTTACTATGCTTTTCTCTTTTAGATTACTGTAAAATTTGATTTTTTAGCAAATCCAAGGAGTTTTTGTGGAAAGAACCATAGCATAGGGCATAACCCCTACTGCCTATATCCCACTTAGATCTCTGTCCAGTGACCTGGTGCACACCTGCTTCCTGGCATTATCCGAACCTGTGGGAGGAGGAGATACTTTGTTGGGATTGAAAGCTACTGGTGCCTGTTTTAGGGAGATAGTATTTGTCTCCCACCTGCAGTCTTCCTGAGAGACAGTTTTGGTGGAGAGCTGAAATTCCAGACAAATTCCGAAAATCTAATATGAAACATGGGCCCTAACTAGCTGCAAAATAGTAATGCCCACCTGTTGCTTGTGAGCAGAGTAACTAGAGCTACTTGTGCAGGAAGTAGGAATGCTGCGCTCTAGGCCCTCCTGTGTTGAAGGGGATCTGATACCTCTGTATTCTACAGACAGATCTTCTACTTACTAGCCAAAGGAGTAGTGTGGGTTGCCATTCATGCTGGAATTGGGCCACTTTACAGACAGAGGTTCTTCCAGTCAAGCCCATGAAGCATAGGCTGGATGAGCAGTGAGGTTAATTGAAAACTGGCCTAATAAATGTACCCACAGGGTGGTTATCAGTTTTGGACTCCATCTGGAGGCCAGTCACTGGTGGAGTACCCCAGTGGGCAATACTGGATCTAGTCCTGTTCAACATTTTCATTAATATTCTGGCAGAGCCTGCCTTCAGTGAGTTTGCCCATGACACAAAACTGGGAGGGGTGATTGATAAGCCAGAGGGTTGAGCTGCTGTCCACAGTGATCTTGGCAAGCTGGAGAAATGGACTGGCAGGAATTTCATGAAGTTCAATAAGGAGAAGTGCCAAATCCTTCATTGGGGGAGGTACAACCCCAGACTGCAGTACAGGGTCCTGGCCAGGTGGAAGGCAGCTTTGCAGAAAATGCTCTGGTGATTCCCAACACTCAGTAGAACATGAGTCAGCAATGTGCCCTTGTGACAAAAAATGCTGGTTTCCTGGGCTGTGTTAGGACTGCAACCAGCAGATCAAAGGAGATGATCCTGTCCCTCTGTTCAGCACTGCTGAGCCCATACTTGGAGTATTTAGTCCAGTTCTGGACTCCCGATAGCAAGAGACACATGGACATACCAGAGAGAGCTCAGGGAATAGCCACAATCAATGACAATTAATGTGCTGGAGCATCTGCCATATGGGAGCTGGAACTATTCAGCTTAGGGAAGAGAAAGCACAGAGGAAATCTCATCAGTACCTGAGGGAAAGGTGCAAAGAGGGCAGAGCCAGAATCTCTCCAGTGATAGGACCAGAGGCACTGGGCATAAGCTGAAACACAGAAGGTTCCTTCTGAACATCAGGAAATACTTTTTTTTTGCTATGAGAATGAATAAGTAGTGGAGCAGGTTACACAGAAAGTTTGTAGACTCTTTGCCAAGGGAGATCTTCAAAAGCTGCCTGGACATGGTCCTGGGGAGCTGGGTCTAGGAGGTTCTGTGTAAGCAGGGAATTTGAATCAGATGGTCTGTAGGGGTCCCTTCCAAACTAACATTCTGTGATTCCGTAAGTGCTGACAGCAGCACTTGAGGCAAGGAAGGTGTTTGATTTGTGTAATATTTTCTTATGGAACCTAGATTCATCAGTCCTTTTAGAAGAAATCAGTCTACTACTTTGCTTTCCTCCTTCTTAACCTAGAGTCTGAGGTTTTTTGGCTTCACAGTAGTACTATATTCTTTTCTTCGAAAAGAAGGGCAACAAAAGGTGCCTTCCTTTGTCTTTGCAGAGTGCACTGAGTTGCCCGGGACACTTAACAGGAAAAAAACAATATGAATTCACCCTCTTTTGGGTGAAAGGTGACCTGGACTGTTGTCCACTTCCTGAACAGTTCCTTATTAGGTGGTGATGAACAAAATAGGCAGATCATTCCTTCTCCAGCAACAGCCTTCATTTTCAAAATAATTTGCTAGATGAATCTGCTTAGAAAAGACTGGGCAGGCTGAACGTCAAGTGAATGGAGATAAATTTCTTACCAGTTATTTACATGGTCCTTGCAAGGTAAAACACTTGTGTGGATTGGAGTGCCCTCAGCAGTGTTTTAGATATATGTATCTTTCTCTTTGTAATGTATGCAACTTGTCTTAGTAAAGCTGCATCAAATTTCTCCATTGTTCAGCAAAGTAGCACTTAGATTCTCCTTGAATGCAAGGAGAAAAGCTGAATAACATTATTAACTCATACACAAATGCTGATAAAGTATCAAAAGGCATTTTCACTTTACTTTTAAAAATAAAAACTATTGTTTTTATTTTATGACAGCATTTTCTGCCCATACTTATTGAGAAGGAAATGTTCAGCAATTTGATTTGGATGTTTATTCTGCTCTGCAGCTCTGTAGCAGGTATGCTTCTGGATTATTAGCACCTGTCTTGCCCTAAAAAATTTTTCCAAAAGATAACATTCTCCAAATAAAATGTTGAAGAATTCTGAAATAGATTGCAGCTTAGTTGTAAATTTTAGCCTTACTGATTTAATGTATATTTTCATATTGTAAGTAGTAATGATAAATGCATATAAATTAATTGCATATCTTTTACCTATTGTAGTGTTTTATAAAAACAGGCTTAAATAGCCTTATTTGTTCAAACATCACTCTAATGTAATACTTACTGTTTTACAGCAATTAATGTGAACTGCATTTTCACACAGAGTGTCTGATTTAAATGACTAATTGGGCGTTTTATTTGACTCCTGTATGAAAAGAAAAAATTAAATTATCTGTAGACAACAAAACAACTTAGTGGTTTTCCTTTAGTATTTTAAGAGGAATATGGCTATGTGATGTCTTTGATTTTGTTTTTAGATGAAAACTCTATCAGAGATGCTGACATTTTTCCTTCATCTCCTGTAATTGAAAGAGGATCCTCCCTGGAACTATCCTGTGTTCTTAGAAAGAACTACATGCCTCAGAGAAATGCAAGCCACATCATCTGGAAACTGAATGATACATTGATTGCTCCAGAAAACTATAAGATTGTGAATGAGATTGTATCTAATATTACCATCCATAATTTCACTTATAGCATAGCTTATGTGAATTGTTCCATGAAGTACTTGGACAAAGAACTACCTTTGGCTCACACTGAAGTTAAATCTGGGCGTAAGTAGAAAGGCAGAAAAAATAATCTTATCACTTTTTATTAACTTACTATAATAATTTTAAAACAGTACTTTTGGTTGTGGCATTTTAAAACACATGTATTCAAGTATATCCATCTACCTATCTGTCTATCTACCTATCTGTTTTTTTTTTCCTGAAGTTAAGCATGAAATTACCAGCATTCCTTACTGACACATACCTGTAACCTCTCTGACCCAGACTTTTGCCCAGCTTAAGTTTTCTGTTGAGTTTTAAAGGTAGTGGGGTCTGTCCCTTTAGTTATATTTTTCTAGCATAGCCAACTTTAGCTTTCTCCAGAGAGGATTTTCTCTCTAATCCTCTCTTCTAAAGAAATTATAATTACAGTCTGTTATGGAGAATGTGAAAATACATATACACTTTCTCTAATTTATTGAACAGATTAAGTCCAGATTATACTAACATATGCCTGGGGGTCCCATTCTAATAAAGAAGCAATAAAAGCAGAACATCTGTAGAAAAAAATCCAACAGAAGGCATTGCTTGTCTGCAAAGCTTAATGTGCTGTAAGCTTGTTGATAAAAGAAAGATCTTTTAGATTATTATAGATAATTCTATTAGATGGGTCAGATAGATACTGTTTTGAAAAGAGGGCTTTTTCAACCAGTTTATTTCACTGGGCACAGTTCTTTTCTACTCCAATTTCTTCTAACCAGTGAAGATAATGAGCTGTAACAAAAAAAGTCTTTCAGTGTGTTACATTTTAATAGATGACTTCAGACTGTAAAGATTGCAGAAGATGGTTTTTTTGTGCTGTCTTGCTTGTAAGATATAGAGAGTCCAGAATTAGTGATCTCTTTGAGGTCACATAGATCTATTTCCCAGGAACTTGTCTTCTGCACTCTTGAGGCTGTGCAGGTTCCTCAGATTTGGGTTTTTCATAGGGTAAACAATTAATTAGATATTCTGGGAAAGAACCAAAAGGAGTTCTGTCTATCAGAGAATACTTTTTTTTTTTGTGCTTTTGCTGTTTTTGTTTTCCTCTCACTTTCTGGACTCACCTTAAACTACAGATGTGTTACAGGGGAGAGACAGGGTGTGTGTATGCTTAGATTTTCAAGACAGTGTATGCAGTATTTTGATATATGATAGTTACAGAGTTACTGCCTTTGGGCTCACTAAGTAAAGTATTTCTGAGATATAGTTGGAGAAAGTCTCTCTGTCTTCTCAGGGTAAGAAAGAGTGGTTGAGTGGTTTTAATTTTGGTTTTGTGGGGAGTTCTGAGGGCAGTGAGGGATGATGAAATGAAGTGCTGTGAAGACACTGAATTAAGTTTGACATAATTGCTTTTTGAGCAACAAAATCAGCTATACATAAAGTTACTTATTTTTACTGGATTTTTTTTTTAACCTTTTATCATTGTAGTTCGTCCAGATGTGCCAGAAAATATTTCTTGCATTTATTTCTATGAAGCTAACCTTACCTGTACCTGGAATGCAGGAAGAGAAACAAGTTTTACAACAAACTATACTCTGTACCGAAAACAGTAAGTACTAGAGATGCTGGGCACTGGGTTGCTGGGATATGGCTTCTGTTTAAAGAAAACTTGAACTCATTATGGAGATTGGAGTCTTGCCATTTCACAGTAATTTAAATTGATTAATTCAGGATTGGTAATTGTTGAAAATACTTGCAGTCTGATACCTTTTTAGTGTGCTGTATAAAGGAAAGAAACATTCTCAACCAATCTTCGGTAGAGAAATATTTGTATCAGAGCTGATAGTCACTTGTTCCTTTGAAGTAACATTACTAATAAGATTGAAAGTTGAATGACCATATGCACAAATGAAGGAAGCATTTTATGGGAGAGTTTCCCAGAAACTTTCTGTATAATGAACTAACCTCATTTTGGGTGCGTAAAAAAGATTGCTTCCTCATCTGCTTAAAAAAATTCCCATCAAAATTAATTCAGCCACTGCTTTACTGCAGTATTCTGCTTGACTCCAATAGCATTGAACCTAGTGACTCTTGGAGTCATATGGCTTCATTGAAAAAATCTGGAATTGTTCTTATGGATTGCTTGGGGATCTCTGTTTACGACTGTGAATTACTTGGTCTTATGCTTTTCAGGGTAGAAGCACAGATACTTATGCTTCTTTCCATTTCTGTTAGATTTTAAATGTTGGTTAGGAGCTTCCTTTTTCATAAGTGACTGTAAAAATGGTGAAATCAGTGTTGTTCCAAGGCAGATATCAAATAGGATTTTGAAGGTGGTAGCACAGATTTGTCCCAGATGCACTTGTCACTTCATAGTGCTGCTTCTACTAGTGCTCTTTTTCTGCCTAACCAAGACTCCAGGTAATACCGTTTCATGAGGAGATTTCTAAAATGCCTAAAGTTATTATTGAGAATGGAAAGGAATTCAGACTATGGAGGGTACTTTTTCATATTGTACTAGTGTGTACTATCCTTATAATTTAAATTGTAGGGTAGGAAAACGTCTTTTGTTATATCTCCATTTTAGCTTTGACGTTTTAGGCTTCCACCTTTTTAATGTGGAACTTTCTTACTACTTCTGGTGTTTCTGTATTTTATAACTTAGCTGCATTTATGAAGCCAGAATCTAAAACAGCCATTGAAAGCATATTTCAGTAATATTTCTTCCTGTATAAGCACAGACTTTTTATTAACCACAGAGTGAACTGGATTGCAGAGCTGTTTCCAGCCAAATCCAAGTATCTCCCTAGCTGAGTTTGTAGTTTTGTGACTACAAAAACACTGGTACAAAGGGGCAGGGAAATTTGGAAATTAGTTTGTACAAGCATGTCATCTAAAGATGTTCACTGGTAAAACTGTCTTGCAGCCTCAATTTGTTTGAATTATTCAAAGATATTGCTCTAGTTTCTAACTACTTCTGTTTTTCTCTTTTTAGGATACATTGTCAATCTTCAGACGAGCTCTGCCAGAGTGCAACAGAGTCACGTTCATTTTTTCCTACAAACCTTCCTTATAGTAATGATTTTTGTGTTCAGGTGGAAGCTAAAAATGTTTTGGGTGCATCTTTAACAGAGTGTGTTCCTATACCTTTGCAAAAAATAGGTAATTAAAAAAGAATTAATAAAGATTTAATTTATGGCCTTTCCTTGTAAAATTCTTCAAGATGGTTGGTGTTACAGCAGCAATTTTCAGCAGTTTCTTGATCTTACTGTGAGGTGATGAGAAATGTCAGGGTGATGTTTTCGTGCTATGCAACATCTAAGTGCAACAGTATTTCTTTAAGCTAACATCTGATATATCCATTATAAATTACTAAGTTTTTAATTATTGAGAAGTATTGAAACTTCTCATCAACCTAATTGGTACTTGGACTCTAATGTTTCTGAGTAGTACTAAATATCAGTGCAACACCTACCTGATGAATAGTGATATTACAACTTCTCAAGGGCCGCCCATCATTTGCTCTGCTATTCTGCTTTCTGGTTAGAAATGTTAAAAAACCCACCTGTTCTATGTACAGTAATGATTGCATACAGGAGCAGTAATAATACTTTGTCTACCTTTTCTGCCTCTGTCCTGTGCTCTTCCTCTGTTCATTTTGGTGGTGTAGTTAATCAGTAACCCTTAGAACTGACTACTTTTTGCTGCAGCACTCATCATCAATCAAATCCTTTATTCCTGTGTTCAGAACTGCTCTGACTCCTCATTATTCTCCACATTCTCCATGCCAGACATCTTTTTTTCATTGCTAGTCCATTCTTTTCCCATCATCTCCTTTACACTTCTCTCCCCCTCAGATCCTTTTCAGCTGAATTCTTTCCTCATCTGCTGTTCAGTCTTGTCTTTGACATCCCAGCTCTGCTTCATTTGTTTTCCCTGCTGTTGTCTCTGGGTAATATTTTTCAGCACTGATACAAATTAAAGACTTCTGCACATCTATTTGAAAGCAGATTTGTGAGTAGAATCACAGAATCATAGAAAGGCTTGGGTGGGCAGGGACACCTTCCACTAGACCAGGTTGTTCAAAGTCCCATGTAATTAAGTCAGTTATGTGTACAATTTCTATTAAAAATAATTTCCCATACGTAGCATTATGTCTATAAAACAAACTATAACACGAGTACTCTGATATGATGTGTGTTATTTGAATAAGGATTTAACTTCTTGGAAGACACACAGACAGAGAAATTCTGAACTTTTATAGAAGCATTTTCCTCTCTTAATGTTTTTGTTTCTTCATTCTAGAGAAATTTGCTCCTCCTGAAATACTTTCAGTTAAAAAAATCCCTGGTATAAAGCAGTTACTTAATGTAACCTGGAAAATGCCTGAGAAGATTATCCCTTTTAAATCCATAATTTGCCAGCTTCAATACAGAAACCTGTACTCAAACATTACCGTAAGTTACATAATTTTTCTTTTGCATGCCAGTTTCTTTGGGACTAACTTTTAGTATTCCAAGAATTTAAATAGAAAAAAGATAACAAGTTGTTTCAAATAATGATTATAATGTTGTTATTTTACTGGAATGTTATCGGGGTGCTTGATCTTAAGGAGACTGTTTTTTGGGTTGTCCTTTTTCTTTTGGTCATTATCTGTTTTGGTACATATTGTGCTTCTCGGTGTTATTCTGTGGAAGGATGAGGGATGATCCTAGGCAAGGGATTATACATGCAGTCACTAACAATATTTTATTTTTCCCTTACATTCTGGTGTTAAAAACAGCACTCACTCAGAACTGCAGTATTTGAATCTGATTAAGATGGAATGATGTTAAATTTATTTTAAAGTGAATGAAAATACAGATTTTGCAAGCTGGAAAAGAAAGGATTTTTTTTTTTTTGGTCTGTCTTTCTGACACTTAAATTGAATGGTTGTAAAAAACCCCAGTATTTTCATATTTCAGATGATCTATTCAATATGGAAGGGGTTGTGTTTATAGTTTTACTGTTTCTTCTTCCAAATTAAAGAACTGGCCAAGTTTCTTGGATTGTTTTTTAAGTTCACTGACCTGAGATATCTGCCTTGATCTATTTTATGCACTACATGTATAATTTTGGGAGAGCAAAATCCATCAAGGTAGTCATTGGAGCTTTAAAGAAGTTTCTAATATTAAAGATGTTTCTAACTATCGTCCCTCTCACATTCTCAAGCATCATTACTGTAAATATGACATACTCATTCTTGGATTCAGGATATAATATTCAGGATGATTGGATGGGCAGGATGGCTCAGGTCCAGTTCAGGTATTAGAAATTGAGCTAATGATTGTTTGAAAGACCTATTTGAAATGTTTATCCCTTTGGAGCCAAGGCACTGGTGTCCTTGGGACACTTACATGCTATGAGGTCCTTTCCAAATGTTTTTAACATTGGGAGAGGAGCTCATAGTCCTTGGAGGGCTACAGCTTTACTGTGTATTGTCTATTTTTCAGCACCTGCATTAGAAATCACCTGTCTGGTTGTCTTGCTATCAAATACAGTCTATGTCCATTTGCTTCCTCAGCTCACACCTGCCTTTTCACATAGACCATTCCAGAAGAAACAGTAGCTATCCATGGCCAGTAAAGACACAGGAGCTTTTTCTCTGTCGGCACATATATGCAAAACCTCCCCCCACCCAAACCAACTCCCAAAAAAGCCTCACTAAAAAATGTTTGAGCAAATGACAAATACCATCTTGGCCTTTAAAGTCATCTGATTAAACCAGTCTAAATAGTTTGGTGTGAACTGTTTTTACTGAGTGAAAAACACGTGATCTGGTTTTGTATTTGCATATACAAAATTAGTAAGTTTCTAATTGTAATGCAATATTGGTAACAGCCTTTTGGCGAAATAAGTAAAACATAGTATGAGGTGTCTCCAATTCTATGTCAGGTTCTCCCAGAGGTTGATAATAGTTTTGGAATTCCTTTTATTGTAGATTTTTTGCAGAGTCTGTCACCTACAGAGGTTTGAAGAGCCCTGAATTAACTCTTGTAGAAGCAGGTATTTTTAGACAGTAAGTTTCGTGAGATCACAATAGACTAAAATCTTCAATTACATGAGAAGTGCACTTCTCATTATAGTGTTCATATGATTGGGTGTCTGCATTTGTTGCAGTTGTTACAGATTGTTATAGTACAATCAGTCTGCATTGTTACAGACTGATTCACTTTTCATTGGAAGGTTCAACTGATGGAAGCCAAGAATTTCTTCACTGTGTTTTAGCCCTGCTGTTGTGAGCGTTGAAGTGAATGAGGTTCCTTTTAAAATAATGACTCACATTATCATTACTTTTCTTGAAAAGATACCACATCATTTATTTCTCATACCTCTTTCTTCACCACTTACAGACTTCATCCTATTTTTCACGTCTTGGTACCAGAATTTTTTGTCTTTTCATTTGCCTTTTCATTTTAATCCTATGCTGATAATCTTTGGGACAGCCCCCAGCCACACTATTGTAAGGCTAAAAGCTAGAAGGCCTTGTAACTCAGAAAAGATAAACCAGACAGGAAACAAGCACCCAGCTGACTCACAAACTGGGGGAATCACTGCTTCCCCCAGGATGCTGTTGTGGGACGTTGTTGTAGTAACGGCTTTAGCAATAACTGCTTGATTCCCACCAGTCGGAATTGCATTCTTCCAGCACCTTCTCTGCATAGCTGCTCTAGAATCACTTGTGAGCTGCACACTGTTCAAGCCACAGGTTAGTAGCAGAGACCTAGTTTGGGATCAAGTTTTTCACATCCTAAAGTTTTACAGGAAGAACAAAAGTGGTGTACAGAAAAATGAAGTATAAAACAAGCAATCTTGAGTGAGGTGAGATACACAAAAACTGCATCTTTTGTGTTTTTTAAAGAAAATAAGTTATATATCTGCATGCAATTTTATATCAATTTTTGTTTATGTATCTATTTTCAGGAATTTGTCAATGTCTCACTGAATTCTCAGATGGGATCTCAGATAGGATCATGTAATCTCACAGGTCTATGGGACTCCACAGACTATTCTGTTGCCATTCGGTGTATCAATAATGAGTCAGTATTTTGGAGTGGATGGAGTGGGGAGAAAAATGGAAGCACAGAAGAAAAAGGTAAGCTGCCTACCTATAGAAGTTTTCTTCTATTATACTTTGAGGCATTAGGATTTAGTAGGAAAAAACTGTGTTTCAGTGTATTATCCTTTATTGAATTTAGAATCCCTTTGCTTAAACAGAGCATGTGTATTTTGCTTAAAGACAGAAGAGGAAAACTGAAAGACAACAGTAAGTTGTAAGGAGATTTGAGAAGTGATTCAAGGAACATAGGGCTAAGGAAGAAAACAGGTGAGTAGACAGTGAAGAGTGAAAATTAAGAGTGTAGATGAAGATTTAACAATGCAAAGTAAGATAGTAGCTGAAAAGTTGTGCAGTGGGTATGTTCAATGAAATAAATTATAAGTAGAGAAATCAAAATGCCAGTTATAAAACAAGACTAAAAAATCTCTTCTAGGAGACTCTAGAACTTAACAAATAAAAGCAAGCAGCAGAAACTTATGGAAAGAAAGAAGCACCTAATTAGGGAAAAAAAGGCATGGCACTACAGAAGAGAAAGCTTACTTTTAGTAAGTTTCTCTGAGACTCTATGTTTGAAACCTTTTGATTGTTTTCACCATATAAAAGAAACCTTTTGATTGCTTTTGCCATATTAAACTATATTTTTAATATAGCAACAAATTGCAAGTTTGTTTTTTTGTCTTTAAATAGCTCCTTCAGGAAAAGTGGATTTGTGGAGAGTAATTGAGTCTTCACACTCATCTAGAAATAGATCTGTACATCTTATGTGGAAGGTATATGATTTTTTTGTGAATTGATAATCATATTGGTATCCTGTAGCTGATGTATTTAAATATTATAGTATATGTGTAACTGCCAGAGGCAATATATAACTGCCAGAGGCATTTGCTGTTATCATAAAAAAAAAACCAACAACAAAAAAACGCTCACTGAACTAAATTAGAATTAAAAAGGCTTTTGTTTACTGAATGGTAGATTAATAGAGTTTTGTAATCTGCATGGAAAGAGAACATTTAATTATGTTCAGATCACTGGAAAATCTCATTGAAAGTCCTTAAACTGCATTTAAATAATCCAGTTTACCAAAACTGTGTTTAAATTCACTTTAATCTTATAGTAAAGTGACCAAAGACTTTTTGCATTTCAAATCTCAGCATTTGACTTTTGAAATCCATCAAGGAAATTGTTGCAACTGTCTGTACTGAAGATGGGCCTGAAGAAAATACCTTGCTTTCTAAATACAGTATAATAGTTTTGTAATTTGATATTTAATACAGCATATATTTTTGCTTGTGCAAATGGCACTGTGAAACACTACTGTATATTTTTTTAACAGCCATTAAAAACCTTTCCACCTTCTGGGAGAATTCTAGGCTACAAAATACAGTATTTTCCAGAAAAAAGGACTGCACATAAAAGGACAAACAACTCTACTGAAAAGAAAATCACCTTACTTTTAAATGAAGAGGCATATATAATATCTGTCACTGCCTATAACTCTGCTGGAGAGTCTCCTGAAGCTGTTTTAAGGATTCCATCCATTGATGAAAAACGTAAGATTTCTTAATGTCTTATTTTTCTCATTAATGGAAAAGTGATTTTCATGACATCTGTTTAAGTTCTGATACAGTGGAAGCAAAATTGGGCTAAGGACTTCTGTCCTACCTATCTATGCATATCTTGTCATATTTGCTTCACGAATCATATTTCTGCTATAGACAATTGTTGTTGGGGGTTTTGTTTTGAGATGCAGTTGTTAAGATATGAATACCTTGTGATGTCTTATTCAAATTCTGTTGTTTTACTTTCTGAGGGTTTTTTTGGTTGGTTTAGGTGTTTTCCTAAATTTGCACCTCTCAAATAAATTTATGAAATGCTACCCAATTCTTTTGCATCCCATTGTTAGCTCATAAGATTGGTTACCACAGGGTACTATTGCAGAGTATTCAACAACATTGTTCCAAGATATGATAAATAGAAGTCTCTAAGTTGTGTTAGTGGAAGCAGAAGAGAAGCCTTGTGTTTCTCATTTCACATGCATTCCCAGAGTACCCATCCCACCCACTGCCAGGGTTAGGAAGCAGGTCTGCTCTAGCACAAGAGTTGCTCTTTGGCTCCTATGTTTAATTCTGATACTACTTTGAGCCTTGTGTTACAACATCCTGCTGCCAGCCATGATTTGATAGCGACTTTGCATTTGATACACTTGAATCACTTCTGACATCAGTTGTTCAAGTGCAAGTGTCCCCTTGGAACTGCTCAATCAAATTCCATTTCTAATCAGAAAACTGAATATATAGGTTTAATGTAATTTTGTCCTAGAGGTTGCTGACAACCTCTCTATCCACTTTTGCATCCCACCACAAAGGTTTTTCTGATTTTTCTACGCTGTGATGTGCTTTCTCCCCATGAGATACATCTCTCTTTTTCTCTGCTTCATCAGATCTTTTTTGCCTCTGGTTTGCCAGGTTGGGTTTTCACTCAGACTTTCATTAGATCTATTATGCAGGCTGATGGTTCACCTTTGCTTCAGTGTCATTCTTAACCTTGCTGACTTGCCTTCTTGTACTATTGCCTTTGTCATCTCTATCAAAATTGCTTATGAAACTACCTGCAAAATTGGGAGTAACTTGGTCTATAAAGTTTTACACACTGTGAGATTTGAATTTTGAAAGAGAGACTGTTTTTGACTTCTGTGTGTGCTTTTCAAGCTTTTATGAAGACAGAATTGCTGATATTTTCTGTTAAATTTTCAGCCTATCAGGTGATTGAAACAGTGATGACCTCTACAGCAAATGAAGAAGTGGTGGTGCAATGGATAACCTCTGAACCAGAAACAACCAAATATGTAGTTGAGTGGTATGAGGAATTGGAGACGGACCCTTTTAGTAGATCATGGCAACATGTATCAAATTCTACAGAGTGGAAGAATAACAAAAGTATGTTTATCAGTTATAGCTCTAAGAATGTACAGATGTATTTATAGGTTGATTGGAAAGAACAGACAAGGATTACAGCTTTCCTCAGACCACTTTTAAACATAACAGTATTATTACATGCTTTATTGAAATCTCTGCAGGTAATGTAATAGCATTTTTGTGTTTCATGCAACATACAAGGTACCATTTGCTCACATATAAGATTAAGCTACAGTTCTGTGGCTTGATCTTATGCCAGTAGGGAGGCCTGTGACTGATGTCACCAATATGACTCTTCTAGCAGAGAAATGTAGGACTAAAAAAAAAAAATAAATTTGAATATGGGAAAAAGTCATGTTCCTTCATGTGTTTCAGAGAGAGAAGATCATAGTCCTCCATGGGCTGCAGGGGGACAGCCTGCTTCACCATGATCTTCACTACAGGTTGCAAAGGAAATCTTTACATTCCCTGTTCCAGTGTGGGCTCCCACTGATAGGAGACAGTCCCTGTTGAACTTCTCTGACATGGGTCATTACCATTGGCTTCACAGACTGCTCCAACATGGCTCCTACAAATCACACCATGTACATTGTCCAAATACTTCTTAAACTCTGTCAGGCTTGGTGCTGTGATCACGTCTCTGGGGAGCCTGTTCCAGTGCTCAACCACCCTCTGGGTGAAGAGCCTTTTCCTAATATCCAGCCTAAGCCTCCCTGACACAGTTACTTGCCATTCCCTCAGGTCCTGAGTGTTAAGAGTGGGGAACACCACTGCTCTGTAATCTGATGTGTGAGACAAAGTTGTTTCCTGCAGAGCAGCAAGCATAAAGATATGGGAAATTAAAAATACTACCTTCAAGTATAATTTTATACTGGCTATTTGAAAACAGAGACTTCCTCTAAAGCCATAGGGGGTTTCAGGATGAGCAAGTGGATTCATTGTATGATGCTGAAGTATAATTACCCATTAAAACTATTTCTAGTGAAAAATGAGTCAGGAATCATGTGCTCTTACAAATACTACTATGAAAAAATGTGTTAAAGCCAATAATGAGCATTCAAATCAATAATTGCATATTGCACTTGCTAGAGAGTTGAAGAAAATAGTTTGTAACAGTGTATTTAGAATTCCCTTGTGATTTATATTTTCTTTGTGTTAACAGCACATAGACAGTGTATGTAAATATTATTTTCTTTCCTTTGTAGAAAACTTTAAACCATTTATATGCTATAACATCTCGGTGTATCCTCTTTATGGAAATAATGTTGCAGCTCCATCTTATGCACAAATCTATGCTCAAGAAAGCGGTAGGTATTTTAAAGTAATCATGTTGTCAAAGATGCAGTGTAGTCGGTTTCTCAAGATGTATTATCTTTGAGTGATTTGGTACTAACATTACTGGAAAAAGAGATGAAGATGGTGGAAAAGACCCCAGGTTTCAGGGTTCCTGATTTCTGTTCTGTTCAGTGACAAAATTGGTCTGTAAAAAGTATTATTCTTGTGATAAAGGTACATTGCTGCTTGCACCCACTAATATTTTGTGAAATTTACATATTGTATACAAAGCATTTGGAAAGAGTATATCTACAAACATGAAATAATTTTTAAAACTAGCTATCTCTTCAATTTAGATATATTTAGCTCATTTAGATATATAATTTATTTGATTTTAATGCTTGATTACATTTGTCAGTCCTAATATATGAGGAAATTCTACACATAAAATAAAATGGCTAATTTGAAAAGCCTACTTTTTATTAAATTCTATAATGTAATAAAATATTTGCAGTTTTGTACATAAAAATGGTAAGAAGACATGGTGTTTGTAATTGGACAGAAACTGTGGATGAAGCAGTGTTTTGCAGGGGAAGGGATAGACTTTCTTTTTTTGTAGAAGTTTGTTGTGAATTCAATGATTTATACAACCAGCTATAAGAATGTAGTTCACCAGTAATTTTAAGATTACATGTGATAATGTTGATTGGTGTGTGTGTGCCTGAATAGGTCTATGCAAATGTGCATGCATGCATAGTACAATGCACTGCTAAAGAGCAGTAATTACTGGGGGGAGGCAGTGGAGTATTTTATGTTTGAGTAATAATTACTCGCACAGTCAGAACTGTGTTTTGAGTGCTTTCCTGTTTATCGGTAGCTGTGATAACACTCAAGGTTGTTAGAGAATGGGAAGGAAGTTAAATGTTTTAAAACTGCAACAGAGAGAACTTTTTCTTCGAAGTTATGAGCAATGTGTGTGAGGTGGTATTGTGTAAGTAGAAAGGCTTTGTTTAGTGTGATGGGCAAGGCTGAGGATGCTGGGGGTGCTGGAGATGCTGCTCGAATCCCAGCCAGAGACCTTCTGCAAAGGCAGTGGTCTTGCACCTGAGTGCCCAACATGAATGCACAAAGGATAACTTTCCTCGTGATCTATCCCTGATGTTGTAACAATAGAGCCTTTTAATGATCTCAAGATATTTGAATACAGTAGCACCTAGAACCTGACATTCAAATGTCAGAACAGATGAGGAAAAGCTTTATCAGAAGAATTTCTGCATTAAAGAGAGTGAGAAAAGTTAAGGACTGTATCAGAGCACTAAGGTTACGTATTTTCTCATGCATACGTTTTCCCTGATGCTGCTGGTAGGTGTAAAATAACAGAGGCGGATAACACTGTGGTACATTGACTATTTTACTACTTTTGTTATTTCATAATGCTTCTCTGTAGAGCCATCAGAAGGACCTGTGGCTGATACAAGCATTCTGGGGAAAAATGAAGTTACAATAAAGTGGAATGAGATTTCAAAGGCTAAAAGAAATGGATTTATCACTAACTATACAATATTTTATAAACCTGAAGATGGAAAAGAATTGAGTAAGTATACATTAAACAACAATACTTTCAAACAGGGTTATGAAATTTTCAATCTCTCTTCCATCTTGATATACTTTTGAAGTCAATGGATAAAGACATGAGAAGAGTAGAGGAGCTAAAATACTTCAGACAATCATAGATTCTGTGTAAATCCATATATTATGAGGGTTCAGTGAATTTTTAAGTTTCATGCATGTCCTTGGAAGGATATGCCTTTAGCTTCTGGAAAATAATGGTGGAAATTTAAAGTATTTTTACTGTCAATTTTCTTTTAAAAGGAAATTTGGAAGTAACAGTAAAATAAGTTGCCAAGAAATGGCTTATTTGGATGTTGTTTTAGATCAGTTTCTTCAAATGTGTGTGATTTTCTGTGCTTGCCAGATGTGTGCTTGTGCTTTTCTGGTCTGGAGGTTGATTGCATAAATTTGAGCGTACTCCTAATCTCCACCTGAGAAATAGTGTCCATACAATCTGGCATTGTAATGGTATCTGTTAAAAATTCTTTAGTTTAAATCTCAGCAGAAGCTTTCATGAAAAGTGTTTGGGTGACCTAAACTTCTTCCTGTGTGGTTTATGAAGAAAGCTGTTGGATCATTCTTTCAGCGCTTCAGATTTTTTTTTCCTCCTGTTTTTTTAGACATCATTGTTATCAGGCACCTAACACAATCTATTTTGCAAAGTCTGCAGGCTTACAAATCTTGTGATGCTTGTTTTTAATGGATATTCAGTTCAAACCCAGGGCAAGAGTATTCCTGGTAATTTTTAAATGTGAAAGAGGAAGCTGATTATTTCTGTCAGATTTAGTCATCTGCACACAGTTTTTCTTACTGTATTGGTTTCTGAGTGATTTAATGCTGACTGCTTTGTGCAGGGTGATCTGTGAGACATGGAGCCTCATGTTACAGAGCTGTATTTCTCCATATTACTTGAAAAAGCAGGCTTTTTAGGACTTCAGGTTCTTTTCTTCAGAAAACTAGTTGTAAATACCAATGCAAGGGAATTAAATTTAAATGGCAGAATGTTCTACACTGATGTTTTTTGAGGCTTCTTTGATGTCACATGTTCTTAATAATAGTAGAACTTGGGGGTGTGTGCCAAGGTGACTTCACTGATGGCCTTTTAACACTAGAACTTCACTTTCCCATTCTTGACTAAAGAGAAACTCAGTTTATTTTAACTTGGGACATATTGGAGCATAACTATCTCCTGGGTGTTTCTTGATAGAGCTGACAGAGAAAATGAGTTGCCTTTGACTTTATGCACCAGAAAATGTTTTAGTAACTGTCATTTCTCACATGAGGATGCATTTGGTATTTAGTGTTTGTTATTTAGTAGACAGAGGATGATAGGATACATGCCCTGCTTAAAAAAATTTAAAGGTGATCCACATTACATTAATTTCAATACTGAAGAGTGTGCTGGTGTCCTGGTTTGAAGGACAGGTGTCTGCCAATAAAGGCAGAAGCTTCTCTTTGAAATGGAGAATGTAAACTCTCTTCCTCCAAATTATTATTATTATAATTTTGAAATTAGGGGCTCTCAGGCAAAGATATGGGAATTAGGAATAACAGTTATTTACTAGGAAAATTAACATAGAAATATAGTATTGCAAAAACAATCCCAACCCTGACAGAGTCAGAATACAACCTGACACCCCATCAGTCAGTCAGGGTGTTGGTAGCAGTCCCATTAAATGGTGGCTACAGCCCCCCTGCAGTGGCAGATGTGGTTCAGCTGAAGCAGTGCTCCTGTAGAAGGTGCAGTTTTCCTCTGAAGGTCCAGGGATGATGTGGAAAGGTCTGCTTTTCCTCTGGAATCCAGTGGAAAGAAGGCATCTTGCTGTCCAAAAGCTCTGTTTTTATCCGGGTAGGGAAGGCTTGGCTCCTCCCCCTGGCTGGAGCATCTCCCAGTGGGATGATGTAATTTTATCAGTCATACAGTGGGACTTAATGGGCCAGCAGCAGATGATATCTTCCTGGAGGGAGGATGGGTTGTGGAAAAGACAAAGATGGCTGCCCCACCTGGTCTTAAAGATGGTCCATTAGCAGATGGTATGTGCCATGGAGACAAGGGTCACTGCCCCACCCTGCTTCAGCAGATAGTGATAGAATACACATTTCTGGCCACATCCTATATTGCAACCCAAGCCAGTTGGAAACACTGGGTTGTATTCATAAAAGCATTTTGAAACTTGGGAAAAAAATCCTGTTGATTCTGGCTTTCTTTTATTGGGGTGGTATTGTAGTTCTGATAGATGACATTCTTTTGGATGATTCGTGTCTAACTATGTGTAGTAGAAATATAGGTGAATTTTATGAGCTACAGAAAGTAGCTTGAGGTTCTTAATTTCTGAGCCAACTGTTTTGGGGAAATAAAGTTCTCAAATCACTGTTCTCATTGATAAACTGCACAAGATCATAATTCGCCTATCTTTAATATTAGCAAAACGATTTGTATTTATTTTTGAAAGTAAGTATGTAATGATTCTGGTTTTTTCCTCAAATTTTTAAGTACTACTGATAAATATTGTTTAGTAATTTAGGTTTTGTCTTTTAAAGGACTGGTAAGGTTCCTTCATATTTTAAGTTACCTTTAAAATAGTTTGTGATCTGTTATCGTAGAAGTTTCTAAATAAGTGTACAGTTCCCTGATAAAACATTACTTTTGTGTGTTTACTGACATAAATCTTCTCCAAAAAGGTGAGACTGTGAATTCTGATGTTCTACAATACAGACTGAAGTCCTTAAAGGCAGATACACAATATACTGTTTGGATCAAGGCAAGCAACAAAGCTGGTGAAAAGTCTGGAGAGAAAAAAACCTTTAAGACTTTGAAATTCGGTAAGTAATAATCCAGGTTAGTTATTTAAAAAATGGGTTTGGAAGTAAGAAATACAGGACATTGTTGTTTAGGCATTTGTTAACTTCTATTTGTTTTTAAGTAGTGTTGGCAGAACAAGAAGAATTTGCAACAGTAGTTGAATTTAACTTAATTTCATTAACCATCTTACAGACTAAAAAAACCCTCAGAATTAGAAGTCAACCCCAAAACTCTTTATTTACTTGTCAGTAAAGCTGTGGAGTACTGTGGTTAGTTGTGGTGACCAGCTGTGGGGTGGGATGGGATGCCTAACAGTTCATTAAAAAGTAGACATTTCCATCTGAGAGATTTACAATAACCATACATTGTGTTGCACCTCATCTGGTATAGAAGCTTAAATGAGTCCAGAGATTGTGGCTAGTGAGTGTGTAGGGAAATACCTTTTCCTATCTCTTACTATTTGTTTTAGCCAGATTTGACAGGGGGGTTTGTATAATGGCAGCAGATCAGAAGCTCAGACATTTCCTCATTTCAACTTCTGAAAGAACATTCTCAGTACATTCCTAAATGCCTCTGGTACTCTGGTGCTTGGAAACTAGCTCAGAAATCTGAGCACTGTTTTATTCACAGTAACTATAGTTTTTTGTGATTTACAAGGACATTTTAAAATGCGATAAATCTGTTCCTAAAGCATCCTGGAAAGTCTCATCACGACCTGGTATTCTGGCTCAGTAACTGTGGCTTGTTGGATTCCACATACTGATCTTTTGACTCATCATAGAATGGGTATCCTACACTATTCTGAGTAATTTTGGCTAGTTTTGACAGAGCTTTTTAGAATTGTGCTTATTAAGTGACGTGGATATTAAAACTTAGCTGACTTAAGGGAATACCTGAAGAAATGATAATGTGGACTGATTGGTGTTCTGGTTTTTATTTCTTTGTTTTTCTCTAAAGATAAAGAAGATTTCTTTTTTATTGCCATACCTGTTGGGATAAGTGTGTTGTGTCTGATAGGCCTTTGGATAACATGCGTTTTGAAAAAACACATGTGAGTATATTTGTTACTGTCTAAAACTGAATGCAACCACTCAAAATTAGCTTGTAAAATGGGAATTTTTATTTATTTTATAAATGTTGTGTTCAAAACCAATGTCAAAATAGAAAACAAGCAACTGAAGTAACAAATAAATAAGTATACAGGTTGTACTTTGACTGCAGTTTATGTGCTACAGTCCAAAAATAAGTATTAGTTTTAGAAAGTTTAGTAAATTGAAACAAAATAAATGAGAGAAACAGATTAACATATCACCTACATCAATTTATGTAAAATGCTACATACATGCCACTTGCAGTTCCATGGTTGTTTAAGTGAGGGGAGCAAACTTAGTTTCTTTCTGAAAAATTAACAATGCCAAGAAATAAAGCTTTCTAGACATTTTTAATATGGTAGGATGGTACTAAGGATATATTTCACATAGCCCCTATTGCTTATCTTACCTATAACATAATGACTCTCATTAGTTTGTGATGCCTTCCTTGAGCTCCAAAGGAGTAAGGAAAAAACCTAGACTTTACATTTTGTGAAAACATTTGGATACTTGATCCTTGAGTATGGACCTGTATCTGTACATGCTTCATAATCCTTTCATCTGCTGTCATGGATGTCCCCTGAAAGATTTTAATTTTTTTTCTCTAAGCATGGGAATCTAGTAACATTCCAAAGATGATGGTGAGGTTTTTTAAAACATTATAAAATATGCTTTTCTTTCACAAGAAAAGTGACTGGGTTGTTTGGCTGATGAAAAGATTAAAAACCTGAACTATTTATTGGAACCAATACTGTTGTCAACCAAAGCATCAGGTAATAAGTAAAACTGAAGGAATAATTTCCATCACTTTTACCCCTTCATCTGTGTTGAGTATACTAAATTTTTACACTGTAAAAACTATTTTTTTTTTGTTTTGAAGAATACTTTGAGATGCAGTAGAATGCTTATATACCTGTGTAGATCAAATGCCATGTGAAAAATCAAACTAAGGACTGAGTTTCATTCCCTTACTTCTCTACCCAGTATCAATGAGTCATTCAATGAGTGAGCATCATTCATCTGCTGTTAATTTAGAAACTCAGTATAGCTTTAATATGGCGTAGTGCTAGGGACACATTCCTTGAGCAAAGGTCATCAAAGCGGCTTTCCACTGAAGAGACACCCTGAAAAATTATCACAGCAAAATTTGGATACTGTCTTGTTTTGGCATGCTCTTATTTAATATGCTATTTAATTGAATAATATAATATAATATAATATAATATAATATAATATAATATAATATAATATAATATAATATAATATAATATAATATAATATAATATAATATAATATAATATAATATAATATAATATAATATAATATAATATAATATAATATAATATAATATAACTTTTTGAATTAATAGTTTTTCTGCAATGTCTCTGTAATCCAAGGGGACTTTTTGAGATCTTTTGTAATTAAAATCAGTGTATGGGAAATAGTTTTATTGAAAAGCATTGTGTTGATACAGAAAAGACTTATTTTATGAAAGATTGATACTTTACCAGTATTTGGAATTTCTGGTGATTTGTTAATTTTATTTTAAATAATCTATTTCTTTCATATTTTGGCTAAAATTCCTCCCTAAATTATAGGTTTAAAAAGGTTTGCTGGCCTGATATACCAAATCCTGAAGAGAGCCTTGCAGTGGAATGGCCTCCTGCTTCATCTATGGTAATAGTTGGAATTTTATATATTAAAGAAGGGATAAAATGGAGTGAAAAGAAATCCTTTTCTGGCAGTCATTTTATTAATCAAAGCCCTTGCCCCTCCCTTTATTGAGTTTCATTTTTTAAAAGTCCTAAAAAATGCTCTTTGTAGTATTCCAAAACAATAGAGAAGATGCATCTTCATAAAGTATAATAATCTAATTCTTATAGGATATTGAGAAATAATGTTTTGAAGTGACAAAGGGGTTTGTATATATGGTTAATTTAATAAAGTAAATTAAATTTGCACAGGCCATTGACTTTATGAAATCAGGTTTCCACATCTGCATACCTCCTCTCTTCTCCACAAAATATGTATTGCAACATATAGTAAGATTTGGTATGTGGTTGTATTAAAAGTTATGTCTTTTTATTTTTTGAATATTTATTCATTATTAAAGTTTTGATGTTTAAATTTTTGATGTTTAAAGATTAAAGTTTTGAGTAGAGTTGAACAGGTTTACACAGAAAGTGTAATTTATGGATAATGGGGGTTAAACTTTTTCTCAAAAACATCTGGCTAGACTAGAAAACATGGACACAATCCAAACTTGATTCTGAGCCTCCACAGAAACTCATTCTTCCATTAAGCACAGGAAACCTAATACAAAAGTGTTTAGCAAATGGACAGAATAACATTGCCTTTTTTAGTACTCATTCACATGTAACTGCATCCCATCTGAAATGCATGTGAACTCTTTACTAGTGCAAGTCTGAAATTATAAGTTAAACAGAGCTCTAATAGCAATAATTTATTTATTTAAAAATGAACTGATACATTATCTATCCCTTTATAACTGTCCCATTTATCTCTTTGTACTGACAGAATAATTCATTTTTGAAGAGAGTGTCACCTCAGACTAAAAGTGTAGATTTTGAAGACATAAATGTTTTGGAATATTGTTTTCCTGAAGAAAGTCAGGAAGGATCACTACTAATAAATTATGAAAACCATGTTTCTGAATGTGCTGATATTAATACAGAAGACATAACTAACACAGGTGAAAAGATACTGCGTAATGAAGAGAATGAAGTTGCTAAATGTTTTTCCCCATCCATGCCTTATATAACTGCTGAGCAATTTACCAGAAGTCAAGTGCATTCAGCTTTGATACCAATGAAGGAAGCCCAACCCATAGAAATGTTTGCAAATGATTTGTGTGGATCCCAACAGAATCCAATTAAAAATGAAGAAAATGATGATGAAGTTTTAAAGCTGGAAGATTTCAGTGAAAAAGCACTGTTCAATCCATACCTTAAAAATTCAGTTAAAACACGGGAATTTCTTGTTTCTGAGAGCTTGCCAGAACACAGTATGGATGAACGAAAAAGCCAGTCAAGTGTCTCACCTCCTTTTCAACCAAATATTCCAGGACAATCCTACATAACACTGGACATGTTCAGGCTGGCCAAAGCCCAGTAGCGTGAGAAAACTCCATTGTAAAATCCTCTTGTGAGATATCCCTTGACACTACTGCTTCATATATTCTAACATGGCTGATCTCAGTTAATTTGGATGGAAACACCCTCTTCCTTCAAATAGCTGTGAAGTAATTTTTTTTACACTGTGTGTACATGTCAGAGTTCACTTTCAGTGTGGATATTTGGGGTTCTTGTTGGTTTGGTTTTTTGTTTTGTTTTGTTTTTTTTACCAAAATGCCAGTAATGAGGCAAAAGAAATAGCTTTTGTTATTTATTCTTAGTTCTCCTGTATCAACCTGCTAAAACAAACTGATATTTGATGCAGGAGCATCCAGCAGTACAAGCAGCTCATCTCTTTCTCCCCACACAACCGGTTTCCAAGGCTTAGCTCTGATGGGGAAACATGGGCGACCTTCAGCAGAATCAGAATCTGCTGAATCCTTCCTTCAGTTACATGAAGCAGAAGTACTTTCCTGTTCTTATTTCCCTTGATTGTTTTTTATCTGGTTTTATATATCATATTCCTCTTGTTTTTAAAATATTTTCTGTATTTCAGTAGTTGTCTTTTTGTATCCTGATTCTTGAATTAATAGTTTGGCTTACAGTTTCTTCTCTTTAATGAGAGTATATTTGCTATGTTATCTGCATTTTGGAAAATGTGTTATGCTTGCTATGTTGCTTCCTTTCCTTGCTCATGTTTTTAATAGTCCTCAGCATTTTGTGCTGTTTTTGATTCTCCTGTTTGTTTCCTGCTTTTTAAAACTTCTTACTGAAGGATAGCTTCTTATCTTCTTGTTCCTGTGCTTCTAATTTCTTTCAATTTAAAACTGCATTTCCTAGTTGAGATTTTGATATTTTGAACTGAAAAAAAAATCAACTAAATATGTCATCTTATGTTAGAATAAGCACTAAGAGTTAGGAAGTTATTTTTCAGGGAGGTAATGAAAAAACACTATGTCTATAAAATTTTTGCAGATACTCTCTGGTAATTGATTTAGGATTAGGTATTTCTACATGAAGGGTATAATGTTTGTCATTTGTTTTATGATTTTGTTAAGTCATAAATCTAGTTGTAGTTTCCATTTTACAAATCAGCAATTAAGCAGTAAAACACAGGATCACACTAATTTTTTTAACAAGAAAGAGGTCATGATTAGAAAATTCTTACTGAAATACTCTGCTAAATAGCAAGTTTAAAAAGTCTAAGTAAATTGTATTAGAAGGGGGTGTTCAGTATGACACATATGGGGGATATGGTAATTTTAAGACTTTGAACTATTTTTACAGTACTTAAGAGGTGTGATGTCATTATTCTTGTTTGCACAAGACTGTACTTAGCACAAGTACAGATCTCCTCCAGGGTAAAAAAGATACAGGAGTTATGGGGATAGAAAAATGAGAGACAAATGTGAATAGGATTAGAAAGCCTTTCCTTTCTGTGCAAGAAGATGAGTGGAAGAATGGAAAATACATTGTAAGTATGAATGAGGAGGCTGAGCCTTTCCCTTGATGGCTATTACTTGCATTGTTTTGGGGAAAACAGTGTGAAGTTTTGCATTTAGGATCTTTTTCTATAGTTTGGAAGCTGCTTTAACTTAGAACAATGTTCCTCTAATTGCCCAGAAAGGATGGGAGAACAATTTCTGCAAATGTTCCTTACCCAGAAACACTGATTTCCCTCTCTCATGTTTGTTGGATCACTTTCTCAACCAGTGCTCCAAGATTAAATGCATATATATATTTGCTCTTTCAAGCCCTTGCTCACTTAGGTAAGACATACTCTGAAATTAGGACAAAGCTTTAGTTAGGTCAGTGCTTTTTTCTGTTGCTTCCTTTGGTTCTAGACTTCTCACTCACAGCTATGTTGTTGTCTCCCAGGCTCAGAACTCACTGATTCCATCACAGCAGTTTTTTCCTCCTTAAATCTCAGTGTTTGCTTTAATATCACAATATATAAAAATAAACACATGCAGAGATATTTTGGGCCCTTCTAGAAATTGTTTAGCAGCCATATGAAAGCTCCATATTCTGAGTTGCATGTTTGAAAAAAGTAAAAATAATACAACCTTTAAGGGATCATTGGGAGGTTCTTGCTAGGTGGCTCGGGCAGGTTATCCTTGTAATAATTCTTAGGTTCTGGAGGCTGAGTATATCCTTTTTTAATCCCACTTTATTTCCTTCCCTATTGATATTCTGCTTTTCTCTCCTCATTTTTTGATTCCTTCCCCAGGATTTTCTCAGAAAAAGCAAAATGCTAGAAGTGGGCTCAATACATTCCAGAAAGTAAGGCTGCCTTTTCCACATGCTTTGGAATGAAAGCTTCTGGCACTTGGTTTGTTTTGCATTGGGAGTTGTACTCTTTCTGACCTTTTGCAGTTTGTCTTTCAAACTAACACTGTGAACCATTAAAAATTAAAACTGAGAAAACGTGTAAAATTTTTTATTGATTTATACTAAATACACAGTTTATACATTTTAGATTTTCATATTCACACAGAATAGGTCTCACTTGGGACTGCTGTTTTATAGGGTCACAAGAGAGTGTGCTTTAGTCATAGTAATTTTCTGTGGCCACAGTTTGAATTGGTAACTTTCTCTGAATGTTCAACAACAAAAATATTGTTCTGCTTAGGTTGTTTTTCAGGCAAGAAAAATAAGTTTCCAAGTCAGTTTGTTAATGAAACAGGCACTTACTAATTCCTCTGAGCAGACAGTGGTCTGAAAAAATCAACAGGAGCTCAGTTCAGGTGTTGTTTGTTAAGGCCAAGGACTAATGAGCTTTTCTCAGATTATAGTGTGGCTGGTGAGGGAGTGTGGGATGCACCACTACAGTCCACCCCATGACTAAAACCAGCTCCTGTGGGCATGCTACCCCAGGCAGCCCTACAGCCTTGGGGCAAAGGGCTGGAAAGCTGCCCCATGAAAAAGGACCTGGGGGTGCTGTGCCAGCAGCTGAACATGAGCCAGGGTGTGCCCAGGGGGCCAAGAAGGCCAATGGCATCCTGGCCTGGATCAGCAAGGGTGTGGCCAGCAGGAGCAGGGCAGGGATTGTCCCCCTGTCCTGGGCACTGCTGAGGCCACACCTCGAGTGCTGTGTCCAGCTCTGGGCCCTCAGGGCAAGAAAGACACTGAGGGGCTGGAGTGAGCCCAGAGAAGGGCAATGGAGCTGGGGCAGGGCCTGGAGCACCAGGGCTGTGAGGAGCAGCTGAGGGAGCTGGGGGTGTTTATCCTGAGAAAAGGGGGCTCAGAGGTGATCTTACTGCTCCCTGCAACTGCCTGAAAGGTGGCCAGGTGGGGTTGGTCTCTTCTCCCAAGTAGCAAGTGGATAAGAGGAAGTGGCCTCAAGTTTTGACAGGGAGGGTTTTGATTAGATATTAGGAAAAGTTTCTCTTCCAAAAGGCTTGTCAAGCACTGGGCCAGGCTGCCCAGGGAAGTGTTGAAGTCACCAACTTGGGGGTGTTTAAAAGATGTGTGGATGTGGCTCTTGGGGACATAGTTAAATGGTAAACATGGCAGAGCTAGGTTAACAGTTGGGCTCTATGATCTTACAGGTACCTTCCAACCTAATGTCATCCATGATTACATAGAGCACATGCAAAACATAATCCACTTTATTGATGTTATGTTTTTTCCCAGGGCAGAAAGGAGCTGAGAACTTAACGAGATCTGAAATCTGGCCAGACTTCTTATAGGTGCAGCCATGCATACCATTCCTAAACACAAAGATTACATTAAAATCACCTCTGTGGTTTTCTAACCTACTCCACACTAATTTCTTGCTTGTTCAGAGCTTCTTTTCAGCTAGTTGTCCATTACTTGTATTAGTATTTGATCTCCCCAGCTTCTTTCTTGTCTCCCTAATGGTTGTTAGACCTTACATGAGGAGCTGTTCAGCTGCCATATATTATGCATCCTTGCTGTGAGACAAAAATATGTCGCACATGCGCAGTTAAGGAAAGTTGAAATGCACTTACTTTCTTTCTCTAGTGTTTGCAGAAGCAGAACACCTCCAGATGTAGAATTTTAAGAGAAGGAGAGGAGTTGGTCCTGTCACTGCTGCAAGGTGGTGTAGCTTCATCAGAAGCAGATACAGATCAGATGCAGATATACATATATATCATATGCATCTACATATTTGCATCTATGTAACTACACTGACTCCTTCAAGAGGCTGTTGAAGTGCTTGTGTACACCTGAGCATATTCATGTGTGCATGTGCCTAAGCCCAGACAGTGAGGTGTCAATTAATCCAGTTTGTGCAGGAGTACCCACAGAGAAGGAAGTTATTTATGTGGTTTATATTGCTGCATAGTGTCATTCACCAGCACAGACAGCATTACAGGCTGCTTCACTGCTGGGATCCTCTGTTTGGCATTGTGCATGGAGTCTAGCATAAGAGCCCACAAGGTCCTGGCCCTTGACCAGAAACACTAGCCCATGTTAGTGCTGTGTCTGTTGCTTTTAGATGGATGCTCCTTGTTTCTGAGTTTCCTGCGTGAGGAGGTGACTGGTTTCCTCCATTCACAGTTCGGTGCAAACCAACACTCAGACAGTCTGGATGCTCAGGAAGCTTTAGACACACGGAGGCTCAAGTCCAGAGCTACAGGGTAGGAGTATCATCCATTGCTCCCATAATACAGGTAATTGCTGAGATCAGTAGTAAGATAATAACCTTGATGCCTTGTGATTGCAGCTGTGCTAGGCAAGGCAACTCTCATGGATAAGCTGAGTAGATCCGTGCAGGCACAACAACCTTAGGGTATTAATACTGGCCTAGTGTAATTTTAAAATGACACTGAAAGGCTGGCAGGACAAATTCCACAGACCATGCTCTGTGCAGCCTCAGATGAACTGTGTTGCACACATTGTGATGTGGTCATGAAAGCAAGGTTTGGTCTGGTGGTTTTTTGCAGTTGAATGGTACCAAATCCTTTGGCCTTACCTTGTCAGGGTTATTACAATAGGGTTTTTCTGCTATTACAAAAAGATAATGAGTCAACTAAATTTCTACCTCAAAAAAATACCAGGCTTTAATTTTGAATGCTCCCTTGATGAATTAGAGTAAGACACCTTTGTTATAACAGGGGTTTCATGTATTGGGTTGTAAGATTTTAGCTTTGCTCATCTAGATGTCAAAATAAAAAATACCAAATATTAATAGCACAGTGTTTGAGAAGTAATTTGTGTAGCAAGCAGTTCAATTTTAATTCTCAGTGGTTACACAAAACAGTGTTTTGAATAAAAAAAAATCATGTTCCTTAGGATTGTAAGAGGTAATTTGCCAATATTTATTCAATAGCTTTATCTTTTGCTAGTAGCTATTCTGAAACAGTCAGATAAGATAACCTGCTAAAGGTCACTCAAAAATAACACATACAGCTTATATACCATAATTATTTAAGATTTTATGAAAGCTTCCTGTGAACACTTGAGATGAAATGGATACTAATTTAAGCCATTGTCTGAGTTGCTTTGCTCTTGTATCAATCTGCTGCAAAGACAGTGGACGTTTTGTTCTAATGCTCTGTGTTAATGCCTAGCATATTGGTAAGAGGAAGCAAGGCATATTCTCACTGCCCATACAAATAGGAGCTTGTTGCCAGTACAGGTAGTTGTTAATTGTAGCCTCTTGTCTCTCCTGGCCAACAACAGTAAAATATACAGTGATCTTATGGTGTTTCTATGGAAAGGCTGGAAAATATACTACTTTTGCCTCCTTGCATAACTAATGGAATTTTTATGTCCTGTGAACAAAGGATGACGTTTGTAAACAGAGCTGACAAAAAATCATTAAGCATTGTTTTTGTAGCATGACCAGTTCTTAGTCATACTGTTTATTAGATGTATTTATTCCAAAATTTGTACTCTTCTCATGTACATGTTGTGTTTTGCAATCTGAGAATTTATGAAGAAGGCTCTGAGCAAAATAGTGTCAATTTCATCTGTTATGTCTTTCTTTCTTCTGCTTTGCAGAAATTTTTCCTTAGTATTTCACAAAAAATGTAATTGTTCTAGTGAGCTTGGACTAATTTGCCTGCTCTTTTACTGGGCTTTCTACTGATTATTTTGTTTGCCTTTTTTCTCAAGAGTAGTTATTTTACTGCTGCCTCACTATTTAATTAGGAACTCTGTTTTATCTAGGTCTCTTGAACCCAGAACATGAATGTGAAAGAGTTAAAATCCAAAAATGGGAACAGATGTTTGACTAACACATTTTTCTGTGAATTGAGATTTTTAAAATATATAAATTTTCAAAAATATCAAAACATGAACAGAAACATACTTATGCATACTTATGCTGTAGATTTATACTATCAGTATCTGAACAGGATACTTGAAAATAAACAGCATGATTATTTAGTGTTGCCTGTTTGTAGCAGACTGGAGAAAAGATTAATGGCTCAAAATGACTGAAGTGTGTGTTCAGAGCAGGGAACAGGGCAAGTTCTGATAAGTTTGTTGTCTTCTGAGGGTGTTGAAATACCGCAGCCCTTTCAGACACTCTAACACCATTTCTGTGCTGTACTTCCTTCAGCTGTTAAAAGAAACAAATGTAGAAAATGCTCTCACCAGACACGAAGGGGCACAGTTTCAAACCAGTCATGTATCTAATTTTACCTGAGAGGTTAATACTCCAGGGTGCAGACTGTCCTCAGTTGCCCCAGCTACATATTAAGGATGTTCTTTCCCAGGGTCCTGAATTACTCAGATTATTCAAGTTAGCTTTGGGAGCATGGAGGAGCGTGGAGGGTTAGCCCACAGCTCATCCACTGGGGGACAAGGATTCTGGGAGGGTTGCCCAGTGTGTGCTCAGTAGCAGAACAGAATGTCTAAGGCTGCAGTGGGTGGAGTCTGTTTTCCTAATTCAATTGGGAATTGTTTCCCAATTCAAGCTGTCAAAGAGACTATGCTATAATCTGATGGTTTATATTTTAAAAGTGCTGCTTTAACATTGACTAGTCCTATTGAGTAGTGAGGTCAAGACCTTTGAGTTTAAATATCTGCTATGAATATATTTCTCAGTCTCTTAGGTTGCCCTGATTTCCAGGCACTTTTCAACCCCACCCAGCCAAGTAGAAAGTCTGCTGAAGTAACTAGGATATTGTTTCAGTTTCAGTGTATAACCTGATAGAACCGAAGTTTCTGAGTACTTACTTCTTGGAAAAGTAGGCTTGTTTATTATTTCCTGGGTTTGTGTGCTGGGGACATGTGGAGCGGTGAGGGGGAGGGGAGCCCAGCCCCCAGCGGAGCCTCTTGAAGAGCAGGAGGGCCTGAAACAAGAGAACAGTCCCCTCTCTGGGAGCCTCCCCTGAGGCTGCGGGGACCAATCAGAGACCTGGAGTGGTGATTGACAGCCCAGGAAACCAATTGGAAGGTTGTTTTGTTTTCACAAATCGCAGGGAAAAAGGGTTGGTGGGTCTTTTGCCTTCCGGTCGGGGAGGTGAGCAGATCTGGGGCTGTGGCCCCGGTGGGGGGCCTGGCCTGAGCCCCAGCAGGGTGGGTGGAGGGCCCGGTCCCAGGTGACCCCGGGGGGACCTGGCTCAGCCCGGCCTGGTCCGGCCCCAGCCCGTGGCAGGGGCAGCCCCACGTGGCCCGGCTCAGCGAAGCCCGGCCCGGCCCGGTCCCGGCTGGGCTCGGTGGGGCTGTGGCTCGGCTCCCCGGTTCCTGCTCGGCCTGGTGGTTTCCTCTCCATGCAGCATGGCCGAGCGGGGGATGGGAGAGCTACCAGGGCTCTCCTTTCCCCTTGTTCTGACAAGAGAGGCTCCAGCCAAACACGCGGCCTGGTGGCAACGTGTTTTTCCCAGCGTGGCTTCAGCCTGGCTCCTTACCTTCTGGATACAAGTTTAACCCTTAGTGCCTGGATGAGACTCTAGATCTCCTGAGCTTCCCCGAACGAAAAGAGTAAAGCAAGAAGAATTACAGAAGTCAACGGAATGAAGACAGAGTTTCCTGATGGAGAGATTGAAAAGACGCCACTGATAAGTAGCTGAAAACCTTTTTTTTGTGGGCTTTAGGGGATTGTGACTTCACTGAAATTTCTTTAAACTGTGAAATGTACTTGGGGAGGTTAAGTGCTTGAGATGAAGACTTTTTGCCTCGGAAAATGAAGCTCTCTGTTTCTGGGACTGGAATATTGAACAGAGATATTTGATGAAGAATGAGATAAAGAGATTTTTGTGTTCTCAGCAGCCTGCCTTTAAAATGACACCCCATGCATTTCAGCAACCCATAATACAGCTCTGGAAGGACTGTGAGAATGGGAGGAAGAAAAATCATAATTTGTAGGTTCCGGGCGGATGCAAGTTATGAGAGTGAGACACCCTCTAAGCCTAAACTAAAAGAAGGGACTTTTCTCTCTAGAGTGAACTGAAATGATTGTTTAAGTAGATAACTGACTGAAGTGTTCTCTGTATGTTGCTGGTATGACGAAAGGGGGAGGAGGGAATAATCTAGAAATCTCATTCTCAATTGTTTTGTGTTATTAATAAATTTTTTTCTTATACCCTTTTAAGCTTCAAGCCTGCTTTGTCTTTACTCCTAAATCCTATCCCCAAGAGAAATTAAATCTGTTAAAATTGGCAAACCCCAGACACACTGTGACAGTTTGTCATTCCTATGCTCAGAATGCTGTAGTAGTCTAGCCAAGGCTAACTTCTGCAGAATTTTCTCCACTACATGCACAAGTATGTCTAATGGAATTTAACAAAGAAGTAACACTTTTCATAATCACAGAAATTATTATGTATGTAAGAGTATGTAGGGATGTCAGAGACAACGTAAGATTATAATCATGGTTAATGCTCTGTATGTCCACTTAGACCGTCTCTTATCTAAACTGAGCACTTTATTTTCAATCAAAAGAGCATAAAAGACTTTCTAAAATGTTACTATGTTATTATGTTTTATTATGTTCTAATGTAAGACTTTTCTTTATTATACCAAATGAACCCAGCATGATTCTGCAGTGAATCCTCTCATAGCCAGTGTCTGCTAAGTCTGGATATGGACTCTGTGTTGCATTTCTGTTACTGGTCTTAAACAGCTGAGAGGGATTGAGCTGGGAGGGGTTTTAGTTTTTGTTTGTTTTTCCTGTTTGGTTATGTTTTGTTCCTTGTTAGCATAGGAATTTCTGTCAGTATTCAGTAGTTCATGAGCTACAGACATTGATTTACAAAAAGTGTTTCTAAATCCTCTGAACACAAAAAGGTTTAAGCAGTGGGAGATGGTGTCTTTGCTTGGAATGTAAAGCTTTTTTGTCACAAGCATACTGCCCAGAAATGCTCATTCCCAGTTGTGTTCATGGCTTGCTGCCTTTACTGCCTGCTTCTCTCTCCCACGACCTTACACCTCCTTCAAACATGCTCCATGCATTTGCTTTCATCTCTAGCTATATTTTTTTAGTTTTGTTTTATAGCTTGGCTTGCAAAGAGGCTTGGACTATTGCTTGTCTTTAGGGACTGCATTTCTCTTCTGCATTTGCTTTTATTTTCTGGAGAACTTAATTGCTTTTACACTCCTGATGAAAGGCTTCTGCAGTTTTTGGGCCAGACAAGGTTTCCCAACATCTGATCTGCAAGGAAGGAAGCAGGGGAGTGTTGAATCATTTTGGGTGAAAAGGACCACACAGGAGTTCAGATGTTGCTATTTTTTACCTTTCTCCAGCACACAGGGCTGGTTTTCTGTTTTTAGGTATTGTCTTTATTAAGTAAAGGACAATCCTGGAAATAAGCTGTGCATTACATCTCCTGATGCTCTGTGGTGAGAGGGAGAGGAGGTAGGACATGCTTGAGCTCTAGTAGGGATTGACCCCATCCTTTGCTCCCATCTCTTTTTACCTTTCCTGTGCATATTCTCACTTCCCCAGCCCCACTGTGTTGACACAAAACTACCAAACAAATTGCTGTGAAATTGCCTAAGCCTTGGGTTTATTAGCAGGTCTTTTGGTTTGTAGATATGGACCAGGTTCCTGATCTAAGGTAGGAGCAAGGTAGCTCATTTCTCAGGGAGTGAGCTGGCAGTGCTGTGTCTAATACGGACAGGAACACAGGTATGTGGGGTAAATCCTTCACGTGCCTCTGCTTGTTTTGTGGTGACATGGGTTTCTTTTGTTGACATATCCTCAGATAAATCCTTGGATGCATTGTCTCCAGCTCAGGGTTCTTCTGCACCCACGACTGAGGTTTAATTTTGTAAGGATTGATTTTTTCTTTAATGATAGGGCTAACTAAGTTTCTCTCTAGAGCCACATGTTCTGCAAAGTGTCTCTATTTACTCCAGTTTTTGTGGTCAAGTCTGAGTTTCACTGCCTTTAAAGGAATTTGTACTCTGTCAGTGTTTGTTTATTTTTGATGTTTCTGTGCCGATATTTTTTTTAAGTTACTCCATATGCTGCATTCTCACAGACTTTCTTCCTGCATTATAGTCACCCTAATTTTAAAGGCTGATACAAGATCCCTTATTCTTCAAGCTCATAAAATGATTCAATTTGCTTCCATTTACAGATGTGTATCTATGCATTATTTATCTAAACTGCAATTATTTATGTAAGTAAGTAAATTGGAGAGGCTTTCTGACACATGCAAGAATGTTAATAGTTTCACTTAAGGAAGATATCCAGCAGACAGAGAGTGAAAACACATGCAGCAAATGGAGCATAATGGGGATGTGCTAAAAGAGCTGTGCCCTCAGCAGGCTCTGGAGACATCTGCTATTGCCCTGGGGCTATGTGGCAAGCTCTTGTGTCTGAGAGAAGAAGGTGGGGAGGGAAGACTCTTCAGGTGTCTGGCTGAACATGGCAAGTTTTGTGCAATGCACGCTGAAGGACAGTCAGAGTATTTTAAAGTTAGTTACCATGACTCTATTTAGGAAAAGTGCCTTAGTACCAAAATAGCAGCCTTGCCTCGTCCACGGCCGAGTGCTGAGTGCTGGTGGGGAGAGGCAGTGCACGGTGGGGTGGTCCCCGCGGGTCTTTGGTGCACCTGCAGTCATGCATGCATGCTCTTTTGCCAATCATGCATCTCCTCAAAACGGGAAAAAGCTGCCTCTGTTCAAGCACAAAACACAGGTTTGGTCCAGAAATGATCCGGAGGGGCCTCGTGTTTCTGGGTCAGCGGCGATTGCGTGCGTGGGCAGAGCAGGGCAGTGATTCAGGCTGCAGCAGTGCATGAGAACAGGCTTCCTGTCAGCAGCCCCAGCACAGCCTCAGCCCCTGGCGACAGGAACCGGTGACTGGGGCCCGTTCCATGCGACCGGCCATTGTGAGGCCCCATCCGGGGAATGCTGTGCCAAGTGGGCTCTGGGATCTGCCCTGGTGCTGAGCCTGCCCATGGCTGCATTCATGAGTCAGGACTGCGGGTGATGGAAAACCTTGGCAGGGGTCAGGGCTTTTGCTCACAAAGGGAGAAACCAAGGGGATTTGATAAAGTGCCAGAAAATAAATATTAAAAACATTTGGTAGTGCTTAAGCAGTCAGCCTGCCGGCTATTACAGGCAACTTGCGCTGCCCTCTCCCGGCACAGCCCTGGCTGAGCAGGCCCTGGGGCGCCGGGGCGCGGCTGCTCTGAGCGGCCACGGAGCCCTGGGAGGCCAGGAGCAGCGGGGCTGGGCTGGGCTGGGCTGTGCCAGGCTGGGCTGTGCCGGGCCGGGCCGGGCCGGGCTGCCGAGAGCAGCAGGTCTGCAGCGCGCCGGGCCCGCAGGTGCTGCCCAGGCTGCCCACTGCCCCAACACCTCGGTGCTCCCTCGCTGGTCCCGGCATGTGTCTGCTCAGCTGCATCGCAGCCATAATGAGTGCCCCGGGCACTACGGGACATTCTCTGAGGAGCTTTATTCGCGGTTATGGTGCTCTCGGTACCAGGCTGTGCCAGCAGCCGCGGAGCACCAGCTGAGAGCCGCTGAAGCTATGCGGCTCCTGCAGAGCTGCCCTCTCACTGAAACCTTCTGCTGGCCCCTGACCTAGTTCAGTGCCCAGGCTGGCTGTGTGAGTCAGGAGTCATCACAAAAGGATAGTCAGGGCGACGCCCAGTACATCAGGGCAAAATACACTTCCATTTCCAGATGAGCCTGGAGTCAGATTACTCATGGGAAAGTCATACTGCATCTTCTGGTTGGGTCACTAGTGCTCAGCTTCCTTTGCTGCTCCAGGAATTTCCTAGCTATTTTGTAGGGAGTGGGAGGAGTATTTTGGCTCTGCTAGTTATTTCGTTCAGATGGAATCTGCTGGGAAGTCAGAAAGGCAGTGGATCACTCTGCCATGTATAGCACAAATTACTGGAAAATACATGTAAGATGGTTTTGCAGAGAGGTTCAATGTTACTGTGATTATCAGTGGTCAGAAGAAAGCAGACCACAGTGCAACCACATTGCCCAGCACTGGGCAGGGCTGGCAGAGCCCCTGTGCACCTCTCAGAGGTGCTGTGCTGCTGTCCAGTGCCAATCCTGGCTGGACAGTCTTAGGCTACTTCAAAGGTAGACCGTGGTTAGGCACACCTCCTGTGCTCCAGACTCTGCTGGCCCCTGCCAGGGGGATGGAGAACCGTTTCCTTCCAGGAACCGAGCTGCTTCTGGTGCTCTGAGTGTACACTGCACAAGTACGTATTTCCAGTCCTGCTCTGGCAGCAGGGGAGCAGCCTGTAAAAGACAAACTGCTGCCTCCTCTTCTGCACACACTTTGTCCTGCACTTGTGGAGCTCAACTGCACTAATGCTCATCAGCTGTGTGCACAGAGGAGCAGGACACACAAAAATGCTATGCCTCTCTGCAAAGGTGAAGGGCCTTATGTGAAACAGTGGTTGGTGAACTACAGTGCAACCATTTTGGAAAAGGAGTCTTTGCATCTAACACCACCAAGCATTAACTCATGCATGATATGCCTGGGATGGCTCTTTTGTGGCAGTAATAATTTCTGGTGACATATAATGAAACCCCCCTTCCCCACCCCACTGCCCCCTCAGCTTTACAGGGGTCTGTCTATTGAAAGGAGGACTTCAGCCAGGAAGGGGGAGCAGTCTGTCCCCAGCTGCCCACCTTAAAGCCTTTTGTGAAGGTGACCAGCCTTTGAAGACTCAACTCTGCTTCTTCAGTACTCTGATAAGCTAGTTCTTTTTTAGTACTGAGATATAAATCTGTGAAGATCCTCAACCCAGGAGAAACAAAAGAACTAAACCCAGGTGAGACTGAGAGCAGCCAAGACATAGCCAGGTCGGTGATGCCTTTCATGGAAATGACACTGTGTGGGTAGAAAGCATTGTTTCTGCTTCCACGATCAGTTACAAAAGTGGGACTAAAGCTGATTCACCTGCTGCTGAACACAGCCACACGTGTAATGAGGTAGCCTTTTATCCAGAAATATCATGGTCATGGCCTCTTGGTTCCTTGCACGGGAGGCAGCAGCCCAGATGCTTCTTCTGTGGCTACTACTTGGTCAGCCTTACAAAACACCAACTCCAGCACACAGGGTAAGTATGGAATTTTGTTTTCATATTATCTACTACAGAAATGCAACATTCAGGCTCAGTCGGATAACAAAGAGGAAGACATTCAAAACTAACCATAAAAATAAATTGTAGAAAGCAGATTTTATATGACAATACACATGCAGCTTGCAAAAGAATAAAGACAGTGAACAGGTATTAAAACACATTTCCATACAGAGACAGCTTATGCAGCAATTTACAAGTTTAACCTCTGGCCGGAGTATACAAGCCCTTTAAAGCTGGCATTCAAATTACCACTAGCTTAATCAGCCCTACTTAGTTTAAGTACATAGCAAAATTTAACTTAATGTTTACATTCACTAGCAATCCAATCCAGCATCAAGGCACTTTCCTTGTTGGTACATCTGTTCGTGTCGCACACCTCCGCTCACCTAGATGCATATATTGGCACAGCAAACTGGGTGACCAGTAACTTCTTATCCCCAAATAAAAGCAATTGGTTACTAGACAATCCCTGGCTGTATCAAAGTGTCAGGCTATATGTGACACTGTAAACAAAACTGGTGTGTTAAAAAAAACACGGCAAGTTGACTGGATCTGTTAACAAATGTGCTTTGATGATGAAAAGTGATAGGTGTTACCAGTTTCACACTGCAGAGAACGCCCATCTGCCACGCCTGTGATCCCCAGGGAAGAACAGCTGACACTAGTCTGAGCAGGACGATGTGGATGTGGAGCTTTCCAGCCATCAGTCAACAGTTGTGCCATAAGTGTATTTCATCTATTGTTACAGAAGTGTGCTTCTGCAGAGTAGCAATGACATTATTGCATATATCCCCTTCAGGTTGTCTTTGCAAATAAATACAAGTACTGGCTAAGGCTGCACTCTGGGAGGTACTTGCTGCCCACCCTCTCTCTGCACTACAGTTAAGAGGCAGAGAAGCAGACAATTGTGGAAATCTGGCCCTTCATTATTATTTTTAGGTTTTATTTTATCAAATCTCGTGGCCTTAGAAATGCATCCTTGTGCATTAAGTCAGCACTGCTTTTATTTTCAAGAATGGCTCAGATTGCACAAGTCCTACAAAGGAAACAATAGTGAAAGCAAATATACTTTTTTTTTAGCTTTTTTTTTGTTTGTTTGTTTTACTGTTGCTTTCACTTTAAAGGAAGAGAAATGGAAATTCATGGGTCCAATACAAGATACTTAATTTCAACCTCCTCCAGACTTTTGCACTTATACCTCCACTTTACTGCAGTTTTCTGGATCAAAAGCAAAGCTGAAGTCTCGAGTTGGCTGCAATTCCCTAAAAGCTGTTTCATGACAGAAGACTCAACATTTTTATATAAACTTCTCCTGTATAACATTACAAGTGACTCCTGGAATTTAAAATGGCTGTATGTATCCATCCTTGCAGACAGACAAGAGCTTATGGGGATTAATGAACTCTTACAGTCCATCAGTTGAGAACTTTTTAACACAGTTAAAGGAATGCATTCAAGTAACAGTTAATCTCAACTACAACCACTGTCTAATGGGGAAAATAAACTAGTGTATTTAGTCCCATTTAAAGCACATATATTACAATATAAATTTTGCATGTCCGAGAGTGGGGCACATTATTAACAATCGGTCGATTTTGGAGGTTCAGGTCCCAATGACAAGTCAATTCCATAGCAGCATACACCTGATGCAGACCTTGGGTATCTGAGACCTGGCTCTAATTAAAGAATTACTTTATTTATGTGATCCCCACATACTGGGAATACTGATGTATGTTTTAACCACCTGACAAATCTCATGATTTACAAAGCTGAAATTCCCACCCATGTGACAGGGCTTCTCCAGAGCCCAAGAATGGGACTCAGCCCTAGCATGCACACTCCCTCATCCTCCCATGGTCAAGGTTTTTTCCAGTTTTTGCTAGGCTTCCGTACCAGACAAGCACATACTTGTCATAAACTCTCCAGACCAAAGTTTAAAAAAAATTTTCCTCTGCTGTGCTTGTACTGCCGCATTAAGGTGTAAAAGGAAGCTTAATTTAGCAGGTATGAAACAATCTCAAGACTTTCACTATAGCAGGAGAGGATATCCTAGACGATCTGCCCTTAAAGTGAGCCAACAGACTTCAGAACAGTATCAGTCATCTCCTGGTCTAACAGAACCACCACAACATTACTACAAAGGTAATATATTTTACTTCTCTTGTAAACAGAGGAGCATTAACCAGCCTGTGTTTAAGAGGTTTGTCAAATATGCTAATATATTTCTATTTGCCTCCCTTCCCCACCACCAAATTAACAATCCTTACAACTATTCTTTCACCTGTACCTGAAAAACTTCAGTCCAGGAAATCAAGATGGACATGAAAGTGTCTATATTGAAATGGGACTTTAATAATGCCTTTATTTTGTTACATGCACCAACAGCCATTGGTGAAGGGGGGGGGGATGTGGAAGAGGGAGAAAACTATTTCTTTAATTACTATCTTAGGGCCAAGCTCAGAAAATTTCAGTGGATTGCTATAATTACACTGCAGATACTCCTAAAACCTGTATGCAACTGTTTGATACAATTAGATTTTTACAGTCCAAAGTACAAAATCTTGTTAAACTCTGAACACTGCACAATATATTTGGCACGTATGTTTATGAACTAGCTGTAAACCTGTTATTTATATGTATTGTGGCTTCTACAAGCTGTTCACCCACCAGGAGCTCCTGCTTAGTCTTTAGTATTTTAGCCCTAGATAAACGCACTGTCTCAAAAGAGAGCATGTCACTACCAGCCAGCCAGAACTTTCTCTAGGACCCTTGAGTTTAATACTACTGGGCCCATAAACAACAATGAAAGATGCCAGAAATGACAGGCCAGAACTCTTGTTAGCACAGACTTTAAAAACCAGAATCTCTTGCTGCTAATTAACATCAGTTAAGTCTTGAATGGTACATGATTAACATCAACTGAGAAGAAAATCCCTTTCCTTTACAGAAAGGCAAGTAGCAACTTAAGGAATACCTCACATTCTCCCTCAAATAACATATGCTACCAAAAGTTAGTATTACTAAACCACAAAAACATAATTAGAAAAAATCATTAACATAGTTTTGAAAATATCCAGAGCTTTGCAGCACTGTTTAGACTACTGTCCTAGATTTTATGATGCTTGTATCCCCAGTTGTCTGTTCTGTTCATGCTGGATATTAAGTTCTGCACCTTTAGGCAGGTTCTGAGAGTGAAGGGGACAAGAAGCTGCAGTTTGTTGGCAGAAACTGCACTCACTCCCTGCACTCTTCTCTCATGGTGCTCTCTGCAGCACAGACAGCAGGAGAGAGCTCTCCTTGGCTTTTAGTTAGCTTTTAGCTAGCTGAGAGAGAGAAGTTCCCCAGACTATGGCTTTTCTTTTTCTTGGAGCTGATCAGCCCTGCTTTGGACTGAAAACCAGAGAACACCAGGAGCTCACACCTGTGGCCCATCAGGGCCAGGATGTGCCATTTTCCAGCAGGAGGGACTGAGAGCTACCCCCCATGACAAGGACTTTCTGAATTTGCCATCTCTTCAGAAGAAGAAGTAGTTCCCTTGATTAATATAATTTTTTTTCATGTTTGTAAGTTTTTTGCTTGTTAAATAAACAGTTTTTTCCACTTTCCTCCAAAGAAATATTTTCCTGAACCAGTAGGGGGAGGGGTTGCTTGGGTCTGCTTTCTAGAGAGACCTCCCCCCCCTTCAGAAGTTTCCTCACAAATTTGCCCTAAACCAGGAAAACTACATAGCTAGATTATGGCCTACAATATTTCAGAGATGAGAAAATGGATGAAATGCATGTGACTGCTGGGCAGTTCTAATAAGCATGCACACTGCTCAACAGAGACTTTTCCTTTTACTTGTGGTTTCTTCACAGTAGTCACTGTGATGTTTGCATAGAGAAGGTAACTCATCCCCCAGTAAAATAACTGCTATTTCTTCCAAAAAGAATGTGTTCTGAAAAAGGAATGCTCCTTCAACCTCTGAAAAATGAAAGATGGTCTCTGCTGTCTCATGACAGCAGTTTTCATTATGCCTTTGTCCTCTGGGAGGGAGTTTGAAGGTGCTGAGGTGCAGTGGGGTGAAAAGGAAAAGGACTGGTCTGAAGAAAGCTGTAATTATAGTAAGCTGCAACATAACCTTTTAATTTAAAAAAAATGTGCCTACATACAGAAAAATACTGCCAGAAGAAAGGAACTGTGGAATACTGAAATGTTATTAAAGATTCTGCATTCTTTATCTGTTTTAAATATTCCAAACTTCAAGAGATAATCTTACAAATTTACTCTTGCACTTAATTTCTTCATAACAAAATCATAAAGCACATGTGAACATCTACATGTATACCAATCCTTCCATGCAAGCTGGCAGACAAGGGAAGATGAAATGATACTGACACAGGCCTTTCAAGGGCTTTTAGCAAGTGCTCTGCAGAGCAGCAGTACCAGAGGTCACAGCACAAAAGGTTTCAGGTGGTCTCAAATACATAGTTATTTTGCTGAAGGAGAAATAAAACACTTGTTTTAGTCTCACAAAACAGCCTTTAGTGTTTTGAAATACAGTTGTATTAGTGTCAATTAGAAAGCTGACTAGCCTAGATTAGATTTAAAATTAATTTAAAAAATCTTTAAGAGTGCCATAAAATTTCTGGTTATCACTGGAGAATTGTCATGTAATTCAATTTTTGTATAAACAGTGGTAGAGGAAGTCTCTAAGAAATATAGGTTCCTCAAAAAAATGTATGAGCAGGGAAAAAGTGAGATATTAAGATAAATGTAAGGAATTTTAGCAACCACTTAGGTATGTTTTGTGGCTCATGATTACTAATAGATATGCACTACCAGCAAAGTTCAAATTCAGAGTACAGGTTTTGGTTTTAGTTCCAAAAGCATCAGTGACTTCAATGCTTTGGCTGCTTTCAGTTTCAAGGATGTCCTGCAGTATTAGCAGTGAGGTTACAGGACACTAATAGCTGCAGTCTGTCAGGAGGAAGGTCTTATTTCCTTTCTCTTGAGCACTCAGAAAAATGGTAAAAACTTGCAGATCATTCCTTGAGCTGTATACAGCAAAGTGTACTAAAAGGCATATATGAACACAGAAGTTTTATATAATAAAACTTATATATCAATAGTGATTGGGGTACAAAGCCATTAAATAATCACTGATCTGTGTTGTCATCTGAGACTGAATTGCTGTGTGCCAAGTTGCAAGGCACACTTTTTAGGCCAAATTACTCTATAGTTCATGTGTATGTATATCTAAATGTAGGTAAAGTATCAATTACTATAGTAGCATTCAGATTCAAGCCATCTTGGTGTTTTACTATTTGTACACCATAGCAAGTTATATTTAATTTTTATGGTTTTTAAACAGGGATGAACATTATTTGCAGGTCTGGTAAGCTGAAAATTGAGGCACTGGGCCAAGTCAAAATTCAGTAAGTCAATTAAGTTATTGAAAAGCAAATCACACAAGTATTCTTCCATGTCAGAATACTGAGCTTCAGTCTTACTGTTGCACAAAGCTGCACTGTGCAACTAGAGCTGGCTTTTTAGGCTTGTACACTGCCACGCATCAAAGTGTTTCTTCAGGGAGGTCTATTGGCTGATGTGAATATTTAAAACTTGGCCTTTTCAGTCATGTGAAATTCTGTTATGAAGAGACACAAAACGTCCAATGTAGCACAAAGGCTCGTTCAGCTATCGAGATGTAAGGTTTTATGTAGTGCATAAAAGTAAATCTCCAGTAGGTCTGTGCTGGAAATTTTCCACAAAAACAGTCCTTATTGTATTTTGTGAAATTACTCTTTGCTCAATTTCAGTTTTTCAATCTGCAGTATGATAAAAATACCTAGCTTACTTTATCAGAAACACAGGGGAAGATGTGAACAGGCACTAATGAAGGCCTAAAGAGAGCCAGTCTTTTCTCTCACTGAGGCATATAGCCCCCTTGTCTCACAGTCTGTGGGAGGTAACTTTTTGGCATTTCATCAACTGACAGTGGATTTTCTTCCACTGTTTCAGGTCTCACAGTTTGTCCTTCAGTATATGTCTGTAAAACATTTGATAGAGCAGCTTCCTGGGTATTTTTTTCCATCCCAAGGCCCAATGGCTGTGAACTCTGACCTGAGATCTGCAGTTGAACAAATCCAACAAGATCTCCCTCATTGGCATGAGTAATCTGCTTTGTTCTTTCAAAGCATGGCCTGTCTGTGTTGATTTCATCCTGACCACCATTTTGTCTGAAATACTGCTGCTTCTGTGCTGGACTGTCAGCTCCTCCTGCATGATCCTCTGGTCTCTCTTCTGAATCTAGCAGTGGCTGAGTTGACTCAGACCTTGAAAAGACTTGTACAGGTGTCTGGTCTCTGTAGCCATTAAGGACTACAGTTGAATACTGTACAGTGCTTGAAGTGTTCTGTGTCGTTTCACCTTCATCGCTGTCAGAGACACTTTGCCTAGGAGAAGACATGCACGAGGATCCTCCAATACCACTGCTGTGCCCCTCTGAAGTACTTTTTTCCTTTTTAAGCAAGTCAAAGGGTTTTAGATCTTGTTCTGAAAAAGACTTCTTGTCGTCAGCTTCTATTTCTACAACGCTTACATCTGTAAAGCTGCCTTCTGGGTACATCTGATCTTTGGAATGAAAGTTATGCTGAAAGAAAGAAATGCATGTTGCCTAAGAGGAAGGTTATGTTAAAAATCAAAAGCCTCAATAAATACATGAATTTTTATTCATCATGCCTTTGAATTCCTTCATGTAAGTTCTCTTTACTAATTCTGGGAATATCTCCAAAGCATGTGTTAAAAAATGAAGAATACAGCTTTGTTTCCAATATAGAATCTAAATTTTGCGGCTATTCTAAAATTATAGTGAATGTGTAAGCAACTCTTTGCTCTCATTTTAATTATTCTTAAGAGTAGTTAACATAGAAGCATTTGCTTTGTAGCACAGGAACATTCTATACTGAGAACCATTCATTACTTCAAATAATGTACTCAACATCAGAATACGTCTCCACAGAAATTAGCCACAATCTGTTGAACAGAATTTGCCTGGTCATTTACCCCACATGTAGCATAAATTTTGCTGCCATCTTCTCATTCATGAGGAGCTGTTTATAGCCTTCTCTCTCATTTATGACTGAACTGTGCAAATAAGTCACTCCAAAGTTTTAAGAATAGGAATTGTGAATTGTTTTCTTGATGCTAATTTCCCATGAATGAGCAAAGAAATCAGTACTTGCCCCTTCTAACTAGTAACCTGAATCTAGTTCAACTTTAAAGCCCATGCTAGACTCTGAATTTGTGCTCAGAGCCATGTAAATCTAATGCTGAATCTACAGATGCAATAAAATCTTCTAATCATATTGTATCACAATGTCAGTGAAACTTAATATTCAGGTTTTTTCTTAAAATCTATGTATGCTAGAAGACAGAATACTCCCATTGGTTAGTTTATCTGAAACCTTGCAGGCTAGGAAGAGACAGGATGCAGAAAGGTATTACCTTAGCTGGAACTTGGGGAGACCACTGAGCAATGTTACTCTTGGATGGATCAGGTACAATAGGCCAGATATGTTTTTTAATTCTGTAAAGGATTAAAAATGGAATGAAGTCACAAGATGCACTCCCCAAATTCCCTGTTCATAGCAACTACAGCAGAATCCAGGATACAACTACCTTACAAAGAAATTTTGCATTCCAAATAAGAATGCTTTCTGGGTTACTTTTCATCTTTGTATGAGGCTGTTCTACTTAGCAAAACATAGCACTGCACTGAACTCCTCCACATATTAGATGCAGCTATCAATGTAACAAAACAACAAATGTTAAGTAAAATTTTCAAATTTATAGCACTCTAGAATGTACAGAGTTATTACTTAGATAGTTTATGATGCATGCCAGTATGAAAATACAATCCTGCTTATTTTTAATATAACTGTGAATACCAAAGGTAAAAATCTAAGCTGATTTAACAATTGAAAATAAAATATTTGGAATAAAAACTTTTTTTAACTCTTAAGAATGTCCCATTCTTAAAACCTTAAAAGCTTCTGTTGATACATCACCCCCAACCAAACCAGCTTTGAAACTGATACACCTATCTTGCTCTTATGAACAGTCTCCCACAACAGATCCTCTGTAGGAGAACCCTGAAGAACAATTCAAGATGGGCTTTTCAACTGATGTCCATTAAGAATTAGTTTTAGAAGCACAGGGAGGTCAAAAGGAAAAGGGCATAAAATGTGTCTTTAATTAGAAAGAAAGGATAGGGGACATAGGAGAGGTGCTATGCCTTTCCAGGGGAAACACTGCAGCAATGACATCTTGGTTAAAGCCACAGACAAGAGTTTTGGGGTGGAGGAGCGGGAGGAGGCAGGTTGCTTCCCAGCAGTCAGTAAACAGGCAGAGAGTTACTGGAGATAATGATGTCCTAATTTTTTTGTTTTTTCCAATAAAGCTTAAGGTTTGTTAATGTTGTAATTAAATATCCCAAATACAACAAAGATTTCCTGTGCTTCACAATCTAGGGACCATAATTCCACTCACAGGATGACTAAGAAACATATCCTGATCAAAACATAACAAAGCTAATCCTAACTATGTCCAGCAAGAAAAGCATTAATTTTCTTGCAGCATTGGATCATATAACATTTAGTATGTGTGTAATTGACAGTAAGAAATTAGTGTCAGAAGAGGCCCTGCTTTCTCAAGGAAAACACCAAAGTTTTTAACACTAATCAATATATGCATGTTCTAACTTTTTTTCTGCTCTAACTGAAGAATATTTAACTGGGTTGGTACAAATTACTGTTGTTTCTGCTATGCTCAGAAATAAAAGAGGAAGAGTTCATTTATACTTACAGGTCACGTTTGTTGAAGCAAAACAGAACTCCAAGGAGCACAATCAACAGGAACGCTAGACACACAGGAACAACTATGGCTTCAATTTCTCCTTTTCCTGAAGGAGGTGAAAAGAAGCAGTTATAGCCCACTTTGGCATTTAAGGAAATCAGTTTCTTAACAGCCGTATGTATTTCCACAACGTTAGGGAGAACCTGAAACTGAAATACCTCAATGCTTAGTCTCAAGTCTTCACATTCAGAAGAACCTTTTCACCATATGAAAAGTGCCTCCCAGTGAAAACATGAAAAGCTCTGTCCTGACAATCAGTGTCTTGCATCAACAAAAAACATGGGTTGATCTAGAAGCTGTAACACTGGCAGAGCAAATAATTTTATAGCTTGGGCAGGTATGACAGTAACATCTTTGTCAATTCACCTGCTGCCCAGGTGTTTCAGTGCCCCAGTGGCTGTCATAATACAGTCATGGTCAAAAAAGTAAAGTAAACAAAGTCACTACTTATCCATCAGTTTATTCTGTACATGAAGATCTCCTCTGCCTGCAAACACCAAAGTTTGCATTATTGTTATGTATTCCTTCCAATGTTATACATTCTTAAGTAAACCTTGGAGAATGCTTAAGGAAGAGCAACACCACACAGAAAAAAAAAAACCTCTGCTAAATTTAAGTGTCTTCCACAATTAAATTCAGTTAGTAATGTTGCTGTTACTCCTACATATAAGACACACTCTAAAGTGAACATATAATAAATTTAACTATTCAAAATGAGTCTCTGTGAAGAACTGTAGAAAACTTTCATAGTGACATGAAAGTACATGGAAGGGCTCTGAGAATGACATATGCTGACTGGTACCTACCTCAGCAGATCAAGATACAAGAACATATCTCTACAGCTTCTTCATCACACCTTATCAGGATTAAACAGTTTGACTAGAGGTAGGTGCCACTGGACACCAAAAGAGAGAAGGGCACTTGGTAAATCCTAATGACTCATGAAGGGTCAGGGCAAAACATAACTTGAAGTATACATAAAGGACATCCAAAACAGCATGCTTAATAATATAAAAAGTGCAATTCATGAAGTTTGCAGAGGATATCTTGTTTCTCTATATAATCAGAAAATCCTGACTCAACTATCTCTTAGTGAAAGAGCACTAGACAAGCCACCCAGTTATTAAGAACATTGCAAACCGATTGTAACTGAAACTTTAAAATAAAATCACCTTCCACTTCTAACACGTTTCACAGAGCCCCGCTGTAATGTTGCAACATTAATTCCTACTTCTACACATTGTGCCACTCTGCCTTACCAAATTTTTGTGTAGTAAATGTGAAATCAGGACCAGTTCTGCTTCCATTATCTGTGGATGCCATCATCCGCACAGTATACAGTGTGTCACTGGTTAGAGAGGAAAGGGTATACTCTGTCTTGGAAGGATCCACTGTCACAACTAAAGAAAAGAAATTTATACTAGTTTTTCCACAAATAAACTACATCTCCATAAAAACAGCAACTTTAGGACATCAAGACTTCAGATGTGAAAGGTAGTTGTAATAGAATGCATAGTAGACAAAAAATACAACAGTCAAAGACTACAAACTTGTACAAGAAATGCTGAGATTTATTTGTTTCTGTTTAGGTGTCTGAATTTAGTCTCTTTCTAAATTCCTGTGGGATTTTTTTTTTCCCTAGAATACACCTACAAACTAAACTATAGCATAGTAGTATAACTGAGGCTTAAAGTCTGTCTTGTAAGCCAAATACATAGTGCTAATGAGGTACTGCTAGTACTGACTAGAAAAAAAACAAGGTAAGGAATAGTAAGACACAGGTATGCAAAAGTACCTGCCCCTTCCAATTCAAGCAAATCTAAAAATTAAAGTTTTGATAGTGTCTGCTTCCTGTAGTACGCCTGCAGGTCATACACACTACTGAGAACTAAGATGCACTTCAAACAATATGATCTATATCAGTACTATATTGATCTACAGCTTCTACAGACTCCTCCCCACTTCCTTTTCTTAAGGTTTTTATCATAGGTAAATGCAATCAACTCTTGTATCTTGAATGGTCTGCTATCATCTTGATACACCATCATGCCATTCTGTATTTAGACAGCAATATGGGAGCACAATACTCACAAATAAGCTTTCAGAAACTAAACTCAGTACCCTGCTATATACAGACTGAATGTTCTGAATTCTTAACTATGGACTTTCTGCTCTGTATGGAGAATTATGGCTCAGACACCAGCTTTATGTTCTCAGAACAGACTATCACCTATAACTGATTCTGTGTATTTTTTCAGGAACAACTATTAGAAAGGAGACAGAAGAAACACTTCAATGCCAAAAAACACTTCTGTTTTCTGGTACCTGTTTCATTTCCATCAATAGTTTTATAAAGTATGGTGTAATTTCGGATAAATCCATTTTGTTCCTCAACTGTGAGATGGTTCCATGTCAAAACAGCTTCAGCTTTTCCCACTTTTTTTGTCTGAACAGTAGGTCCTTTTGAAGGACCTGTAATGGGAGATAAAGATTAGTTTCTGATTGGCAACCTTGCATTCACAGAAGCAGTATATTAACAAGCACTGAACTGTGATGGCATAAAAACTTCAATGGAGTAGTTTGATTAACTCATTTGGAAAGCACTGTTTTCAAACAACACAAACTACAAAAACATTTTAAAAAGAATATTCAGGAACAGATATGAAAAGAAAAATTAGCACATTGCAGGAAGTCTTCAAATGAAGTTAAGTCTTGATTTCACACTTGAAATTTAAAATCTATCAGCATATAAATATCACTAGTATAACTATAATATATATTATAAATATATCACTAAAATGACAAATTCATGTCTAATCATCTGATAAAGGTTGGAAAAACAAAGAACCAGCCATAGCCAGCCATCCATCTAATTCCCAAACACTGTAAAAAAGAAGAATGGATGATAACAGAAGGGAAAAGATGAATGATGTCACCTGACCCTCAAATACTAAATAACCTTTCATTACATAGTCCACATTAAAGCAAAGGTTTCTTTATTTTTTGCCAAAAAGGGTCAGTGTATGTGCTTCAAGGCGATGATTTTATACTTACGATCCTGCTTCAGATAAGCCTTCACAGACTGTCCACTTCCTTGACCATCAGCATACAGAGGGTAGACAGTTATCAAGTAACACTTGAAAGGCTTTATACCTAATAAAAGTAATTTAAAAGATGCTGTTTCACAGATGGTCAAATTGCTCACCATTCTGCTAATTTACTTCAGATACAGGCCTCTGAGTTTTCACTGTTTAACTACGTGCCTAACTTGTACCTAATGCAGCTAGTATTTTCTAGAGCTCATTGATACATTGCTCCAAAATATTAACTAAAGGAACAATACTGCTACAAAATATTAACTAAGCGGACAGTATAATGGTTCACATTCAAATGTAAAATTTAATAAGTAGACTTCAGACAAGTTAGGGGTTTTTTACTAATTTATTTTAAATAGAAAGCCTTTGTCTGTAGCATTAACTCCCTAAATTACTGATTTCAGATACTGATCATCTCAAAAGAACAATAAAGCTGATCAAGTTTTACTGTTTGAATTGAGTAATCAAAGAATTTGATTTTGAAAGAACTCAGCTTTTCACTATTTTAATGGTTTCCAAGAATGACAATACTAAAACCAAAATGAAGATAAACCCCTTGCTGTTACATCATAGAAATTTCAAAATGCAAGCTCAGATACAGTTGTATATTTGACAAAAATATACAAATACTTCCATACAGTCACAATAAACTAATTGAAACCCTCAGCATTAAACCTGTCTACTATAAAATTCTAATCACTGAAGATGCTTCTCATCTTCAGAATACTAAGCAAGTTTTTAGAGTGTCCTACGAAGTATATGTAGATTTATGAGCTAAATACCTTTTAATTCAACCTCTTGAACATCTCCTAGTGCAATCTGCCATTCTATGATGCAGTCTGAGCTGCTGGACACCAGACACCATTCGATGACATATTTAAGAACATAACTGTTAGGAGCAGTCCACCCTACCCACAATTTGTCATGTTTAGGTAATGTTCTAAGATTCTTCACAGGAGCTGTAATGAAAGAAAAGAGAAAAGTGATTAATATGGACAGTTCTTTCATGATAGGAACTGTTCTGGCAAATGCTGGTACTTTCTGGGTAATGGTAGCAATTTGACAGAACCAAAGTAAATGCAAATGCCATTTTCTGAAATTTGGAGGTTTACACATGGATTTTTGTATCAGAGTGTCAAAGGCAGTATCAGGCTATTTAAAAACTGGAAGTTCAACTCAATTTCTCTATTCTCATAGATACTATGTTTCAAAGGTTTCATTTCAAGAGAGAAATTTGACTTAGAATGGGAATTTACAAGTATATTAATTACATTCAAGTACTCATACTTTATGTACAGTATGTATATATATATATGAGTAGATAGTATATATAATGTCCAGCCCAGAGCTGAATATCAACACATCCTGTGGTGGGTGAGAACTGGCTCATGGGTTGGGCACAAAGGGTTACAGTGAGTGGGGAGGTATCAGACTGGGGACCTGTCACTATTGGGGCTCCCCAGGGCTCCATCCTCAGCCCTTTGCTCTTCAACAGCTCCATAATGACTTAAACTCAGGACTGGAAGGGACGCTAAGGTGATACAAATCTGGAAGGGGCTGTTGACTCCCTCAGAGGGAGGGAGGCCCTGCAGAGAGACCTCGACAGATTAGAGAGATGGACAATCATCAGCTCTGTGAAGTTCAACAAGGGCTGGTGCCAGATTCTGCACCTGGGATGGGGCAGCTCTGGATGTACAGACAAACAGGGGAATGAGAGGCTGGAGAGCAGTGCCATGGAAAGGGCCCTGGGGCTCTGGCCCATGGCAAGTTGAACATGAGCCAGCAGTGCCCTGGCAGCCAGGAGGGCCAAGCGTGTCCTGGGGGCATCAGGGACAGCATCACCAGCCAGGCAAGGGAGGGGATTGTCCTGCTCTGCTCTGCACTGGGGCAGCCTCACCTCCAGTGCTGGGGGCAGTTCTGGGTGCCACAGTATAATAAAGTTATTAAACTATTAGAGAGCATCCAAAGGACGGTAAAAAAGATGGAGAAGGGCCTTGAGGGAAGCCATATGAGAGCAGCCGAGGTCACTTGGTCTCTTCAACCTGGAGGAGACTGAGGGGAGACCTCACTGCAGTTACAACTTCCTTATGAGGGGAAGAGGAGGGGCAGGCACTGATCTCTTTTCTGGGTGACCAGTGACAGGATCCAAGGGAATGGCCTGGAGTTGTGTCAGGGAAGATTTAGCTTGGATATCAGGAAAAAATTCTTCACCCAGAAGGTTCTTGGGCATTGAAACAGCTCCCCAGGGCAGTGGTCACAGCACCAAGCTGGACAGAGTTCAGGAAGCGCTTGGACAATGCTCTCAGGCACATGGTGTGACTCTTGGGGTGACCTGTACAGGGCCAGAGGTTGGACTTTGGGATACCTGTGTGTCCCTTCCAACTCAGTGTATTCTGTAATGTGTATTATATGCTTACATACTATATATGTATACCTTACCAAGTACTTCCTCCTGGCTGCAATACTACTTTGTTTGAATTATACCCTTAAGTAATTAATCTAATAGTTTTAGTACCAGTGGCTCTCCCTTGGTGTTTACCTGCATCTATCCATATACCTTTTCTTTTGCTTCCTATCCTGGCAGTGTTTGGATTGTCTAAGAAAAGGCTGGAAATAAGGATAAACCAGCCTGTCCTTACTATTAGCACATAATGAAAAAATAGAAGAAAAAAGAACATGAGCAGTAAGGAAACAGTGGAAGAAGATGACAAAATAACCAGGTAAGATATTGAAAATATGGGAGAATAAGACTGGGACAAAGAAAGGAATGGGAGGAGGTTAAAGGAGGATCAAGGGCAGAATGGTATATACATAAGTATATACCAACCCTCTGATATTTTTTTTCTTAAGAAAGACAAATATGCCTGCTATGCTAAGAAAAGAAACAACAGGGAATATAGTACACAGAAGCTCTAAGAATCAAAAACCAGCAGAACAACACACATAGCTTCAAATGACGCTGTGAGTACACAAATGGCAGTTTATACAGAAGGCACGAGACTGTAGATAATTCAGTAATTCTTTAATTATGTGCCCATGTAAAATGTATTATTTTATGACACTGAAGATTTCTTATAAAAAGAGCCATGCAGATTTACTTGACAGCCATATTATTAGGACACTCACCTTTTGAATTACTTGCTGGGATAAGCAAAACTGATGGAGGAGATGCCCCAACACTGTTACGGGCAATCAGAGTCACTTCGTAAGTTCCTTCTGGAAGCTGTAAGGTATGGTTGGTGCTAGTAACATTGTATTTCTTCACTGGACTGGAAAGAGATGATTTATCTCTGACAGTCACTTCATATTGCAAGATTACTCCATTGGCTTCAAATGGCTTCAGTGCCTGTCAGAAACATATCTTTGGTTAAGCTGATATTGAACAAATATGACATAACCCTTATTGTCCTTATGGCACAATTAAAAAATACGGTAACAAGGCAAGTCCCATAGATCAAGTACCTGTACATTTAAGAAAAGCATAAATAACCTGTGCACATTTCTATAAAACAGTCACTTCCAAAGCCTATTTCTGGTTTAAATACTCTTTTTCTTTGATGATACCTAGTGATTTAATAAAAGCTATTCTGCAAAGAATTGCAAAACCTGTTAATAAAACCTCCATTATATACAACTTTACAACACAATGGCATAAAAAATCTCACACCTTTGCCTGTGTCAGTATGACAAACATGACAGTTTATGGACCAAAGGAAAGCAGGGATTGGGGAGTGACCATAATTGCATTCCCCTCAGCTGGACTCATCATCCAGTTGGACACAGCAGCCTTACTGCACACAAATGCCCGGTGCTGTTTTTAACAACCTTGGCCTCTGCAGTACCTCAAGGATTAATGGATTTTGCAGCTGGAGTATCACTGTCCAGACAGTGTTGCCACGTTTTAGGTTACAGCAGAAGGCATGACATGAAGCTATGTTTTGTTCAAGTGGTAGCTCCAAATCCACAGAAGGACAACAAATAAGGAATCTGAAAGTACATTCTGTGTATTTTAGGTCACAGATGAATGTCAGTTAAATTACAGCCTTTACATCTGTACATTTAATTTTTCATAACTAATTATTATAATAAGAATACTAAAGTTACTTCTCATATTAAAAAAACCCTACACTATCCCAGCCATCTCTCAAGGCTGTTGGGTAGATTTTTCCACTTAAAAAATTCATGTTTTTAAAAGAATGCTCCATTTTTGCAATTCACTTTACCTTCCATATTAGATGCACAGTCCAGTAAGCTGGTGAGTGAGATTTATCAATGATCCTCCATATAGGTGGTCCTTTAGATGGTTCTGAGAAAACAATGTTTGAGAGTAGAAGTATTTTTACTTAATCTGTTTGAATTCATCCTTTGATTATCATTATATGCTTACTTTCTTAAAAAAAAAAAGCTAATTAAAAAGCATTTCCTTAGTTTCTCAGTGAAAATAATGCTTGGCATATTAAGTGGAAAATTTCTTGAAGAGATGAGCAAGACAGATTGCTTTAAGAGTACAGTATCAAAAGAAGGATGAATCACAATGGTGGGCATCTGCGAGACTGGACTGAAGGTGACAACGCTGAGTGATCACACTGAAGAGAATACAACTGCATCCAGAGGCCAGCCCTGCACACCTGCACCCTGCAAACCTTGCTACAGTCTGTGTCCAATGTTGTTCCTACCCCTCAATATCAAGTTACCTAAGAAAAGGAAAGTGCACGAGAGTTAACAAGGAGACAAATTTCTCCTAGCAGTAAGACTCCTTGATTGTAAAAGGGTAACAGAATTGAAGTACTTCTGTACACTATAGTTCGTTTTGGCATCTATACTATAAAAAAGTGGCATTTCCACAACAAATTCCATTTCAAAGTAAAATGAACCAACCTTACAATATTTCAAAGTAAAGTGAACCAACCAATACTACACTGCACAAAACAGTTAAAAGTGGCCAATCTTTTGTGAAGGTCTTAGCCCCAAGAGAAAGTTGATCTCAAAATGAATTATATCTTTAATTTTGTAAGACTTTCTTCTCAGAGTTCTTTCATGGCATTTAGTGAATTATGAGGTTTTGGCTCTTAACCTCAAACAGCTCTCAGTACCAAGTACACAGCAGGCATCCCATCTTTTATGCTTTACATTGTGAGAGGAGAACTATGAATTGAGGCAAAGAGAGCTCTTTTACTTTTTTGAGTACCCAAATTTGATTCACATGAAAGAGAAGCAACTGTACATCCTGCCTAATAGAGACCATGAATCTAACATGACCTGCCTGATGTTCATTTGCTACTGTAACATCTTTGTTCTGAGGCTAAAGTAAGATATGTGTACTTAATCAATATTAGCAGTATTTTTGCAAATCCAGTCACCACAGAACAGCAGTGCAACCAAAATATGCAGGCAGTCCTGAAATCATGATTGTTTTCCATCTCAGGCTGAGCAAAGAAAATGAAGTCATACTATCATTAGGAGTTGAAAAGCAGAGACATGAATATTGACATATTTTACAGTATCTCCCCCAGAGAAAGTAAATTTTGCACAGAACTGAAGCAATGCCATCATGGAAACAAATGCCACTACAATAATCCCTCTTATTTCTTATCTAAGATGACAAATTAACTCAATCAGGATAAAAAAGGAAGGATTTCCAATCTTTTAATAATGGAACTTGTATTGGTTTAATTTGATCTGCACTGAAACTCTGCAGTGAACAGACTGCTCAGAAAAGACATACCTTGGAAGATACTATGGGGGACACAGAATATTACAGAAACATGATCAAAGATGCAAGAAGGAAAAGCTAAAGCACATTTACAAACCAGAAAAATACCAACTAGCTTGACAGTGAAGCTAAATAGCTATCACAAAGTATTTCTAGCAATTGGATTTAATTAATACTACTGAGTATTAAGTACATAACACTGGCTCCGTATCGGGTAGCATCAGTATAAGCCAGAAACAAAGCCAACCTTAAGGCCATCAAAGCAGAAAAGAAATGAAACTGAATGCTTTGTTAAAATGTAAAGGTAAACCAGAATGTCTTATTTAGATGCTTGAATACATAAGAGGCTACACTTACCATATGCACTTTATTTTATATCACTGCTTTATTAAATTTGTGAAGAAGTCTATGCATCCTGTATGAGTAAAATCTGTTTCCTAACTGTTGATGGTTGTTCACCTATGACTTTTACTAGCCTCCTAAACATCAAGTTTAAAAACTTTATAAACTAAGGCAGTAGATCTACTAAGAAAGCCTCTTCTAGGCTGGATAACTCCTGTTACAGAGAATAATCTTCAGAATAAAAAACTAAGCACAGAGCTTACATTTCTTCCAGAAGACTTTGAGAATAGTTTTCTGTGAAGAAGGTTCTTCCCTGCCACTGTTCTAGCTGTTTTCAGAGAGCACCTCTAACTTAATGGGAGGCTGTTCTCATGCTCCTTGGAATGCATAGGTCAAGTCAGTCAGTGCTGAAAGTAACTCAGGAGAGCTCTGTTGCTTATAGAAGCAAGCAGCTCAAGCAAGGACACACCATTTCAGCTGGCCATTGCCAATTGCTGAGCAAGCACACACTTTAGCAGCCAGTGACCTACTTTTATACATTACTTACGATCTTCAGTGGTAAACCCAGTCTTTTCTTCACTCCAGTCACTCCAGTAGCCCACTCCATCTTTCTTCATGCAACGAATAGAAAAGACATACTCTGTGTAGGGTCTGAGACCTTGAACACTGAATGAAGTTCTTGGGGAAGCTGTATCATCAGAAGGAACCTGCAAATGTGACAAAGGCCTTAAACACTGATCAAAATACTGTAGAGCTGAGTACTACTGTGCTACTTCAACTATCATCCAAGAAGGCTCCCCACCTCACACACATCTAAAACAAATAAGCTTTCCTTCCCTCTCATTTCCAAAAACTTCAATTCTCAAACATTGTTTGGTAAATGTTCAGTCAGAGTTGTGTGTCTTTATCAGGTATAAGAACATACATACACTAGAACAGTCAGGCAGCTATCTCAGGACAGTCTTATCTTTTTTTTTTTAAATTAGCTCACATCTCTCTCCTTTCTTCACACATGCTGCTTACTGATGTGTAGTATTCTTCACATCACAATTCAGAACTTTGCTAGGTTACCTGCTTGATTTTGATTGCAAAATTGTTGGTTACTATAAGTTGAAAGTCCAGGATCATTGCTTCCACTGACCCAGAACAGTGACTCTCGAGTGAAATTGAAAATAGTTTTAGAGTAGTTTGTAGTTTTGCTAATCAATTATTTTCATAAGCTGTTTAATTTGTCTTAAGTGAGCAACCAAATGCCAGAAAAGTATTCTTAGTATGTATGTAGGGGAGCAAGGTGGAGTAGATAATGGACACACACTGTAGGTACACACACTGACTCTCCGTATTATTCCACTTGCAACTAAGGGCTTTTTACAGGGAGGACCCGTGCAAGGAATGACAGGTTAAATACAGATGCAGGACAGTTAAAAGGTTCATCCTTTTACAACATCCCTCATACAACAGCTAAGCAAGTTCAGCTGATTTAAAGTCTACTATTTAATTTGTTTTGTGTGTATATGTTAAAAGCTTAATAAAAGTTAGAAGAACTTGTCCTATTATCCTATCAGGACAACATATCCACAGATCCTGGAGTTGCAGACTAGATTGTACAGGTCAGTGCTTTTCCAAATATCAATAAAGGTGAGCTTAATAGTTTCTGCATCTAAAGCCACATTAGTCACAAGGATGTGTGTTAGGCTACCTGCTCCAAACAAGAGTATTTTGCTAAAATCAGACAATCTTCCTTCCAATAACTCACAGAATTCAGAATACATTAGGGCCTCTGGAGGAGTACTGTTGCTCTGAGAGAAGACTTAAAGTAAGGAAAATCTAATGACCTATTAAAAGTAGGTCCACAAACAGATGTAAAGAAAAAAAATCCCAAAGCTCTTGATGACAGGAACATATCATAGTATCTAAGTACATAGCACAGGTAAGGCTTACTCCTTACACTTTTCCTGTTCTTAACTGCCTCACACTTGAGGGCAGTACACAGGGCAGCCAGACTGTACAGAATTACACAATTATCTAGGTTGGAAGAGACCAATCATACACCTATCACTGCTAAATCCACTCCTGAACCACGTCCCTAGGTGCAACATCTAGACCTTTTCTAAACACCTTCAGGGATGGCAATTTTACAGCTTCCCTGGGCCAATCCTTGACAATTCTTTCCAGAAGAAATTTTTCCTTATAATCCAATGTAAACTGTCTCTGGCACAGCCTGAGGCCACTTCCTCTTGTCCTAACTTGGCATGAGAACTTGTTACTTGAGAGAGCAGACTGACCCTGACCTCACTACAACCTTTCAGGTATTTGTAGAGTGATAATGCCACTTCTGAGCCTTCTTTCCTCCAGGCTGAATAACCCCAGCTTCCTCAGGTGTTCCTCGTAACACCTGTGCTCCAGACCCTTCCCCAGTTGTGCTGCCCTTCTCTGGAAGCACCTCAGTGCTTCTGCTCTGCTCGGCACCTCAGTGTCTTTCATGGAGCAAGGGGCCCAAAACCAGGATTCAAGGTGTAGCTTCACCAGTGACAGACACAGGTAGACAATCACTGCTCCTGCTGGTCACACTACTGCTGATCCAGGCCAGGATGCCATTGGCCTTCTTGGCCACCCACACACCCTGGCTCATGTTCAGCTGCTGGCACCAGCACTGCCAGGTCCTTTTCCACTGGGCAGATTTCCAGCCACTCTGTCCCAGCCTGTGGGCCTGCCTGGACCTATTGCAGCCCCACTGCAGGTAGAGTAAGTCCTAAAAAGCATCCCAGCACGACACAGCATTTACCCAAGCTTTGAATGACATTTAGATCACTCATTCTGCACACACGGGAAGATGAAAATTCATTTATTTTCTATACATTGCACGTGCAAAATAAAATTTAAAATAAACATACTGCACTGTGACAAGAAGTCCACAAAGATACAAGGTCGCCATACTCAGATTGTGCCAAAAAATACCTAGATCACAGCCTCCAGGAACAAGCCAGATAAACTTCCTTGGGTGGCCATGTAAGACACAATGAAATGAAAGTGAATGCTGTGAAGTGCTGCAGAGGGAACTCCAGTTTGACAGATGGCTGGATAAATGGCAAGGGACATTGGTGATATTACCTCCATCCAGTCTGTGTCATCAACAATCCTGTAGCGAATATTGAATTTCAGTGTCATCACAGCATTCGAAATCCAATTCTCCCAGGAAAGCTTCAGAATAGTAGGTAGTAGTCCTGAGCTGACTGATACATTCTGTGGAGGCAGTGGTTTAACTAGAAGAGAAGAAAAAACTTAGCTCCACAGCTGTACTTTACCATGCCTTTAGAAGCTGGCACACTATGTTGCAGCACTACTATTAAAGCCTTTCAGGACCTGAAATGGCTGCTACTTTACACTATCATCTAAATCAGACTACTAAATAAAAAACTTGCTATCTGAATTGTGATGAAATCTCTCACCATCCCTACCTTTGCTCAGCACAGTTCAAGCTCTAGTCAACAACACTCATGCAGTGATAATTTCTGTAGTGAAGAAACATTAACATACAAGTTCAGCAATAAGCTGCAGAAGCAGCAATTTTCTATTAAAGGACATTTTACCAATGTTAATGGGATCAACAACCAGAGGATCAGATTCAGCCTTCCCAAGTGCATTCGTTGCTTCTACCCAGATCTCCGTGTTAACAAAGAACTGAATATCAGTAGTGGTGCAAGAATTGTTTACATCTTTTGGTATACAATCAGGAAAGATCTCTTCTGGCCTAAATAAAAGAGAAATAAAAAGTAAGATACAAACCAGTAAGTTTGGTTTTCTTTAGAGAGTATTTTAAAGTAGATCAGAGTGAGCAATTAGTTTCTTGTATGTTTCCCCTCTGCCTTAACTTTGTAAGTAGAGGGAGGGGAAGAAAAAGTGGGAATGGCTCATTTAGCCACAAATGTGTGATTGCATTAGAACTGAAACCAAAACAAAGTCTCTTGACTTCCAGTCACATATCTTCAAAAGTACAAGCTAGAGCACTATAATTAAACTTGTATGAAAAGCCGACTTGGCTTAAAAAATAAAGGAAGAACAAGAACTGATACAATTAATCAAAAGCAACATGATCAGTAACTAGAATGCATTAAAAATGCAGTCAGTGCTACGCACATACCTTTCAAGAGTATCATGTTAGAGGAGCAATACATAATTTTTGTTCACCATCTTCTGCTACACTAACACTAAATAGTTCTAGAGGCATCAGAAAATTGGCAAAGCATTAACATTTTCTATCTGTGGATACTTTCTGCTACAACTGTTACCTAAACACTTCAGCAGAACAGGGTAGCTGGAAAGCTATAGGCAAACATTCCTGTTTCCAGAGCAATGCAACAATCCTGGTTCCTCCATATTAAATTACGAGAGACTATCTAAAGTATTTGGAAAGCAACTTAATTTGCCTTCACCAGAGAAATACTTTGCTGAAGCTTTCATGTTAGGATTAACTCAGAATAGTGTTTGTCCACAGTTCTTATATAGTGCAGATAGATAACACCTTTTCAAAATTCATTTTATGTTAGTTTCTCTGCTTAAAATCATAGAATGGTTTGGACTGAAACAGACCTTTAAAATTCATGTAGTCTGATCCTCTGCAATGAGCAGGGATATCCTCTGCTTGTTTAGAATGGGATAGAACTGTCAACCCAGGAAAGTGTAAAAGTTTGGGTACAGTACCCTATTATTAGATGTACTGTACTCAAGCCACACTAGTCATGTATTTAAAGAATAGAAAAATGAGATTACCATTACTCCAAAACAAGTTCAGCAACAAAACTTCAAGTCTGACTCAGAATTACTTGAATGCCAACTTTTTAAACTCTCCCCTACCCCCTCATACCAGACAGACAGAAATGCTTCAGAAAACTGGACTTATGTTAAGAACTCTTAATGAGGAATTTCAAGGACTGCTAGTTTAGCATAAAAATATTCTTCAGAATTTAGATATTCTACAGAGCTCTCCTTACCACCTGTATCTCAACTTGAACTGAGTATCCAGGAATGTGTGCCTTCCAGGGTTCCAAGTACAAGTCATAACATATGTGAATCTTGACCTTTGATGGACAATGCAACTTAAGTTCTTGGGCTTCTCCGGGGCCACTGTACAGAAAGAGTTAGCAAAAATTAATCTATACACACATTTCAATCCAGCAAGAATCCTTTTAAGTGTCCCACTAGAGCGATTTCTGTGAACATCAGAAGTATTTAGTTAATTTTTCTCTAAAGGATGCGGCAAAAGTGCTGGATATCATCCTGCAATCAAAGTTAAAAAGCTTAAATAGCTGCTGACAAACAACAGGCTGTATAAGGATTAAGCATCTGCTAGTAAGGAACAACAAAAACTTCTCATTCTGAGGCAGAAAACCTCATATTAACCACCTCTCATCTAAATTTATTTTAATTCACACAGAAGAAAAATAAATTAAAAATCAGTACTGAATTGGCACGTGGTGACTTTGTCAGTAACCTGAGCTCTATAGGCAATTTGATACCCAGCTGAGGTATGGAAGAAACTTGAGCTGGAAACCCAAGAAAGCTTAAGGACTTGCACTGTAATAAATGCACTGTAATGTATATGGAACTTCTCCAAAATGCAGCAAAGCTATTTTCCTTCCCTCTTAAACTCAAATTATAACATATAAAGTTTGTTTCTACCTCCTGTAACATCACTATTTACAACAGTGTAATATAGTTACAGAATCTTACTTGCTTTCAAGCAGAGTTCTAGTTTCAGTAGAATATTATGAACCCTATTGCTTTTTTCCTGAATAGTTACATTCTTCTCAAACCTGTTGCTAGTCTCATTATTTAGTTTTTCTTTAACTGACAGTATCAAAATACAATAGCTTTAAATAAAAATGTATCTCAGACTTGTAACATGAATTACAAATACAGAATGTCATCTGTATTGTCATTAAGTTCATAATATTAGAATAATTTACCTGTCCTCACCTTTCCATGTATGTTACCTTTTCAAAGTATTTTTTATCTTATCTTTTCTGGTACAATATTTACTCCTCAGAAATTGAAATGGAAAACATTACTTTCCTGTGATAGCATTTTGTAAGTCATGCCAGAAGCACATCAGCTTAAATTGTGAACTCAAGCCAGCCTTTTGCAGGTAAACTATTGAGCAACTGCAGTACCTTCTGCCACCACTAGGAGACATAATTCATCAGCCATATCACGTGATATTTAGGACACTACAACACTTGACCTATTAGCAGGACACCAAGTAATTAAGAAGTAGCATATGTTATTCACATGACTTTCTCAAGACAGTCTTGTCTAAAAGCACTTGGTCTAAACCATGCAAATGCTATCTTTCTAGAATAAATGAAGTTTATAAGTAGTTAAAGGTTCCTTATTTCCTATTTTCTTAGGTATAGAGGTAAAGTAACCCAAATAATATGTTCCATCCTTAAGGCAATTCAGGTTAGCCTTAGCAATACAGATTGACTAAATGTTTCTCAGTCCATTAATGAAGAAAACATTATTTTCAAATTGTGAGTATGAAACCAGGACACATCACCTAAAACTAGTTCCTCCAACTCTGATACAGAAACAAGAAGTAAGGAAAAGTTAATTTCATACTTTCTATTTCAGTTAAATCCCCATCTTTATTCTGTAATTCAAATTTGCTGCTTATTGTTGTTCCATTTTTCCCCGATTTCAACACTGAAATACTCTAAAGTACTTTCTACTTTTTAGAAAACTTTATTCAGTACATATTGAGCAGCCGTGTTGGCATCTAATTTGACAATATTTTTACTCAATTATCCAGGAACTGAGGCAATAAAAATAAGTGCCTCAAGATATATGCTTTTTATTTTTTTGCATTTTCCCATTTCTCAGAAACAATTTTCTTAAGATCAGAATAAAATGTTAAAAATGGTACTCACAGCCCACTGTAACTGTAATTCCATAAATGTTCTGTTCAATCTGTCCATCTGCTAAAATGTTGCATGTCAGAGGAGTAGCTAGAGAAGAAGTGTCATTGAATGTGACACTGGAAACGGTTCTGTTTATTTCACGATACTGCTCTTTAGGTACCACTCTATTTTTAATCTTCCAGATAATCTGACTGGCATAGATATTGCCAAAGTCAAGACAACTCTCATTCAGAATGCATAATGCTGTGAAATTGGAACCAAGGGCCAGTACAGGTGACTCTGGGATGATGTGACCACATGACTGCACAAGTCCGCCTGAAGCTAAAAAGAAAACAAATTTTACATTTATTAAAAACTACACAACATTCCCTAATCAATATTGCTGATACATCACTAGTGCAATGTTAAAAACACTACATGTCTCTAAGCAGCAAGTTAAGTAGTTACCTGACAATTATAAAACTGAAATGCATTAGTAGACCCCATAAAGACTTAAGGGCAAAAACAAGTATAGTGCTCTTTAGGCTTTGCAAAAACATTTTACCAAGCTAGGAAAGCTCTATTAATAAAACAGACACACTTAAAAAGAGAGAGAGGAGACTTAAGGGTTGCATGCTCATATCTTTGAAGGAGAAAGTTATTATACTTGAGGTTACTCTTTTGATAAAAAAGTACTTTCTGTTAAGAAAGTTATCATAGGAAAATCAGGGTAAGTGTGCACCTCTATTGTGGTGAACTAGTGTTAGAAGACTTTCTGCCCCCATCCAATAGGTATCTAGATAAAAAGCAAGCAGGTGCTTCAAACATGCAACATAATTAGTTCTGTATCCTCTTGTATTTGAGACACAAAACTCTTACCATCAGGAGAACAAATATTCAACACCAGATAGAAGCCACAGGCCACCCAGTTCCACCTAGAAAACATGCTGCCCAAAATTTCTGTAACAAGGAAAGATACATATTTTTAAATTTTAACTATTACTCTTCACTTTAGATCAATGTCAAAATCAGATTCGTATTTACTCTCAGATAATTTCTCACATATACACATATATTTTCCTGGAAGCATTTGTATCTTCTCACATTAGAATGAGCATATTGTTTCCATTTTCCTCACTGCTAAAACAAAATCAAATGTTTACTTAAAAATACTGAGGCTGTTTAAAGCTGCTTTAATTACAACTTTAAGAAATGTGTCAGGTTTTCACACTGTATATGAAAAACTTTTCACTGGTAACTCAGTGGGAGGTTCAGTTAGAATATAGGTGTAATACTGTGGTTCAGGTTTTAAAACATAACCCTATGAATTTGATTATGGTTATCATACATACCTAACTTTTAAGGGCACTGATATAAAAGCTTCAGACAAGGTTTAGAACAACTCACCACAAAACTATGCGTCTCATTTACAAGATTTACATTCAGAAACTACAAAGCACAATGCTTCCATATCAAGAACTGTTGTCTATCATAGAAAAGCACTAATTAATTATTCAAATTTTACAAGGGAGCTTGCAATTCCCCAAAAGCTGGAGTACATAACACTGTATTTATTTCTGTATTGCAACGGAGCCCACTCGCTCTCAAATTCTGACATTCCCAAAAAACACTTCAGAGAAACTGTAGCTTCCATCCCCATTGTCTTCTCAACTTACAGCTTTAAAGCAGCCTTAAACTACTAAAAGCAAGTGACCATCCTCTACTAAGCATATGAGCTATATTATTTTTAGGTACATTTATGCATCTTTACAGGAACAGGTAGATTGGCTTAGTGAAATAAGGTATTTAGTTCACAAGCTGATTTCTAGAAGCAGACTTCAAACTATTCTTACACCGAGAAACTAAACATAGCCTCTTTAGGTTTACTAAGATCAGATGGCTTACAGTTTCTGAAGTCTTATTTTCCACTAACTTGACAGAATGTCTTTGGAAACTAGTATTCTGAACTTTACCCCATAAAAGGAAACTCACTAAAAATTTTTAGGAATTCCACAATATTCCCTAGAAAGGAAATTTAATAAGCTACACTTAAATTTTATCAGAAGAAACTGCAATTTATGACAGTAAACATGCCTTTGCTTTGATTGGATGTAATTTACTTTATAATAGTGACAGAGGGACACAAGGCATTTAACATATATAATGAAAACTAGACAGACATTTAAGCATGGATCACTACCAAGCCAAAATCTCATTCCTTACACATCAACACAACTAAGCGGTTTTTTCTTTACAAATCAAGATAAATAGTGTATTGTAAAGAAAATCCCTATTTAAAGGAACAACTCAATGAAAGCAGACCTCAAACATTTATAGCAGTCTTAGTAGGGTTTGTCAACCTAGAGGTTTTTCAGTTAGACTAAAATAAAAGCCATCAAAATTACCCAGTAGTATCTTTATTTGCTTCTATGCTTGTCAATTCATCACTCAAAGTTCACCAAAATTTCCTGTATAGAAACTTTATAGTAGGAACATTGTGATTAAAAGACTTAACAAATATATTAACAAGCATCTGTCACTGGAAGTTTGTTGGTCTGTTTTTGACTAAAAAACAAGTCATTTGTCATCAGACTGTAGCTATATGGCACTGAGAACCAAAAAGCTATTAATTTTTTTCTTTGTTCTACTGAAGTACTCTCACTGGGCTGGATCTAAGAACCACTTTATACTGCTTTAAATGCAAAGTGTATTTGGATATTTATTACAAGGGTACAGTAAAATAACCATATCAATTGATTACTGCTTATTTTGGAAGTAAAGTCTCCAATATCTGAAAAATAAGGTTTCTAATCTACACATGAATTTTGGCATTTTAAAAAATACCCAACTAGTGTAAAAAATTTTAATAAATTTTCATATTGAATAAAACCAAACTCTAACGTGTATTCTCTTTTAGGTTAAATCATTAAATAAAAACAGCTCATAGGGATCTACTTTAATGACTTATGTTAACACTTACTAGAATACTGCTTGTTAATCAAAGCCTATTGAGCTCTACAATGGATAGACTTTAAGAAGTGTTATTTCAAGCTAGATTCATTTAAATTATTTAATCAGAAAAATCTGAATTGCAAAAGATGTGAAATTAATCAGAAGTCTGAGGGCAACTACAAGCTAGATGGAAAGATGCAGGGGCTCTGCTTCACTGCTAATAACCAAAACCTGCAAAAGAACAGTAGAAGCACCCTTCGGGCTGAAGGAGAAATAATGAAACAGATGTAAAAAGGGAAGTTTTTAAAATGTTGTTTAATTTCTCTTCCATTTGCTACCATGATTCATGCCACCTTAGAATAACTGCAGGTCACCTATTACATCATCACAAAGTTACTTGTCTTCTTTTGGGTCATTATTTAATAAAGTCAAACAATATTTCCACAAAACTATTCACTGATTTTCACACCAGCTGTTATTAAGCATAGCTTATTAAAATCATATTGCAAAGCAACTGAAAGAATAAATAAATACAAAGCAATAACCAACTTAATAAGTTAACAATAATACATAATTATCACACATTTTGTCTTAAACAATGATTTTTCACTGGAAATTAAAATTAAATTCCTATCATTCATATAAATGCCATTTCTGTATTCAACTGTCTTCCAGACTGAAAAACAACATTTCAGTTTTTCCAAGCAGATTCATTCACACATAAGAGACTGAAGTTCAAATCTCTACTACTTTGCAGTTTGGAAAGTTTAGCAATTGTTTTGAGGGAGCAGATAAGCCCTCCACAAATCATACTACTCAATTCCACTGCAGTCAGCTCCTGAAAGGCAAGAAAATAGAGCTTCATGCTCCACCACCTGCAAAAGAGAGTTAAGTGGAAAGCCCTACTCTACAGTCCCACCTAAAGTATGTAAACCAAGCAGCTGAAACTATAGTGTCAAAGCCACGCCACAATTCAGCACATATCTGCTTTAGGCTGTTCTGATATATTTTACTTACCCTCACCCCCTGCTGATCAATGTATTTTGAAGAAGACTGAAGCTACACACCTCCAAACTCACAAAGGGGCTATTACAATCGCTTCTAACGTGTGCTATTTTAAAAAACATTAGCATCTCTGGCTTTTACAAGACTGATTCTTAATTGAAATGTAGTTCTAGAAGAAAGATCCAGAGTTACACTAGACACTTCCATCCATCTTGCCTACACGAAAGCTAAAAAAGAAATTAAAAAACAAAATAAATGGTGGGACTTAACAAAACAAGGACCCATACTTCATATTAGAGTGGGCAAGATACTCCTATGAAAATTATTGTTTTCTTATCTGAGTGTGTAAAAATGCTCAGGCGAAGACAGTGCAGAAACATATAAGCATATAAGCTACACCAAACCTTAAAAGACAGTGCCATCACTCAATAGTAATGCTAAACACTAATTGTTCACCATTAACAATTTTAAGTCAGACTAAGCTGTTAGTCCAGACAACAGATAACTCAATCATTTCTTTCAGTCACTACGCACTGCTCAACCCAAGTTTTATGTTTTACTGACAGGTACAGTGTATACTTATCTAAGGTGAAAGTTGAACCTGATGCTGAAGGATCACTGAAACAGCTAGTCAGTTCAGATGCTTTTTATTAAAAACAAACAAAACCAAAGAGCCAAACTTTTTAGCTAGACTATGCAGTTGTTGTGGATCACTAAGTGAAGAGGCAAGGGAGACAGAGAAAGAAACTGACTTTAGAAGTTTGCCAGGTTATTCTCATGGTTTAGTGGCAAAAGATCAAAATCCATCAAAATACTACTGAGTAAAACCAACATGGTAAATTTAGAATGCTGCCGGTGACAGTCCTTAACTGACAGAAAATAAATTACCTCGAAGAGGAAAAATCTGTTAAAATGCTCTGATTATTTCTGTAAAGACAGACTTTTAAAACTCATATGCCATGAGATCACCCCATTTAATCTCCAAATCAAATGGGACTTCTATTATTCTTCACATCCTGCAGCCATTTTGAAAGGAAAGCACTAAGCTTTTATGCCTGATCTGTAAATTGATGCTTCATGCAGTGTCTATGAAAAGCTAATAACCATAAAATCAAACCTTATACACACAAAGTAATAACAGTGTTGAGTTTTAAGATCAACCTGTGACAAACAGTTTGTGAACTAGTATCAGGCTTTCATGCAAAACAGATATCACTACTTACTCTGAGCAAGAGAGAAATCTTAAAAATTAATCTTATTTCATTAATCAAGAGATCTGCCCCAAAATGAACACAGCAATATGTCATTTTATAATGGGTTATCTCTCCATTTTAGCAAAGTGGCAACTCCTGTCCAAGTGACCTACAAATCACAATGCCAGTTTAAGAAACTATAGCTAGAATAACACGTACTTGCCAGCAAAGCCAGCTCAGAAGTCAGGAAGCATAGATAACACCACAACCACCACAGGAAGGTGTGTTCAGTCTATTAAGACTCATCATCACATCAATCACAAGAGAACAAAGGTTGCGGGAAAATGGATTTCAAGAAATGCCTCAAAAAAAAAAAAAAAAAGAAAAGAAGACCTATGTTTACAGCTTCAAGAGGTAATCTGCCACTAGAAACCCACACAGCTCAGGCAGATGGAGCCAGGGATGCTCCACAAAGCAGCTACTGCTTGAGGTTTTATAACAAGCCAGACTGTACTTAAAGCCTTCTAAAAGCTGTAACTATCCTCAAGGAATTTTGATTACTCAAACAGTAACTGCTTTCTAATTAAGCATATTTCATCAGCAAGCTTCCTTCCTTCCTTCCAAGCTTACTTCCCTTTTGGAAATATTTATGAGATTCAAAAATCACCAGATACCTCTAAGAGAAGCACTTCAAAATATTATGTAACATTATATGAACAGCATATTCTGAAATACATTTTCATATTTAAAATCTCTACATACAAATAATATCTCTATCTCTTTCACCATCTAAGCAAGTAATTTCTCTACATTACTTATTCCTCTGCCTCTAGAAGGAAGCTTATCCCTGGAGTTTTAGTAGACCCCTCAGAATAAAAAATAGAAAGAAAAAAAGAAGACCAAAGAAGGTACAGAGTTTAAAATTACTGAAATACCTAATTAATACCCAATATTTGCTTGCAATAATTGAGTTCTTTCTGGTACCTTCTTAAAACAGTAAACCAATTTCTCTGAAATACTTCAGAATTTTCTCACAACTAGCAAGTAGTTTTAGTCCAAAAATCAAATTAATTTATACAAAAAATGTCTTAGCACTCTGTTGCCATTTTGAAATCAAACCTTCCAGACTGATGATAAGCAGTGCTGCTTCTCTAATCTAGATAGTTCTTGCTAACACAAGAATAATTAATCAAAATAATGGCCAAAAAGTTTAATTTCACATAATTGTGCTAGTGCTAATCCTCCAGACAAGCAGCAGAGGAACAGTATCTCCATTCTTGTACTCACATATAGACATGGATCCATCTTTCTCCTCAGCCAAAAATATTTATCTATCGACTTTACCTGAAGCACCACATTTCCAGATATATAAAAACATCCAAATAATTACTTTGAATGCTCGACTTCTAGGAAGCAATCTCAAAATTTAATCATCCACTTACATTCTTATTGTGCTATACTTATATATAGATAAAAAAATCTGTTCAGAAGTTACATGCTTTGAACAGTACATTTTACATAATTATGCCTCTGAAAGTAACAGCATAGTAAGCAAAAATACTGTATTTTTATAGAGAAGAGGGTGAAAGAAAAAAAGATCTTAACTCCCAATAGCAGCCAATCTCTTCAGGTTGCGGAGTCCTGATTTCCCCCCTCCACACCTCTGTGATCGGATCACTAACGACAGAACTATAATCCCACATACTTTTACAACCTGGTCGTAGAACTGCATCGACGTGTAGAACTATGCCTTCAGAATGCCTCGGCAGTAACAAGCAGCCACCAGCTGGCTAACTCCTAGTCAGCCTAAAACAAGCATGAAAACTGAGACTGGGAATTATTCCCCTCAATTCTGCCAACACACTTGGCAGACTGCTTTCCTTTGTGCCTCAGTTTCATCATCTGAGAGATGAAAGTAATGATGCCTTTTTTTTAGGGAGAGCATCAGACCCCATTACAGGGATGACTGGAGCTCAGGAGCACAGGGGAGGGAGGTAACCAGGCGGCCGCTGTACCCGCTCCTCCCTAATTCCTCTGGGAATCCCCCCCACGACTTGGGCCAGCAATAAGACGAAGCGTGCGTATCTTTCAGCGCAGCAGCTTTCTACCATCTACAGGCAACAAGAGCAGACCACTTGTGGAGACGGCAACAAAACGCAAACCTCCTCATCAAGGAAATGCCTGTCGCTGGCACAGCCACGCTTATCTGACAATCGAAAAAGCCGAAAAGACGCGGGTCCCGCGAGGGTCGCGACACCTCTGCCGACTCAGAGGGCCGGCGCTACCCACCCCCGCTCTGGGGAGGCGCAGATAACCTTCAGCCCGACCCTCCGCGCCGCGCCGGGGCAGGGCTGCGGACGGGGCACGGCCGAGCGGCCCTGCCAGGGCCCGGCACCCCAGGCCCCACAGCGAGCGGCCCCGGGCGAGGCCATGTTGCGCTGCGAGCGTCACCGCCGGGCAGCTCCGCCGGCGCCGGCGAGGGGAGGCTGGACGAGACGAGACACCGCCGCGGGGCACGCCTGGCCATCGGCCCGGGAACCGAGTGGCGCAAGGTCGCCGTCCACCCGCCCACCCCGGCCCGTCTCCCGGCCAGCCTCGAACGAACGCCCCGCTGCCCCCGCCCGCGGCGCACGGCCCGGAGGAAAGGAGAGCCCAGCACGGCCGCCGCCGGAGGACGCCCCTCAGGGAGGAGACGCTAGGGCGGGGAGCCCCGCGCTCGGCCGCATACCCCGGCCCTTACCCGGCGCCGCCGCCGGCGCTCCGCGGCCGCTGCCCCTAAATAGCGGCACAGCCGCCTCGCGCCATCGCGCCGCCGTCCCGCACGCGCGGCCCCGCGCCCGGTCACGCTCCCGCCCCGCCCCAGCCCCCGCGCACCCTTCCTCCTCCTCCACCCACGCCGCCATTGGCCCGCGGGGCCCGTGACGTAGCCCCAATGGGGCGGGGCTGAAGGAAGGGGCGGGGCTTCCCGTAACGCGGCGGCCGGTGCCAGGATCCCGGGGGCGCGGGGGCCGCGCGCGGGGGGCGGGAGCGGCGGCGGAGGCCCTGAGGGAGGCGGTGCCCCTCCCCCGCAGCCCGTCCAGCGGCCGTGCCCGACGCGCCCCGCAGCGTTCTGCCGTCAAGGTGTGTTGTGGCTCTGGGCGGCAGCCGCGGGTCGCCCGGCTGAGAACAGTGGAACCCTACCCGGGCCGCCGCTGGCCCGGCCTCTGGAAGCTTCTCCTGGCCCTTGCCCGGCCGGGCCTGTGCGAGCGGCGCGGGGGGGTGTTGTCCTGAGCAGGCCTGGGGAGCCAGCGGCCTTCCCGGCGTTTCGCAAGACTCCCTTGGGAGCACGGGCGGCTGCAGAATGCTCTTGTCAACAGCTGCGGCGTGAGCAAAGCGCTGCGATCCAGAGCAGTCTCGATGTTTCAGTCCCTTAAAATCGGTCAGAATTCCAGTCCCTGGAAAAGGTGGGAAGCTAGATTGCTGAGGAATGGTTCTTAATATGGATCAGTAAGACGATCATGACGCAGCTTATCCTTGGACATTTCTTCATTCAGTAAATCTGAAAAAAATTGTAAATCAGATAGAATCATGTAGTCTAAGATGTTTTCTTCCTTTCAGATTAATTTTTTTTTCAATTCATGAATAAGAAGAAGCACATTTCAGTGCCACACCTCAAACTTTGTGCTGAGAGTGTCAAAGGATGCTCTTCCTAGTGAGGAAGGCACCAGACATCACTGATGCATGCTCGAGTTTCTTCCTGTCAGATGTTTTAGGGTTTTTCCCCCTTAGTTCTTAAATTATGTTTAGGCTCCAGTAGGATTTGAGGTACATTACACTTCCAGTTATATCTTTAGATGAGTGGGCAGATTGGCTAGATGAAAAGGACATCTACCTATTGTACCTGTTTCAGGCACTGGCATGAGCTGCTAAAAAGACAAGATTTGGTACTTTGGAAAAAGACAGTGGAACACAGTCTGCTTCTCACAGATTTAGTACCAGTCTCTGATTATGCTTGGTGTACTCAGATGGCTTAATATCCAACAAAAATGTTGTTGCTAGTTCTGAAAAGATTGTAATTTTTTCTATGAAACAGAGTAAAGCTGTATGGATACTTTTAAATGGTCATTTTACTTGGTCTACTTTCCTAACAACAAAATTGTCTGTACTTACATAATTTCTGGTAGGTATTTATCTAGGGTGCACATTAAGTTTATTACTTTATGTCCCTGCTTGCAGCTGTTACTGTCTAATAACTTTAGATACTGTAGGTACTGCTGTTTTCTCCCACTGGTGTTCTCTATGCTTAGTAGACTCAGTCCTTTCCTCGTCCATCCTGTATTTTCTCAAACAGGACTTTTGGTGTTCAAGCCCTTCTTAAGATACCAGGACAAATGACATCTGGGGAATAAGTTTCACATTTTTTCAGCACCATAAAAGCATTACACTTGGTCACTTTTGCTTTCTCACCAGATAATGGTTAGTATGTGTGTTTACATTGATTCTGGGTTACAGTTTGAGACTGCACAAGTACAGTTTTATTGTCTAATTGGTAGATTTCAGTGTGTATGGATATGCCTGCTTCAGCACCCTCAAAAAATCAGTGTTTGGCAACAAAACTTTGAGTGGAACCAGACTCTAAATAGAAGGACTGAAAAAACAATGTTTTTTCTCTTGTTTTAACATGTCTTCTGTCTCTTGTAAGATCACTTGAGTTCTGCTGCTAAACAGGCTTTCCAGAAGTAGGCACTCCAGTCTCCTCCCTCCCCCAGACGACAGAAAGCCTCTTGCCTCTTAGGACATTCTTATTCTGAAATCCTATAGCCTGAAGCGATTCCTGGTATATTGCCAGGACTTGTAGAACAACCTCCCACCTCCCTTCAAAACCAGTCCTGTGACACGCTTCACTTACATATAAAATGCATTGTAACTCTTCAAATAAGCAAGAGATTGTGTATTTCACAGACTATTTATGGACTCAGTGTAAAACTATGTACACATATATGAAGTTGTGTAGAAAAACAAAATAATTTGTTCACAACCGTACTTAATTTTTCAGTATTGGTGCAAAATACAATTTATTCACTAACAATTTAGTTGCAAAAATCTTATTGTTCTTAGACACCAGCCATTTTCTGTTGCAGGCAGGTAAAAAGTTAATAGTGTTACAACTGCCACTGGATAGAATCAGGACATTTGGGATCCCTGGCAAAGAAGAGAATTAAGCCATTCAGGCGTGTTGTGAAGTGCCTTTTCTATGCATGGATGATTTCCTGGAAGGACCTTTTAGTTTGATTTACTGCCTCTTCCCTACTGAGGCATGTTATATGGCTTTATACTGTACTGTATATGCAATATAGTACTGGTATATGGGAAATATAAACACCAGTTATTTAGACTTTCAAATACTGAGAGAAATGAAAAATTCTGACCACATTTTAAAAATGTTCCTGCCAGCTAGCATTTTAATCTGCACATTGAATAAAGCATTATATTAAATGTTTATTTTATATATTTAATTAGATGTTTGGTCATATATTCCCTAAATATATGAGGCAAGAATAAAATAAAGCTACTTGTCAGGAATTGGAAGGTGTTTGATATCAATTACCCTCTGCTTATTCACACTGCAATTTGTATCCCAACATAGTGCTCACATCTGAGTTATATAGGATATTTCCAAGCTCCTGTGATATACAGTTAAGATATCAGTCAGTGAAACATGCCTTCACATCTTCTGCTTTCTCAGTCCCAGAAAGATGGAGATAGCATGGAAGTGTAGAGATGGGCACTGACACTTGGAAAACATGTAGTTGTTGGCAAAGGTTGATAGCTGTTCAACTGTGGGAGCAGAGATTTTTTTGGAGAAGCTGTTAGAGATTGCTGAGGAATAAACTTGTATTACTCTATGGATATTTTCAACAGTTTTTTAACAAGTTGTGAAAAGCATGTAAAATCCACTGAATCTTACAATAGGTGAGCCACAGAGAGGAAAAAATCTTTCTGGAATGTATTATTATCTTGGTATAAGGACATAGAGCATCCTATAGATGCATCAGGGGTGTGAAAAGATTCCTCACTCTGAGTACATGAGGGGTTTTTTTCAGTAATGCATCACTCTCAGAATAGGGAGGTTGGGAAAGATTCTTATAGTAAGGGAGAAGCTGAACACCACCACCCTTTAATGGTAATAATCTGACCCATGCCAAGATATTTTCTGTGAGATGGGTGAATCACTGTATAGAACTATTGGCTGGGAAGTTCAATGAAACATTGGAGCCTCTTACCAACGTGATGATGTTGTCTCAGCTTCTCCTGAGCTTGAACTTATGATCTCCAATGTCTGACATTCTTTAACACGATGTAGAGTCACTTTATTTTTTCTCTCTTTGGCGTGAATGGTCAAAAGAGTAGCAGACAGTTTTGTTGAAGCCACAGTCTTGTAGATCATAAAGTCATAGTGAAGCCCTCTGAAGAGGTAGGAAGGAGACAGCAGCAATAAAAAAAATGACTGATGTAACTGTTGGAAATTATTTATTGACAGTTGCAGCACTTCACAGCCTTTTAACTTACCAGACATGAGTAGCTCAGTGGGAGCAAAAAATAGACTTAGTAATTGATTACTTCATCTTGAGGGAAATGGGAGCATATTGCTTTTTTTCAAGACCAGGTAGGTGTTTGCAGTTTGTGTGACAAACGAGTAAAGTTCACTGAGCCACAAGCAGCCATTATGGCAACCTTGTATGTACAACTGGATGCTTGATAGCACCTCTTTACAAAGGAATGTATGATGCATATTGCAACAGGACAGACCTCATTCTTTAGCATTGCTGTGCCCAGTGAAAGGGCATAAAACCTGGCACTCTGGACAAGACCTTGCAAAATTCAGCCAGGGTCTGTAGAGCTTCACCAGGGCTTTAGAACTTCAGGAAAATCTTGTGATCACTGGAAGAAGCTAGGAATGGGGATAGCTGACTCCTCCACATGTGATATGCTTAATGAAGCTGCATTGGTAGGGCATATAAAACAGAAAGAAGATGGGTTATAGCCTGCTTTAAATTAATGGCACATCTAATGGACAGTGTGGAACCTAGCAGTCTGCTTGTTTTTTTATGGTGGAAATCACAGAGCTAATGTCATTTAGCCTAGACTGGAAGCTTTGACTGGCTGAGCATGTTGCTAGGGGGTGTTTTTTCTGAAAAGATAGTGGGTAGTAGGATAATCAGAAAGAAGTGGTCTTGTCTTCGCTGGAGAAACAAGCCCAAAAGTGAGATCAGAAAAAGGAAAACAAATACGAAATTTCAGTGAAGATAAAAATACTGTGAAGGATTAAATTGATCAAACATGGAAAATGGTTAAGTCAGAATGAGCAATACAGTTCACTGAGAAGAAATGCTCATTCATAGCTAAGGTGAGGTGAAGGTGTTATGCTGCAGTCTCTTACACCACATGGGAGAGCTGCCCATAAACTGAGTGTGCTTTTGGCAGCTGCTGGAGCTAAAAAGCCTTTGGGAGTAATTCTGCACACACAGACCAGAATGTGGATGTGTCCTTAAGGCCAAACTCTTGGGCAGTGAATAAGAAGACTCAACTAAGAGTAGCAGAAGATGATTAAAAAGAAAATGATGTCTCAGATTGGCTGGAATTATGTTTTCTACTTGGCCACAAAGACTTTCATGAGCAATATAACCAATAAAAAATATGCCAGAAAATGTAATTCAGGACTTTTTTGCCGAAGTGATGAACTATTTGCACAAAAAAAAGTAATGTGTGAAGAACAGCTGAGCTGGGCCTAATTATTTGAACTCACAAAAGGCATGCTAGCAATAGAAAAAGACATTCTGAAACCAAGGCTGTGATTCAATGTGCTCTGTTACAGAAAGCCAGTCTGTCTTATATCAATGTAATTGTAGATTCCTTTCTGATGTCAACCTCTTAAAAAAGACATGGGTGGCACTTCTGTCCTTTCCAGTGAGTGAGGGAACAGTTCTAGTCAGGCAAATTAGCCCTAGCCATGGTTATCCAGGCCTTTCTTTGAGTTTTGGACAGGCAGTAACAAGGTTCTGATTGGTGAAGACCAGCGCTGTGGATGTGCCATTTCAGGTTGTGTGATGGCTGGCATACAAGGTGTCAAATCACAAATGGAGCTCGTGTTCTTGGTCCTCAACTGCAGAGTGTAGCAGGGACAGCACAGAGGTGCCTAAACCTGTACAACACACGATGGTTGCTCCATTTAGCCTTAGCCTCTCCAGACTAAGGTTAAAACTTGTCTGTGTGAGAGCTGGTCTTAGTGGACTGACTCTAAACACAAAGAGTGTGTAAGAGTTAAGCTGTGGTTGGAAATGTTGGCTTTCTGATACTACAGCTTGTGACTTCTCAGTAAAGGATGGCAGAGAAATACTGAAGAAACAGTTTACATGTAGCTTACAGAGGGGAAATGTGCTACAGGCAAATTACTAACAAGTCCTTTTTTTCCTGTATTTTTACATGCTATACCTAGTGTTCTACATTATACCACTGAAATCAATACAGTGAGATACCACTTGATTGTCAGGAAGGGAGACATCAGTAGTGATAGGTAGGTAATTGTCTTGAAGTAACACATTTTAAAAAAAAGTCCTTGACAGCATTGTGCTTCAAGTTTTCTGCATGAACTGTTAGAAAACACAAAAAGATTGAGCCTGTTGCTACAAGTGAAGGCTGGAATTCACAGGGAAATGCAATCTCATCACTAGCACTGAAGCTAAGTTAGTATGAGATAACCAGTCACTGACTGCTGCCATATAGTTAAATTGGTTAATGCTGTTCAGAGGAAAATTTAGGATATACATAGGAAAATATTTTCAGTCCTGAGTACTGATAATATTTTAAAAATGAATGCTTTTGTGAGAAAGAGTAACAGCTTTGTATGATGAAGGAATGAATACCTCAGAATAAGAGCAATTGAAAAAGCAGTGAAAAAATTCAGGTGTATTTGTGTGTAAACATGCAACTAAGAGATGTAGAAAGGAATGTAGGATTTTTTACATGAAATTGTATAGAGCATAAAGTAAAAAACAGAACGAAAGAGAACAAAGGAGAATATTGTCTTTTGGTAATAATTTCTAATTGCTGAGACAATATACTATATGTATATGTATATGTATATGTATATGTATATGGTATAGCTTTCATCAGCTACAAAACTAAATAGTTTATATCTGGAGTGAAGAAGTACCTAGGAAACTTATGCCTTCACAAAAAAATTAAAAGAAACAGTAATAATTTGTATTAGCAAATTCATGTGGCAACTTCATATACGGTAGAAAGATACAGGAAAAGATCTTTGCCCCATATGTTTCACTGCCTTTGGTGATCTACTTCGTATTGTATGTTTCTGGTCTCATTGATCTATCTTCTCTTCTTTTGGTACCCTACTATTTATTTACCATTCTTTATGATTTGTTAACAGTTCTTCCTTTCTTTTATTTCCTTTTGCTCTTTTTGTACTTTGCCATTGCCAAACTCACATTCATATATTTTCCTTTTTTTTTCTGCTCCCTTTAGCATTACCTGTTGTATTTAAAAGTTGTCCAGCATCAGTCTGTCAAAATAATCCCTTTTAAGAGTTATTGTAGGAGGAGGTTAATGGCCTAAAAATACTTTTCTCAATTTATACTATCACTCAACTATATAACAAATCAAATTCTGCCAAAAATCCAAAGTGACAGAGTTCCTTTTCCTCTTGTGCCACCGACATGGCATAATAAGTGCTTTGCAATGAGATTTTAGCAAATAAAAATGATGGTGGTCATGCATAATCAAGGCCAATTTGTCAGTATTGAGACTCCTCCATAGTGCCAATAGCACTGGAAGCTTACTTTAAGAGATAAGCCAGAGACATATGAAGCCTAGCGTGGGAGCATTTCCTTCACTAATCTTTGAAGCATTCTTTTTAGAGCCAAGGCATCAATGTAGAAATTGCCATTATTACTTGAAATTCTGTTATGAATATTTGTAATCAAACTTTATCTTCCAAGAACAGAGCTTGGTACATATTGTGATTTCTTTTTCTGTGATTTTTTGTTCTCTCACTCACATTTCCCAGACTGAGTAGGGGCATATTGCCTTGCTGGTGTATAAAAGTAAGGAAAAATGTGTAGATCTTCCCCAGAATCAGAAATCCGAAAAGATAAAAGAAAATGACAGAAAAGCGTTACTGGTAAGAGATGTAACATACACGCCAAACTATTTGCATAAGCATAGACTAGTGCTCCCTCATTCTTTAATTCATCATTGTCTACTCACTTCTTTTTCACTTTCATGTCTCTCTTCTTTTGCCTTTCCTTTTTTCTGTAAGTGGGGCCACTTGTCATTCATTCTGTAAGGGTTTACTTAAATGTATTTTGTCTATAGTTAATTAACCAGTGGGAGAATCCTCTTGAAGTGTTCTACATACTCAAGATTGGGTTCAAGTCACATCATCATCAGTATATCTTGAGAGATACAAACTTTGCATATTTCAGTGCCTTTTTTGAATAGATCCTTTATGAAACTACTTGCTAGTATTTCCTCCAGAGTTATAGTTCTTTATATATTACTTGAATTTTATTATATAACTGTGACAATCAGTATCAACTAAGATAATAATTAATTCACCAATCAGAAAAGGGATTAAAATTTTTACTATCCTGATAATTTGTATGCAGTCCTTAATCATATGAATAACTGTATTTCAGAAATGCTTATAATTTCATATATCACTCATTATTGCCTGATAAGCTTAATTCAACAGGAGTAATTAATAAATTACTCCTAATGCATTGGATATGATGAAAAATTCTCAGATTATGTTGATATTCTCCTCCTAGCTTTTTCTTATCAACTTCATGCTGTAAATTGCATACATATCAACATGTAACATGTTGATATAGAAAATATATCTAGGTTCTTTTAAACTAAATTTTTGAAAAACAGTAGTGTGGACTTGTATAATCTTTGGATGTGTTAAGTGCGCTGTTCCCCCATAAGCTGACAAGTGGGTAATACAAGCTTTGAGAGAAGGGTAGAATCACAGCACCTGCAGAATTTGCTTTCTAAATAATTTACTAAATTATTTTACAATTCTATGGTAATCAATAACTTAAGACTAGAGATTGGGCTATTAGCCCATATGCTGTCCAATGCATTTACTACTTACAGAATCACTGGAATGTGTTCAACATGTCTTAATTGTTTCTTTAATGTTATATTTATGCATACCTTATTACAAGTTTAAATGTGCATCACTGATAATATACCTACTTTATACAGGCTTAGATGACCATTAATGTCTGGAAATACAGCAATACATTCACAGTAACCAACCATATCCCTTGAAGTGATTCTATATTTACTGCATTCCATATGTCATTTTGAAAAAAGCTGTCTTATAGTGCCTTTCCTAGTTCTGGGAAAGCTCTTCAAATGTTGTCTAAGCTATGGTGTAAAGTTGTTTGCAAATTGTTGGCAGCTCAGGGTTTGTAGAGCACTTGGTGTACTCAGGAATGACCTGGTAGTTGCTGTCTCTGATCTCCTGCAGTGTTTTAAGTGTCAAGCTGTCCTTTTGCTGCCTTGTCTCCTTTAAATCTTGTTCCACTGTGTTTCTTTTCCCTAGTGTTTGCATCTGAATTTATTTAGTGTTGTCCAGGGCATGTCTCACCATCCAGAGGCAAATATGGTTAGGTATATTGGTATCACAGCCTATGACTGGGGACAACCCTTGCTACTGACAGAAATAGTAGGAGCAGGTACAGACAGGGCAGAAGAGGAAGCTGTGAATGACAAGGTGCTATTCTTAGTGCCTGAGTTAGGAATTTATGGTGGCTGTATTCAGCACTGCTGAGGCCACACCTCGAGTGCTGTGTCCAGTTCTGGGCCCTCAGGGCAAGAAAGGCACTGAGGGGCTGGAGTGAGCCCAGAGAAGGGCAATGGAGCTGGGGAAGGGTCTGGAGCACCAGGGCTGTGAGGGCAGGTGAGGGAGCTGGGGGTGTTTATCCTGAGAAAAGGGGGGTCAGGGATGACCTTATCACTCTCTACAGCTGCCTGGAAGGAGGCTGTGTCCAGGTGGAGGTCAGCCCTTCTCCCAACCAACCAGTGACAGGATGAGAAGACATGGTCTCAATCTGTGCTGAGGTTGGTTCATCTTGCTGTATAAGGGTTATAGAGTGGCAAAAAAAACCACAGCAACAAGGCACTCTCTTACTTGGTGCAAGAAAGAGCAGTTTATTGAAGGAAGCCATGGCTTTAAATAAGACAGTTTGTGAAAAACAAGTTAGAGAAAGTTCATTGGTCAGAGAAAGAGACACCTCTTGTCCTCTTGTCCCTGGTTTTCCCACGGATCCAGCAGGTGTTTATCTCTTGTTATGATTCTTTCTCTTGTGTTTACAGTAGAGAAAAGCCTCTAACCTGGGAAAACTCCTGGCTGGAGCTGAGAAAGTTTCACAGCCTGTGAAAAAGATGCAGAACCTGAGAAAAGGCCTGGCTGAAATGTGCCTAGGCCTTCAGCAGTGTCCACAGGTTCAGACTGGACATCAGGCATAGAAAGGGTTATTAAATATTGGGATTACTGCCCAGGGAGATTCCACTATTCCTGGAGGTGTTCAAGAAATAACTGGAAATGGCACTTAATGCTTGTGACACTTAGTGGTAGTCAGTCAAAGATTGGACTTGATGATCTTAAAGGTATTTTCCAACTGATTCTGTGATTCTAACTGATTCTGTGATTCTGGGATTATGTGAAACTAGTACCTCACATACAGATGAGCTATTGACGGTGTGGTGGTGGGATCTTGTCCCCTGGGAAGCAGCAGTTCCTGGCTTCTGCTGAGTTCCTTCCAGCAAGTTCAACCACTGAGTTAGAAAAGAAAAACACAATCTGACATATAATCCTTGACAAATTGCTGACCCTTGTATCTGAGGAATGACAGGAAACTATTATCTGTGTTCACAGAATTCTTTTCTCTGTAAGCAGCAATTCTTTGTCCTCAGCCTTAAGAAAAAAAGTCTGTTGGAGATAGAAAGTTCAGTCTCATTTCTGTGTGTAAGAAGTCCCTTTTACAGAAAATTGAATTCAGCCATGTCTGGAGTGAATGTAATGATTGTTTAAAAATGTGAGGTCTTAAATTATATCCAGCTGATTCTGTAGGGGGTGCAGGATTTGTCGGCTTTTGCAGGCAGGAAGAAGTTAATTATTCAATCTGGATCCAGATCAGAATAAAGTTTATTGGCTCATACATTGTAAACTTGTTGTATATCTAATATGGTAACTGATACACTTTTTTTTTTTTTTTTTTCACTTGTGAGCTGCTTCTATTGTGCAATGCAGTAAGAATGTATTTTCCCAGACAGCTCAAGAAACAACTTTTTACCTGTTCATTACTCAATTACACTTTTCTTGAGAAAAGGAATGTACGCTAACATAATATTCCAATATTTACTGAAAAAAAAAAAATCTAAGTAGAAGCTTTTCAGGTCATGGTTTAGAATTTCTTGGTTCTGCTTTTTTTGCCCCTCAAAAAGGTCAGGGTCAACATGACCAGTATGTTTTCATTGTTCAAATTTGTAGTAATGTGATGTTATCTTGGTGGTGTGATTATCCTGAAGAATCACAGCTGGATTTTTGTCATATTAAGGGCTGGCAGATTTGGTTCCTGAACCATGAAGAGAAACTTACTGATGAACATCTAGACCAGCTAATGAGTGTTTTATGAGTGTAAAGTAGGGTAAGGATGTTCTCTGTGGAATTAAATCTTAGCCACTACTAAAAAGTTAAACAAAAGTATGATTTTGTATTAATCCTAATTCTGATTTTATTTAAGTAAAGAGGTATTTGCTGTTGAGTTCAATAACAGCTGGACTGGACTCCATTGTTGAATTTGGCTCAATTAACCTGATCTTTGCTAATCCCTCTTATTTATATGGAACCTAAGGTAGCAATATCATGAATGAGCAAAAATTCTAACGAAAATACTCAAGAGAATGAATTTTCATAAGAATTATCTTAATTCATCTCTAACTTCAAATTTGACATAATACACAGTTTAAAAGATTTTAGGGGTTATAGCCCATACTTAGAGTGATGTTAGTATTTCCTTCTAAATTTACTTCAGGGAGGATGAAGTTGACTTACAAAAAAGAATGGAAATAAATCTGTCACTGTGCTTTTTCTGAGTACCACAAATTGATACTCAGAAATTAATAAGAAGAAAATACTGATTTTTAGTTAAAACAGGCAAGACATTTTGAGTTATTTAAAGAAAAATAGCATCATTGTGAAAGTATCTTGAACTATTCAGAAACTTTATAAAATATTGGTACAAAAGTAAAGTTATTTCAAGATACAATGATATTGTTTTTTCCTTTTCATATGTTGTTATGGTTAACTGAGGAGAAAAAGTTTTCTAGGATACGTATAGCCTGTATTAGGTAAAGGAGTCATTATTTCAGTGGGAACTTTCTTAAGCTGTATAAAACTTGATACTGTTAATGCAGTATGTCTGTGTTGAATGACTTTGATCTATTTGTGCCTGTTTATAGAACTTTTTTTTTTTTTTTTGGTAGATGAGTCCAAGATGCAGACATAAAGATGTAACCTCTGGCAGACAGAATTGCTTTTCTGCAATGGAAATTAATTTGTTTTGTGAACAAAAAATGTAATACCCAAATAATGTTTTGTATGTTTTAATGTATAAAAGTAGAAGCTAAGGGGAATTCTGTACTCACTGAAGTTAAATTTTTTCCCATTGTCTTCTAGAAGATCAGTTTTCAACCTCGGTTTTCCAAAAATGGACTATACAGGTGAGTAAATGTAATCTAGCCAAACTGTAAAGAAATGTCACAGTAATAGAGGTCCTCTACATTTTCAGCCTTTAATGGTACATTTTTTGCAATGTGTATATTTTCACTTACAGGTGGTTTTTGGAACATGGATGCCCATACTAGCATTAATTTCTTTATGAAATGAAGCTACAATGTAGTGGTGAAAGACAGGATGCTATCTGCTTCACTGACTGACACACAGCTTGAAAGGAAGGGAAGCACAGTGAATCCACTTCCTATTTGAATCAAAACCTAGTTCTAAAAAAAGAATCACTGATAATAACAACAAAGCAAGTTATGTGAAAACGGTATCAAGGTAAAAAGGAGGAAAACACAAGTAAGATTATTAGAGATACAGAGGACATTGTGCCTCTGTCAATGATATTGGGGTATATATACTCTGTGTGTGTATATATATATATATATATATATATATATATATATGCATATATACTGTATAAATTTTAGCTGCAAGAAAAAGGAAATTTATCTTTTATTGTTTACCTTACACAAATAATGCTTCAAATAAATTGCTTTAAGCAATAGGTTTTTTTAAAACACCACGAAGTTTCAACCTTTAACCTTCTCTATTTCTTACACCAGGAACTCTAGGGTTTTTCTTGTTTTTTTTTGTTATATTGGTACAATGGGCATATAACTCATTCTTCTGTGAAGCCAAACATATTTCTCTAATTATCCTGAATGTGTTATATTATCTAGCTCACTTCTTTGGATTCTTACTAATGATAGTATTTGCTGACTTTCCAAAGGTATATTAGGTAACCATTTTAGGTATAGTAAGAATTGTGTTGTCTAATGTAGGTATAGGAAATTCTTCATAACCCATAACACCAGGAGGAGTTTGGATAATTTTATCATACTAGATGTTGATTGTGGTATACTAGTTTGACTAGTAGAGTCAAACTCTGCACCATTCCCCTCAGATACATGTTTGTTAAAGCTTTTACTAGGCAGTCTATATTTCCTAGACAATGGTCAACATCTAAGCAAGGCCTTGCATTTAAATAAAGGGTTTGAATTTGTGACCCAGACTGTATAAATTTACTGACTCCAGACTTTTCAGAATCTGTAAAATTTTCATTTTTTTGGGACATCTGTTATTTTGCTAAGCCTGATCATCAAGCAAAGCCCTTTGTGTTCTCCACTAACCACGATTAGCCATCTGGCAGCTATCTGTAGATTTAGTTTCCCAAACTGTAATTTCTTTCCAGTACTGAACCTAGGCAGATGACCAGGGGCCTCCATTGGCGTCTGCCTTTCTGTTATTTTTAAAAATTACTTCCAGTATTTCTGCCCAGTACTTAGCACCCTTGTTTACTTTAGAGTATTTCCAGCAGATGGAGAAGAATGTTCCATTTTCTTCACATTCAGCACATTTCCAAAGAATGACAATTTTTTTTTTTTTTTTTTTTTTTTTTAGAGCTATAATGTAACAAGATACCACTGGAATAATATGTTTCCAAAGGGTTTCTTTCATGGCTGCACTTCTTGGAGATCTCTTAGGTGCCATTGTTATCTTGCTTTGTGTTGCTTTGACTGTGGCAGAAAAGCAGAAGTATAGTCTGTAGAATGAATCTGCTCTAAAGAAGTTCTCCAGGTCTTCTCCCCTGCTTTGCACTGCTCTGTATTCATGCTAACCGTGGCAGACAGTTACAACTGAGAAAACAAACAGCTGCTTCAGATTACAGGAAGAGCAAAGCAGTGCTCAATTCCAAGATAAGAATTGTTAGAAAAGTGAAAAACTCCACTGCAATATTATCTGTAGTTTTTCTCCTGGTTTGGAAGAGTGCCATATTTGCATATTATGGAGGCTTGTAGAAGCTTTGAGTCATAAAGACAAACACAACAGTTTTGGTAGTTTTTACTTATAAAACAATGATTTTAGAAGCCAATGACATGGCTTCTCCAGCCTCTATTCAATATACAGGGTTTATATTCTAAATATATTGATCAATACCAGTACAAGACTGGAAAGCACACACTCTTCATGCACTTAGCAGTGTTGGGAAACCACTGAAGCTAAGGTGAACTTATGCTGATGTGGTTTACTTTTAAGGGTTATGAGGATGGTGCTTTACTCTATCTGTGTAATGTGTTGTCAGAAAGAAAAAAATCTGGTGCTTTCTACTTGTATATTTTGTGTCTGACTCTCAAGTTTTACCAAGACAGTATTTGCAGCAGACAGTCTACTACATTTCCACTGAAACAATTCAATTCCAAGCCCAGGAAATACAAATAAGAAATGAAATAGAAACATTGATCTAAACTTTGTGGTTAAATAATTATTGGTAGCAAGAATTGATATTTCCAATTCCCATTTTATTAATCTGCTGATTCATCTAAATCAGGCCTTAAATCAGTTTTGAATTTACTGAAGTCAGTGTAGTTTAGAAAGCTGTCATAGAGGTTTCTGAAATGTTTCAATCTTATATTAAGAAAGGCTGTGGACAGTGTAGCTGCATTATCGGAGTCTCTGTATGAATAAAAAAAAATATGCAGGACATAGAACACAAATAACATTGGTAGGAAGAGTCCAGGGAGGGATCATGGGCGTAGGTTACGGTTTCTGATCTTTCCAGGCTGCAACATAGGCAGAAGCTGTGTCAGACTGTATTCTGGAAGAGTGGGTGTAGAAAGTTGTTCAGTGGTCAACGAGCTCATGATTTGGCAGGTGAATTCCCCCTTCAAAACATGCTCATAGACTGTAGCTCCTGGCATCTTGCCTACTTTTCTGGTTTGGAATGGGAGGAGTGAATTTCCATGTATAAAAGTACTTTTGTCTACAATTCACCTCAAATAGTTGTTGAGCAGCTGCCACACTTTCTAGCTGGCTTAAGCCTCAAACCCTATGACAGAGAAACTTTTTTTTTATTTTTCTAAAGCACTTGGGAACATAAATATATTTTTTTTTGTGATTTAAAAAAAAATAAACATTTGGACTACATTGGAAATACTGTTCAGACACAAATTGGATTTTCTTTTAAAGAAGCCAAAAAATATTTGGGGAGAAACATATTTGTATTTCTGTTTTCACTTTCTGTATTAAATCATTCAAAGCTTGTGCATGCTGATTACAGCATTTCCTCTTCTTGTAATGTTCTTCTCTAAGAGAAACACTTATATAAGCATTACAGCAAACAGGTCTAGCATGTATTTAATTTTTGTCTTCAACTCAGGAGTGTAAATAAACCTTAAAAAGATTGTAAAATTGTAAAACAAAAGTTTTAAATTACTAACAAAACATGAAGAATTTATACACAGTATATCTTGGGGCTCTTGTGACATGAGACGTAAAGGGTTCTGAAAGTCCTGCTGCACTTACCTACTGGTATATTACAGTGCAATTGCAACCCAGAGCTCTATAAATATTGTTTTAGAATTGACTGGAACATCTGAAGCTAAGTCATTGCTGGAGTTTAACTGGCTCCATGTTCCTCTACATCATTTTACACTAGCATATGCAAGAATTCCAACAGCTGTACTTTTCAACTGGCCTTGCAACCTCCCATTTTAGACAATATGTTTGCATCTCATCTGGCTTCTAAAAATAGTAACAGGAATGAGGTGAGGAGTGAGAGATGCTTTGCAGGAAGACTAAAGAGCACTCTTCAAAATATTCTTTGAAAGAATGAAGCTAAAAAAGTGTGTATTTCTTAGTTTACACACATTGCTGACATGTTTGAAGGAGCACAGGCTGTTACCATTAATTTAAAATAGTTAATCGTTAATAAAGGAATCATGCATATGTGTTAATTATGCTTTATCCAGTGCTAAAATGCAGCCCCCTCCTAGGGTGAAACAGTAACTGTTCAAAAGGGCTTGTCAGCACTACAAGGATTCTGTGTGTCAGATAATCAGAGTGACTGATTAATGGATGACTTGAGAATACCACAGTTTTCAGTAATTAACTGAAAATGGGCATCATGCATGGCTGAATCAAGAAACCAACTAATATATCTTTGTTGTACCATCTTGACCAAAATAGTTTCATTTTTCCCCTTTTGTGTAGCCTGCTTATTTCAGTTATAAATTTGGGGATTACAGGGTCCATTTCTTGCAAAGTAAGAAGCGCAATGAGGTTAAATCTTCTCTGGAATGCCTAGGTGCTACTTTGATATGAGGGAATAAATTACAAACAGTTAAATAAGTAGTCACATCTTATGTATTAAAGATGCACTTTAGTGCAATTGGAGTCTAATGGAACAAGAATGAATAGCAAAAGATTTGCCTGCAGCTTGGGAGAGGATGAATGCAGTCTGAGACAATGCTGGCTTCTGCTACAAGCTGTATTTCCAGTTACACTGACTGCAGGGTGAAAGAATATTTTGCATAATGGAATTCGCCTTTTTTCTTCTGTATAAGCCAACCACAGGAACCACACCCTAAATGGTTGCTCTTTTATAAATCAGAGTACAGATTACTGTCATGTCCCCTGCTGCTCTGTGACATTGAGCTCTTTCATAAAAATATTTATTGCTTACTTTCCTAAATTTCTGCTAGACGCTATTAAAAGTACTCACTGGTGAGACCTTAATTTAAACTGGGTGAGTGTTCCCATAAAGTAAAAACTGTTAGCACAGTCCTGGCACTTTATGGCATAGCTGTATGATGCTAAACAGCTTGGGTGTATATAGAAAGCACTCTTGAGGTGGTGTGTGAGCCAGCTACGTTGGTGCTGGCCAGTATGAACAGGTGGTGTGAAAACCAGTGCCTGATCACAGCAGGTGGCCAGGAATCCACCAGAAGAGTGACTCTTAGGATGACAGTGGGAAGAGAAACAATAAGTTTCTCTGGTTCTGCCTGGAAAGAAGGTTCTCATTTTGAATATAGAAACAGAAACTTGATTCTAATGCTTGTTTCTTTGTATGCAGGAGGCATAACCCTGCTGATATTGAAAAATAATCAGACCAAGTCAGAGACGATGCTGCTTACCTCTCATCTGTCTTATTCAGATTTATTTGCTAGTCACTTTGGATCCATGCAATAGTTGCTCTCACAACTGCTGTGAATACCTCCCTCCCTGAAAATTCTTAATTTAACTCAAATCACATTGTGATGTTCACCTTGGAAACAGGGCATCATGTGGTTGTTCCTCAGTTCCTTCTTTCCCCCTTGCAAGAACTTTCCAGCATGCTTCTGTATGGACACCTGGGACTTAGAGCTCAACACATAGACATCCATTTTGTTGCTCTGCTGCTCTATTCTGTTAAGCTAGGCCCTACAATTTACTCTTTGCAGAAGTTGGGATGGGAAGTGTAAGCTTCAGAAAGCAAGTTCTGGTTTTAAATTAATGTAATCCATTGAAAATACAATTTAAAAAAGTGAATGTGATATACCATTTTTATAAAAAAAGTGACTTTTTTTTTCAGAGTACACAGCAGAAATTAACTGGTGATCTGCGACAGCCATTTGTGTTTTCCAAGAACTTCAACATTCAGCTGACACTCCTTTACCATTAAACAAAACAAAATAAAACAAAACTGCATCAAACTACCCCACATCACCAAATATTCATATTCAGTGTTTTCTTAGTCATTGTACAGACAAAACTACACAGTCTGGGAGATCTGCCCAGGAAGATTGGGTAATCAGTTTAAAAATGACAAACTGAAAGTTTTAGTCCAAAAATATAATACCTGAACAAATGCATGTCATTACAGTGAGGTGGTACACCACACTGCAACTAATTGCAGATGCTTGATGTTGTGACATGGTTGTTTTACTGAGTTCATGTTATAATTTCCAATAAATTCCAATCACTATTACTCTGTGCTGTTGGCATTGAGGCCTTACTACTCTTTATCCTACCATGCAGATAACAGCTTGAAGGATCAGTGCTCCAGATTTCAGGAGTCAAACATAAACAGAAGAAAGGAATACTCCCTTGCGAAATCCAAACTCTTGAAGAAATCCAAGTGCTTGTCTAATCAAAAATGTCATAGAATCACAGAATTGTTTAGGTTAGAAAAGACCCTAAGGTCATTGAGTCCAATCATTGACTCAGAACTACCAAGTCCACCACTAAACCATGTCATGAAGTACGACATCAAGGCTTCCTTTTAAATATCCTCAGGAATGGTGACCCACCACTTCCCTAGGCAGTCTGTGCCAATGCTTGACATCTCTTTCCATGAAGAAATTTTTCCTAGTATGCAATGTAAACATCCTGTGGTGCAGCTTGAAGTTTCCTCTTGTCCAATTGCTTGTTACTTTGGAGAAGAGGCCAACCCTCACCTGGCACAGCATCCTTTCAGGCAGCTGTAGAGAGCTATAAGGTCACCCTGACCCCCTTTTCTCAGGATAAACACCCCCAGCTCCCTCAGCTGCTCCTCACAGCCCTGGTGCTCCAGACCCTGCCCCAGCTCCGTTGCCCTTCTCTGGGCTCACTGCAGCCCCTCAGTGTCTTTCTTGCCCTGAGGGCCCAGAGCTGGACACAGCACTCGAGGTGTGGCCTCAGCAGTGCCCAGGACAGGGGGACAATCCCTGCCCTGCTCCTGCTGGCCACACCATTGCTGATCCAGGCCAGGATGCCATTGGCCTTCTTGGCCCCCTGGGCACACCCTGGCTCATGTTCAGCTGCTGGCACAGCACCCCCAGGTCCTTTCCAGCCACTCTGTCCCAGCCTGTGGCACTGCCTGGGGCTGTTGTGACCCAAGGGCAGGACCCAGCCCTGGGCCCTGTTGAACCTCACCCCACTGGCCTCAGCCATGATCCAGCCTGTGCAGATCCCTCTGCAGAACCTTCCTGCCCAACAGCAGATGAACATTCACTCTCTGTGTGATCTGCAAAGGGCCTGAGGGTGCACTCAATCCCCTCATCCAGATTGTTGATAAAGATATTGCTTGGAGGTGCCCCAGTACTGAGCTGTGGGGAATGGGGAACCCCACCCGTGACCGGCCACCAGCTGAATGTAACTCCTCTCACACCACTCTCTGGGCCTGGCCTTTCAGGCAGATTTTACCCAGGCAGTGAACAGGGCACCTGTCCAAGCCATGGGCTTCCAGCTTTTCCAGGAGAGTATCGTGGGAAATGGTGTCAAAAACTTTACAAAAGTCAGGTACACAGTATCCACAGCTTCTTCCTTGGGAGGTCAGGTGGTCAAGGAGGACCTGCCTTTTATAAATCTGTGCTGGCTAGGCCTGATCTCCTGGTTGTCCTGCAAGTGCATGTGATGACACTTATGATGATCTATTCCATGATCTTCCCAGCATCAAGGTGAGGTTGATAGAGCTGTAGTTTCCCACGTCCTCTTTCAGCTTGTCTTGTATTTGGGCATCGTATTTGCTGACCTCCTGTTAACAGGAACCAGCCTTGTTAGCCAGGATTGCTGATAAGTGACAGAAAGTGGCTTGGTGAGCTCTTTTGGCAGATCCCTCAGTACCCTTGGGTGGATTTTATCTAATCCCATAAACTTGTGGGGTGTCAGGTAATTGATTATGTCCCCTTGGATTAAAGGGGCTTCATTCTTCTCCCCATCCCCATCCTCCAACTTGGTAGGCTAGGCAGAGAAAAACTGGTATTGCTATTAAAGATGGAGACAAATATGGCATTAAGTACCCCATCTGTTTTCTCCTTTGCCACAATATTTCTCCCCATATGCAGTAAAGGATGGAGATTATCCTTACCTCTCCTTTTGTTGCTGATATATTTATAGAAACATTTTTTACTGCCTTTTATAGCAGTAGGCATATTAAACTCTCGTTGAGCTTTGGCCTTCTCTAGAATGTTTTCCTCTGTAAAAATTCTCTGTTGAGCTGAGACATGATTTCTCTTATTTAAATGTATTTTAAAATAGCTTGAAAGGCAATTTTTCAGACTAAATGTAGGTTTGAAATTGTTGGCAGACATGATTGAGAGGAAGTAGTTCACACCTGTGGTCGCATTTCTTCGAAGATCTCTTTATTTAGAGAATATTTTGACAGAAATCTCAGACATCTCCTAGGCCCAGACAGCTGAGGAATTTAATTTTTTATTTGGAATAAAAAAAATCAACTTGGCTGCCGATGTAATATTGCTACTTAGTTAAATAATACAACGTGATTATGCATAGCAACCAGCAGATATCCCTTGTTCCTCCCCCCAAACTGTTGTCTGGAATGCAGAATTTGTCACGCTCTTGCAGATTGCAATGTAGCAGAAATGCATATGAATTAATGTTTTGACAAAATTGAGAAGTTACGAGGAGGCAACTAAAGCTTCTACTGGTGTAAGCGTATATTGAAAGAAAACCATAAACAAGTGATATCTAGTGCAGAGACAAAAGTTCATGTTTTAAATTAGAATAGTTTAAGTCATCACTTGAAGCAATTCATGCTTGTTAGTTTGAACTGTCCCAATTGTTGTGTTTAGCCCAAAATTTGCATTAATAAACTTGTGTTTTGGAGTTAGAATATTAAACAAGGGAGTTTGCTAATGTGGATTTTATTTTCATATCATTTAGTTGGCACAGTAACACAATAGAATTTTCAAATCAGCCTGTTGCCTAAAGCAGAGTGTGTCAGTAAGAGCTGAACTCATCCTATAGTTTTCCAGTGGCTTCTGTGGTTTGAATTGATGATTTACCTTCAGCTCACAGAAGCCAGTTTTAAGCACTGGCCTTTTTAATCTTAAAGGCAATTTAAAGAACGCATAAACTTGTGATTTAGATTTTACTGTAAGAGTTTTCCATTTGGTACAAATGGAGAACATGGCAACCTCATCATGCCCTTATCACTTTGATATAGTGAACCTGTGAACCTGAATACAGCTGTGCATTCTCAAGTGCTGTTCATCTTTTTTTTTGGGTGAAAATGACATGCTGAGGTGCTTACCAAAGGGTGCTGCCCAAGAGAGGTCGTGCTGACTGCAATTACCATGTCTGGTGTCCTTTCATGGGTGGTACTACAAGGCAGCAGCATTTAGATTTGGATCAGCTAGGGAATGTGAAACAAGACCATACATTGTGATGATGATGAATGTTGTGTTATGTTATGGGTTCAGTTACAGTTCACAAAACCTGTCAGGAGAGCAGCTGGAACATACTCTTTATGGATTAGTTTGTTGAAACTCTTTTCTGTAGTTTGGAAGGGCAGAGTGGTACTGTGACTCCAAAACTTCTGCCTATTCTCTTCCATCATCTAAGGAGATTACGGAGATGAGAGGACAAGGAGGATCAAGGAGACAAAAAGCTAGTCTCAGCTGGCAGCTCTGTGCCTTTCCTAGCCCGGAGAGTAATCACACAAAGTAATTGCCAAGAGAAGGTTATCCTTAGTTTTTCTGAAGATTCTGGCTGTTTCAAGTCCTTTCCCACTGCTCTGAAGTTGTGATTCAGGGCTCAGATTCCCAGTGTCCTGAGTGAACTGTCCATAGCCATGAGTAATATTGCTTTCCAGTCTGCCAGTGACAGCACTGTGACTGCTATGTATTCCCCAGTGAAAGCCTTGCAGCTGAGCTGGCCAAGGTGGCTTTTGGTCAAGAATAAGCATAAGCCAGTGGCCAGGCTCTGCTGTCAGACTCTGACTCTTTGTACTGTACCCTGAGAAAAAATTATTTATCATGTTTGCATTTTAGCCCTTTAATTGCTCCTTGCATTCCTCCATCTGATTGTCATAAATACAGAACCCTCAAAGCAAGTCCCTGTAAGGAGAGAATATATAAGCCACATTTTGGATGTTTAACACCTGAGCACTGAAGTTAGTCCCCACTGCCATAGTTCTAAGAAACCACTATTGGAAATTCAGTGTCTAATCTTTCTGCCTTAGTTTCTTCATATGTGACACTGGGCTAATACTGTTTACTAACCTACTGGGAAGTTTGCAGTGATGGAATGATTACTTTTTTGTTAAGTGCTAAATTTCATTAGAACATATAAATATATCCTCCAGTTGGCTACAACGTGTCTATGGATTTGAGTAACCAGTTGCTATCATCACAGGAAAAATAAAACCTCTGTGAAAGCAGACTATCTTCCTGTCTGCCACCTTACCAGAAAACACCAGAAGCATGCAGAAACCAGTACTTGCCTTTTTTATTTGCATAAAGAACATATCCTGATTCCTGCCAGTTTTACAGTCTTCTTTTTACCTTTGTCTGACATGTGCTGATCTTACATTTATGAAAATAACATTGAAAACTAGTGTTGATAGATCCGACAAATGAAATGAAATTTTATTTGTGAAAAATAATTTAGAAGAGTATTTCTTTCTGTTGCGTGTAATAATTGCCTCAGTTAAGAAGGTGGTGACTGAATTAAGAACTACTCCAGTAAAGGAGTAATATTGCTGAAAGCCTGACACATTGATTTTTGCATTTCTGAAACTAAGGAGTATGAGGTCTGCATCAAGAACAGTATTGGAGGGGCTTTAGCTGTGCTTTTAAGGTGCCTATAAATGCAGCATTTGATTAACTGTACATTAGGTATATGCAGTAGTGAAAACAATAAAATCCTGATGTAAATTTATCTGGCATAAAAACAACAGAACAGAAGGCAATAGAAACACAGTAAGAGCACAAATTGTTCTTCTCGGCCTATGCCCCTGAGAACTCATTACATGGAAATTACCATGTGTATGAATTTTAATGAACCCTCTTTTGGATGTGATTTTGTGTTTCATGAAGAAACCTAAGCAGTGACAAATCAGAGGCAGTTTTCCCAAGACGTATCTTGAAACCTTCCAAAAAAATGTAGGATGGCAAATTTATTTACAGGAAAATTGGTCTTTTCAAAATATTTAGCTGAGAGAGAAAAACTACAGAGGCTATAACAAACTTCAAGTGGTTTCTTCTGTAATTTTAGGACATTATGGAAAAATGCCTCAAATCAACAATGGGAGGAAAATCTTTTTAAGATCACAACATAGTTAACTGTGGAAAAAGCACTAGACACTGCAACAGAGAGGTCATAGCACAAAAATATTTTTAGAGTTTCAAGTATTAGAATTTTCAAAAGCATCGAACTTCTTTCTGATAAACTCCATACACAGGATGTCTCTTTGGATCAATGGCTGGAGAATGAATGAATCTTTAAGAAGCTCCAGACTTCTAGATCTAAAAAACTTACATCTCTTGGGTGCAAGGATTAGACAGAAGAGGTGGCAGAGCCTCTCTCTGGGTTCACAGAATTATTTAACAGTTTGGTTATCTAATATTATTTGGTTCTTGCTAATAAATCTGTGCTTACTTCTAAGAGTCTACTGCAAGAATCAATTAAAAAATACTACAAGATTGGTGAATTTTAGAAACCAAAAGTGCAGTCTTTACATCTCTATTGTATAACCAGCATTTCTGGTCAGATTTTGTATTTTTTCATTCCTCAGAGTATATTTACTCTCAACTTCTTACGTGAAAGATACAATTAAGTACAGCACTGTAGGAGAGTCTCCTTCCACAGCCTTCAGTGTGTATGCAAAGCTATTTTCAGCTCGGTTGACAAGCTGAAAGTATAGCTGAAGTTTGTGGCACTGTGTGTGAGAAGGGGATCTGCTTCTCCTGACCCTTCTCCTCTGTTCTACTCTTACCAACTAATCTTCCTGATGTAATCTCAACAAGAAAGACAGTGACTGTGGGGTCTTTTCTAGTGGTGATGATGGCTGCTGAGACACACTGGGACAGTTGGACCAAGCCTTTTCTTAGTGCATTGCTGCATTCAGACAGTTTCAGTCTGCTCCTGTGTGATAAAAGGAACTCTGCCACATTTTTCTTCCAAAGGGTGGGATTCCATACACTGAGCATAGAAACCTGTACAGGAAGGCACATGTGTGTAGAGTCAGATAATACTCTTAAGGCAGGTATGAACATACTCCTGACTCTGCAGGTTCTTGTGGTGGTTGCAGAGCCACAGAAGGTCATGCCATGATGCCAAGTACCCCAAAGCATCACAAACAGTGAGATGGAAAAGGAAACTTAAGTACAGAAGGCTGTACCATGTAAGTGAGCAGAGATGCTGGAACAGATGACCCATGGTGGTTCTTTCCAACCTGACAATTCAGTGATTCTGTGATTGTGTGACCTTACTAAGCTCAGTAGCCACTGCATCAGGCAGGCTCTTGTCAGTGTCGGCTGTCTGTGAGGAAAAGTTGGACTTTAGGATCCTGACACGCATGGGGTTAATTTTTTGGCTCTATGTCAACTGCTTTACATCAAGTACTCCTCTGTGCCCTTGTCTGAGGTAACTCTGAGGCTGGACACTGGACAAACTGGTCTAAACTGCCTCCGTTATAAAGGTGAGCTTTTGTACAAACAGAGCCAGCACAGAATATTAGGAATTTCCTATGATCCTTTGAATCCTCAGAAAACCCCATGAAAATAATAAGAAAAAAAAATTCTACCTTTAAAGTACAAAGGTAAATAATGTATACTTGCAGTATTTCTCCTAAATCATTATGAAGATGCTGGTGCAGAGGAAGAGGTGTGATAAGCCATGATGACAGTATGATCACATGAGGTCTTAAAGCCCTCTTATAATTGTTTGAAAAGCTGATATGCTTTTATGTCCCAAAGTGGTAGCTGTGATGATTCTGGCGTTTTGCAGGGGAAAAATATATGGATTGTGCAGACAATCCTTTGGTGATGGTAGCAGAATACAATCTATTAAGTGATGAGGGGACAGACCTCCAACTTTGGCATTGGTAGAGGTATTTAAAATGCTTTATTAGGACTGAATTTTAGAGGATATAGCTTCCTCTGTAGGTATTTATAAAAGAAAATTAGCCTGCTCTTCAGATATTTTGCTCAGCAATACAACATTGAAAGATCATCATAGTGGTGCGTGATCCTTTGTTTTACATGTGAATGTTTTGCCCTGTTTTAAATAATGGGCTAAGGCTAATCACCTGCACAGTTTACTGGAAGAGTGAACCAGTCCATTCAGTATCAATGTATAAACAAATTGTCCACTGGAATAAAGATTGCTTTTAAAAGCATTTTGAAATTATATTTTAAGAATGGTATAAGGAATGTAGGGCCTATGCCAGTGAAGAGATACATTTTGTTTTGTTCAGAAAATATATCCTTTGTGTGTATGTATTTTCTTAGCTCCCTGTGCCAAGATGAACTCCCCAGACACCTGAATACTTCACACTCTATGAATAAACACTCAACTGGTGTCAGAGAAGAATGTGTCAGGATTATTTAATCACTAGACAGAGGGAAAAAAAAAAAATCTCTGTCATGACCTACCGACCAGACATTTCTTGGCAATTGCTAATCAACAATGTTAGCTTTTTATTGTCTCTCCTGCCATTATCTTCCAGGAAAGGTCCGAGCAAAAGGTCAGAGTAGCTTAAGTAAGTATTGGTTCATTTGTTATCTTTCATGCAGTATGCTGCAGTCAACAGTCTGCTCTCCATTGAAGGTGAAATACTTCACCTTAATTTGTTCCTTTACTGTAGGATTTGGCAACCAAACTCAAAAGATAAGAATACTTCCTGGTGGGAACGATTTTAAGAATAATTTTTAATGCTTTCTATGTGCATTAGTTTTTGAAAGACCTATATTTGATAAATCACAAACTACTTCCTTATTGGCAATCTACAGAAGAAACACATTAGAAAAGTGACCTGAATCTTAACTCAAATTACCAGCTCCTGTGACTGTCTCTGTTCAGGTAAGAACTGTATTCTATGCTTGCCTTTGAACCGGCAATTGGATTTGTATTCCTTTCTTGGGTTGCAGACTCCCAGAAAAAAAAAAAAAAAAAAAATTAATTCCTAGAAGAAGATGAGGAAAAAAGGGATAAATGATAGGAAAAATTCACCTAGCACCTGTCTTATGTCACACGAATATATTGTGTAGACAGTGGTAATGTGTATGGTAACAAATGACTGTACCTGAAATTCTACATTTTTAAAGTAATTTAATTTGAAGGACAGTGTTATTGTCGATCACAAATTGTTCATTATTCAGCTTTGTTCATGCTGCCTTAATAAAGCGCTGCTGAACAGGAAAACCAGAAATCTGATTGCTTCCTTTCTGGGAATGGAAGTGTCTAGCCTAAGGCATGGGGGAATTTCTCTCCCTTTCTCTCTTGCTGTAATACTGGAAACATTTGCAATTTGTTCAAGCCTCTATGGGAAGCCGACACAGACTGCTGTCTTTCTCTCCCGCACAGAACAGTGGCTGGCAAACAAATAAGTGCCACCACAGCTTTCATTGTTGCCATTAGGCAGCCCAGGGCTCCTGGATCCCGGACATGCAGGGTAATGCAAGAAATGAGAGAGAGTCACCTCCTCTCTCAAATTCAGCAGTAGTAATGAGGATCTCCTTCTATTCAGGAAAAACCAGAGTTATATCATGTGACCAGCCTATTTTGAGGCATCCCAGGTAAAGGCTTGGTTTCCATGCCCACTGAAAAGGGCATGGAGGTACAAATGTTTGACCTTAGTAGGATTTCCTTGCTGTGGAAACTTTTGGTCTTCCCTCTCTTCCGCATGTTATACCCATTCCCAAGCAGTTTGTTGAACTAAAGATAATTAACCTCTGCCAGAATGGTTACTTTAGGCTTTCATTTTGTGAAGACAAGCCTCATTCTTGTCATGGCCAGAACTGTAGGAATTAGATTTCCCTTCTCTTCTGTGCAGTCTGCAGCAAAACCATCTTCTTTGTGGTAGTGGAATAAAGTCTGCACTGAAGCTTTAATGTTGCTAGGAAATAACTTATGAACAATTTGTCTGTTGTATGAGACCACACAGACAGGTACAAAGTGGCGTAAGTCAGGACTTGCAATAGGTGGAGTTTCAAGCAAAGAAACTCAGGGGCTCTGTAGAGAAGAGAGAGCTCAGCCAGCAACCTCAAGAAGCAAATACCAGTCTGCTATACTGCAGGAGAGATTCTGGACTTTTCAGTGAGGCTGGCCTGGACAGGACTGGTCAGGTGCAAAGACAGAGCATGCCAGAACTGATTTTCTGGTTTTTCCTTTCATGCGTCCATCATGCAGTGTTTTTTGCTGTCTAGCTTCAGGGGGCAGGTAGTCTGCGAGGTCCAAGCACATGAGCTTTTTTAGTCTTAGGTTTTTCATCAAGAAGCTAGATGTTTATATCACTTGTTGAATTTGAGCTTTGTACCCTGGCATTTGGGTGAGATGTTTAAAAATAAAACATTCTTTTATTTGCGTGCAAAAGTTCCCTCTTCCCTGTGTTGCATCACAGCAGCTGTTGTTGTGCTCTGCTTTTTTCTTTCTGGGACTGTCTGTGACAGCCACCAGCCATCCTATTTACAGTCGTTAGCGCTAGGAAATTGGAAACTGCAGCTACTGGAACACGATTATCTTCTACTTCATGTCAAGTTTGTCTTTTACTGTAACACAGCAAAAGAAATGTTTGTACAGCAAAAAAGACATTTATCTAGAGGTAAACAGAAGTGCCGTGTCCTTGTTGAATGAACTGCTGATGTAGAGCTAATTTTGGACCAGCTTACTAGAAGTGGTGGTACTGAAGGGTGACAAAAGGGGACAACCGCCCCCAGCCCACAGCCCCTTTATAATCAGAAGTGAAGAAGCCTCTAAAGCAATTGCAGCAAGATCTAGATAAGAACCCTGAAGCAAGCAGAGGCTGGCGTCTTTGTTAGCCTCTAGGAAAGGACAGTCTTGTGCAATGTTTAGTCAAAGGCTTTTACCACTTGTAAAAGTTCTTGACTGAACAGCAGTCTAGTTAAATTTTCTCCAGTTCAGTGATCAAAGTGAAACAATGCCTCAAAACTCAGGACTCTGCAATCCTTGTTTTATGAAGTACACAATTGTATTTTTGTCATTGAGGAGTATGAAGAATTAAATAAGACATAAATCTGCCAGTGAAATGAACAGTTTTGAACAGTGCATGCTAAGGTCTGTCTGTTCCACAGGAATTAGTGTTTCATTGTACATTTTACTTTGTTGAATTCACAAAATGCACAAATGTACAATTTAGAAAATGTGTGAAAAACAAAGAGACAGAAGATATCAATTGCTAAAGCAGCCTTTGATTTTGAGTTTATTTTCTTAATCTTAAAAAAGTTGGTTTTTTATGGCATACAGCATCAGAATCAGCACCTTTGCATTTACAAACTACAGAGAAGCCCTGTCAATTTTTTTCCTTAGTTCCAACTTTTAAATCATGCAGAAAACCTTACTCTTTATTCCTTTTCTCTGTGAAAAGCTTAACAGCACATTGCTGCAACAAAATCACATTATGAGGGTTCCATTCACAAAATAAATTTACTGCACATTAAATGTTGATTTAGTAATTTCACCTTAAATTAAAACTTTAATGCAAATGCATATTTATATGCACACAGACAGTGCAGCTTTTGTGATATGCTATCTTATCTTGGTTTCTGTTATGCTCCAGTTCACAAGGGTATCATTACTGCAAATTAATGAGATTTAACTGTACACTTATCTTTTAATAACCACTTAGACATATTTCAACTCATTTAGGCCAGTATACTGAGTTACTTTTCAGCATCTGATTTGGTGAGTGATTTCTCAAGCTCGTCTACAGGATTAGATTTCTTCTGGTTTGGGATAGCAGGCAGGACACAGCTTGGTTTTAGATTCTCTCCTGACAGACCAGGCAAGAGAGAATAGAAGATATGACTCTGAGAATGTCCTGTTTTCGGAGATCTGGAGTTTGGAGCTGGTGGGAGAATAACTGCACCAGTTCGTAGGGATTTAAACTTCTTAGCATCATGAGATGGTAGCTGAACTAGAGGAAATAGAAAAAAAGAGAAAGTGCACAGAAAGTGAAAAGCATGGTGTTTTTACAAAAGACTTTGCAGTTTTCTTTGAACTATTGTCTCTTACTGTGTGTACTCAGGATTGTACTTGAAAAATAGGATGAAAATATTAATAAAAAATTGTATAACCCTAGCAAGGCTTATCTTCATCTGAAGAAAACATCTCCCGTGTTAAGTGATTTACTTTTGGTTTAGTGACCAGTAAGTCTTGAAAAGGTCAAATATTTATTTTTGATAAGCAGAGAACCTATAGTTTGCCTGAAGGAGACTTTATCTATTTGGAGAAATTTTCACAATGTATTTTTTCATCAGAAACCACAGGTTGACTGTAACAGAAGTGTTCCAAAAATGCTCTATCACTGAAAATAAATGCTGATCAAAATCTAAGGAATATGAAATGGAAGAGTGTGGGATGCTGTGTCTGGGTTTCTCTAGGCACAGTCAATCATAAAGATAGATCCACACATGCTCTGCTATTCACAGGCCACAAAAGTGGCCCATTACCCTGTAGCACACCAAGACACACACCAAAACACCTGAGAGGCACACCCGTTATGTATCTCTATTGCTGTCTTGTAAGAAACTGTGGATTTAGATCATCCTTAATTTCCACCTCACCAATGTAACACTGTTTGTGCTTTAAAGTTAATATTGTTCTGTATTTTCTCTGAATTGAAATCCTCAGGCTCTCTTTTTCAGACAACTTCCTAATTTCCTGATTTTTTAAAAGGAGAATTCAAAACCTAAATTGTAGACCTACTTTTCTGTGCTGTCAATTTATTGTGAATTGCATTAGCTTCTTTTCATTTTATCTCCATTTTATTCACATGCTCTTTGTATACAAACAATATGTTTTTCTACAGTTTAAGAATATGAAGAGTTCTTTCTGGAGTTACAATATCTCTGTTTTGGCTACAGAATCTTATTTCAATTTTTTACATTCATTTTTTTCTTGATTGTGTTCTCATTGCATTTGTGATTTCCTTCCATCTGCATATTTGTGATTAATTATCTGAGAGGCTATTAAAACTTTCCTCTGAAATGTCCTAGATGGAAATTCTGTGTTTCATTTAATTTGCCCCATTGAAAACAAATTTTACCTCTCTAATGTCTGCAGTGGGCCCTCACTGCATGTATTTGCCCATTCATATCTTTCTAACTATTTTAACTATTTTTAACATGGCACAAAAGAGGCTAAAGTTCTTGTCATAATCCCCTGTAGCATACACCTTATACTAATTTAATTATTGATTATTTATTTTTCAGGACCAGTACTTTTCTAAAGCTTACCTTATGATTTAGGGCAAAGCAGGATCTTTTTAGAGAGGATTTAGAAACTTGGTAGATTTTTTTCTTTTTAAGCTAATTTCAATTACTATCCAAGTTATGATTACCTGAGGAGACAGTGTTTACCACAATGGTCTGGCCTCTAGCAGTGCACTGTAATTCATGCATCGTATTTGAGGTTCATTCATGTTCAGAGATTCAGGAAATCACTTCTTTTCATGAAAAAACCCCAAACCATTAATAATTTTCTCTAGTTGGTGTTGAATTTGTGTGAATCTGAGAGGGCTGTACATGGGCCCATGTTTTCTGGCACATGGCAGAATGCTTTGAGTTCACTGAAATTTTGGTGTGCAAACCAAATACTGAGAGGCTCACTTGTGTCCCACTTTGGAACATAGTCATATGTTAATATATTCAAATATATTCACGTGTGTGTGAAAAATATCCATAAAGCTTTATGCACTTTATGTACATCATTAAAAGCCTTAAGTGATGGATTTAAGTAGGCCAAAAGTGCTGTAGCTTAACTTCACCCCCATGACAGAGCAGCCATCACAAACTCATGCTTATTCAAAGAATCCAAACATCAGTGCTTTCCACATTGTCCCACATACTATGGTCAGTTTAGGATATTCGATTCAGGATTTCAGGACTGGTACATGGATGGCTCTGAAACAATGCCTAAAATGACTAGCATTAGTACATGTGTTGAAACACTTGAGCTTGGACCCAGAGCTGGGGTTTGTGGGAGGCAGAGCCCTTAAGGCCTCAGGAGCTACATACAGCAAAAGCACCATTAATAATTCACATGCAGAGGGCAGAGTTGGTCACCAAAGACCTAGTGGTACAATAGGAGCTACTGGTGCAGGAAGCCTTTTCCACTCAGCAGACTCTGGAGTGGCTGCTATTACAAACTGCAGAGGCAAAAATAAGGCTGTCAGAAAGGCATTGCCCAAGGAGTATGGAGTTCAGCAGAAGAATGGGTCTTAGACTCCCCTCCTCTGCAAGCAGTGGACCACAGTGGCCTTGTGCAGAGATGTGGCTTCTTTGTGGAATGCTTTACTGTTAACTTGGGAAAGAAGAAACTTCAAGTCGTGATGAATAATGGCAAAAACAATCACAGATCTCCAGAAAACATTGTTAAAATGACCTATAGAAATAGATTTTAAATTTATTTTTTAAATTTGTTGTTGTTGTGGGCTCTTTTTCCAGCAAGTAATCATGTCGCTTTTTTTGTGCATCAGACATGTTGTCTCCTCTGATGTCTCCAGAAACATCAGACCTTCTTAACTACATGAAGAAGTGAGAGCAGCAGAGAGTTATCTAGAAGTCCCATATTTGTTTGAAAAATTATTCTGGCATTTTGTGAGACTGTGTGACAGTCTGTTTTTCAGGGGTTGTTGAAAGTGTTGCATGATGAGATAGAAAGACTGTGTGAGGGATGAAGCAGCATCATGCAGAATAGAAGATGCAGTCTGTGCTGAGGCTACTCAGGAAGCTATGTGAAGGATTTCTGGCCCTGGGGATATCTGAAGGGTGAGAATTTATGGTTTAAAGTCACTCAAATACTCTTTCCAGGCTACTGTTTCATTCCCATTTTCCTCTTTCTAATGTATATTTTAAAATGTTTTTACTGAGATAATTTCTTCCTTTTTTTTTTTTTTTTTTTTTTTTTTTTTTAATTGCCCTTCCTTTTTTGGGGGGAGATACTTCTTCTTTCTGTTAGTCTCTGGGTAGTTTCAGTTCTCATTCTAGCTTTTGCTTATTTTATTGTTCCAACTTCTGGGTATCTTTTTTTTTTTTTCCTTCTTCTTCTTTTCCTTAGCATATTTTTAATACACATCTTTTGTATTAAAAATAGTAGAGAAACACAAATATTTATACTCAGTCTTCATTGCTGGAGAACTTTGCCTGGATAAAGACTATCTCCAAAAGGGTAACATTTTAGGGCTCTATGGAGGATGAGTGAAATCTCATACTGAATGAGACTCTGAAACAGTTATTTAGAAAGTTTCAGGAGCAAATATATAATTTGTGTTAACAAGAAATACAGTCTATTTTGCAAATAATTTTGCTTTTCTGTTACTGGCTTGAACTAATGTTATATTGAATAAATATTTAAATATATATTGTATATATTGAATAAATGTGCTGTGTTAGTTAATGAAACCATGATTCTTGTGAATTGTGAAAATTGTATCTTATTTGTAAGACACTTTTGGCGTGAGACTAGAACTAAATTCTTGACCATTTGAATGCAAGAACAACAATTATTATGAAAGAATATTTAAAAGATTTTTGCTTATAGTTATGATTTAACTAGAAGACAGAGAGAACATGAGTAGAAAGCTTAAAAATAGAACACTTGGACTTTGGTTTTAAAAGCAATTAAATTATTTTCTTCCTTCTGAGCAGACAGAGAATACCACCTCAGTAATTCAAACACCTTTTATTCTTTCTGTCTGATGTAGAAAACAGCAGCAGTGCAGGATTCTGTCTATATCCCCACCCAATTTGATGGTCTCTGTAAGGCTGCCTCTGCCTCATTTCTAGTAATATTGTCATCACTGCAGAATTGCTTCTGACCTTCAGATTATAAACAGCAGGAAATCTTAAATTTAAGTCTGAATGTTGTAGGACCTGGCTGATCCACAGAATGACAATTAGTAAACTGTAAATCCTCATCCAGTGTACAATGGAGATTTATGTGTTGTGGAACACAGGAACGTGGGGGTTAGGACACTGCTGGGAATAGAGCTGGTGTCTGTGTATGAAGAACACCCCAGCTGCTGGCTTGATCCAGCCTGGAACAACCACAGTCTTGACACTTTGCTGGGACTCTGGGAGTGGGTGAAGCTCTCCTGGTCTTTGGGACCACTGCTTCCCCAAGCTGAATGTGACCAGCAAATTTGCCCTTGCAGAAATACAGCCAACAGTGTCTGGGGCTGCACCATTGTGAAGGGTGATTCTTCCCTTGTACTCAGCTTGGGTGAAACATATCTGGAGTTCTGAGTCCAGTTCTGAGGCTGGCAGTACAAGAGGGAGGGGAATATACTGAAGGAAATCCAATGGAGGGCAATGGAGATGACTAAAGGATTGGAGTGTCAGCCTCCAAGGGGAGGCTGAAAGAGCTGGGACTGTTCAGCCTCAAGAAGAGAAGGCAGCTCAAAGGATCTTGTCAATATGCATAAATGTTTGATTGTGGGAGTAATGGAGAAGGAGACAGACTCTTCTCAATGGAGTCCTGTGGAGGGAAAAGAATCAATAGCTACAAATAAGTAATAAGAAATTTTTTCCCCTCTGTGTAGTCAAACACTACAAGAGAAGACCCAGATAAACTGTGTAGTCTCAATATACATTCATAGAGATACTTAAAACAAAACTGGGTGTGATCTCAGGCAATGTGCTGTAGGCAACTTCTCTGTGGACAGGTGGGTGGACCACCAGACTCCAAAGGTGTCTTCCTACATCTGTCATTCTATGATGCTGTGAAAAAGCAAACATGAAACCTCTCTCAAGCCCTCAGACGCCAGCGGTGGGGACACACAATGTGATAGTGTAACTGACACTTGCCTGTACTTACTTTTGTGGGCACTGTGGTTGGGTATTGGAGCTAGGCTGTTCTGTACAGGAATGACATTTTTCATTTTGTGTTGGCCTATGGACATCCGCTGGAAACTTCCACCTGTGAAAGAAGAAGAAAATAATATATAATTATATAGAATAGAATAGAATGGAATAGAATAGAATAGGATAGAATAGAATAGAATAGAATAGAATAGAATAGAATAGAATAGAATAGAATAGAATAGAATAGAATAGAATAGAATAATTATAACTAGTATGTTGCACTGTGCATTTCTGGCTTCCAGAAAAGAAAAGAACACTTAGTTAGTATTTCTCAGAAATATGTAATAACAAGAAACCACTGGCTGAAAAAGAAGAAGCTGTTGCTTAGTTCACTTTAAACTCATAAAAAGGACTGATTGATTTAGCATAACTTTCACATATACCCTTATCACTCCCTCTCATATAATATAGCAATTGGTCTTATAATGGGCACAGTTTATTCGGTCTCTGTAAGAATATTTAGACTCTAAATCTGTAAAATTATTCAAATAGATGATTAGATTTCAGAATAGAAGCTTTAGTTTGCAAAATGCCCTAGTAGGGTCTCAGCCTTGTAAGTATTAAAACACAACTGCTGGTTGGAAAAGAACATTGAAGGCTATCAGCAGTAAAGATGAGCTTTGAGAGATTTTTTTTGCAGATGAAAGCATATCACAACTGATAGAAGGCAATACTGATCCTTATTAAACTATAATTTTCACCAAGAAGAATATGTGCTGAAAAAAGAAAGGTTAATTGGTTAATTCTGGCATATCACCGATTAAGATCAAAGTTAACTTAGGTTTAATACTATTAAAAAAGTATGTTATATGATGCATTTCATCACATAAAGGACATGTCTAATACTGAAAAAAGTAGAAACTCAAGCACCAAGCCAATGTTTTCACCACATCTTTTTCCTGAGCTGATCTTATTCTGTGATGCTTGAGTCCCTCAAATTATTTTTCTTGTTATCACCAAAACTGTGATGAGCTGTATAATGAGTTGTCTTGGCAAGCAGCTGCTCATCCAGCAGGGGTTTGCTCACTGAAGAGCAGGCATAGGCTCTGTCAGCACACAGAGACAAGGGGAGACATGGGGTGTATGTAGCAGGACATCCTAAGCAGGAGGAAGAGATGGAATGATATTAATTGCCTCTGTGGCTTTGCAGTTGGCACTTGAAAATACCTATGTCTGGTTTGGCTTTGCAAGATAAAGCTGTAGAAAAATAGTTGTAGAGCAGTTTTCTAAAGATGCACTGAAGTAGCTGTCATGACTGCTGTAAATATGTTGCTGACTAAACAGATTCTGTGTGGAAGGAGTTACAGTGGTGTTTGTCAGGCAAACCACCATGTCAGTGCAGCCTTCAGCTCAGCGTGGAGCAAGGTTCTGGTCCAAAAGCCACAACAGTTGATAGACTTTGGGTCAGTCTGCTGGATCCCATGGTTAAGCTGATGTATTTGAACTGCAGCATGAAGAATCTTGTATGGGTGAGCTCTGCCTAACAGAAACAGACTTCAGTTTGCTTTTCCCGTGTTTTTATCAGGTCTAGTGTCTAGTTGGTAAATTTCTTCTATAGACCTTGCATCCACTTTGCACAAAGAACTAAATATATCAATTCCAATATAGCACAGAATCGTTTGTTGCTCTCATTAGAGCAATTCAAGTTATATTGGTTTCTGTGGTGCTTATGCTGAGAACTAATGGCTTATTATGTATGTACCATTATGGCTTTGATGATGGGAGGTTGTTGTTATCAAGAAATATGTTCATTTCATAAATGGGAATATCTGTCAGCAAAACAACACTACAAAACATAATCATGTTTGCAAGGATGACATGACTACTTGGAAAAGAATCCTTGTTAAAAGTTTTAGCATCAAGTGAAAGTATTATTCTACTTTTACTTTCTATCTGTTATAACATCTGGAAAAATAATTTTTCTCTCTTTGAGACATCATCTTTGCTGTCCCCAAGAACATATTTATGATTGCAATTTTTGAATAAATAAAAGGAAGCAATTTCATTCTTACAAAATGCAGGACTGCATTTGGATTTTTTTACATGTTGTTTTAAAAAATTTTTCTTTGTGTTTAGGAAGGTGAACCTCATAGTGGTGCCTTTTGTGTAAAAGTTGTCAATGTTATGATGAATGTTTCAGACTAAATTGGTTCTTAAATTTGAGAAAGTGACAGCCACACTGATCAGCTTTGCTCTGCTTTCCTAGCCAAAAAATTCTTCCTGTTGAACTACATCATACTGCTTATACCATCATAAACTTAATAATAACCCATTTTTCACATTGCCTATTCAAGCAAATAGAAGGTACTGGGCTTCCGCAATAAAACCTGTAATAAAGTATCAGCTTACATCTGGAAATTTAGTTACCCAAAAGAGGAGTGGGTGATGGGCATGTCAGAGTTGTCTTATACTTGAGACAGGGTTTTGGTTACCCATATCACTTGCAATTTCTCTACTTCTACTGTTTTTCCCTGTAGAATGTAGATGGCAGTACATTTTACGAAAAATGATGATTGTAAAGCTCGTAAGTACAAAATGTTTCAGATTTTTGATGGTAGCTCAGTACTGTGGATGGCAAATACTGGGAATTTTGAAAGTTTTTAGTATAGACTGTCTTTGCTCTTCTCAGTGCAGGGCAGTAATTCTGAGAGAAACAAATGATGCTATTGGTAGTAGTAAGGTAATTACCTTACCCAGTGCTACACACAGCAACCTCTCTCCTTTGTGTAAGTGTTAATGCTCAGCTGGTAAATTGACTCATCCTTCAATCCCAGCAGCACAGAAAATAGAGCAAAAAGTCTCCATAGGCTTTGGCATGTGTATGTGCCAGCTGCCTTTGTAGCAAGTGAACACAAAAATTAGCTTTGACTTTGACAATAGACATGGTCATGCAAGACAATCAACACTGAGTGTCAACAGAGAAAATAATTTTCAAAGTGAGTTTCCTTAGATTGTTGATACCCAGAATCCTGGCCTAGGTATTCAGTGATTAGGAAATTACATGTAGTTCCCCCCAGCCATGAATTGAGAAATGAAATATTAACACTTCAGTATCGTCAAAAATCGGATGCTTTTGTCCCCCTCAGCTAAGTCTCCCGCAGAAAGAAAGAAAGAAAAATCAATTTGGAAAAAACCTCCAAAACCAAACCAAACCAAACCAAACCAAACCAAACCAAACCAAACCAAACCAAACCAAACCAAAGACCCCAACAAAAACCAACAAAAGATATTTTTCATTAGAGAGAGGGCTGCCTGCACAGCATTGCTGGCTATAATTCTGGGCTGGAACCAGACTTTGCTTCTGATCCCTGTAAGTCCTACAGGCACAGCACACTGGAGACCTGGAGCTCATACAGTAAATACAGTTCTAATTCACAGAAAGTCAGGTGGTTTTAATTACAGGGGCCAAAATATTTAAACCACACACATAGTCATGAAGAGGGATAAGCAGATCTTTTTATCACGAAGAAATGTGGGACAATATCTGTGTTGTGCAGTGAATTCCTGTCAGAATGCACTTCTCTTCCTCCTTTGAGGATTTTAATCTACATGTTTCAGAGGAAGGTTCTTTTTGCCAGCTACAGGAATAATTTTATTGTTGGAAAATGTTGCTAAAGGGAGTTAGTACAAAGAAAACTGGGCTTAAAGAAAACTCAGGCTTTTTATTTTCTGAGGGAGATAATAAAATGTCAGAAATAAGACTACTTACTTTCCCTTTGGGCATGCAAAGACAGCTTCCATTATAACAACTTGATTTTTGTCATAGGATTTTCACAGAAATATTTTTTCTAGGAAAATCACCTATCCTTCTGTCCAGAGCAGATGAGGATTTACCATTTTCTTAGGACTGCAGTTTAGACTGTACTACAATATTAAGAAAAATCTATAAGAGTATTTTAAATAACATGGTAGTTACTTACACATCAAATGTATTAACAGTCTATCAAATTTCAACAGAAACTTTACCCAGAAATAGTTGTCCTCCAGTTTGGTTTATCCAGTTTGAGCTCACTCCTGCTACTGCTGTCAAGTTCAGTGATCTCAAATATCTCAGCCTCACTGTACTGTATTATAGTGAGGTTGTAAAGTAGCCCTGCCAGGGCTGCTTTACAACACATATGAGCTGAACCTTGCAGACTTCAGTGTAGAAGGAGTCGTGCAGAAGCAATCATTGCTGGGCATGTGGAGTCCGGGGCTCCTGTGGTTGAATTAGTAGCTGAAGAGAGCATAGTAAAAAAGTAGTGACACCTATGGAGCAGTTCTATTAAGATTTCAGGAATGTGGCCTGATTTTCAGGAAGTGGCACTTTTTAAATAGTTCCTTTTTACACCAAAAAGCTATTTCCAGCCTTTATTTGCGCAATATATGCATAATGGCCTGTCATTCTGAAATTGCTGTCTCTGCTTTACTTGTCAGAAGTGTGTGCAAAGATTTGCTTTTTTATAGTTCACTTATATTTCAGTACAGTTTGCACTATCATGCAGCTAACTAGGGGATCTTCTTAGGGTTTCTCACACCTCTTTCCATGGAAGGGTAATGGCTCATGTCTCTTGGGATAAGCACAGATTAACTTATTGTAAAATTTTTACTCCTTTAAATGGTATACTGGAAAGTTTGAGGTTTGCTTTTGCTTGCTTCATTTTCAGTTAGGTGTTGCAGTGGTTGGAAGGCATGCTAGATGTGTTTAATTTTGGCATAGGACTAATCCCAAAGGAGATGAATTTGGAGACACAGATATGTTAAAGTAAACTCCAGAATGCAGGCCAACCAGGCAGATTCATTTAAGCATGGATGTGAGTCAAACAAAATACTAGATCCAAAATCCAGCCAAACTCTGTTCACCTTAGAATTCTAATGCTCTGCTTCATTACTGTTGCATTACAATTTCCAGACCACAGCATAAAGGCATTTGTCTCATCTCTGTAAATTTAGCAACCTGTATTCAGCTTTGGACAAACCATAAGAACTGCACATCAGACCAAAGAGCTAGCACTCATGGTGGCATTCAGGGTGGGAAGGGATGCCATGGAGTCAGAATATACCTGTAAGGGTAAAGTGACCTGGCATAAAGCTGTCCTGAGTGACACTGGACCTGCCTGGATTCAGAAGCAGCTCTCAGCAGTAACAGATTTGAGGGCAAGTCTGTTCCCTTGCACATCTACATCCAGGACTAGATGTGAACACAAGACAGCAGGTGTGGCAGTGGGTGTTAATGTGCAATTCACAAAGCATGTATGTTACCTGGAGGCACTAATTGCTCAGGTGTTTATTTTCTTCCTAAATATCTACATTTTTGCTTGCTCTTCAGATCTACTTAAATCTCCTATTTCCCATATCTATGCACCCTGCTTCAGCTTTCAACTAATGTCCCACTCACATGTTATCTGGTATGGCCATATAAAGTAAGTGAAAAAAAAATTAAAAGTAGAAATCTTATTGGTCCCTACTTTTTTTCTGACTCAGCTTGTCACATCAGTAGATATTCTAGGATTTAGGATATAGAGAAGGAAAAGATTACCTGATGGAGAACTGGGAAGTGAGGGAAGGCAGGGAGGGCACAAAAGCACATGGTGAGATCTATCAGAGTTTAAGCCATTCATCAGTTTGTCTGAAGAAGTCCTAGTACAGACTTTGTAAGAGAGTCCTTGGTTAGAGTCTGTGTTCCAGGGATCATCCAGCAAGCTGCCTGTGTTGTCCAGCAAGTTGTGCTCACTCCTACTCTTTTGAGATTTTTGTGGATAGGTACTGGAGCTGGAGGAAAAGCTTGACATTTTGCTCTGTGAAGCAATTAGGAAGGAACTGCCTGCAGTTATAGAGGGGAAGCTCTGAGTGGTGATGGGTGGGAATCCCTGACATGTTGATTGCTTCTTTTCTGCTATGAGGTACTTAGTGTCTGTGCTCTTTCTTTTAAAGTCAGGGGTGGTCTTACACTCTTCTGAAATGTCTTTGCAATTCTTATTCATAACGCAATCAAAACGAGTGATGATGGCATCTACTTCTGAGGTCTCTTCTCCAGGATTTTGATCCCTGCTTCTCTCCTGACTGGTTTTTGGATCATCTTTCTTCTTTTTGCAAGAGAAGATCTGGTTCAGCATACTGAATCGTCCTTCTTTCTTTATAAGTCTGCTTTTCTGGGAGGGAAACTGATGAACTGACTCAGATCTACTGGAAATACAAAACGAAATGTGATGTCAATATTACCAAACAATGAGAAAATACCAACTGTGTTACTCAATGAAAGAAGCAATATTCTGTCCAGATACATTTGCATAGGTAGTTCAAGAAAATTAGGATCCCAAATTTGTAATTAACAAAGACTGAAAATGCTACTTCACTCTTTCTTTTGATGGATTGCCTTACAATCATCTTACTATAACTTAGCACAGCTATCTGAGAAAAAACAAACAAATTTTTCTGGCTTCAGCATCTACCAGATGTGAAGATATAATGATAATAAGAAGAAAATGATGTAATCTTTTAAATCAGGTAGTCCTTGTATTATGTCAGATTTGGAAAAACATCCAGTCATCACAAACACTGCAAAGAAAGGCACTAGTTCACCATTCCTATGGTTTCTTTCCCCTTCCCACTTTCCTCTTTCCCATTTGCCCTTTCCCTTCTAGCCTTTTCCCTTGCCTTGCTTGTGCTAAAGTGGTCTGGCACAGTTTCAGATTGGTCAAAATAATTACCTACCCTGGTATTGTTGCCTCTTCCAAACTAGAAATGACACCCAAGATAATTTTAGTATGTGAGGTAATATAAAAGCGGATCTCTGTTGAAGGTCTTAAGGGGCAGTTATGAAAAATGTCCACAATAGCCCACCTCCCAAAAGGGTGAGTACATGTTTATAGGTTTTAGGAAATTAGCATAATTGATAAAAGAACATCAGTTAGGAGGACAAATGGTAACAGAATTCTCCTCCAGGTCAAGGCCCCTCTCTGGAGTCCCTCCCTTGGTACCAGCTGTACTTTTGTCCAAGCGAATGTATCTGGAAGAGTTGTTTTCAATGTTGGTTCCTAGGAAGAACCAAGATAGAATAGGAGCCTTGTACCCCTTGGGGCTTGGAGCTCTGGAATTTGTTTTGTCTTTCTGCCTAGGGAAAGGCCATGGAAAATGACTGGGAAAACTAGCCACTAATACAATAGGCTACAGAGATACAAATGTATGTGCAAAGAATACAGAGAACATATAAATGAGAAAAAGACAAAACCAAAAATGGTATCAGTATTGCTGTAGTGGTTTTGAGATGAAATTTTTATCTAATCTCTGACCTTCTCTAATAGTCTCTAGAGTACAGGAGAAAGAGAAGAGGTAATATTACCTGTCTCACATTTGGAACATAGGAAATAATACTAACTTCTGACTGGAAAGGAGGGGAAAGCACAAAAAAAGTGGGATATAAATCTAAGTGCATACTTGAAGTAGAAGAACAGAAACTAATTACATAACAGCTGCTGAAAAGGAAGAACACAAAGAAAGGAAGATTGTCACCAGTAAGTCTTCTGTTATACTTTTTAAAAGACAAGAACTCAGAATAAAAAACCACATCAAGGTAGAGAACTAAAGAAGGCTAGGATAATACTACCAAACCCTTACTCTGAGGAAGAAAACTTGAGATTTATTTTATTGTCTGTCAAAGATGCTTTTGTATTCGGTCTGTTGTCTGATTATATGACCACACAGATAGTGCACAGAGATTTCAAAGTTACATATATCTGAGGGCTGAAATTATTCTGTTATACCAGTTTTCTACATGGAGATGTCTGAGTAAGAGCTATATGTATATCTTCTTCAGAACCCTCTGCTGCTTGGTAGAGTAGTACTGCAACCGCAGTGAAGAGTCTTCAATACAGAGCTGGTTGTAATGTTGCAATGTTGGTGGAAAATGAAATTAGTATTGCTTATGAATCAAGGAAACACCACTGGGGGCTCAAACGTATCAGTAGCATTCAAAAACCAGTAAGTTTGTTTTCTAGTCAGTGGCAACATGTGAGCAAGATGTGAACTTTCCCTTTACCTGCTCTCCTGAGACAGCAGCTTGATGCATGCTGTGTGCCCACAGTATATTGCATATGTCAGAGGAGTATTTTCATTGATGTCTCGGGGGCTGCTGTCTATCCCCAGTTCTAGCAGTGTCTGCACGCAGTCAGCTTTCCCTGCTGCTGCAGCCCAGTGCAAAGGAGTCCTATAGGAAAGGGGGAGTATCATTAAAATGGATGAGCAGATTTAAAATTGAAACAATTTATGACATAGTGAGGTGTGCACAGGATATGCTACTTGCCCAGATTCATAACATACATTTTAAGAAATTCTCCAGCCAACTTATTCCACACCATTGTCGCTGCATTTATTTAGCTGCAGATAAAGTAGATATGGGGCTGCAGAATATCTGTGCTTTATATAATAGCATCACTTCCAGCTGGAGTTGTGAGTAGGAGAAGTGCCTAAAGTTTTCAGAGCAGAATTTGAAAAAAACCTTTGTAGTGTCCACTGCATAGGGACAACTCTCCTCATCTTTACACCAATCACAATTAGCAATGGTACAATCATAACACAATAGAAACACAATAGAAACACAATAGAATGAAAATCTTATATTTGTATTTGTAGTGAAAAGGTTATCTTTTCTGTCTCCAAGTATAATATATTCTGTGGAAATATCTGAGCATGTGGAATAGGTGGCCATGTCTTAAGGAACTTTGAGATGTAGGCAATCTTCTCCCTTTGCTCTTCTTTCTGTAAAAACACAGCCTCCTCAACTACATTTTAATGATGTTTAGAAACTGCTCCAGAACCCTGTTCATTTTATTTCTGTTCCATTTTATTGCATTTTTCCATGAAGAATGATATTATTTTAAGCACCTGGAGGCCTAAGCCAAGAAAACCTTGGCTTTTGCTTCACTGAGCAGAATAATTGATGTGAACAGCCAGCTGGTTCTTTTTGCATTAAATAAATTTATGAGGAAAGTTCCAAGGAAGGTAGGTGTGGGGTGAAAAAGAGGAAAGATGACTCCTCTGTACTTATGAAATAGAGCTTTAATCCTGAAGGAATCACAGGTCTTTTCAGAATGGAAGGTGAGGGTCCTCTGGTTCTATAGGAGTATAGTATTTTCATCTTAAATACAATTAGAGAACATTGCCATTTCTTAAATACAAATAACAGCAGGATCCTGGCTTCAAGTTGCAGGATCTTGTTCTATTGTTTTGAAAAGAATGCTCACTTTTGATTGAAAGAAACTTAGGTAAGTGGTGACAAAATCCTTACACAAATCTTCTCTTTTTCTAGCACAAACAGGAAGCTAAATATAATTCTTTCTAGTCGGTTATCATACTAAGTATGATACATGTGATCTGGACTGGTTTGCAGTGTTTCTGAGCTAGCACAGTTCTCTGTGGAGTGCAGGGCATTACCAGGCCATGGCCTTTGAAACAGAAACGTGGTTATATAGTAAGCAGAGATGGTGTCAGGTTATTAGAAAGGAAGCAGCAATTTCAGAGTTTCCATGGTTACCTGTCGTCCACATCAAGGGCCTGCAGGTTGCACTTTGGGACTTTAGCCAGCTCACTGATGATATCACTGTAGCCTGCAGCAGCAGCAATGTGCATGCATGTTTTGCCATTCTCATCATCATAATTTATTATTGATGGTCCCTGACAGTGGTCCAGAATGATGGAACACAGAATCCTGTTGCCACTCTGGAAGGAAGTTCAGAGAAGGAAAGTGTTTTACAATGGAGCTCACACCAGGCTGCTAGCTTCTCTGCTAGAGAATGCTAAATACAGTAATGATATTCTTCTGTGTGTATACTAGAATGTCCAGATATGAAAATAAAAAGCTTCCAGTCTCCAGATGGGAATTGTGCTTACTTTATGAATTTTCTAAGACACTGAACAGTGGAAAAATAATAAATAATGAACCACTGCAAATATCTCCAGAGAAGTTATAGAGTGTAAATTGCTTAATAGAAATTACTTGTGTTTCTTTGCTGTTTTGCTTTATCAGGATCCAGAAACACAAGCTTATATTTTCCAATAGAAATTTAGGGATGAAAAGAATCTCAGAAAACCAACTCGTATCTGTAAGTCTGTCTCAGTACACTTAGAAAAGCCATGTCAAATATTTGTTCAAGTGCTTCTTGAAAACTTTCTTAGCTAGTTTGCTCCAGTGTCTGGAACAAGCTGACATTGTTCTCTAACCCGCAAATGAAATTGAACATTTTATATCCTACCTTAGTGGAAATAGAGCAAAAAGAATTCATTATGTTTTTATAACAACAGAAACACAAGGTTGAAAAGGTCTTTCTGTATCATCAGATTCAATCCCTGCAGTCACTTGAAGCTATGTTACATCATCCCTCTCATAAACTTACTTTGTCCATTAAGCAATTAGGGGGTTTTTGCCCCATTACTCTCAAAGGAACACAGTTCAAGAACTTCTTTGCTTTAATGATTTGTATCTCTAAGTTCTATTCCTACTCAGGGCTGATTAAATGCTTTTGTTTCTGTTCCAGCATTATTATTTAGATTAAATACTTCTTTCCTCTTACTGGTACTTGTTCTTCAGATGTATTTTTAGCCAATCATCACAACTCTTTTGAATTGTTCTTTTGCTGCTCTAACCACTCATGGTCTTTTCAGGATTTATTTTTTTTTAATATGCTTTCTGTTTCTCTCATTAACCTAGTAACCCTTTTCCTTTTGTGTTTTAGTTGTGTTTCCTTGAAGAGGGATGATTAAAATTGTTCTAGTCATACAAAGATGTTTTTGCCAGATCTTACACAGTGACACTGCTCTTCCTTATTTGTGTTACAAATACCTCTTTTGGTATGTCATAGAACAGCATTTGCCTCATTCACAGCTGTGTCCCATTAGAAGCTCCTAGTCATTTTGGAAAGACCCTTTACACCTCAATACTTCTCTCCCTTAGCTGCTTCCAAGCACAGAGCTTCTAGTTTTGGGGAGGACCTTCTGTTACTAGCACCTAAGTGCATGACTTATACATTTTTTTCCTATTCAATTTTGTCCCATTTGTATTACTCAAGATTTAAAGGTGATCCATATCCCTGTATGATATCCCCATTCCTTCCTGTTATTGTCTTTCTGTTTTTTATTATTGATAGATTCTATCAGAAAGCTCCTGTATTATGTGCCAAGTTATTATTAAAATATTAAAGAGTAATATCAAGTCTTATCCCTGAAAGTAATTTCCTTACAGCCTCTATTCATCATTTAATTATACCCTTGTCTTCTGGATTTTAAGACACAATTTCTTTTGCTTGTCTGTACTTTTGTATATTATTTTGTAAGACAGCTATTTACTCTAAATTTATCTTTTAAAGATGGATAGACATCCATTATCTCAAGACTCTTTTATACTCTTTTCTTCTCTGCTCTTGGAATTTAGCTTCCTGCCATATTTTGCACCATTGAGAGGATACATTCCAGGTCCTTGGAACATTCTAATCTCACAACTCTCAATTCTCAGTCCAGATGAGAATTTCCTCAATTTATCAAAACATGTGCCCCTGAAATCAGGAATTTTGTTTTACATGTACTTGGTTTACTCAGATGTTTAATTTAGAGTCTAATCTTGATCGTGTAATCCAAGTTAATTTCCTATGGCCAGCATTTTGTAACTTCCTAATTAACCGTGTTTAAATTGTTATTAAGTTACAGTTGACTGAATGTCTAATAAAGAGCGTTGATCCTCATGTTCAGAAATACTGAAGTCCTACGAATAATTGTTGTTTTTATTATCCAGTCCCCATGCCAGATAGCAATATCCTCCATACTAGTATAATTCCCAGTTACATATTTTCATCATTAACATCAGTGAAATCTCTAGTCACATTCAGGGCTAACTAAATTTAGAAGTCTGTCTGTTACTATCCTTCTCTAAGACAGTTCTGACGCAAAAAATAATTAACATTAGCACCTTACTAGTTCTGTATTCATGTTCTAATGACTCTATTACTCCTCCAGTTTTATCCTGACCTGCTAAGTCAAAATTTCATCCCTGCAGCTACAGTTTCAGTCCCTCTGTGTTCTTGCACAGCTCTTAGCATTCACATAAGAAATTTCCCACTGTTATTACTGGCGTTTTATACTTTCACAGTGTGTTTGGTCTCCCACCAATCTTCTGTTTTCTAGACTAAACAAACCATTTCAATGTCCCAGTGCAGGTCAAGTTTTCCAATCCACTTATCATACTTGGTGCTTGCTTGAGGTCTGTTTCAGTTTGTCTGCAGTTTTTTTCAACCGTGGCACTCCAAACAACATAATTATCCAACAGAGGCTTCTGTCTTGACATTGAAAATTGTTTCCTGTAGCCCACGTGTACTATACTTCTGTTAATATGGCTAATCCCAGAATAATGTTTGTTTGATTTATATCAGCACCATAACTTGAACTCCTACTCACTTTTGTAATCTGCTGGTCTATCACTCTTAGTTTTGCACAAAAAACTTTAATTTTTCATAATTCTGTGTACAGTGTTATTTTATTAATTTCAGTTAAATAAAAACATTCTTATGATCCATCACTGGTTGGAGTGCCTATGAGATATCCAAAGTTTATTTGAACTGTCTTGAATGTGACTGATAGAGAATATATGATGTGTGATAGAAGTCCCTGGTGGATTTTGATGCCACCATTCCTTATTCTTCCCCTGTGGAATATCTAGGACTGAATTCTGTGTTTATTATAGCAGGTTGTTATAAAAATTGTGCTATTGATGTAATTTAATGTGATTAAACTTGCATGTACTGCTCAAATCAGAAAGAAATAAAGAATTAGACTTTCAATGATCACTGTATTTGCCACATGCTTAGCAAGGCTTCTGTGCCGTGTGATGAACTTTATCTTGTTGTCACTTTTCCAGACTTTTGTGTTTTATTACATGGGATTAAACTGTTTATTTTATATTCAAACATACTATACCCAATAGCTTCTTATCTGAGAAAGCAATAATTGCTTTGAAGATGGCTACAAAAATTCTGCCTCATTTCAACAACTCAATCAAATTGTTACTTCAATTTTCTAAGTAATCAAAGAATATTTCCTAATATTTGAACTTCTGCTGAATGAGATTTCTGGGCAACTGCTCAGTGACTTTCCAGTTCTCTCTTCTTAGGAATGCTTTCTTATCTTTAAATTCATCTTGGCTCTTTTAAATTGCACTCAAAATTCTCCTAAAATGCTTAAAATGCCCTTATTCTTAGATTGACAGCTTTGAGTTGTGGTCACTGAAAATGTAGTGTTCCTGTGGTAAATTTACCACAGTACTATTGTTAGACCAGGATGTTCTCTGGTAAATTTACCATAGGAAAATTATGTGTTTTTGTAACCTTCCTGTATGCATCACTAAATTTCATCTTCCCTTTTTGTATTCAAATTCTTTTCAGCAGGGATTCAAACATCCTCAAAGATTATCAGTCATTTTTGCTGTGGGTTTCTATGCAGTTTTGCAGGCCTTCTCCCCTCACCCACCCCCTGGCCTGGGTTTTGTTACACTTTTGTCCCATGTCAGACTTTTATCTTCTTCCACCCGTTATTGATTCTCCTCAGTGAAATTTTCTTCCTTAGATCACTCATCTCAATGAAACATACTTTGTTGTCCTAGGGTGACTTTACTTGTCCCAAACCAAGACATTTATGAAGAAGAAATATCCTAAAGCCTGGATCCATGAGCCCCTGTAAGAAAATCTCTCTTTGTGCTTTATGCAAATTTTTGTCTGAGATTTGTGTCACCTCCAGACAGTGGCAAGCAGCCAGTGCACTAACAGGGGTATTTACCTCTGACACTTGATTACAGCTCCTGTTTCTATAAGTTGGTTAATAAATGTCAGACTTCTGAGAGTTGCGTCTCTCAGTGCTTTCCAAATAAGAAAATTATTATTCAGAAAGCATCTATTGAATCAAGTACCATGTGGAGAATCCTGAACTCTGGGACACTTTTCCAGTTTCAGCACTTCTTTCAGCTATGTCTACTCAATTTATCCTCATTGTTGCTACAGCCATGGTTCTTCTTAAACTTCAGCCCTTTCTACGTCCAACTGATAAGCAGAACAATAATTTTACTTAGAAAGTTTCTTGTCACTTGCATAATATTCTACCACAACATTGCATTTTAATCTGCTAGATCTTCAGTCATAAACACTGAGATGTTTTATTTTGTTGACTGCACTATATAGAGGGTTATTTTTTTCCCTTCTTCAGAACTAGATAATGGGGTGCCAAAGAAGAGTCATGTGAAAGCAGTCTGCTAAGCCTGCTACCAGTAATAGAGAGGTGGGAGGGCTAGAGGGACAAGCTATGGACTACTTTGCTGTTCTCACAAAACTTGGATAAAATATTTTTCTTCCAAGTAAATGCCTCTGGAGATTATGATTCTGTTGTATTAGTTCTCCTGTATTTCCTGTCTGTATGAGCATGCAGTTTAAAGTCTTCCTATATTTATCTAGCCATCTTTGCCAGGTGGAAATTCCCCACCAGAAGTTCTTGATGTTTCTTCTTATCACTAGCATTGCACTTTACATCTGCCTGTGTTTTCCTCCTGTTTTACATTCTCTCATCTTTTGATTCCACAACCTTGAACCCAAAGCTTTGACCTTTTCTTAGATGTCTTCTGCTCTACCCCTGAGTGGCTTGGGATTTTAAGCATTAGTTCACTCCTTTCTGCAGTAACAAACAAATACTATCACCATTGCACTACTCTGGGAGGTAACTGACTCTTATAAAAAAGCAAAACGAACTACATTTATATAAGTACTTCCAGCTTCCTTCTGGAAGCCATCTATGTGCATCATTAGGTGCTGTTTGAGTTTTATGTTAGAGAATCCAAGCCCTTTTGTCTTCCCTCTTATTCTTCACAAATAGACACACATAGAATACTTTAATCTGAAATCAACTGTAACACCAGCAGGACCAATGGAAAATAAACCAGCCAAATGAAACAAAAATCTTTTTCTCCTTTGCTGAAATAAAGAAATGTGAGCCATTTGAAGTATTTTTTGAGGAACCCATAGCAAAATTCAAACAAATAACTTGTCTGTGGACTTTTCCCTCTATAACTCCAGTTGAAACTATTATATTGATAAATACATTTTTCCATTCAAAGTAATTTTTTAACCTTTTTCTTTATTCTGAAATTCAGTATTCACCAAAAGCAGAAGCCATTTCACATGGATCTCCTGACTGGATCTTGAAAAGCCTTGATCTTTAACTCAAGGTTATTCTGGCAGAAACTGTATGTTACAGTTACAGTTATACTGGCAAAACTCAGCTATTCTTCCAATACATTTTTTCCCTTATGTGATTAATTTCACTGAAGTGCCATTTTCCTCATATTCACATGCAGAGCACTGTAGCAGTGGATCACATCATTACTTTTATTGCAATACAATTTAGAATTTCATCCTAGAATCAGAGCAAAACAAATGTTGCATCAGCTGTGAGGATAAGTCAGGTTGAAATCAAATATTAAAGCAGTATCAGAAAAACATATGCCTATCTTGTTGTAGGTACCATGTCTGCTGTTTTAGGGATGGAGAATGCCAGACTCAAAAAGAGAGGCATAATGTTGCTTCTAGTCTGCAGCAAGCACTGCAGTGAGAAATGTCTTTTTTTTTTACTGTTTGGCTTGCTGAAGAGTTTTGCACACATCAGTGCTTTTCCCCATGTATTAAGGACTTCCAGCACCTTCCCCTCTGCACCCAAAATTAGAGAAAGCTAAGGAATGGAAACACACCCACTCAACCTTGGCTGCTGTCATTTTCTGGCTGCTAGATGGCTGAAATTGGCAGTGGAGAAGTGAGCAAATTTCAGAGCACTCTGCCCTTTCTCTACCCTGAGAGGACATGGAAAACTGGTCTTTGTGATGAGGAAAGAAACAAGTCATAATACCACCTTCAAATTTCGTCCTGCCAGCGAAACTGCCAGAGATTTGCTGAATGCAGCTCAGGCACTTCCCAGGGTGTGTTTCTGATGGCAAACCAATACAAATTAACAACTCCACTGACGCCACTGTAGTTACATTGGTGAGACTCGGTCAGCCCAGAGAGAAGCACATTTGTCTTCTCCTAACCCTTGTGCTGAAGCTTTACACACCCACTGAGACAGCATCTCTGGAGAGTCAGAGAGACCCAGCTTGGTTTGACTTTGTGGTACCCTTGGAAAGAGAATGTGTTGTTGTACAGGAAGGTTTGTCCTGTGGTCCTCAGAGCATTGCTGCCTCCAGTACAGCTAGGGGACATAATATTCTTAAAATATTTATCCTTTCAGCAGCCTTAATGTGTGTTGGAAAAAGGTACCACATGACAAAGGCAGTCATGGAGGCATGGTTCTGGCCAGCATATGTCCCCTCCTCTCTTTCCTTCTCTTTATTCAAAGAAAACACTGCATGAAACACTGAACAATTCTCTCTGAGAATTTATTTTCTCTTGGAGTCTAAGTGCATATGATTTACTGTGTAAATGACTATGACTATGGCTATGACTAAAATCACTTGGCAACTTTCCCCTGCTATTGCACTGTTGTAAGAACTGATTTCTCTGAATGAGCTGTTTACATGCTTTGGAAAAGAGGTAATTTTTAAAATCTGCAGAAGAATAAGCATTTATTCTATCAGAGAAATGGAAGCATTTATCTTCAAGTGCCTTTTGTCAGGTATAGGAGATCAGGACATGTATAGATATGCAAGAAATGGGTTGCACATACATTACTCATGTTCTGGCATCCACTGTGGAGTTACACATGGACTGTGTGCTGGGAAGAGGTCTGGCAATTGTCCCATACTCACCTACAGACTTTGCCCAAGACAAATTCCTGCTAAGCAGTGGGACTTCTGCAATTGATTACCTCAGACATTTGATTGGCATGAACAATTACATTGTCTGCGGCATGCTCATACTTGAAGGGCTACTTTTTAACAGTCTATTACTTCAGCAAAAGTTTTTCTGGTGAGCTTTTATACCAATACTGCAAGTTTGCAGGTGATACAAATCTGGGAGGAGCTGTTGACACCCTCCAGGGCAGGGAGGCCCTGCAGGGAGGCCTCGACAGATTAGAGAGATGGGCAATCATCAGCTCTGTGAAGTTCAACAAGGGCTGGTGCCAGATTCTGCACCTGGGATGAGGCAGCTCTGGATGTACAGACAGACTGGGGAATGAGAGGCTGGAGAGCAGTGCCATGGAAAGGGCCCTGGGGCTCTGGCCCATGGCAAGTTGAACATGAGCCAGCAGTGCCCTGGCAGCCAGGAGGGCCAAGCGTGTCCTGGGGGCATCAGGGACAGCATCACCAGCCAGGCAAGGGAGGGGACTGTCCTGCTCTGCTCTGCTCTGCACTGGGGCAGCCTCACCTCCAGTGCTGGAGACAGTTTGGGTGCCACAGTATGATAAAATTATTCAACTATCAGTGAGCATCCAAAGGAGGGCAAGGAGAATGAGAAGGGCCTTGAGGGGAAGCCATATGAGAGCAGCTGAGATCATTTGGTCTCTTCAGCCTGGAGGGAACTGAGGGGAGACCTCACTGCAGTTACAACTTGTGAGGGGAAGAGGAGGGGCAGGCACTGATGTCTTTTCTGGGTGACCAGTGACAGGATCCAAGGGAATGGCCTGGAGTTGTGTTGGAAGGTTTAGGTTGGATATCAGGAAAAGGTTCTTCACCCAGAGGGTGGTTGGGCAGTGGATCAGGCTCTCCAGGGCAGTGGTCACAGCACCAAGCCTGACAGAGCTCAAGAGGCATTTGGACAATGCTCTCAGGCACACAGTGTGACCTGTGCAGGGCCAGGAGTTGGACTCAGTGGTCCTTGTGAGTCTCTTCCAACTCAGCACATTCTGTGATTCTGTGATAACTTAAAGCTTAGAGACATGTTGCAGCTATATAAAAAATGATGTAGCACTCAGGAACATCCTTCAGCACTGGAATTTTGTTGTCTGTACCAAATAATTCCTAAAATCCTCTCTGGCATGGTTTACGTCAGGGTCAAGTAATACTTTCCCTACCAGTTCCTGGAGCTGATATGGGTGCCAGATCATTCCCAGTAGGTGGTCTGTGTAAGACCATCCTGTTTGGGAGAATAAGAGAGTATAGCAGCAGGGACACAGATTGCCCCATGATAGTTCGCCGCAGTGCCAGACTCAGGACTCGAGCACATTTAATTCACTGTTGCACAGTGAATTGACATTGTCACAAATATTTAGGGCACTTTATGGAAAAAGCTTCTGTTGGTATTAAACCAAGTTTATTTCTTACTCAAAACTATTTGCAAACTGTATTCCATCTTGTTTTGCAACTTAACAGCTCACTCTGTAGATCCCCGCTGCTATGCAATGTTCCAGGCCCCACAAGCAAGAGTTGTACTATTGCTGGAATGACAATATTTACACAAGAAAGTGATTTTTAAAGTGTATACTTAAAAAATTAAAATAGCATATCTTTTTGACTAGTTTGTTAACAATCAAAATTGTCTTTAAAGCTTAGTGACATAAAAAAGGAAATCATTACTCTTCCTTTCAAGCCATCTTTGGAAAACTGCATGAAACAAGGAGCATTGAAAGACAATTTTGCAGGGAAAGAAATCTGCCTGAAACCAACTAGACAGTGAATCATGCTCGGCAAATGCATCCTTTCTGGCCAGTCCAACAACAGACATATCTGCAGTAGAGAAACACTGGGTTTTAAGATGTTTTTGGAATTTCCTTTGAATTCTTCCACTGTATGTAGCCCACATGAGAAAATGGGGTGCTGGGCAGAGAGAAGGAGAGAAGTTGTCCCTTGGGAGGAATTCTGAGCCACCACTGACTTCTCTGGCCCCTTCCTCTGCTCTGCTGGATAGCCAGCTGTGTCCTTGAGATGTCTTGTAGCAGCGGAGACATTCTTTCCTAGAGATCTTGACATTTAAGTGTGCTTTCACTTTCCAAGTAATTACAGAGAAACTGTAATGCTTGGTTAGCAAAACACAAATTAATTCCTTCTTATGCATTTCTTTTACAGTGTGTTTTTTATATACAGGAATTTCATTCTCTTCTCTGGAAACAGAGGAATGAAATAACTGCATTGCTGCTATGGAACAATACGCTGGCTTCTAATTTTTTAAAACTTTGCACTCCAAATCAGCCTATTAAAAATCATAAGCACATCTCCCCATGGCAGAATGTTATTTTTAATAGCACTTTCTAGTTGCTTTCTTTTTATTCCTACAGAATTTTACTTCTTCACTTAAAAAAAAAAAAAATCTGGATTTTTGTTTATCCTTTAGTGGAAACCTGATATTTTCACATAATCATGTGACTTTGGGAGCCAGAGTCTTTGAGAACGAGACAATGAAAATTCTGGTAAAAAAAAAAAGACAACTGGCAAGGCAATGTGGTAAGATTCCAAATCTTCCCAGCTGTTTCCAAGGTACTATTAATACTGTTATAGTATAGTACTATGTAGCATGATAGTGCATGCTGTATGGTATATATATTTTACTAGGATTTCAATAATACCATTATCTAGAATTGTTAGAATGGTTTTACCATTTTCCCAGTATCAATTAACAGTTTTGTGTTTCAAAGGTGTGTTTCCTTTTCATTACAGTAATTAATACTGGCTGAAGTAAAAGGACAGACATACCTCCTTAGACACTTCTGATAGGCCTGTCTGCATCTGCACATAGAAATATTGCATGTGTAAAAAATGTGGCATGAGATAGTCTCACACCAAACAGTAATGATCAGCGTCTTTGACACTGATACATTTGCACTTAAGATGTGAACGTGAATGGTGGGAGGTTTAAACTTTTCAAAGAGCAGACCCTGGTCTTGGCAAGGTCTATCTGGTTACACGGGTGGGACTGATCATCCCATGGTGCCTGATGGAAGACAAAGCCACAAACATGCAGTCTTTGAAAGAGTCAGCATGGAACAATAATTTCATATGAAACATGCCCCATGCCCAAGAATTTGGGTTTGAATGATGGGCAATGGTTTTTGTATTTTGGTCCTACTGTGTGTTTCAACCCAGTGTGCACAAACTGCCTCTTTCCTGCAACTTCTGAAATAAGTTTCTGTGCAGTGTCTGGTCTTCCCCTTACTGCATTAAAAAAAAAAAAAAAAAAAAAGAAATTAAACACAGGGCCTTTTTCAGCCAAAAATAACCCCTGCAGCTGTACTGCCTGAGCTCTGTGAATCTCTTGTTCTCTGAAGATATTTATACAATTCTTAAAGGAAAAATATACCTTTACCAACAGTCACAGGGGAGGCTATTAGACATAATGATGATCCCATCCAGCAAAGCTGTTGTTCTGTTCTCTGTCACAGCAGAGAAAGTTGTGCCTGTCCACAGTATCCAAATTTCCTGGGTCAAGAAGGGCAGCAGAGAACATCGGCTGAAAGTGTTTTTTGTTTTTTTTTCCTAGCAAGGGTTTTCTTTCTTGAATAAGTGAAATGTGAACAGATCTATTTCATGCTTTGGTATTTCAACTGCCAGTTCTGGACCTAGTATGTGAGAAGCATGTGAGTGGAAGAAGGAATTTATAAGGTTTCAGGGCAGAAATCTGACAATAAGGGAAGAAGGGGTGGGTATGTGTCATTCTGCACACTTCCTCTTGATTTCCAGGAGCAGCTTAAAGGAAGAGCAAAGAAGGTATTTTTGACTTCCTTCCACCTGAGGCCAAGTGGGTTTTGTGCAGTTTCCATTTCCCCATTTCTCAAGAGTTACTCTGCACATTTGTGAGAGAAGAGTGGAGGTGAGATTTAGCAGTGAAATTAAATAATGAAACATACAAAATACAGAATCAGGGAAAACTTAACGAAGGAGGAGAGCTCTGAAGTTTATAAGGTGGATTCACTTTTGTCTTTCTCTTTGTCCCCAGAGCTGTAATACAGACCACTGGCTATCATGCAGGAGTTTGCATGAGATTCAGATGTTTCCTGCTGGAAGCAGCTGGAACTGGAACAAGCCCGTGAAAAATGCACAACAGGTAGTAGAGTAGATACCTTTAACTCCTAAGGCAAAAAATAAGTCCAATTTAAGATTGATTAGGATTAAAGAAGAACAAAATTTTTTAAATAATACCAGTTGCAGAGGTCAAAATATGCCTCTACTTCAGAAAAAATTAGTTAGGTCTATTATATGTTAATCTTTGTAAGGCTGTGGTTGAAGGAAACAGATTATTTGTCCAGATGTCCTCACCCCATAACAAATACAGTATATGGCAGTTCGGAACTTTTAAATTTCCTTGTTGACACTTGTTTTAAGAAGAACAAACTTAGACCAAAGACAAGGATGCAAATATTTGGTAGTTGTATGAAAATGTTGCTGGATTCTTTTGTGAGTTCATTTTGGCTTAGCTCTTGTGCATGTGTTTTGAACATTGATACTGGAACTTGCTATGGTGAGAGAGCAAGTATAAACATAAAATTTCATCTGGGCATAGGAAAGCCAGTAAATTATGCTGTATTTTATATCACTTACTAACAATTACATAATACAGTTTTTAATGTCATATTACATCTGTATGGTTTGTTTCTCTAATGATGGCCTGAGTACTTGACAATGTTCTTTTGCATATGAGATAGGAACATACATCTTGGCAGCAAATGTGTTTATCCCCATGTGTTCTCCAGTCTCCAGAGAAGTAGGGTCTCAACTCTTCAGCTAATTATTTCATAGCTGTAGCTCTTTAAATGTGTTTTAACTTGTGTTTACATTTTTTCATTCCCAAAGGCTTTTGGCAAGTAAGCTGCTGGTTTTTGCAACCCTGATTTAATGAAAAAAAAATTAGGTACAAGTTCAACATGAAGCATACACATAGTCCCACTGAGATAGATGAAAACTTCAGGGCAACTGGACTAAACCTCTATTAGGTATGCCTTGGTCTCCAAAGAAGATGCTAGATCCTTGATCCATAGATAATGGTAAAATACTGGGGCTTAGTGGGTATTTTTAACATTCAATTTCCTTGCTCCAAAGCCCAAACTATTTCCTTAGAAGAATTTAGGACACCACAACAGCCAACTCAGTTCAATAAACACTCCACTGGGACTGTGCTGTGGCTCACCTGTACTGCCCAGTGCAGAGCTGTTTTGAAGTCCTTGTCCACCAGAGTTGGGTCTGCTCCCTTGTGCAGCAGAGTCTGGGTGTGCTGAGGTCTGTTGTGGAATGCAGCCCAGTGGAGTGAAGTCATTCCCTGTAAGCCACAAGTGCAGAGGGCAAATTATTGTCACTCATAGGAGCACCCTTCAAAGTCTCTGAAGATGAGCTAGGCAGCCCTGAAACCATTCAGAGTAGAGAAATTCTTCCCTCTTCACCTTGATTTGAAATAGTTAGTAGCAGCTTCTGAATTAGTGAAGTCACAAGGGGAAACCAAGCAATTAGCTTTTTGGAATTATTACAGAAAATGGATACAAATACAAATGCTTCCGCCATATGTGCATATAGCCTATTATAAATAGGTCAGGGCCATGATGGATGGGGGGACAGCTCCTCACTGCTCAGCTTGAATCCTGCAAGAAAAGCCTGGTTTAGACTAGTGCTTTGGCATTACACAGCATGCTGTTTGTGTTTGGTCTTTGATCCAAAATAAGTATTGTAAGCTATTATTGCAGCTGGCACTAGTCAGCAAGCTATAGAACTGACAGAGTAATGTCCACAAAAAGTCACAATATAAACATTTTATATTTACTCTTTAGAGATAAAACAAAGCATATGGTAAGGTATTCAGCTGCATTTTCATTCTATCTTAATTGCATCCAGTCAGTCTTAATAGATCAGAGAATTCATGGCCTGTATTTGCACCTTCAGCATTGTTACACTCACCTGTATTTTACTCTATATCCATAATAATTAAGATTTTCTGTATAAATTGACTAATTTACTATGTTTCCAACAAATTGCTAGTGTTTTTCAGCTGTAGTAAAGTTTTCCTTTGGACAGGCGTTGTTTCCTCTCTTACCAGAAAAAAACGCATTTCAAGGGTCTTGCCTGATTTCCAAAAGAATAAAAAGCATTAGGAAAAAAAGAAAAGGTTGAGTGGAAAAGCAATTAAAAATTGAAATAGAACTCAAATAAAGCCAGCTGGTAACAATCCAGGTAAAGTATGAGCTACATTGATGCAGACAACTTATCAGTGCATTAAAGTGTTTGCAGTGATTTTCTGACTAAAAGCCTGAATGTCTTAGCATTCATTTCTCTCACTCATCACATATCTTATAAGACTTTTAAGTTCCCATGTGGCTTAAGTATGGGTGATAACAAAACAGAGCAGTTGAATGAGAGCAGTTTTGGTTTTACTTAGGGTTTGCAAAGCTTAATCATGGGGGTTTCGGTTTTGTAAAACCAAGATTGAGGGTAAACTCCTGCACTAACTGAAATTAACAGGAGCTCTGCCATTGATGTCAGTAGATATGAGGGACTTAGTAATGTTGATGGATACATATTATCTGTGAGATTTCACTCAAGTGATTTCCTGCTGGGAAATGGGTGCTCATCACTAGCCCTGGAGAGCATGAAAATCACTGAGGAAGGAGAAACCACAGTGTACCAGGCTGTCTTTCTGTCATCCTGTCTCTGTGTGTTGATATGGCCAAAAAAAATCCTTGAAAAATCAACTTTCTCTCTGTTTGTATTGGTGGCAACCCGCAGAACGAGCTGTAACGTAAGAGGTTAAAACTGTGGATAGTTTTCAAAGATCTCTATAGTCCAGTGACAAAACTCAAGAGAGGTCAGTAGCAGATGTTTAGTGCAAAAATATAAGAAACAAGGCTTGACAATATACTGCCACCAAATATTAAGTAATCAGACTAAAGGCTTCATATGACATCCAGCCCTCTAAAGGGTGATGATGCATTTTCTGAAAAAATTTATTTTCATTTTCTTTGAAACTACCTACTGATAATTTTTGTAGAAGTCCCCATATTTTTATATGCAAAACCCCCAGGCCAGCAAATAATAATTCACTTTTCATTTCTATGCCATTTATGATACCATGGGTTTATATCATCTCTCTGATGTAGTTGCCAGGCTGAAAGTCCTGTCATAATTACTTTGCTGTAGTTAGCCTGCCCATGTAAGGAAGCTGCTCTGTAACTATTATCATCATCTTTGTAGGCCTTTTTCTGTTCCCTTTCTTGTATATGTTTTTTCAGGTTACTCTTGCAGCCAAGTGGCTGTACAAAGGATTTAAACAGAGCTTCCTGTTTTCTTCTCCATTTCCTTTCTACTACTCCGTACATTCCACATGTCCTTTCGGAGCGCCCGACTGAGCAAAGAGCTGCTTGTGGCAGCAGCTCACTCGTGTGGGCTCTCTGCAGCAGGCAACGGCTGCCTAGCCCAGACCATCTGTGCTTTGTGCTACCACACTTGAGTGGCATCTGTAGGTAGACTAATGTTTGTGAGTGGAAGCATGACAGTGGCATCAGAACTACCAGAGCTGAAGGTCCAGCAATATACAGTGAGACAGCCAAACAATTGCACATTCATAAAATATAAGGAGCAGTACAGGACATAAAAGGACAAACGCCAAGAAATGTCTTTGAGAAATATAGTGTGGCACTTGTTTTGCTCAGATTCAAGGCTTTTCCAGAGAATGTTTCTTCACATTGTCATCTCACAGGCTTTACTAATAAACCCACAGAAAGGCACAGTTGTGGAAGCTACGAAACCTCCAGATGTTTTTCTTACTGTTTACGTGTTCATGCATTCATCAGGGTGTTTTTCTCAAGTGTCAAATGGGAAAACTGAAGTGTTTTACTTATGCCAAGAGAACAGCTCTGTTAGTTGTAATCATTTACGAGGATCCACATTTTTCAGAAAACATGAGTATTCAGGGCTTACTACTGACACTTGAACAAATATATTGTCAGTGCCAAATGACAATGAGATGGACTAAAAGTTCTAAATTGCATGTAGCAGGGCATTACAGCAAAATATATGGCTTTAAATGATGATCCACTGTTCCATGTAATTCATTAGCAACATGATTCTACATCAATGCATATGTCTGGTTTAGGGTATTGCGAGCAAGGTCTGCAAACCTTTCAGTGGGCAAGGAAGAGGAAAAGTTAACAGCCCTCTGGCCATTCTGGCACTGTGGAAAAAATACATCCTTGAGCAACTGTTAGAATGAAGAGAGACACATGAAAAGACACTCAGAATCTCACTTATGTCTTGGCTTCTCTATTTGGAGAAGGACATGAAAAGTCTCTCAGTATGGGAAGTTAACTCTTTCCTATGTACAATATATATATATGCAGGATACAATTCCACATGGAAGACAACAGCATAAATTTTTGTGCTTTCATAACTGTTCTCTGTGATGCCAGTTATCATACTTTTCTTGAGAACAGTAGTTGAACGGTGGGATCAAGGAATCATTGAATCATAGAATGGCTTGGATTGGAAGGGATCTTAAAGATTATCTTGTTCCAACCTGCTTGCCATGGGCAGAGACAACTTCCACTAGGTAGGTCAGAGCTCCATCCAGCCTGGCCTTGAGCACTTATCACTGGTAAAAGTGAAGATTTGGTCTAGTGCCTAACTTTGGAAGAATCGAGGGCAATTATTGTCTTGACAAATGATTTAAGAGGCAGAGTCAAGGTACCTCATAGCTGGCTGAATAGACAGAAGCTTTATTAGCTTACAGGTACATAGTGTATAGAAGGAAGAATGAGATAATACTTTGTGGAGTTCAGCAAAAGCATTATAGAAATTTTTGACTAATGCATAGCCTTATTGTAAAATTGCATGGCTTCTACGCCCCCAGTGCCAGGGACTGTGACTTGTAGCACAAGCTCACTCACCTCATTGTCCTGGTGATTAATTTCACTAAGATTTGACTGCTGCAGAAGCAAGCTCAGAAGCCTGTGGAAGCAATGATATAATCAGTGTGCTGTAGTCCTGACTAAACTTGAAAACTGACAGTTGTTTAAAAACCAAAATGTGCAATTTCACGAAAAATCAGTATTAGTGATGGGCACAGGTCAGAATCTTAGGTCTGAGCTTTGTCATATGAGCAAAACAAATGGGACTTATGGCTTATGGTAACAACAGAAGTTTAGAGCTTGGATTTAAAAGAAGATCCACTCAGAATAACTCTTGTGCTGACTGCCAGGCTAGAATCAGGATGTATAATACTGTACATGTGTGCAGTTTTTGGTAGATTAACAATTTGCTGCTAACATATTTTATAATGTCCTAAAGTAACAAGAGATGTCAGCTTCTGTAAGGATTTTCTCTCTGTTTAACTCTTGGAGTAATGTGATGTAATACACACATTTGTGTATATATCTGTGTATATGGATGCTTGCTGTATGTCTACACACACGAATCCCAATATTTTATGAGGCCTTACAGAATGTCTGCTGGAAGATGACCATTATTACGGCATAAAATATAGTAATACACAGGTTCACATATTATAGAATATTGGACTACAAACACTCCCCTCTGGTGGAGTGAACAATAATGTAGTTACATGAAATATTATTCAAGTAGAATAGTATTTTTAACACTTCCTTTTCCTTTTGCTATCTTGTGAAGATGTTCTGAAATCACTATAGGTTTGGCAAAGATGCTTGTGTTTTATAGCAGGATGCTAAGTATTTGGATCATGAACATGGCTGGACCATGGAAATGAAAAACACCATCCAGTCACAAACTGTAACAAAGCCAGTCCTAATATGAATGTACAGGATGTTCTTAGGATTCTAGCAAAAGGAAGGATGTATCCTTAGTGGATCATTGTGCAAACTTGTGGCTCATATGAATGAAGGTGTTGTATTTGCTAGAAATGTTCAGAACATGGACATGAAGAAGACATGCTGTTTAGCAAGGAAAGTAAAAGATAATGAAGAATAAGGGAAGGAAATCTGATACATGTAAAGGTAACACAGAAACAAATGTATAAAATCCTGCATTTATTTCCATGCAGAGGAGACTGAATGAAAATATTTTGCTACTTTTTACCTTCAACCTCTTCTAGTGTATTTTCTGGATTGAACTGTGATCAGGTGTGCACATTAGATTAAACTGAGAATATTTCATGTCAAATTTGTTCTTTCCTACTGGTAATAAAGAGCTAGCTAAATTATTCGAAAGACAAATTCTTGTAGAAAAGAGGTGTCATACCTTTTCTAAATGAGTCATGCTGTAGGAACTCTCAAAATGATGACACTAGGGTTGTTGAGATTAGTTTGGTAGAAGTTTTTAAAAGTGAAGAAGGATTCTCTTGCCATTTAGCAAAATGACTCAGAATCTCAGAAATTCAGTGTCTGAAAACAGGTCTTGGTAAATATCAACTAATGAGGAAAAAGAAAGTGTGATAACTATAGTATGCTTGTAAAACCCATTCATCACATAGTTTCATAATCTGATACAGGGGTCTGTGGTTCAACTCCAGATATGATCAAGGACACCACTGTATGTGAAAGAAATCTAACTATCTGACTAGAATCTTTATCATCAACAAACTTTGACTCAGTTACATCATTAGACCATTATGGCAACATAAGAGCTACCATTTAAATATGTAGATACCCAAACAAGCAGCTGAGGTTTCGCTGCTATCTACTCTTAAAGGCATAGATCAGGAACAGATTCTCTTTTCACCTTGCCTGTTAGGCTCTGTGGAATGTACTGGAAGCACAAAAGTCAATTATCAAATCAATAAATGAACTATCTCTGTCTTTCCATGCTGCCTCCAACATGTGAGGTTGTAGCAGTGGACTGCCAGCTTCCAAATTTAGCTGCAAAATCATTTCACAACTGGCCATTGCATATTCTCTTTTGGCAATGATATAGGATTCAAGGGACTGACAAGGACCATGATGGAAAAACCTCCCCATCAGTGCTCCAGGCCTGTGTCTGGGCATGGGGTAAAAACCCAGTGGGAAGACAGAGGAAAAGGAAAACTGTGCAGAACAAAGAAAGGTCTGTCTGTATCCCTGGAGAACATGAAGAATATTCAGGGGATCCAGTGTGCTCCTGGTAGAGAAGATTAGTGTTCCCTTTCAAGTAGCAACATGTGTGGTGTTATACAAGCATTGTCTTCTTTCTTGTGTTGGCTTTGTTTAAAGACAGTGACTTTTTCTTTCAGAAATCTCAAATTATTCTCTCCAAGTGATGCATGAAGTGATTGATAACATGGAGAATGAATAAAGCTGCTTAAAAGGCTGGAGAACAAGATCAGCAGAAATGGCCAGATGTCTGAGCTGGTCTGATATGGTTACAGCAACAAAACTGTATAATCAGTGATTAAGTCACATGAATATATTACATGTACTAAATGTTTTACCTGTTTCTAATGTCTTTCTATACCTTCAGGCATGATTTACCTAGGGGAGTTTTTGGAGTAAATATATTCAGCTGTACAAACCAAAATTTATTTAACCTTCCTATTGTCACAGGCTGGAATGAGAAAAAGACAATCTTTCTTAAGAGCTCTTGTGAAGACACTCTGTAGCTGTTACTCTACCTTCAGTTAAAGTAGTTAAAAATGAGCCAGACCACCAATCCTTAACTTCCCCTTTATGGATGGGGATTTTCAGAGAGGTTGTCTTGTGGAAAACTTTTCTCACGTTTGCCATGCTACTCAGAGGAGAAGTCCAGAGAAGGGGTCTTGTAATATTTCATGTGGGTAGGACAGAAAGGTAATTGGGCAGAAGAAACACAGGGTTTCAACCTCTTTTATAATTATTTTCCCTCCTCCAGCTATTGCAGTATTAAAACAAGCTCCTCACTTTACCTGGCCATCGATCTCTGGTACACACGTATTGCACAATGCTTTTCCTCCTCTCTACCCCCTTTACAGTAACCACTAAACAAAGACACAGGTCACAAGTGTAGCTGTCACAACTACTATTCCTGCTGTGGGCTCTCCTTGGGTTGCTGGCTACCTGAGAGATTCACCCCCAAAGCCGTGGGAGCAGGGCACATACCTCACATCGGGCTCTGCGGTGGCAGCATGCAGTGGCAACCTCCCGTTTTTGTCAGGTATGTTCTGCTTAGCACCATTCCTGAGCAGGCTGACACAGCCTTCCAGCCAGCCCTAAAAGAGAAATTGGAGCATATCAAGGAGGAAAGTGAAAAGTATAAGGCCAGATATTTTCTTGTTTGTGCTGGCATTCACTTGTGACTGGAGCCGTTTCTGTTAGCAGAGGAACTGGACGTTTTTTCCTCAGTAGAGGTTTCTCAGCACTGAGAGTAGTTCCCCGTTGGCGTCTGGGTCTCAAATTACCTCAGTTGTTCGTTTCCCTCATGAGGTGTTTCATTTACAGTGTTTTTTGTTTGTTTTTTGTTTTGTTTGTTTGTTTGTTTCCCCTGCAGCTGTGACAAGCACTAACAGTGATTAAAAACCTGCTAATTCCTTTATCACTAGCAAATACTACATATATTCTTGCATGTGAATTCAATCATGCTAGATTAAACCAAGAACAGGAGCACTCAATATGATTTTGTTTGTGAGATTTTAGCAAAGATGGCAAGCCAATGGTAAAAAGCCTTAGAGTGTGGTCTTGTAAATGTTGTTGCAGAAGTTTGTATTAGTGGCATTGTTAGACTGAAAATAGCACCAAAACAGATGGAATTAATCTGTTCTTGGACTAAAACCTTCTATTGATCACCTCAACATAAAAGCAAGTAAACAGTCTGGTTGTGACTGCATAAATCTTTTAGCAAATGCTTAAGTATGAAGAAAATCAAGCATTAGTTCAAGTGTTTTGTTAAAACCTCAGCAGGCAATTGACAAAGACCATTCCCTCCCATATGAGCTCTTTTGGATTGGCATTGTGAGTATTTCTGGGGAAAATGTGTGGAATGGTGGAATCAGAACACTCCTGTCAGAGCTCTTGGTTGAAGTAGGAGACCACCAAATGCCACACGCAGTCTTGACTGTGCAACTCTCCTGAATTAATTTGTCTGGACATACACCATAGCTGAATTCTCTCTGGACCTCTTGTTATATCCCTCACAGAAACAGAAATGGAAACTTAGAAGCCTGGGTGGTTTAAATCTTTTCCAGTAATTTATTTTTTTCCAAAGAATACTTTTTCCCCTCTGGGAAAAGAGGAAGGAAAAAAGAAGCGTGACACTTACTATGGGATTTTTTAAAAATATCTTGCAGAGGAAATGTTTGTTCTCAAGTAGATGAGATCCATGCTCCTTGCACTGGATGAGACTGCCTGTTTTGTTATTTTCAACACGTATTTTCTGGCTGAATATTGCATAGCTAAGCAGGAACATTGTTTTGGTCCTGAATTTTCAGGAAGAAACTAGGTGCAAGGGATGTCATTTAATTAGGCTGCCACAGTGTCTGTTTAAATGAGCTGGCAGTCATCCAGTGTAACTCATACTGTGCAGCCATGGCTCCACACTCCTTCCTTTCTGTCCAATTAGTAGTGGAAACCCAGTCTGCTTGGTTAACTTGGTCCCCACTTTCTCTCTGAAACCAGAATTACCTCCTGCAAGGAGAGGAAGACTAAAGAGAAGGGGACCTTGTTGCTTCAGACAGATTCTGAAGTACAATTCCTTTCTCAAATGTCTCAGTGGGATGTCTGCCCCTCCTGTCACTTGCATGGAGGTTGATCAGGGGAATGGATTGTTCATGATCTGAGCAAGTGCACCAGTACCTGCAGCACCTTGAACTTCAGTTCTCTACCTGGCCATCCAAAGTCCAGTACCACACTGAAAAGAAGCAATGCCCTGGTTCATGTGGTGTGCAAGAACACATGCCTGCTGAGCACCAGATTTTGAGCTAGGAAAGCCCTCACTTGAGCATAAATATCTAATGCTGGCTATGCAAGGGGGAGAAGTGAATCCACACATTAAGAACAAGAGGGAACTTTCAGTGTACAAAAAAAAAAGATATTTTCTTGTGAGATCCTCATATCATGCACTGATTTTAGGAGAGAGAAAGGATACTCTGACAGGAGTCTCTGACAGGAGTTCCAATCCTCTTGTAATAACCATTGTTCCAGCTTTGCATTGTAGTAAAGTTTCAAAACCAATTCCACTGTTGTCTAGAAACAAATGTTTTGTGCTTTTTTTTCCTGTAGTATAAGCAGAAATCTTATTTGGTCTGCACATTTACTCCCTTCACTCCATCCTTGTCCCCCAGTCTTGTTACCAGATAAGTTGCCAGAGATAAACTGGTACGTCCACAGGCATCTTGAGTATTAATATTGGCTCCCATCTTCAACAGAAGCTTCACTGTGTCAACCTGGCGTCCTGACACAGCATGCATCAAGGGTGTGCAACCTAGGGAAGAAAGCCAAATTTATTTTACAATTTCATTGTGTCATGTCTATAAGATAGAGCTTCTTATTTTCTAATGTTAACACTGGCAAGTTAACAAATCCTTTCTCTGATAACTGTCCAATATTTGTACTCAGCTTTTTTAAGTCAGGAGGCAACTTCTATGACAGTCACTGACCACTGATTTTAAAAAGAGCATGACTATATTAGCAAAACTTTGTCTCATTAACTCTGCTTTTGGAGGGGAAAGTGCTTTTAAACATTTAAAGCTAATGCTCAAATTTCTTTGTGAAGTATTGTATCATTTAATTGCTTCCTCTTCCTTCCATTCTGTTAATTGTTGAAAAACAGCAAGAGATTTTCCTTCAGAATCTGACAAAGCAATTTAAAATTACTAGGCTGACAATAAACATGAGTATTAGAAACTATAAGACTATTAGAAACTTAATATATAGTTGAAGAATAATTATTCTTACTAGACTTAATGAGATTGCTGAGGAAATGTACTACTCAACATGAGGTCGTGCAGAGCCTGGCAAATGTGCAGGCTGTGACCTGAGTATGTTTTGTGCTGGAAAACTGATCTTTAGTTACATTTGCATGGACAGCCTGGGAGACAAGGTAATTCAGGAGCTGAAGTGCTCCTGGCCAGTCCATCTCCACCTACTCCACCCACCACTCATACCTAGTCTTTCCCCATTAATGAACAGATAGGGACCATTTTGTCTAGAGTAAATTTTCCCTACTAACTAGTAGATGTTTTAAAGATATCTGTTAGAATGCCTAGTTTAAAGTACAAGAAAAATCGGTAGCTTGGTAAAAGCTGTTAAAGATTAGAAAAGACAGTGTTCATACAGACTCTTCATAAGAAACTGCAATTAAAAAATACTTCTGACAAAAAAAATTGTCCTTGAGAACAGCTTTCAGAAGTTCTTTCTTAGAAAATAGATGCATATAAAAGCCAGTCAATATGCAATAATTTGTAATAACATTAAATAGTAATTTGAACACAAAATGAGCACAGCCTGACAGATAAAACAGATCATTTGGATAACTGCACATTGTATAACCAATCCTTTGGCAAAAAGTTACTTGACAAAACCATTCAAACTGTGACTGTACACATACTATAACCTCTGCTTTAGAGATGTGCAGAATGCATGTCATTTGGCATTGGTAAAAATATTTTTTTTTCCTCCACTGAAATGTCAACAGTTTCTCAGTCATCTCCCCAAATAAGATAAATTATATAAATGGTAAACTGCTGTCTAATTATAGCAAAACAGCTTTTTTGTAATCATATAAAAATATCTTACAATTACAAGGGGAAGGAATTATCCAAACTGTATTTCCAGTGGATGTTCCAAAGAATCACTCACATTTCCCATATTCTGCTACTAAATATAATTTGCTGAACACAAAAATCAAAATTAAAAAATGGAAAGTTTAATTTGCAAGCTGAAGCAACAGATCTCCTGAGAACAAGCTGGGCCTTCATTTACCCTCTCTGTCACAAGATTCCAGGATGGAAGGATCCTCTCGGATCACTGCAGTCAGGGTGTTCACATCGCCATTAGCTGCTGCTTGGTAAACCACAGCCAAGTCCATCTCTTCTGCTGCATCAGCTGCAGAAGGGAGCACACCCATGAGTAAACAGACAGCAAGTGCAAATAATAAACAGCAAAAATAGTGACACTTGTTTCACTGAGTTTAAATGACTGTTAACTTGGGGTGGAACAAAGTGTATCTGAACAGCACTGTGGTTTTTGTTAGTCATCTGAAACTTGCTTTCATCATAACTTCTTCCAAAAACTTTCATACATAGACACTGAAAGGATTTGAGAAAAATTCTGGAAAGTTTCTGTAAGAAATCATACTAACGTAACATGATTTGAGAGAAAATGTAATAACTGAACTAGCTCATAATATTTCTGGCTGCACTTTTATGAGATACAATGAAATCAGGACTCAGGTGTTTTCAATTTCAGTGTTATCCTTGCCCCAGTCAGAAGACTGAGGCTTTTCACTTCCCTGCAATGTCCAAAGGAATTATCTTCTTGGGAGAGTAAACTTCTGGCAGCAGTGGTTTTTCCTGATAATTCCTGCAAAAAGGAAAAGTGGACTATTGCTTGGAACCGAGGAGAAGTTTATTTTGTTTGGCAGCTACAGTGTGGGTCATTATTCAAAGCAGATGCCTTGCAGGACCTGTTCTGGAACATTCCTCAGACTTTTCCTTCTGAAGAGCTAATAGCAGTGATTCTCTTCATTTCTTTGCTTTTCACTTCCTTTCAGACTGGTCATTCCATTCTCCACATGCAAACACCTCCTTTGGCTTCAAGTGGACTACTAATCTCTAAGGTCCAGTAGTCAAAAGAGTAGATTTTTTGTGAAGACTCAAGTCTGATGTAATGGTAAAATGATCTAGATATGTATTGTTACTCAGAAATTGTCTTATGTTTCTGATCCTATTAACTCAAAAAGAAGCACAGCTGCAGTGAGCTGCACTGTTCACAATGGCTGAGGGTCTGTTGGGGTTTAACCCAGATGCCCCCAATGTTCAGTCACTGTCCTGACCCCTGTGGAGTGGGAAGGAGAATCAGAAAATGGTAAAATAGGTGTGTTTAGATAAGAACAGTTTAATAATTGAAATAACACATCATTGGCATCATTACCATCACCACCACCAGAACCACAAGAGCATCATTAATAACTGTAATAAAAGGAGAGAAAGAGATGAATAAAACCCAAGAAAATAAAGTGAAGCACAATGCAGTTGGTTGCCACCTGCTGACTGATGCCCAGCCTGTCATACTGCAGCTACAGTTCATCCCCTGGCCATGTCAGTCTGTGCTTGGAATATCCCTTTGGCCAGGCTGGGTCATCTCTCCTGGCCATGCTCCCCCAGCCTCTTGGGCACCCGATTGCTGCAGAGCATGGGGCACTGAAATGTCCAGGATTTAGGGTGAGCACTAACTACTAACACCTAAAACTGTATTTTCGACATTAGTCTCATACTAAATGCAAAATACAATACTGTATTGGCTGCTAAGAGGAAAATTAAGTCTTTTCCAGGCTAAGCCAGGACAGGGTCGGAACTATAGAATATATCACTTGTCCAGCCACTGCACTACCATGTTAGCTGGATAAAATGCCTAAATCACACTAGAGAGTTGATCAAAGGAAAGACAGATTAAGTGACCGCTGACTTCTCTGTACTGTCAAACTTCTGGAGATAGCATGACTATGTAAGCTGTGCAGATAAAAAGGGAGATAGTTTAAAGATCATTGGAAAGTTATTATAAAGCTGTTATTATAATCAAACATTACATTATTCATAACACAGTGGTAGAAATGACATTTTAAACACTGTCATTATATTTTTTGAGTGATAAAAGATATTATTGTAAATTATTAGCCACACTACTCATGTTGTGATCAGATGTTGTCTCAGATGAACCTGCATGAGTTCCATGCTGGGCTCACAGTCTAGCCTAATCCTCAACATGACCTTCTCTCACTGGGTGCAATCAGCACTCTGGACTTCAAAATTTGGCTGCCATGGAAACACAATCTGCTCTTACCCTGGAATAGGTTAGTCTATCAAAGCTGGAACTCTGTTTGAAAGCTTGGGAAAATTTAAAAACTGATATTAATCTGGCTTTGTCATGGATTTCCTCTCCATTTCTCCTCAACTAAAGAGAATCTAATTCTTTCTTCTAACTGGTATTTTAAATTACGCACTTCATAAAGTTTGTGAATAAAAATGTTAACTTGATTTTTATTCTGCTGAGGGGTCTGTTGCTGAGGCAACTGCTCATTTGGCTCAGAAAGTTTGTCCTGTGAGCCTGGGAGATCCAGAGAGATGCGGAGTCATTGCTGCCAGAGAGTCATCATCAGTGACTAGTACGTGAGGAAAAAGAAGTGACTTTACTACCGGTCCAGTTAGTAGTAGTTCCTTATTATGTCAGACCTGAAGATGCCTCTCACAACTGGTAGACTCGGCAAAAATGTGTTAATGACAAGCTCAGGTCTGGCTGGTTGATAGCTTGTGCTGGTGCTCTCGTCCAGTCTCTGGAGGTACACAGAGGGTGCCAGCCCTGAGCACTGGCAGGGCTCCTCTCACAGCTGCTGTCGTGTACAGCTGTGCACATACTCTGTGGGTGTGGTACAGACAAGATGCTGCTGGCACTGGGAAAGAAACTGCTAGATGTACTGAGGCAAACAGTGATTCAAACGGGCCCTCACCTCCTTTGATACGTTACACGTGTAAATTTTATACTTTTTTGCCATGCAGATACTGTTAAGTATTCCTGTTGTGAGTTGGGAGCAGACAAATCTACCCACAAAAGGACAGTCTCCATCTTCTGGGCAGAGCAGTTGCTTACCTGGAGGACACTATGGCAGGAAGATGAGGACAAGGGTGCACTCCTCCATGTTGGTCTCTGAATATCTATGCCCTATTTTTCTTCTAGGTAAAACTAAGACACTTCCCCTTTCCTTCTGCTGGGCTCAGTCTTCTTTCCCCAGAGAAATTATCCTTTTGCATGAGGAGGGGAAGTAAAACAATGGATGGATGGATGGATGGATGGATGGAAAAATGAATAAATGAATGAAGTTTTGCTCCTGCCTCTTGTGGCAGAACACAGACTCCACCCCTGTTAAAGGATGGTGGTATGAAACCACAAAGATTCACACTTCCCCACCCGTGAGTCCTATCTGCCAGAGCAAGGAGAGGCAGGCTTCCCTGCCTGGAAGCTTGGGCCAGGAGGAATGGATGAGTGCTCATGCTGGGATCTGAATAAAGATGACTGACATCAATTCCATTTCTGTAGGGTGACACAACTTCAAGTGGGGTGTCTTGACCTGTGTGATTGTAGATGGGGAGTGAGAAGGAAGACAGAAAAATGATCTTTTGATGCTTTACATGACAGAGAGCAGAAAATGCTGGGAGAGCTTAGATGTCATCTTTGCTTGGATGCACTTGGCTCCAGGCAAACAACATGACCACTTCATCTTCCTCCAGATTACCCTGTCAAGGAATGGAGAAGTATGGGCACAAAGCTAGTAGGACTTATAGTTTTGAAGACACTTTCCCAGGCAGAAGAGGAATGGTTCAGAGAGTGGGTATTTTGCAGAAGGCAACAGTGAAGTATTGAGTGCTCGTGTCCCCCACTCTGTGAGCTTACCCTGCTAGGGGCTTGGCTGTGACTGGGGCACAAGCACCATGTGGCAGAAAGGGATTGTGGACAATCAAATGCCTGATTCTTTGTCTTCTAATGTGTTAGAGTTACTCCATTATTATCTTGCAGTTCTATAAATGCCAGTAAGTACTGGTCCCATTTCAAATACATTCTACATTTTAGAGAACTGCTGTAATACTGGTGAAAGGAAGCTGTCAGATTCAGAAAGGCAGAAGATCTATTTAAGTGTTTAGGTACAGAGAAAGGCAGGGGAGAAACTGCAGGCTGACAGTAGTGGTGTAGAAAGGGCTGGAAGAAAAGACTAAATGGCATACAGGGTAATGCTAAAGCCCTCAGCAACAATTAAAGTCAAACACCAACCTATCTGAAATAAGCAGCAGTGTTTTAAGAATGTATAATTCCTTCAAGGCAAAGTACTTTTCTTTTGGTCAGAAAAGAGGGTATATAAAAAGAGATACAGAATGATCACAAGATTCAGAGCAGTGAAGCTGTGTTTCTTATTACACTAATTCTCCTCTGACTGTACTATGAAGAGTGCATGCTTTACATGATTTGTGATGTTGGCTGATGTGTCATTTTACAAAGTGCACATTAGGTGTTCAAAGTGCATTATTTCTAGCCCATTGGATTTTTAGGTTCTAAATAAATTTGCTGGAGCTTGGTGTACATGCTCTTGACAATGGTTGATTAAACCACAAGATATTAAAAACTGAAGACAGAATAATAGGATAATTCACGTTCCTTGTGAAGAAGAAATATTTATGTGTGTAATTTACTACCCTCTCTCTCATAATCTCTCTTGTCCCCACCATTAGCCAAAGGTCATATGTGATTTCCTACACCTGGTTGTCAGGACACAATACTGGGCAGTTTATTTTTTTCAGCATATCAGTGTCAAGATGTGGTGGGAGTTAGATAAGTGCAGTTTTTGAAAACTGTAATTTACTCTCCACTACTGCATTTTTATTGAACACTTAATAAAGTAATAATCCTTATGTGTGCCTGGCAGTGCATGCACCAGTACAGGCCTTTGTCTGGCTTCTCTATTTACTAAACATCTGAAATCAGGAGCAGCACACATTTATTTAAATGAGACTGAGCAATGTTAGGAGGGAAGGGGTTTCAGTGCTGATTGCCCTCTGTAAGTCCCACATTCCTGTTACTATTGTAAGTATTACAAGATATTATTGAGCAGTACCATAAGACATATTGCAAAGAGACAGTATGATTTTCAAGCTTGGAATGCGGTGGATTTATTTTTATTTACAGTTGGGAGAGTCTTCTAATGTGTGGGATGGAGAAAAAAGAGTTTGTGGGGAGAGCTGAATTATTTTCCCAGAACAACAGAGAAATTTAGTGTGTTTGAAAGATAGTTTGTATTCTACCATTGTTATAAATTGCTGCAATGAAAGACATTCCCCTTATCCTTGCTAAAAAAAATATGCCTGCTTAAATCCATAATGTGCCAACACATTAAGATGGTATTTAGACAAAATCCACTATACACTTTAAGTTTTGAATAGAGTGTTCTTTGCACGGTAACCAGGGAGCTCCATATCCCATTACTGTGTGCTTTGTGCTCCTGCTCCCCATCCACCTCCCACGCAGCTAGGAGGGAAGGCATGCAGTAAATCACAAATCACCTAATGAGCAAGCATTCCTGCAGCACTGGTGAAGCAGAGATGATGAATGTATAGTGAAGGGACCTTCTGCCAGGGCGGTTGATGTAGGTGGAGAGTGACATAGGCTGCAGGTGACAGACAGAAATTAGGATGGGTCAGTGTGGAGAGTGGCCTGGCAGCAGGAGGGGGATGCAGATTAGGAGCAAGGGGAGGTATAGGCAAATGCTGCCTCCCAACTCTATCCCTTCTATCTGGATAAACTGGTCTGGGTCCATGGTCTCCTGCATTGCTTTCTACCCCCTAAACCATCTGGAGATGTGGCTTTGCCTTCCTCAGCCCTGGTGATATTCCAGCCTCAGTCCTGGCACCACTTCCATTGGCTCCCTGGCAGCCATCCCCACGTCACTGAGCATGCAGGGTTTTACCTCTGCCTCCCCTCTCTGAGCCCTGCTGGGTTGGCATGTGGCACAGAGGACACTCATAGTGCTGTAGAAGCAGAGGTTGGAAGATCTGTTTGGAGCTGCAGAAGCTCAGACAGCTCCATGCGTATGTCTCTTTGGGAAAAAAGCTCCTTACATCATTCACACATGATTTAGGAATAGCTGTCTCTTTTCCTCCAGTAGAGATCCCCCCTTATACCACTGCACTTCCCTTTCTCCATTATACTTGTTGATAGTAGTTTTTTTCTCTCTTGTCACTCAGTTTTACTTCCCACTCGTCCCTCACTACATGGGGGTCCCAGCTGGGTTGATGTAGACTAGTACTCACAAGACTTGCTCAGGCTTTGAGTGCTATGAAAGGCAGCCACAAACCCATGACTTCATATGGGCTGCATTCACTTTGGGTTCACCAAAGAAGTGTGGGAAAGCATAAAAGTACAGCCTGTAGCACTCAGCTGCACAAAGGGCAGTGCCGTGTTTTCCTCCTTGCATTTTTGTTCCACAGTCAGCCCCTTTGCTGTGGGGCCTGTGTGGCCGTGACAGCTCCGATATTTTACAGGTCTGCACTGGAAACTGTGGCCACTGCACACATATTATTTGGTAAGAGAAATTTGTTGCAACAGGCATAATCAAGCAATGACAGCCTCCTGCTTTGGGAACATAAAAAGAGTGTCACTACACTTGTAGTGGATTAAGCCATAAGACATAAAAGCTTGTATTGGCAAATAAATGCATGAAATTTAACATTGAACTTCAAAATAGACAAAAAAGAGACATTTGTACTTCCATAGCAACCTTACAATGTAGAAAATCATCATGTTGGGGATTTTAGTGATATCTTAAATTTGCAATTATGGCAATACTCACCTATGCAGATAAATTTCCTAAAGCAAAGTACTTCACTTGTCAGCTTCTAGTCCTTTTAGTGAAGACTTACAAAAACCAGCTGTTCTTAAATTTTTTACTCCATTTTGAACTGCTCTGTTTGCTAGTACTGCAACGGTTTCTAATATCTATGACCACAAGAAGACCTATATAAAAATAAATAAATATACATACATCTCTCGCTGCTAACCACAAGAGTAGCCAGACGCTGTTGCTATTCTGCTGAAAATTAATTGTTAGAAATTACTGTAGCAATGGACTGAAACACCAATCCAGTCTAAAACTGGTGGAAGAAATTCCTTTACATGAAACCAAAATAAACCTAATCTTTCCCAAAAATTAATGTTATTGTTTCTGTCAAGTAATCTCAGTACATTTGCATGGGACACACTGGAGGACCAGAGGATTTTGAAATTAGTAGCACGTGACTTACCTTTGTGCTGGTCAAACACGGATGAGGAACTGAAATCCATCGTGATCTATCTCATTATTTACACCCCGACCAGACAAATGCCACCTTCAGGTTTTTCAGGGTAGAATCTTATATATTACAGTACACAGTGAAACGATAGCTGTCACCAGTCCTCCTCTGAGAGAATTAAACTCGCTTTACGGCTGCAGGTTGTTGCCAAGGCAAGAGCCTGATGGAAACATTATATTCTGTTATGGACTGTCTTAAAAGCATGCCCCTGGAAGCTCATCCCGAAAAACGCCGTGTCTTCAGCAGAAGGAGCCTGCGAGCCGCTCGGAGGCGCCGCAGCCGCGGCAGCGCGGCGAGGGCAGCGCGAGCGGCGCGGGCTGGCACAGCGAGCATGTGCGGAGCCAGCGGCCACCGCCGCTCGCCCCGCGCTCGTCCTGGCCACAGCCCCGCGCTCGCCCCTGGCCACAGCCCCGCGCTCGCCCCGCGCTCGCCGCTGGCCACAGCCCCCCGCTCGCCGCTGGCCACAGCCCCGCGCTCGCCGCTGGCCACAGCCCCGCGCTCGCCCCGCGCTCCGCCCGCGCCCGCGGGCCGGGCGATGCCCGCAGCAGCGCCTGGGCGAGCACCAGCGCACAGAGCGCAGCGCACGGGGCCTTCCTTCCTCGCTTCGCTGCTGCCCAGCCACAGGGAGCTGGGGGACAGTGAAGGGACAGCGAACTACTGCGGCTGAGCAGCGTTGGCTACCACAGCACAGTGCACCCATACACGGCGCACAGCTGCGCTGGGTTTGGCTGGGCTAGAATACACTTTCTTCAAAGCAGTGGTATGGGGCTGTGGTGTGGATTTAGTGGAAACAGTGTTGGTAACACAGGGATGTTTAGCTCTCTCTGAGCAGTGCTCACACAGCATCAAGGCTCTTCCCTCTCCTCACCCCCCCAGCGAGGAGGCTGGGAGGGGTCACAAGGAGCTGGCAGGGGACACAGCCAGGACACCCCCAAATGCAGGGTGTGACTGCAGGGTGTCCCGTCCCATATGGTGGGACGCAGGTGGACGAAGGTGCTTGCCTTCCCAAGTCACACCCGTGTGTGTTGGAGTCCTGCTATCCAGGGGATGGCTGAACACCTGCCTGCCCATGGAAAGTGGTGAATAAATCCCTTGCATTGCTTTGCTTTCCTTATTGAATTGTCTCCAACTCAACCCATGAGTTAGTTCACTTTTACTCCTCCAGTTGTCTCCCCCATCCCACTGTGGGCTGCATGGGGCTGAGCTGCTGGCTTAGATTAAACCATGGCAACAGGGACCATGGACCATGGACCATGGACCCAGGGTCCATAACTTTAAACCCAGTATCTGCTAAACTGTCTTCACACTTTGTTTTTGATCAGGCCTCTGCCTTCCTAAGTTGAGAACTCAGACCTTTTACTTTAAAGGGAGGGACCTTGGTAAGCTTTGCTTTTTGTTATGTTTTTTTCTGTGAATGAAATAATTATAAATGTGCTGATTTGGAATTTATCTTGAACACTAGATTACCAGCACTGACTTGTGAATGGGAAGGGTATAATAAGTTTACTCAGCACTGGTGCACTCAAAAAGATACATCCTTACAGCTAAGTAAGACAAAGAAATACATGAAACTTAGGAAAGGCAAGATACTTTCAGTTCAAAAATGCAGGCAGGACCTACACTAAAGCTATGCCTATGCTTGTTCAGCCTAAGAAGCCCCTATACTTCATTTACTGTATTTATTCTGCTCAGGTGTTTTGACCAATTCCTATGACTACAGCACGTCCTAGAGACATATCCTACATGTGGATACAACATGAGTTGTATCTGGAGCTCATTCACATCCCAAGCACCTGCTTCTGAACATAAATTCAAACTGTTTGGAAAAGGGTTGCATGGTCCAGGAAGCATCATAGACTCAGCAGCTTGAAATGGAACACCAGAGCTGAAATTCTCCAGAATGTGGCAGTGTGATCTGTTGATCTCATTAACTGTGAAGAGCCATGTGGTAGGACAGAGGATCCAGAGACAGGCTGTTTCTCTTTTCTCTGCTGCCAATTGTTTTGTGGTTTGCCTTGCCTTGTCTCAGGCCAGCTTTGTTATACTGGGGAGGGACTCACTGTGTGCCAAGTGCTGTCTGTGCAATCTGGGAGCAGAGTATTACTATTACTCATGCATCTGGTCAGTCCTAAAAAACTGGCATCTCCTTGGTGGGAGGCTGGCTCCAGGGGTGGCACCAGCAGGTAAAGTTCAGTCTAGTCTAGCCTAATACACTGACTCTGTTCAAACAGCTGCATGGCTGCTGACTTCATGGAGGAGGCACTGGAGACATGTCTCTGATTAGGAATTTTGACTTGCAAATTGTCTCCCCTAGAGACCTTTGAAAGACCACAAAAGTGACCCTTGCCTTCTGCATGTGACAAGAGGCCCTTTGTCCTCTGTGTACACAAGATTTCTCACCCTGGGCACTGCTGCTGGATCCCCCACCCTCCTCTTGGGCACTACTGCTGCATCCCCCACCCTACTCTACCTAATTCAGTCGATTAAATACAGTTTTAACTGCCTATTTGCTATTACTGGGTGCTTATCTTTTCATTCTGCTCCTGAGATGATGGCAGTGGGCTTTGGGGATTGATGGTTCAGTCTCACTCCTACAGTACATTAGCTGGGGAATGAGGTGCACTGCAGGTATGCAGCCAGGGAATCTGGGGGAGAAACACGTGGCAGCGGATTCCTTCTGTGTCCTGTGTGTGGGACAGTGTTTCCTACAGCACTGTGTACATTTGCTTGGGGCCTAGCTTGCCTTCAGCTACATGAAGGCCAGGCATCTCCTCTGAGACTTGTGTCCACAGCTGCTGTGGTGTCATGCAATGAAAACCATGGTGTCTTGTGTGTCTCCACTCTACATCCATCAGAAAGGAAGCAAGGCCAATGCTTTAGCAAAACATTTCCCCATGTAGATCTGAGCACCAGGTGAACACAGTTCTGTGCCTCAGCTGTGGTAGACATATCACAGCTCAGATGCTGCCAAAAAACCCTGAGATTTAGGAGGTGGGCTTGAGTCACTGAATGTCTGTATTGCTTCTTTAGAAGAAATAAGTGTCTTAAAATTCCTCATGGCCTCATGCAGTACCTATGAAAGCAGCTCTGGCTAAGGACAGCAAAGCCACAAAAAAGTTAGAGGCTAGCATAGGCAGCAGATAAAGGTTGTAGCTTTGATATTGTTAATTTACACTATTCTTTAATTTAAGCAAAGTATTCCTGACTTTTTTTTCTGTCAGAAGTAGTTTGGATTTTAGGAGAGTTTTCTGGTGGTTCAGAAAAATGATGAAGAGAGAGTATCAGAAACACAGACATTCTTTTTGCATGTTTGTTTGCCAGCATTTGCATCAGAGTATGCAAATTTGGTATATGCAGTATATATATGCGGTATATATAGTATTTGGTGTATGCAGGGTAGATAACTCTCCTTCTTCTGATTTTGTTCATTAGGTGAATACAAAAGCTGTGGTGAAACCGCAGAGAGTGGGTGAAACATATTTGAGTGCTATGTAGATGTTATTTACTGAGGTTCAGAGCAGAGATGAAAACTGAGAGTGCAGGGGCTGAGAGCTGACAGCTCCTGCTCTGTGCCACATCGCCACCTCGAGCAGAGACTCAGCTTGCAGATCTTCTCTTCTCTTGCCTCTGCAGAGGACACTGGCAAGTCAGCAAGAGTTTTGCATCCATTTGATGTAATGACAGAGCCAATGCTTTGGAAGAACTATGAACCTCTCCCCTTGCAAAGTGCCCGGAGCAGCAGTGCCCCCGTCTGTAGGGAGCTCTGCCAGCAGCCAGCACTGCAGAGGCAGCAGCTTCAGCCGTACATTCTTTCTTCACCGTCGTGTTGCAAGCCTGACTGTTTACACCTCAGTATTGCTTGGTAAGCATGCAATCCAGAGAACACAAGCCCAAATTAACATCAACCTTCATTTCCAGTTTCTATGTGAAATCCACTAGAAATAATTTGGGTTTTAAGTTTCTAAAATACAATGCTATATACTACTTAAAGTACAATGCTAACTCCTTATATGATTTTGAGCTTCATCTGTTTCTGTCCGGAAAGTTAGCACCAAGCTCAGACGTGTGGAGAAGTTAGACCACTAACCAGGCAGAAGGAGTCAGTTGTGTTCACTGGTGGGAGCTGATCTCGGACACTCTAAGTGAACAAAACCTCCCTTGAGATGTCAGCAGATAAACAGTAACTAGAGAAAGGAGAATAAAGTCACAGCTGTATCTTAGAGGTACCCACATGGAATGTAAGACTGATTGAGGACCTACTCTACTTGCTTCCTGTTTTTTAAGGCCAAATACATCCTCTGCTCAATCAATATGACTTTTTGCCCTTGACTTTGATGGCATCAGGGCATCTCTTATGATGTGACTTACTGGGATATCAGTAGCACCCTGTGAAACAAATTTACTAAAAAGCCAATATGCTTGAAAATCCTCTCTATGGACTGTTAAACAGTTACAGGGTTTATGGGTGTTGTTTCCCCAAAGGATTATATGATTACAATTAACTAAACAAAATTAATTTTTTTTTTTAAGAGTGATTGTTGTGCCCACTTCAGAAGGAGTGAAGAGTCTCTCACCGAGCTTATCACCCTAGCCATGCTCTAGCTTTCTCTTTTTACCCCCCAAAAACTTGCTCATGGTATTCCAGGTGTAAAGCTGCATTCAGTGCCTCTGGCATGGTGTAAGGCTGGTTTGATGAGCCTGCCAGAGTGCTTGAGCCAGACATGGCTGTGGAGGACCAGATGGAGTAGGTAGGGAGACCTGCTGATTCAGGAAAGTCACAGTGCTGATGTGTCTGTCCTGGGTACACACCCTGCCTGTGACACCAGGGAGCTGGAGGTGGGGCATGACCCTTTGGTGGTGTTGCACTGGTAAAGAGAAAATTCTGTGCAAATCCTCACTTTATATTTATTGTTAAGAAATTCTGTTATTGTTTATTCTACAAAATAACATAATGGAAAAAAATGTGTCTGTTCCAGGTCAGATCAAAGGTTCTCCTAGCCAGGTAACCAGTGTTTGAATGACACTTACCAGCAGTTGTCTGGCAACCTGCAGGAGAAGTGTGTAGTGAATGACATTTCCTCTGACCACTCCCTGGGTCTCCAGTCCTTCTCAGACTCCTGCAGAGCACGCCCAGGGGGTGCTGTGATTCTGCGGAGCTCCAGAAGGTGGTGGTCTGGGATCAGCACTTGGCTCCAAGAGCCAGCCAGAGCAGCTCTTAAGTAGAAACATTTGTATTACTTGCCCTTAAATCCTTTTAAATGGAGAAAGAAAAGTTCGTTTGTGGGAAGCTAGTAATCTCTGACCTTATGCAGTGCATTAAGAATGTCTGCAAATTAATGAAGTCCCATTCCAGTATCAAATAACAGTATAGAGCATGACTAATCATCTATGAATGGTAAGCTTTGAGAGCCTTGATGAAAACCTTTGTGATAGTAGATTTGCACTGGTAAAATACAGGAAAAGCTTAATGTGTTTTTACTTCCTTGTGTTTGGGATAATTAAAGGTATGTGTCCATTAAAGTCTTTGATTTGCAATATTTTACATTTCACTACCAAAGTATGCCGGAGCCCCAGATATGAGAATGAAAAAGAAAAAAGGTGTCTGTAACATGCAAACCATAAATTGTGACACAAAGGATTTAGTCCTGCATTCCCTGCATACCTGGGACTCCTGCTGGTATCTTACCCAAGATTATGAGCTTTACTTCAGGTTTGCAAGGTGACAAGTGCATTAGCAGTAATGGAGCATGCAAGTCTGTGGTTTGGCATTGTACTTACACAGAAGTAGCAATTTAAACATGTGCCAATGAAACTCAAACAAAAAATGCAAACATTTAAGTGGTATCTTGCTATATGTAGTGCACTCACTGTCACAAGTTGAAGTTAAGCAGCTCGATAGGCAAAGGCAGATTCAGGAGAAAGCCAAGCACATCGGGCTAAACAACCTGATCCTTTAGAAGACTCACATATGACCACAGCCCAAGGGGCATCAGGTTTGTAACCCATGAGGACTCCAGATTGCAGCAGCATTTATATTGCTTTAATGTAGCTGTGATAGTTCTCAGACTTACAAGACCTCTTTATGGACACCTCCTTCACCTGCACAATTACTTCTACAGTTATAGTGAAATAATGGTGGTACTGGGAGGCCAAGCAGGCATTGTGCTTCTGTGGTGTCATGCAGGACTGAAACACAGCCTGAAATCGAGGGCCCAAGATTTTCCAGTCTACCTAGAGAAGAACATACAAAGGTTAGGAAAAGTGACCAAGGTCAGGCACAATATAGAGGTCACTTGAAAGGCCATAGCAGGGTCACACACCTGGCTAGCAGTTCTGGGACTACCCAAGGGCTTCCAAATGGCCATGACAGGCTAGTGCTCTGTCACTTATATCCTGGCTGTAGGAGCAAGGTGGCCTTACTTGTTAAATAATAAACTGGGAGACTGCTGTTTCCCTGCAGTCTGCTTGCACAGACTCTGCTATTCCAGCATACTGGAAATAACAGTACTGTAATAATATTTGTTGGTTATTAATAGAAAAAGGCTGGTATACAGAACTGATGTAGTTTTAAATACTTGAGTGGATATTTGAAGGAGGGCTGTTGTAAAGTATGCTCATTTCTCACTGTGGTATCTAGAATGAGTATGCAATAGAAATTCAGAAAACATACTTTGGTGCTGACAAGTGGCTTTTATATGAAATAATCTTTGAACTATAGGGGACCTTTCCAGAGATTACACAACTATCTAAGTGGCTCAAAGCATGGCCTTAAAATATGTGGATACTTTAACTGGCAAAAGAAACAGAAAGCTCTTTGGGACCACTTGGATTCTTTGTGTGTGTTTTTTCTGCATATGATGGACAGGCATGAACTCACTTGATTTGTGCTCTGATACAAAGATAAGCTGATTTTTTAGCTCAAGCCTAGCATTGTACTCATGCAATCTCACATTTCTCAGCTTGCTGTGTCTGTCCACTATATACAACATATATGCATGGGAAAAATAATTGGAAAGAGAAACTTTTCCGCTATAAATGTAACAAAAACCTTCATATACATTGGTCAGAAGTAATTAGTAGATTACACATATAGATGTGATGCAGGAACAGGAGCATGAGAGTGGACAAGAGGAGGTGCTGCAGCTGAAGGGGATGCAGGATGCTGTGCCACATGGTCTGGGGTGCAGCACAGTGCTGTGATGCATGCCAGGTTTTCTGTGGCACAGTAGATTAGAAAAGCATAGGCCTTCCTGGCAAAATTGCTCCACTTCAGATATTTTTCAGGAAGAGGGAAATGTTTTTCAGTCTAGTTAGGCAGGCTAAGGAAACATGCACAGCTTCTTTGGAGCCATAGCTTGTGGGAAGCTATGATGTTGCTTTGTCTCAGCTTGTTGAAAAGAAAGCTTTCATGGCAGAAGCTGTCAGCAGTGGCAAGGATATTGCTGGGGTACACCTGTGGCCACAGGCAGGCCAGCAGCTGTCTGGTGTAAGGGAGGGTCTGTGCCTGCAGCAGCTGCGTTTCTGTACAGCACCCTGAGGCCAGCACAGCTCCTCAGCTGGCCAGGGCTCCCAGCAAGCTCCCCACCAGCTCCCAGCAAATTTCCATGCCCCTGGGCCTATCCTCATCCTGAGTGTCAGCCTGGCATTGTGCTGAAATGTGATTTTTGTATGAAGGAGTTATGGAATCACCTGTGTTTGTATGCCTGCCCAAGCTCTTCACCTAGACAAGGTGTCCACAGCAATCTCAGGACAGCAAGAGAGAATATACAGGGAAGAAGTATTGCCCATGCAATTGGTCCATCCAAAAATCTCTGTTTTTCCCATCAGACTGTATGCCTTTTGATATGGGCTCTTGCTTAGTCCTCTGACTGCTGGCTGTGCTTGCTGCTGGCTGGTGGTGGGATACAGGATGAGAGGATGTCCCCATCCATCCTGTGCAGAGTCTCTGCACCATGCTCTGCCCTCACTGCTGGGAGCAGCTGCCAGGTGCAGCCAGGTCTCACCCAGCAGCCTCCCAGCAGCAGGAAGGCAAGGGTAGTGGGAAGTGCTCAAGGGTGGTGATGGCTGACTTTTCACTAACCTCAGCCCCTAAAATTAACAACCTGCAGACCCATCCCTTCATCCTTTCCAGGAACTTCGTGAAGCAACTTGAACAACCTTGAAAAAAACACATCAAATTCTAAAAATGGTTTTGTGATTTGCTGTGTGACGGATTAAAGACAGAAGCATTTTGAAGTTCCTTGAGCATGTTTCTGTTCTTGAATTACCCTAAATTATCACACTTTTACCTGTTGTATAGCTTCTTTCTTTTCCAAAGTAGCTGGAGTCACTTTGGCAGTCTCTAAGTCCTGAGCTATTCATTGTAACATTACCAGGGCTGGATAGGTCTGCATAGAAGTAAGTATAACAAGCACTTTCATTTTTTGAAAAAGCAAGTGCTATGGAATAGGCCAAGATATTTTTAAGTTTGTGAAAAAGCATGCTTGATTTGTTTGAGCTAACACTCAAGTTGGCTTAATAGTAAAGAAAACCTTTGCAAATAATTTTTTCTATTTCACAGCTAGTTTACTATGAGTTGTGGAGTGAGTTATAATCCACAACTGTCTTGGCAGCTGCATGATTATGAAATTGTTGTATCTGCAAACCATGAAAATGTCATGAGTCTCTGTGGATGAGTGAGAAGATTTAGCTGGTCTTTATTATTCTGTTGTTATAAAATTATATCTATTATTATCTCCTTTTTGGAGATTTTTTTCTGCTTTGTTTTCCACCCAGAAGAGATAAGTATGCATAAATCTTTTCAGACAATTCTGACTGTGCAGGGATTTAAGTTTATGCAAGCAAGGCTGGAGCTTTACAATCTCCAGAAAGCATTTTAGTATGTAAATTTTATTACACATAATGCCTGTAGATGATCATTCAAACAAGATGAACAATAAATAGTTTACTGTCACTTGCCTACTGAGATTTGCAAACCCACACATACACAGACACACACAAACAGATTGTATTTTCACACAAACACACTGTAGGGCCTTTACCAGTCTTTAACAGGAATTTAAGACAGATTATAAAAGTTGACCAAAAAGACATTGCAGAGTGCTCAGATGTAGAAAAAAAAAAAGGAAATATGTATGAAATAAAGCCAGATAGCAAACAACCTTTTACTGAACTTGCTTAATCCAGGAGAGGATTTGCTGATAAATGGTGGGGAGGGGGGTAGGACCCTGCCCCTGCTTCTCCTGAGTGGCACATGCTTCATGTCACATGCAAGGAGAGCAGCTGTGCAGCCTCCCCAGTCCACTTCATGGCTGTACTGATCTCTGTGATTCACTGCAAATTTATAACTCAACCCAGGTGGGGCAACATGAAATCCCTTCATCAGAACTCTACAAGGCTACATGATGACAGAGGCACTGCAGACATTTATCTTCAAAGATGCTACAGGACCTCCAGTATTTGTGGGACAAATAGGAATCTGCCATAGCTTCTTCTGCAGCAACTATGACCAGCAGGTGTTTTCAAATGTAGGAGCTCCATTAGTGGTGCACAGGGACCTACATTCCTCTGAGGTTCTCTCTCTGGCTGTTTTTATGTAGATATTACTAAAGCCAGTAGCTAGTGCAGTTGTTTTGAGTTTGGGGGATATCTGCCACAGTGAAGAAAGAAAAGTGGTGATTTCCTCCAGTAGAAACAAATGCATTTTCTCTGTTAGATCTCTGCAACTGGGCACTGTGAAATGAAATAAACTGAATGAAATAATGAACAACTTTCCTGGAATAAATATCTATGTAGCAGAACATGTGGAATGGAGATACTTCTATGAGCTTTTTCTAAGGACCTCATTGTCAATGGAGAGCTGAGACAGAATATGTACAACAGCCACTTAAAACTGAGGGAGAAGTTGCTGTAGGGTCTTCTGCTGAATCAGTGGATTTTTGGCAGGGATGAGTTTAGACCTGTAATTACTAAAGCAAATTAAATATAACAGGCAGTGGTTATAGTACAAAATAGCTGCCAGTAGTATTTTTCATGATGCTAGAAAGGCTATGAAGTATCTTAGGTTTGCTTTTCTTCTGGTAGAAGGGTGCTCAAGAGAGGGGAGACAATGATGTTCTTACTTAGACTGTAAAGAGGCTAGAAAGCTTAGCATGCTTAAAATTGCTTAGCAAACACTGGCAAACTGTAGCTTGGAGTAAGGCTATTTCTACTGCAGTCTGCTGCAACATTTTACTTTGAGCAAGGAAGACAGTATTTCAGAGAGTTGTCATCAGAGTTGGAGCAAATACCAGTCCAGGAGCGACTGGGCCACACACTGTGTAGCAGAAAGTGTACTTGCACAATGCCAAACCAAGTAAAGGCAGAGTGGCAAGAGGAGTAATAGCTGTAGGTAGGAATAGGTATAGCTGTTGTTTCATGAGGCACTGCATTCCTCAGGAGTTGGTTCTTCTCTTTGTACAAAAGATACAGCTAATTTGGTGTTCCCATCTGCCCTTCTCTCTTTTGGGTGCTAAGCATCCCATAAACACAACAGCCAATCCACACCTCTGTATGTATGAATATCTGTAAACAGCATCCCCCATACACATTTACAAATGTGTATATAGGGGCCAGCCTAATATATATGTACCACTTATGTCTGTTGTGATGCATAATGTGTTTATTTGAAAAGGTACTGATTGTGCAGTTGACTGAAAACTATTGTGAAGTCTCCTGCTTCTTTTTGGTTAATGCTATTTGTAAACAGCCTTCAGAATTAGAACCCAGTATTTTATTGAGACCAATTAAAACCACAGATTTTCTTTAGATCCATGTTTTTGCTCATCCCATTAAGTACTGGTCACCTGGACATTTTAATCAGGATTATACTCTCTAAAGAGATTAGTTAGATAACACTTCTTGTTAATTAGGGTGGGTGCCTACCCACCCTACCCTAGATATTTTCTGAAGTGCATGTTGGTGCATGAAGCAGAATGCTCTAGAGGACAAGTGACTGTGTGAGACCAAGATCAGAGGTAGGATGTTGTGGAGTATATGACAGTGCAAACATGAGTGTTAGCACAGACATGCTTTTAAAATAGTCAATTAAAAAGACATTATTACGAAAACTCCACAATAGACACACTTTTGTAGAAGTAACTATGTCTGTTCAACTGTTATTCAAATGTACCTATTGTATTTGAATGGAAGATGTGTGCAGACTGCAGTTTAAACCAAACCAAACCAGAGCAAACCAGAAAACTGCAATGATAAAGCTCATTTTGTAAAAAGTATTAGAAAAGAGCTAAGCTATTTCTTGTTCTGAATAGTTCTGAGGTGGAGATGTTTGTATTAATGGTGAGCACTTTCATTGTTTGAGAGAGTTTCGCTTGTATGCACTTGAGACTCACTTATATTTTCTGTCTACTTAAGTCCAGTATTCTTTGCACTTCCTAAGAAAAACGAATACAAAGAAATCCTGATTCTTTACTTAGAGTAAAGGACAACAATTCAAAACTGTGGGATGAAACAGCATAGTAAAATGTAGGCTGAACAGATGTCATGATAGTAAGATAAATTAGATGGTAAAAGAGTCTGATGAAAACCTGAGAGCCATTTAAACTAGAAAGAACAAAGCTGCCTGACATATATTGTAGAGAATGACCCTATGCTCAGGGGGAGAGATGGTATCACAGGTCTTTTCCATCATTTATTTTCTAATCCCTATAATCGGTGATAAAGCATAGTTTTCTGAAGAGAGGCCAATAGTTTTAAGCCTAGCACTGACATTTGGATCTAGTTTAAAGAAGTATATATCAAAATCAAACTTTTCAAAATTCTAAGACGTATGCAAAAAGACCTGAGACGTTACTGTGTTTAATCAGCAGACTGCTTAAAAAAACAGGGTCTGCCTAGGAAGGCACATCTGTATAGAAGATTGCCTTGCTGTGCTCCATCTGCAGTTGACTCCTACATATTACAGTAAGAAAAATTGTAATGGTTAGAAATAACAGGATGCTGGCTTTATGATACCAATAACTGATTCTAAACCTCTCAAGAAATGTACATGTAGATTTTACAAAGCATGGTGTGGTTTTGGAATATAAAGGAAGGAAAAATTATAACTCATGGGTTTTTTCCCTTCCAAATTACAAGAGCACACACTCACTTTTTTTCCTAGCATCATGAGATTCAAGAGGAAGATATGGCCTCTGACTACTGCATGATGTCTGTGATTGTACTGGTGATCTGCTGGCCTTGAATATGCAACATACATGAAAATATATAAGAGCCTTATAGCTCATAATATTACTGCATATTTTCCTCAGCACTACAAACATGGCAATAACATACACAAAAGGTATATGTATATACATATTGCATGTTACTGCATTGATTTCCTTACATGCTTTACATTGATCACTTTTAAAAATAAAAATTGGCATGTATGAGGAGAATATAATTAAAGAAAAGAATATTTGTCTTACCTAAACTAATTGATTCTTTAAAATTTATTTGAAGAATGACAAAGAAGAAATTATGATTAAACATAACCTCAGAAGGTAAAAGAAATTTAAAATTCCAGGTATTTATGGTAGAACAAGATGACACAGTGATAAGGTGGAGTCTTGCAGAGCATTCAGCCCACATTCAGCCAGCTGGATAAGCCCAAAGTCCACCCAAGTCCTTGCCAATGCTTCTTGTAATGCAGCAGGCTGCAAGGGAGGTGCTGGAATCACCAATGCTGGAAGTGTCCAAGAGGTGTGTGGATGTGACACCTGGGGACATGGTGGTGCTGAATTAATGGTTGGACTTGGTAATCTTAGAGGACATTTCCAACTTTAATCATTCTATGATTCTGTTTGTTGGCTTCAGCTCTTTAGAGTGATCTATCTGATATGAAATAGAAATCTGAGAAACTTAAATGCAGTCCTAGTCAATTGAATTGCAAGATCTGTCTTCTCCTACTGATGCCATTATAAGCTGTACATCTATTTAAAAGACAGTTATAGAATATGCTTTTAAAAATCTCATTTATGGCCCTCTGTTGGGTTTTTTGTTTGTTTGTTTTGGTTTTGTTTGTTTGTTTGTTTTTACTCTGAAATATGAGGTCTGGCCCTTTGAGGAGACAGTATGAATGCCCAGCAGTGTTTCCAGGCATGGCATCCCCAGTGGGTGATGGCACACACCATCAGTTCTGGATAAATCCTTTGCTGTCTGATGGCACAAATCACAAGTTGTTTTCTGAATCAGACTAGCCATTCTCGTCTTCATCTGGGTACTTCATTTGGAGTCATAACACTTATTTTTCAACTTTGTGAACTACAAGTGCAAAGTAGCTGGCTAGCATTTTTCAGTCTCTAGAGCACCTAATAAAATCTTACCTAATAAGAACTATACAACTAAGTTACAAAAAAAAACTTGAGCAGAAAAGAGTGAGCTTCATCATCTTCCAGTTATCTAAAGTCTGATTTTGTAGATCTTCACGATATTTTAGTTCGAGCATGTGAGATACCTTAAATATTATAAATTATAATTTAAAAATTACATGCTGATTTGTTGTTAATTTCCCAATAAAAGAGTAGATCCAGAGTCAAATGCATTCTTATATTAAGGGAATTTACGGGTGTTTTCTTAGTTGATCTGTCGCAGCATAGCCAGACACAAAATGTGTGCATTTCAGTTGTCAATTCTGCAGAAACATTTAGCAGTGACCATGTTCTAGAGTGGAGAATCCCCAAGTTGCCCCAGGAGTTGTAGCTGTTAGAGAATAGAGACAAGTGAATAATTCCAGACTTGGGGGACATTTGACAAACAAAATAGGAGATGTGAAGCTTGGACTGAGTTACATGGGTTCAAATATTTATGATCCCCTGCTGGGGCTCATGTGCCAGGCTTTGAGAGGTGCTTGTGTTTCAGTATGTGCTGGTGGCCTCAGGTCTTTTCAGTTTTTGTCTGAGGAGGGTAAGAAATATTTCAGCTTAATTTAATCTTGATAGGGAGGATCTATACCTTTCCTGTATTTGCTAATGTGGTTTGTGCTACATTTCTGGAATCTGGCTCACACAGTCAGAGTCAAGGGCGATTTCAAGATGTCACGATACATCAGTGAAAGTAATTAGAGAAAGAATGTGAGCTGGCACTTGTATTGATACTGACTAGTAATGAACAGCATAGGTCAATCTTGCTGGCTCCTGTAAACATCTTCAGGCTTGGGCCAGAGTTTCTGCTTTCCTTTCTGCCTGCTTGACCTCGAATAACTGTGGCATCCCACCCTTCTGAGCAGTTGTGGAGGAGACTGTTTTAGCTGGTATTAGACAGCCCCAGATGGTACTCTAATGCTCAACACCTGCTATGACTCCTTCTTGTTATCTCTGCCACAGCTTTTATACATGTCTTTTTGCAGTTTTCTCAGTGGAACATGGAGAGGCAAGCGAAGGAATGAGGGAGGGAGGGAGGGAAGGGAGGAGGGAGGAAGACTGTCCAGTACAAGGTAATGCAAGGAGGTGGTGTTTGCTTGGTGCTTCACTCACACACCAGTTTCAGCACAGTGAGCCATGGGCAGTACTAACTCTGCTTTCTGAATTATCTCTCCTGTGTGCTCATCTAGGAGAGTCGGAACACTGACATCTCAACAAAACACATTATCCGGCTACTGTGGCTCTTCAAACTGAAAGACTTCTCATGGACGTTTTCCCTTCTCCCTCCATGACTGCAGAGACACCATTCCTGAAAGACTGCCAAAATTGTATTATGAAACAACCCCTTGCTCATGTTAATAAAAAGACCTTATCTTTAAGCCCTCTCTTAAAACATATGAAACCTATTTGAAGGCTCTTCCTGGATGAGTAAATATTTTCCAATAGCTGCTGAGGACATGCCTGATACTAATGTGTCTCACAGAGGGAAGCTGGAGTCATAGATCAGCTTCTTTCTGAGGCAGTCGCAGAAGAGAAGATTGGCTTGGTGTACTGGACTTTTAATTAAATGTTCTGCTTTCACAATACTAGCTCCCGTAGGGCAAATATAGATCCATGTCTGGAACTAATAAATGGCAAAATATCAGTCTGGTCCTCCTGATAGACCTGGTTAATCACCAGATTTATTTTATTTAAAGAGGGTATACATTTATCATTCCTCCTGATCAAACAGTGGGAGCAAAGCAGGGCAGATGCTCAGAATTCAGCATCACTGGCACCATTTTACCCAAAAAGAAAAGTTGGGCTAACCCTAGGCACCCTATGTTTGGCACACAGAAGTTTGTGAGTGAAATAGATCCTTGATCTCTGGACCTAAAGCAGTCTGAAAAGGACCATGCTCTCAGCAGGCAGCTCTGGTTGCTTCCTGTGCCTACCAGCAAAAGGGGAGCAATCCTGGAAACAAATCCACATTGCTAAATAGAATGAGGAAAAAAAAAATAGTGGGCAAGGGGTCAGGAGAGTGTGACATCTCATTGGAGGGCATCTGCTAAATTTTTAGTACATGTTGTCTGATTCCTTGCTAGCTGGTCCAAGTATCAGTTTGCTGGAGGCAGCTTAAACAAGTTTCAATCAATAAGCTAAGAAATGTGTTTAGAAGAAATTTGGCATGTAAACCTCACTTTCATCAGAAAGCAGTCATTGTCTGGTTTCAAGATTCCCAGTATATGAGAGGGTGTGTGAATTTGTAGCATATCTTACATAGCCAGGGTAAAACTTCAGTATCAAGAAACATCAAAATAACAAGTTTCAAGGTCTGCTCAGGGTAAGCCTCTTTAGTCCATGGAGTTTGTTATTTTTGATCATTTTACAAATCCATTCTGGGAAAAATATTTTCCCTCCATACATTACAGCTCTAGATAAAATATTCTACGCAGACCAGACTGTTAAACAATATTCAGTATATCCATATATATAACAGAATAGTAATGAAAAGATTGTCAGATTGTATTCTTTCAAATTTCCCATCATATTTACCTCCAAAATGACTGTAACATGCGGTTTTAAGTCAGAGATGATGGATTTAATGAAGGTTACTAGTTGGTGAGTACCGATGGTGAGTACTTAACACTGTGCAGACAAACAAACAAACAACAGAGCTCAGCTAATTTACTGTGTCTCTGAAATTTTTGTCAGGGAAAATAACTGACTCCTATAATTTATTATGATGCAAGAAAGCATCCAGCTACTGCTGCAATAGAAGATGTTTACTTTCCTGTAAAAGATAGCTGGACAAGTTTGGTAGTTTTTTGTTATCTTTGCTGACCAGGGTAAATTCCCAAGGCAGAGTTTCCCTTGTGTACAGAGGCATTGGTTTTGGACTGAGATCCTAGGAGGAAGAGATTGCATTGCATAGTTTGCAATCCTCTTTCTTTCAGAATAAGTTTGTACTTGTAAATAAACCACACTGTACTCAGAATTCCATAGATGTCATCTGTCTGACTAAACTATGCTGTGGATATTTCTTTGCACTGAAGATACCAGGTTCTGAGCTAGTCCCTCTGGAGTCCCTGAGAGCCAAGACAAAAACAGATGATGCTAGCACACAACTAACCTCATCCTGAACCAAATGTGAAAAGCATGTCAGATGAATGGCATTGCTAATATGCAGGACACATGAGAAATACACGAAATAGAATTACACTTGGAGAAACAGGAAAGAGTTCATGTGCTTCTTTTGCAGGATTTCTAAGTGAAATGAAATCAGGCCATTCTGAATTGTCAACAGAACACTAAAAAAGTACTTTTGGTCTTCCAGGGTCCCTGGGTCCCTGGTGTCTTTACACACTCTTGCACTATGACATGGTTCCTACGAACTTCTGTGGAAATACCCATTGTTAGGAATTGACATTGGTGTGATGTCAGATTTTTTAATGATTTCAAAGCTGCTGTCAAATTACAGCAACATTACCCAAAGCCACTGAAACAAGAAAATATCCTGCATTTATGCAGACTTTATCTTAGATATGTTTCATTCTTGTGTTATTCCAGTTTCTGTGGCAAAAAAAAAAAAAATCCATGATGGTGGAAAATATGGGTTTGCCTTTCAATAAGGTTTAATCAGTTGAGCAAGAGTAAGATTAATAGAGAAAGTAGCACATTTAAAGGCATGTTCTCTGTAACCACTGAAGTCACATGTAAAATACAAGCAGTTCCTTGAAAGTCTTTGTGAATTTCTGAACAGCTTGATGAAATTCACCTTGCATTTAGCTTACAATCCAAGCCAAGATAACCCTATCTCTCTGGAGGTATTTCTTTTCACACTGCTATATATACTTCACGTTTTTGCTTTGTCATGAATTCACTAAATTCAAGTATCTCAATATCTGAAAACAATGTCCACAATGTTGTCATACAAAAGCTAACCTTGGCTTATGCCAGTAGATATCTGGGAAATTATTTTTAAATTTGTTCAGTTGCTTAATTTTATCACCTTTTTGGCACATGTTTTAGCATTTATAACAAGCATTGTGTTTTTAATTACAGTATTTTGCTTTTCACCCAACAATGACTTCAGATATCTCAATTCTCTTTTAGTACACTTTTTTTTCAGCTGGTGATATACCAAAACGAGATTGCTTACTTCTGCATTACTGATAGTTCTGTTAGTAAGCTCTTTGTGATATACCCTTATCAACATGCTAAAAAATATTTCTTAATTCTTCTGTGCCTTATGATACCAGCCTATTTTATCAAAACTTCTATTGAGCTGGATTTTGCTAGATACAACTGACAACTTCAGCGTATCCTTATAATGTTTGTATTGCTGTTTTCCCTACAAGTTCTGTATATCTTTATTTGTGCATGCTGTCCTTCTCTGGTTTTATGGGGAGGGGTGATGGAACAAGCAATATATGTAAGTTCACTCAATAAGAAGTTCAGTCCTCACTGGATTGATAAATTAACTGTCTTTCAATATGTTTGTAACACTTACAAAACAAAGCATACCAGCTTGATCTAAAGCAATTTCACCTGTGGTTTGACTTTTCAGGAAGTAAAGATGTAGAAACTTGCAAAAACAAAGCTGCAGTCATCAGCTCTGAAAGGTCAATAAGGCTAAGTTGAAATGATGCCTTTAGTTCATTAGATATCCTGGGTCTGAAGGTGATTTCTGGTCTTTGGGTGTTTTGTTTGTTGGTTTTTGTTTGTTTGTTGTTTTTTTTTTGCCAAGGCATTCCATAAATTGGAATGTCTCGTAATTATGTCCCTTTAAGTCTAATTTCACTTGGTTTTAAAGTGTCTGCTATGTCTTGTTGCTACAACTGAGATATGAAGCATGCTGCTTGCAGAATGTTGAAAAGCACACTGGTCTAGATGTCATGCTTAAATTTGCCATTGGCTGTGGTGACTGACACGCCATCTGGTGTGTACATATCTTGGTCTAACACAGCACCAAAACACCAAACATTTTCATTCTCCTTCGGTATAAGAAGACTTCTTGCTGGTTTGGTTTCTTAAAATTTCTTTATTGCAATGTTTTTTCATCTTATTGTAATGTTGGTAACAAAGCACTGGAATCGCGTACATGTAATTCTTCAACTTTTAAACAATATGTTTATTGTATTTAGCTGACATGTCTTTCTTGAATCCTCTTTTGATTATCATGAGTTGCTGCTCATTTACTGTCCTCAAAGAATTCCATGAATGTCATCATGAAAGAGAATATTTAGTTTATCTAATCGTGGTTGAGCAAATCCTGAAATGCCTCCCACATCTATAAAACTATTTTTTAGTCTTCACCTCAATATATTCTCCACAGCCACAGTAAGTTCTGAATTCACTGATTAAGGCATTACAGTTTGCACTTTTGCATTCATAAATACAGGCTGGTGGTATGTGTGCTCCAGTAAGTAACCTGCAGTACTTCAGTGGTTTGCCCATTTGCTTTTAATTAATAGGCTGAAGTTCCTGGAAATATAATGAAATAACTGAGTAGATTAAAAAAAAAAACCTAAAAAACCTTATAAACAGAGAAAAAGAGTCAATCTTTTAAAAGGGAAGATGCATCAATTGATCACCAATAGCTGTCTCTCTCAAGTGCTTCCAGCACAATGAATGCCTTCTTGTAGATCACAAAGTAACAATGCCACAATAAATTATGACATACTCTCTATTCACTTTTCACTGAACTTGGCTGGCACTCAGGTGCTTCATTCCATCTCAGGTTCTATCGTCTTCAGATTAAAGAGCTGTTATGACTCCCTGTTTGTTTAGAAACAAATTAATGATATCCTGCCTGTTTTTTCAGACACAGACTTTATTCTGTCTAGAGAGAGTTATTAAGAATGCTGGCCTTGATGTCTCAGCTGAAAGATCAAAAACATTCAATCAGCCAACTTTGACATAAAACAGAGGGCAGCTAAGTTTCCATTTGATACAGGTTCACTATCTTAATAGTTCTACTGATAAAGACACAACATGTCAGAGACAAGGAAAACAAAATGCCTGTGACTTTTGCACTGACTGAACTATACTCCCTATTTGACATAGCTGGAAACAGCATAGTAAACAGACAAATAGGCAAAAAAATCATAGTTCCCAATCAGCCACTTGTCTCATTTTCAGTTTTAACAAAAAAAAAAAAAAAAATAGATTAAATGCAAACAAAATACTGGATATACTGGTGTATAATTTCTTTTTCTGTCACTGTCACATTGCATCATCATTGTCATTGTGACCATCATTGTAACCCTTCCCAGTTTGTGCCTGATATCCTTTGTTATCCATGAACAATTTCCCCAACGCTTGCCTGGAGTTGGTGTTGGTGACCTAGCAGGTCTGCTTTGGTGTGGCTCTTGTCAGTCTGTGGTTATGTTTGTGACTAAGGCAGAGCTCAGTGATGCTCTAAGCCAGGTCCCCAGCTTGCCATGTTTGTGCCACACTGCTTTTCTCCGCCGTGTCCTCTGTGCCCCACACCGTTCTTGTCCTCAGGACTAGTATTCTGTGCTTTTTTCACTTTCATTTCTTGGCATCTGAAATAAAGTGACCACTGTTTTGCCAAGAACCAGCAGCATCACTGGTATGAAACTGAGGTGCAGCTGCAAAGGTAAGCAGGATATAGGACTGGGCAATGTAGGGTGGAGAAAGCCAGATTTGTACAATGCTGATCATGCTACTTACATACTACAGTACAGTGCTGTGGATGTTGACTTATTCTATGCTCTTTTTCTCTGGAGGCTTTGTGAGTACAAGCATTGTGCTGGCCCTAAAAAAATAATAGTTTAGCTCTTTATTGCCTCACAAATATTGATTTAATTCAGAAAAAGAACCTCAATATATTACTTTTCCTTCTGTCTTGGCAGGTTTAGCCCCAGAACGGAGCTTTAAGGTGTAAGGAATGTTGGTTCTTTTTCATAGAAATACAGAATATGCTAAATTGGAAGGGACCTATAACAATCACTGAGTCCAGCTCCTGGCCCTGCAGTGCACCAACTCTAAGCATCATGCCCCGTGCTTGAGAGCATTGTCTAAACTCTTCTTGAACTCTGTGACCATTCCCTGGGGAGGCTGCTCCAGTGCCCAACTGGAACCCTTTGGGTGGAGAACATTTTCCTAATATCCAACCTAAACCTCCTCAGACGGCCTGAGGACATTCCCTCAGGTCCTGTCACTGTCACCACAGAGCAGAGATCAGTGCCTGCCCCTCCTCTTCCCCTCCCAAGGAAGGTGTAATTGCAATGAAGACTCCCCTTAGTCTCCTCCAGGCTGAACAGACAATATTTCTGGTCTGTGCAACCAGTCCTGAGAGCTGCAAATTCTGACTACCATGAGCTAGTTCCATTCTCTGCCCAAGACCATCTCTGCTCCAGGGCTATTGAACTTCAGTGAGATCTGTGACAGATCACCCCACAGCTGCCTCTCTGACCTAGTAGCACATGTCAACAAATAGATGTTTAAGAAAATTATGTGTAACACATTCCTCAATCTATTGTACAGCTAGCATGTGCTGTAAATCATCTGCATGCAAAGTGAAGACAGTCAGACTTAAATGATCACATCTTCAAGGTTCTTTCAACTGACCTCTAAATGAAAAATGCTGAAGTATTTAGTGCCTGTGTTTGTGGCTTTCCCTCTTACACACTGAACTATTTGTGCTTATGAGACAGGATATCATTGCTATCATATGGCATCAAAAATATATGCACTTATAATCAGAGGAGAATCTTTTTTCCTGTCTGAAACAATAATAATAGAGCAGAATCTAAAACTTTAGTTTTGAATTATTTTAAATTCTTTTACTGTCAGTTCTGGGCTAAGACTATGTAGGTCAAGAAATATATCCAGATATCACATGTATGAACTTCATATTCAAAATATTTCACTGTACTAAGGGGCCTGCACAGGTGTTTTGTTTGAGTTGTCCATAGGGTGAAGTAATAAAAATAACCAAACCGTTTTGTGAGATATCAGAAATATAAAGTATCTCCTAATTTCCCAAGCAAGAAGAAAATATATAAAAGCTTTATATATGAGGAATTTTAAAAATCTATTTGAAATAGATTATCAACCAAGCTGAAGTGGTGTCAATGAAAGAGATTTGGCAGATGATTAGAGATGACAGGTGAAGAGAGACCAAGAGAAAATAAATTGATTGGTTTTAAGTGAAATGTAACTGACAAGTATCCATGACATCTCTGTTGAATACCTTTCAACTGAGGTTTGTCTTGATTAAGAGACAAAGCCTCACACACACTTTTGCTTATTCTGTAGAAATAGGCCTGCCAGCAAGAAGTGCACAAGGAATAAATGCATCTCTCTCTCTCTTTATACAACCTACATTTACATGCATGTGCACGCTCATATGTGGAATTAAATATCATTTTACACTGGAAAGCCAGGAACAACAAATAACTCAATGGCAATCCACTTGTTCTCTTTTTCCAGTTTTTCCCATTTTTCCCCACTTCCCACATAAGATTGATGTTTAACTTTTCTACAATTTGTGTAATGTGAAAAATCGTTAAGAATGTATGAAGGATGTATGTTGGCCTAAAGTGGTAAGAATTCCATCATGAACAAATATGCAAAATATAAACATTGAATTTTTTTAAAAATGAAGACACTGATGTTCTCTAAAATAAACTAAGGTTTACTTGTCATAGCAAAATTGGGATGAAATGCACTTTTTCTCAGGGATAGTGCACATATGTGCAAAAGAAAGCAAAAGGAAGAAAAGTCAGTCTCCAGTTAGAGCTCCTCATAATAATTTGCATAATTCTGTCATGGGTTCACGCTCATCTGTGTTGCTTCCCCAGGTTCACTTATACTGTTTATAATAAAACATAGATGCTAGAAAATGTGATGGAAGATAAAGAGTAATTTTAATGCAGTTCTGCAAATGCCTGTTTATGTTTCCTGTCAGGTAATTTTTCAAAAGAAAACAAAACTAAACCCCAGAAACCCAACAAAATCCCCACCTTGAAATAAACTATTAAATGTGGTCCTCTCACTGATATATGAACATTGTATGCTTTTTAACATCTTAATTCCTGATTTCAGAGTTTTTCTGATCATGACATCTAGGATGTTTGATATCCACTGAACTGTGCTGTGCTGTGTCAAGAATTGCCAACCCCAGAGAAAAGAGGTTGAAAATCATTGTTATGTGAGTGCTTTGTGGATTTAAAATAATTCTGTCTTAGTTTGTCATGTGCAGCTAACAAAAAAGCAGTATCAAAACCAAAATGAGCTTGATGCTTTCTTCTGAAAATCTACTATTTTAATTCCATCTAAAGCAGCACCACCCTGAAAATGGCTGTAGATTCACCTCAGCCCCTAGGGATTGAACCCTCATCTTTTTCTCTTTCCCAGGGATTGCTTTAATTATTAGCAGGACAGTAATTGGGAAAAGGGAGGGAAAAGATTAACTTCCATATTTCCCACAGAGGTTACTGACCCTTGTGAAAGTGATGGTCAGGCACCATTTTCATGGAAGACTCGGGCTTGGATGACATTATATTGCTTGGCTCCTGTACTAGCCCTGCTTGGCATGCTCCTGGATCAGGGATGTAGCCCCATTGTTTGTCTGGGTGGCCCCACACTTGGGAGAGGGGCTAGGAGAGACTGGGAGAAGGCTTTGCCTGCAGCTGAAACACTCTCTTCTCAGTCATGTTAAGCTGTCAGTATTTTCTTCACCAAAAGCATGTTTTCTATGGTTGAAGCACCATACAGTGACTCTGATATTTGGACTGATAGTTTACAGTATTCACTGTACTGTTAGGGCAGATTTGCATAGATAATAGAATGGATTGTTTTGGAAAGCATTTGAGTTCAGGTCAGAGATTCCCGTGGCTTTCCCAGAAATGTGACCTCAATTAATATGTCATGAATGTTAGCAGACACTTAATGCTTTGAGACTAGGCCTTGGCCAGTCTTGCATCTGCACCTGCTTTTAATCCCAAAGTTTGATGCTGTGCTCTGAGAAAAATGGAATGTGCAATAAATAATTGGTAAAAATGGGCATCAGAAAAGAAGTAATGAGATGAAATCAGAACTGTATTTTAAATATAAGCAGCAAATGTAGTGTTTATGATGAATAATTTAATATGTCTAATTTCAGTCTGGACTAAGCTCATGTATTAATGTTTGAGTTGATTGTGAACACAAAAATGTGTGTATCTGTATCTGTGTACAGAGCTATGATGAATGAGGATCAACCTACACAGAAAGCTGCAACTGGTACTACTATAACATTTGTTGGATAGTTGTCAAAAAAGTCAAGTTGTTTTCTGACTTCATTCTAGATTAACCATGAATATGAGAAATGACCTGGTATGGTATAAATCCTCAGGAAAGATCTGTGGAATGCAGACATCCAGTTAATATAACATCCAGTTAATGCAATCAGTCATCAGGGTTACTTTTGCTCTGTGCAAACAGGATAGAGGGAACATTTGTCTGGAAATGAATCCCACAGTTCACAGAGCCACTCTTAAGTGCCAGTTATCAGGTTGTCTTTTATCTCCCCCTCCCCACTCAAGTGATCTTTCCATGAAAACCTCTCTGAACATATGTTGTTTGTTCGTATTATTTGTCATTAACATTGCTCACAAAGGCTACCAAAGTTTCTCAGAAACAAGGGCTGTTTATCAAATCCAGCAACTGTCTGAACACATGCATAAGTGTTTACTACTCAATTGTTCTGTAACAGAGAATTCCAACAATATCACGTGAGAAGGGAATCCTTAATTATTTCAGCGACTCATAATTAGTTTAATGATCTGAGCATACTTGGTTGATTAGGCTGTGGTAAATGGGTCTAACATGTCCTGGCTTCTTCACTGATTTTTAAAGTATTCTATGTAATGTTAACATTTGTCAAGTGATTACTCAGAGCCTTCATGATGTGGCAAGAGATACTCACATCTCTTGGCTGCCCTTCTCTGTATGAATATTTTAGATAACACATCCCATAGCAGCATCACAGATTAAAAAGTTTCTGTTGCAAGTCTCCCATTTTTATTTTTATTATAAGTAAAATGGTTAATTGCATTGGAAAATGTCCTTCTTATTATGCAGTTCTTCTGTATATGATATATTTAAGGCTTTGGTAGTTAGCTGCATTACATTCTTAGTCAAGCATTCAGTAATGTATTACAAATGAAATTGGTGGGCACTTTAATTTTCTTTTTCAACATCTGAACAAATATTAGTTAAAGAACATTTTTTTAAGTCAGCTGGGGTAGAGAAGGGTAGGCAAATGATGAGTACATCAGCGTTATACAGAATGTCACACGAGCCAGTTCTCCTCATCACAAGGCAGCAGTGGGGCAGGTCTGGGCCTCTGTCCCTGTGTGCATGAGTGCATAAACCAGCACAGAGATCCTGCTGGCTGATCTGAACTTCCCCTGGTCCTACCTCCTTGATTTCTTGTACCCTCTTGTGGGGAAGGGGGGCACAAATCAGTCTGCTGCATGCTCTAGATCCATTTTCATTTGATCAATTAACATAGCTGCCAAATGACTGAGATCTTCAGATAGGTTTAAGACCTACATCTTTTCCCACTTGCTTGGTTGTGATTTCTCCCAGCCTACTTGCAAAAGCCTTTGCATTCATTCTTCTGTGCAGTGTTTTAAGTAATAATCTTTTAGACTGCAACACAGACCTAGTTCCAAATGCTTCTTGTAGTGGGGAAGCTTCCTGTTGGAAAGCAATCTTTCTCATGAAATTTATTCGCAGGCATGCTGTGTGTGCTGTTTTTGTATCACATCTGAGTGCTGCATGGCAGCAGGCTCAGTTCCAATGTCACAGGTCCTTCTCCAGGGAGCCACCCTGCATCACTTTCTGCAGCCCCTGGCTTTGGGTGCTTCATGACAGGTTTGAATGATACAAGAGCTTCATTGTTTTCTGATGCTAAATACACCAGTGGCACCAAACTTCTTTATGTTGTAACTCTTTCACTTCTTCTTGGGAAGCAGAAACAAGAAGATAAGTGGATTTGCTTTGATTTCAAAACTTCTGCTTTCTCTTTTAGCATACTTTCACATGAAGATTTTTTCACCTGTTTTAGGCTGACTCTTTGCCAAATCCTACCACTTGCACATTTGTGTTACAGACCTCATATGCTGCAGGGGTGTGAGGCAAGCAGCTGGTAAGGCCATAGGCACAGAACTGTACCCCTGGACACCATGCATCTGAGACTTGTTAGCTTCAGAAGCCTTGCCTCAGTACCTGCCTAAATTTATGGGGCCTTACATTCAAGACAAAAAATCATACTCCCAGGAATCCTCACGTTCCCATTCTGCATCAGTGTCAAAATACCTCAGCCTTGGGAATCTAAATAGCTTAATCCCAATATCCCACTAATATGCCATTGGGTCATACAAACATGAGTTCATCTGCTGTTATTGGAAAGAAGTATCAGAGCACACGTGATGCATGTCCACAAGATTAGGCTCTACATAAAACACAGTGGTAAAAAGTGCTTTTATTTGAAATAAAAATGCATGAGAAGCTACAGCACAGTCACCAATGTAGCAGTTACACTTATGGAATCAGATGCACTAGAGACTGATTCGTGTCCTGTAAATGTTTAGTGTACAAAATTCAGATTTATATGCCTGTATAAACATTATAATTCAATGTTATTAATACTGGAGGAGTCTAGGGAACTTCCTTGTAAAAGATAGCTAGCTTCTTGCAAGTTTTTCTTCTACTGCTAAGTAAGACCATTTACATTGGGACAGTTTTCAGTTTATGTACTCTCTTCCAAAATATGCACATTCACTGGAGGGACAAGCAGTACACTTGCATGAAGCTACATGGCTGGGCCTGTCAGTTTTCTCACTGACATCCAGAACATTTTGGGGCCAGAGGAGCTCTAAATTAATTCTAAGTGCCAGTAAGCCCTGTACTTGGTGGTCATGATTACCTGTCAAGGCAGAGGGATGGCTCTTTCTCTGAAAGATGTGTTCAAATCAGTTTTAACCTGTGGAAAGCATGCAAGAAACCTTAAATGGAGTGGGTAGACCCCTTATGTTTTCTGTTTAGCAGATTCCCTCAGCTGCTGGAGTTATTTCGAAACATTTGTATGATTTTTTCCTTGTGCCATCGCATCTATGACCCTTGTTAAACCCCCTAAAACAGGGTCAGCTTGCTAGGATGAGTAGCTGCTTTAATTGGAGAAGACTGAATTAGTCAGAAACAAAATAGGGGATAATGGGGTGAAACCTCCCCAAGCCCAGTTTTGGTGTTTTTCTGGATGGCAGCAGCTCCCACCTGGCCGCTGAGGAAGTCCTTTCCTCCTGAAATTTGGCATTTTGCATCTTGGCTGCAGCCTGTGTCCTGCTGCCTGAGAGCCCATCACATCCTGTCTGCCAGGCTGCCTGCCCTGGCCTGGGGATGCTGGCTGGGGGCTGTCCCCCTGTGCCCCACCCAACACAGCTCCCTGGCCACAGGCAGGGCAGGCACCCTCTGCCTCTGCTCCAGCAAAGGATCCTAACAAATGGAATCAGGAAGGAAAGGGCAGAGCACAAGGCAAGGCAAGAGCAGTGTGATCGGGTGCCAGTGTTTAGGTCTTTGGCCAATAAAAACATTAGAACAGTAGACTGGGATGGCTAAGCAAGCAGACAGGTCTGGAATGTGACTGAAAGTCAGCCAGGTTCTGGGACCAGGAAGGAGAGAGAACAGAAGACAGGAGATGGTGTTGGGAGGCAGTGGTAGGACAGATTGGCCACCTGCTTCTTGTCCTAACCTCCATCCCCTAGGTACAGCTGACTGTTTGCTTTCTTGATCTTCTCTGGCCACATTTTCATCTTGTCCATGTGCTGACTGTTCCCCCATGGCTGACCAGCAGCTTCCTCACTCTGTCCCACTCCCCAGCATCCTGACCATCCTGCCAAAACATCCTTATTCTGGACAAGATTTCCTGGTAAGCAGAGTGTCTTGAAGCAGCTAGTAGGCTACACTTGTGCCATATGTAATGTGTGTGACCTCCTGTGAGCTTAATATCCTGCATGCAAAAGGGTTGCACTAGTCAGATGTGGTCCATGGGCCAAACTTTACTGGGGCTGGTGGATGTTCCAGTGGGTACCAGTAGGCTTTTGTTGGTTAAGGACTGGAGAAGGCTTTGTAGCTCTGAGCACATTGGAGAGAAACAAGGTTGATCTCTTCCTCTGGATCTAGGTATGGGAATCACAGAAAAGGCCACAGAAGGATTGCCCTGATCTTCAGGGCTCTGAGGACTGACTGTCTTGGTGCTATGTAATGGCATTGTCATAAAAAGCCAAGACTAACCAAACCAGGTCAGTCCAGAACTCCTGCTGGCCAAGTGCGCTGTCTACAGAAGTGGGCCACATTCACAAAGAGAACAAGAATAAAACCAGACTTGTGGTAATAATTTCTTAGAATATTCCTTTAGCTTCCAGAATGTTGTATAGCAGCTGATGGAGTGCATTAAGGCAGAAAGAGAAGTTTAGATTTCCCCCATGTGGATACACGAAACACAGTTTTATCCCACACTGCAAAAATATCACAAAAGGGATGGGAAAGTGGTAGCTATTTTAATCATGACCTGTGACATTCCTGAAACTAGGGATGGATGGTGACAGTGATGAATAAAGGCCAGAGAATGTCCCAAGACTTTTTAAAGAGAAAAATGAGGAGTGGGAATCAGGAGGTATTGTCCTATGTATGATCCTTTTATGTTAGTGACTTCTGCTGCTGCTTTTGAAAATATGAGCTGCCTTCTTATGTTTCCTCAGAGTTAAGGTTCAGGTGTTACAGGAGTTTATAGGTGCTGATATCTAGCACATCTAAACAGTGATTATCCACTGATGAGACAGTGTTAGTGTTGCTAACTAGCACGTCCCAGTTACTGCAGCTCCTCCCTGTATTTAGAATCAAAAATAACTATGGTGACTGTGGCCTCTGCTGTCAAACACTGACTTTTGGAGTACTGCCTCTTGTACATTGGCTTCTGCAGTGAACGTATTTGTATGTGCTCCCTATAACAAATGAGCAGGGAAACAACATAAAAATCATTCCAGTCAGAAGTTCAAGGGGACTGAAAATTCACAACCATTAATTCTTCCTCGTCAAACATTTCTTGTATTAAAAATTGAATTAAATGATGAGCAAAGGGCTTATGAAAAGCTTATCAGGAATAAGTATTCAGAAAACTTTGTTATCATACCATTATTCTTGACAAGTTTATCTTAAAAAGCTGTTGTTTTATACTATCTTCCAGCCCAGAACTTGCACAAAAATGGACATTCAAAGTAGTTTCATCTGAAACATATTCTGGCTTTCCATATCTATGTTTCTAATGTTTCCCTAGACACCACTTTGAACTATTTAGGAAATCTCAAGGGCGGTGTTTGTTTAAGATTGGTGAACAGAACGGCACTGCAGCCTGGGAATTACACAAGCAAAAGAGAAATACTGTCCTCATGAAATACACTGTGGATGCCTTGAATTGCTTTGTATTATAGCTGATGCTAAAATTAGTATTGCAGTGTTATTTTTGCAGGAGCACAGGGAGTGTGCTGCAGCACAAGCAGAGCTTCAATCTCAGCACCCAGGCCTGGACAGGATGGGGGTTCCCACTGTTCTTCTTCCTGCAAATGCCATGTTACTCTTACATTTCACAATTCTGAAAAAGTACTAATTTCACCCTGTTCTGAAAACACAAGGTGCCTCAACTTTCTTTCTGTAAGCACACAGAAAATCACCATTATTTTTGTGTGCTTAATGCTTTAGTCCTTGCAAACCCAGTTGTGTGAACACCTTTCACATGAGAAGAGGCTGCAGGGACTGGTCTTTTCATGAGCAGGGATGTTTCATATTGGTGAAAAGAGACTTAGCATTTTATTTTTACCTTCCAGCAATGGCTTTTTATTAGGCACTCATAGTATTGTCCAAGTAAAATAGGGACAAACAACGAAAGAGAGTTTTCTCCAAGGTTGTCATGACTGCTTATTTGTTGTATTTTTTCTTTCTAAAATACAGTAAACTGTGGCTAGAACTTTCAGCCCAAAGGCATGTTCCTACTTCTAGCTGTGATCCAGCCCTTCTATGCTTATATGTTCTCAGACTCCTTGGGAATGTGGAAATAGATTTTTTTTTTAACGGAAACAAAAATGATCAGAAGCTTTCCCATATTCCCTATGTTTTTATACAAGAAAAATAACAGAACAAAAATTGCAACCACAGTTTTCCCCTTTGTCTGGAAACAAAAAAAAAATGCCTAGCTTTATATTTCAGGCATCCCAGTAATATGTCAAGTTCCTTCTTTATGCAGGTTTGCTCACAGACTCAGGCAGGAGCAGGGCTGGGCCCACTCTGTCATACCTATTTACCTGCTCAGACACTCTCTGTACCAGCTCTTCAGCCAGGTCCTCCTGTTTGGTTCTACAACCTCTTCTGTGTGGGCAGACACACTTTCACTATTCCTGGTCAGGACTGGTTGTGCTACAAAGCCCACTTGAGATCAGCTCTGCTCTTCTGAGGCAAGGAGGTTGGTCAGAGAAGGACATGCTGCTCCTGGGCAGCATCCAGCCATCCCTGTGCCACATTAACTCAGCATGGCAGGGAATCCAAAGTGTTTGCTAAACAGAATGTTTGTGAACCACGTCAAGATATCACATGTAGAGTAAAGCAAATCTTGTTCAGGACATTAGCCTCTTTTACCAACAGCCTGTCCTTATCCTTTTAGGTATCTACAGTGTAGCTTATAAATCAGTCTGCAAGTGAATGAAAAATCACCTAAGAAAAACCTGGCTGGTTTTCAGTATAGATTGAATATGTAACTATCTCAAAAAATGCAGCAGAAGTCAAGCAGCCAAGCAGAAGGCCCTTTGTTTCAGGAATCTCCCATTAACACCATACCCCTGCAGGAAAACAGCTTTCACTTAAAACCCACTCAGAGTGGGTTTTATCAGAGATATCAGAGATATTTTGAATTGCAATGCGTGCAAAGAAGCTCTGATGAATTTTCAACCTTTAAAATGCTGTCCTTCTCCTTGGCCCCCCTTATCTGACAGAGGTTACCACTAGCACAGGAGAGGCTCTTACAAGTCCAACCTGCTTACTCCCACCACAAACACAGAGATGCTGGCTGGAGGCAGCAGCACACAATAGATCTGCTATAAAGTGCACACTGCTTGGTCTCCATGGGTTGTGCAAATATTTGCTTTGCTCCACAGTATCATGGCACTCCCTAAGTTTCTGCTCTGAATGGGGCCAAAATGCTTAAATCAAGACCAAGTGAAACTGCCATTCTTCAGGTGGTTTTGCACTGAAACCACATCAAGATGCATGATTACTATTTCACCGAGTGTTGTGGAAAGGTATATTTAGAAAAAATAAAAAGGGCAGTGACACTTCAGCAAACTGTGGTTTTAAGAGCTACTTTACACAGAATGGTACATCCAGAGCTCTCACATGTCAAGCTAAAATTCATGCTATCCATTTCATTCAGCAGCATTTCCAATATATGATCTTTCATCCCACACCCTTTAAGATGTGAAAGCATTGGATGAGGTCCTGACTCACCTTCATTTCTTGTCAGTCCAAACACCTGACCATGGTGCCAGCCATCCTCTCTTCCTAGGAAGGACCAGGGCCACAGCTGAAACTCAGGCTTGACATTAATGGTATCAGAGAGTATTTTATGGGAGGAAGTGTTGCAGGTAACAAGCCACAATTATGTTAGCTGAAGCACTGGGGCTGTAATGAATAATTGCAGAAAAGAATAAGATTAGTAACACATAGTGACCAGATTAACACTTGCTAGTCTGCTGTAGCTTAAAGATGCTAAATCTCCCCTCCAAGCACAATACAATCTTAACAGCTGGTGACTTGACTTAAAGCTATCCACTCCTGTCACCTCAGGTGAGCTCAGAGACTGTATGCTTTTCTTGTACTGGGGCAAACCTACATTCAAATTACAATGCTAATATTTTTCCTAAACCCTTACATTTTTGCTAAAAAACTTCAATCGCTCTTTTCAGCAGTGTATCTCTGAGCAGTGTTCATGAAGGATTTAAAATCCTTTTGAAAACAGAACATATATGTGAAAAGCACTGGTAGAGCACTGGCTATTAGGAGTACTGTCTCTCCCAGAAGGAAAAAGGTGACTGTGCATGTCTAGACTGAAGCTGCTTTGCTGCAGAGTGCAGTCTGAGCTATTGGACAGATGTTCACTCCCAAATATATCTTCATGTAGTCTACAACATATAAAACTTCACATTGCAGGAAGCAGTGGTTAAATGCCTTTAATGTCTAAATTACCTTAAAAAAAGTAGCGTAAGTGCTCAAGTCACTTCAGCCTATCTGACCACATTATTGTACTTGCTAAGTGGTAATGCTTCAGAAATGCAATCTGACACATCTGTAAAATAATTTCATTTTTCTTTAGAGATGGTTATCATGAATAGAAAAACAAATAATCTGTTGAGTAAATAGAGACATAGGATGAGGGCAGTGAACACTTAAGAAAAACAAAAACATAGGTAAATCCAGGATAGTATACAATCTTTTTTATCAAAAGAACAGGTAAAAATGAGAGAAAACAAGCTGACACAAATCTCATCTTCAAATATGTCCTGAAGTGCTAATACGTCAAGACAATATTAGTGATTAAGACTTATGTTGACATGTCAACCAGGCCACGTCTCAGTTATGCCTTCATCCATTCAGGATCACTGAAGACTGATGCTATGGTTCAGCATCAATGGGTTGTGCTTTCGAAGGGGCAGTGCTGGTATAGATGAGGTGCACACAGTGGCTCAAACTGGGCAGGCAAGGGGAGGCACTATAGCCAGGAGACAGCAGTTAGGCAGTGCTTGCTAGTATACAGTGCATTCTCAGGTAGTTGTAACAGTTTTTTCCTCTCCAGATGAATTATGAACTCTCATTTGTACATATTGAGTAGGCTCTGTAACCTGCTGTTGAAGAGAGGATCCAAAGATAATAGCAGCTGGACTCTTCCCCACTCCCATGCTGCACACTGCTCCAAGCTATGCTCAGTCATGTACCCTGAGGCAGACCCATGTTTTGCTGTGATTTTTGGTTTATGACACCACAGACTGTGGGGAATGGCTGATGTTTTTAATCCACCTGCTGCAAATATTTGTGAGGAATTCTTGTTTGGAACCACTTCTTTTTTTAATTCCACACAAAGGTCTACAACAGACTGTAAGAAATAAAGGAAGAGACAAATGGTGGGTGTGTGTGTGAAGAGGAAAGGCAGAAAAAAAGAGTGAAAAATGAATCAGAAATGTGTCTGTTCTTTCCGTTCAAGCCACTGTACAGAAACTATGCTTCTATTGTGGGACAAAGACCTTCGAGCACAGTGAGATGTGTTTATGCTGCTCCTATCAAAGAGCCTTTCATCTCCACAAAGCAAATTATTAACACATTCCACTGAAGATGTGGGGGTGGAGGCCTGGCCTTGGAAAAAAAAAGCTGGCCAAAAATGAACAATTTTTTTATAAACACTTTTAATGATAGTGAGTGGCGCCTTGCCAAGACCCTCATGCCCAGTGAAGCACTGCAGGCTGATTGTTTGTCTGGAGAAGTCCCGTGGGCTGAGTCTTTTGTGCCGAGGAATTTCTCATTTGAAAAGCAGTGGTGTGGGAGGTGTGGGCCTTTCCAGGTTCATCGAGTTAAGGCCTGCACTGCCAGTTGCCTTAAACCTGCACCGGAGACTAATTTATGTTGGATGAATGAACACCCGCCTCTGTTCCAGGCGGTAAATCTTGATCTTTCAGAAGAAACTCAAAACAAGAGGAGTAACCTACACAAAATATGCAGAACAGCTCTGCTAATAAACTACTCCCCATGCATTCCCAACATCCTGCACAGATGTCTGGCTATCTAGCAAAATTTTTGCTTACTGTTATTCTGTGAGTGAGTAAATATTTTATGTTTTCTCCCTTGCCCTATGGATCAATATTGGTTGCTTATGGAAAAAACTTGTAGTTAGTAAATAAAGACCTGAAGTCAGTGTAAAAATAAATCTGTTAAAAATCTGGTTTATTTTTTCTCACTATCTTTTTCCCCCTCCTGTTTCATTTGAATGTAATGCCATTATTTGCATCAGTTTCATATTTCTTCACTGCTATTATTGCCATTGAACTACATATATCTATACTGCAAGTCATTTAAATACATACATATATATACACACACACACACACACATATATATGTATATATATACGTGTATGTTTGTATTTAAATGAATTGTAGTAATTGCAAGGAGCTTGACAAGTTTGTATGATTCAAAGGACAGCTGCTGTCCTTGGCAGACAATGTATTCTTGTACAACACTGAAATTGAGTTCAACTCCCTGTAAGGAAAGCACCTTCGTGTTTCTGCCCATGCCCAAGTGCTTCTTTCACACTGAAAATTTGACCTTTGGGCAATCATGGATCCCAGAGTGGAATGGGAGTTTCTATGTGCTTTGGTTTCTTTGTGCTTGTGTATCTCTATATTTTATGTTCTTGTATTAGCTGATTCCCAGGTAACCCAAGACACTTAAGGAGATGCTTCTTCAAAGGTTCTTCCCAAGATACAAATGTGCATATCCTACACTGAGAAGTAGCTCTAAAGCATGAAGTAACCCACCTGACAGTTCTGCTTTATAAGGCACAGACTGGCCTGTGGTTAGTATGTGGAATAGTGCCAGCTGAGATGACAAAAACTTTCAGCTTCCTGCTGAAATAAAAATAGATAGTTGTGCTTGAAAATGGGATCAGAACTAGATGGAAAAAAACTGCTTCCATTTTGTGGAAAATACCAATATTAAAAAAAAAAAAAAAAAGTCTCTATATCTCTATCTCTATCTCTATCTCTATCTCTATCTCTATCTCTATCTCTATCTCTATCTCTATCATCTCTATCTATCTCTATCTCTATCTCTATCTCTATCTCTATCTCTATCTCTATCTCTATCTCTATCTCTATCTCTATCTATCTCTATCTCTATCTCTATCTCTATATCTCTCTCTATCATTTCTATCTCATCTCTATCATCATGTCTCTATTTCTAACCAAGAGTTTAAAAGTACACCCAGAGAAGAGGGAAGATACTGATTTACAGTGCATATAGTTTCTAAGCTGTAGGCCATAGGAGCCTCATAATCTTAACTTGAAGACATCTGATCTGAGATCTGAAGGCTTAAAAATCCTGAGAAGTGCCAAGGGCTCATTTTCTGGGAAGCCAGAACACCTGGGTCCTTGGTCACCCTTTGGTCTAGGTAGACAGGTGAGGAAAAACCAGGAAAAAATCTACAGAAAACCCACCATTCAGCTAAAACTTTTACATTTTTATACAAGTTGGAAAATTCAAATAAAAAAATTATCTTCAAAAGTTTTCCAGCAGACTTGATTTGAGTAGAGCTGAGTTAGGTGTAGCCTATAATACAGTGCTCAATTTTCAAGGGTTGTAAACCAACATAATGTTTCATGCACCTAGGTGTTCTGATTCCTAGACAAAAATAGTCTCTCTCAATGAGTTTTTCTCTGTTTGCATATATGCCCATAGATGTATAACATATGTACACACTCCATAAGTTGCTACGTCAGGAACAATCTTAATGTATCTCTCAGCAATGCTCATTGTAGTTGTTCACTTGAAATTGAAATAAAATAAAGTTTCTTTCTTTTTCTTTCTTTTTTTTTCTTTCTTTTTTTTTTTTTTTTCTTTTTTTTTTTTTTTTTTTTTTTGGCAACACTTTCTTTATACATTTTGATAATTCATCCAAATAATGAATTTTGAAAATGTTTTCATAAAAAGTTTTTAAACTCCAGAGTGAATGCTGATTATAAGGTGTGTGTCCTTACTGAACTCAGTAGTTAAAGCCTGGCTCCCCTGCAGCCAAAAGCAAAGCTCCTGATTGATTGTGGCAATACTAGGATTTCACCCAGCCAGTTTCACTGACAAGCACATTTCTCCATTCACTCCTAGCCTCCTTTTAGTTTTTCTTCTCCAGAAATCCAGTTATTTGGCATTATTTTTTCCTCAGTCAGCTGTTCTCTGTTCTGCTGGAGGACAGCTGAGTCCAAAAGATCAAAAGATTCCCAGACTCTTAATCTACCCTTACTTAGAGGGGTTTGTTTTGTTTTGTTGTTTGCTTGCTTTTCCACTGAAAGCTGTTTCCCTGCTCTACTTACCCTGCGTGAGAAAAGTCTGAGCAGAAATAGTCCTGAAAAGACTGTCTCTGCAATATCTGTGATCAGAGGCATCCTTTCAGCAGCCTAAGGGAAAGCTATTGTTCAGTGAGAACTGGTTTTGGGATTCACACTGTTGAACCCATCAGGATGTTGTTTCCTTCCCCCGGGGTACAGTGGAAACAGGCACATGGGAACAGTCTCTACTGCAGAAACCTTATCTATCCTGCCAGTAATGTTAGTTTATTATGTATCTTATACACAATGTTTCAAGAAGATTTTAAGTGTTAAGACAAGAAAGATTCAGTTCTGCTCAGATGCTTGAATCTATGTAACTACATTGCAGCCAATATGTTATTGGGGCTACAAACACAAGTAAAGAACAGTTAAACTGTGAAATGTTTAATAACCCCAATGTGTGAGGATGTGTGCTTAAGATTAAAGTTAGAATTCATCCTCCTGTTTCTAAATGAATTCAGAATAAATTTAAGCACTTCCTAGGATTCCATATTACTTCTAGAGGCCCATCTTCTGATTTTAATCCATGTGTTCCTATGTGTTAAAATCAATGAGGGTCCAATGACTTTGGGGGTTGCCATGGTTCCCTGGACTTTGCTGTCTCTTTAGAAGTAGCTACTCTTCAATGTGATTTTATAAAATGCTCTGGATAACACAGTCCAGTTTGTGGTTTCAGCTTGTTTCAGCTCTGCTTTCTCAGCCTCCAGTGGTCCCACGTTTGGTTTGAATGTAATGCTAAACATCTTCTAATCTCCACTTATTTTGGACTCTCGATTTCCTTTTGGCCAGTGACTAAAATGTCACTTGAAAATACAAAGGTTTGTATAAATCAACTGTCTTTGGCATCATAGTTTCTAAAATTTAAAGTTTCTGTTTTCTGATATACTAAAACACATAATCACAAATGTCTTACTTGCTGTGTTTTGAGTTGCCAAAAGCTCTGATGAGTCATAGAGACCCAAGACACTGATGTCCTACACGTCATGACTATACTTTTGGGATTCTGAATGAAAGTTTTCAAGCCCTGCTCAGAATTTTGGTGTTCTACATAATTTTCCTTCATTCAAGGTGCATTTGCCATTTCTGAAGGACTAGATTAAGATTTCCTAAGATTTCATATTCTTTGTTATAAGCATCAATGTTTCGCCTTCATTCATTTTCCTAAAGGGACTATTTGAACTTGGACTTATGTTTCTAGCTCTTTGCTTTTCTGCACATTATAGGCTTCAACTATGAGGGCTACAATCCCCTGCAGTTTATAATTTTTAACCTAATCCGACTTGCCTTTTAAGGATATATTTCTTTTTCCTTGGTGAAAACATTTAGTTTACAATGTGACAGACTCTGATACTGTCTAGGCAATTATAAATTCCAGGTTTCCCTTAATATTTTAAAAGGAACAGGACAAGGGAAGTAAGTCTGGGTTTGCATAAACTCAATGAGTGAGTGAAACAAACATTATCATCTGAGCAGGACTGGCGTGTAAGCCTTTGGTCCTGGTTGTGCAACACTGCAAGAGAGAAGCCCAATGACTGGAAATTCTGCTTATTATTTAACTGCACAGGCTGAAGTCCAGGACTAGGAACTGTGTGACTGGCTCTTGCAGTAGGTTATCTGAGACACGATGGCTAAGGATGCAATCACATTAATAAGTAATGTCTATACAAGTTTAAGCTCTTTTCTTCTTAAAAGGCTCCAAGGACAGATAGATTTCACATAAATACAGTGACAAACACCAGCTCTTTATAATGTCCTTCCAGTCTGTGGCTTAGTTGGAAGCTTAGTTTCCAATTCCTCTTTGATTCTTTTCTGGTACAGATTTGTCACTGCTGCTGGCAGCTGACTTCCTTGATGGGAGGCAGGAAGCTGCTAATGGGGAAACACCTTTCTCTCTCTTGGTTCATTTTTCATCAAGAGGATATTTCCTAGGATAGGAAACTCTCAAAGGAAGTATGTTAGGAGTATGGGAGGAAATGGAGAAATAGGGAGCCCTAAATGGTTTGACAACAGCACTGCAGCTGCTCCAGCCCTTGAACAAAAAAATAGCCAGCATGAAAGGACTTATTTATACAAATGTGTTTTTTAAATGTATTTTGATTTATAGGTAACTGCCTAGCTGAGTTAATTTTAGATAATTTGTCAGGATGTGAAGTACATTGAATTATTTTTAGTCCAGGGTAAATCAGCAATTTTAAAAGAATTTGGGCTTCCCACTCTGGCATGCAGCAGCTCCAGCTTCAGAGAGGGCTGGGGAGAGAAACAGAGGCAAACTGTTTGTTTATTAAACAGCCATTATCTCCCTTTCTGACCTTTGCTAGTGGAGCAGCGAGGGAGTCCACAAGGTGTGTGGTAGCAGCCTATTTCTGGTGATAAACAGCAGCCACAGCCTGCAGAAGGACTTGTGTCTTTGTTTCCCTTAGTGGTGCCCGGAAAATTGTCAGTGTGCTGAGTCAGTACAGGCAGAGATACCCAAGAGTGCTTGGAATGGTGTGTCTGTGCCATCTCACCTTGTGTGTCTAGTCCTGCCCTGAAAAGCACAGCTCCCTGCACTGCTCCGTGCTGACAGTGGCTGTTTCTGGGCAGCACCAGAGCAATGCTCCCTCTGCCTTGGCCCTGCTGCTGTCTGGTAACACAGGCTGCTGCCTCCCTGGCATTTATCCATCATGTTGTGTCTAGAAACTGGGTCAGAGAAGACTAGCTTTTTGACATACACTTTATAATCATCACTCTTCATTGTGAGCTGCAAGGTCACACAATTCCGTGGTCTGAGGAGAGACATGGATGCACTGAACCACTGCCAGAGCAGCTGAAAAAGAGCTCCTATTCATTGCAGATTACATGTTTTGACCTAACTCTGACAGAAAAGCATACCTGTCAGCTCCATGGCAGGCTGATTAGGTTAATTAAGTTCTTGTCTATGAGTACAATAATTAGAACTGTCAGTTGTTTAAATGGTGATAGAAGAAAGGCAAGATTCAAGGAGAAGCACTGGAGTTTGGAAGTACTAACAATCTAGGAGGGAATCCATAACAGGCAGCAATTTAACACTTCCCTTCAGGCAACCTCATTTATGAATAATGCTAAGGGGAGGAGAAAATTGTGCTCACTGGGGGCTTGTTTTGTTTTGCACCAAAAGTAATGAAAATTGAGACAGTCAATAAGTTTATAAATCAGATTTATATGCTGCAAGCTGAACTGCAGCCTTGGGGTAACCTTGGAAAACTTCACTCTTTTCACAGGGACAGCCTGCAGAACAAGAAGAATTGTGTATATTTTCTCATCCTCCCAACAAAGGTATGAGGAGCCATCTTGTGTATTCTTGTAGTTTTGGATTTGTCAGTACATGCCATGCACCAGGGTGATAAGTTATAGCATGGTTGTAGCATGACATGGGAAGCTGAAAGAAACAAACTGAGCAGATCCATACGTAAGGCTAGAAAATCAGGTCTCTCTGGTCATTGCAGAGAAGCCCCTTAGGATATTTGATTTTTATGCCTTGTATTTTTAGATATAAATACATTTGCAGGAAACCAAAGAAAAGAGAAAAAAAAAATTAATGTCTGTAAAACACACTTGCTAGGACCAGAACAGGATTTTCTTAGTTCAAAACCAAGAGAAGACTGTGGAGGAAGAGAAGATTCTCTTGGTAAACCCTTCCAGTATGGTAGGTGGAAGTGCAAGTGAGTGACAGGAAGAGATCACCTGACATGGTAGGCAGGGAAGAGTATGGTGGAATTAGAAAACTTCAAAGTTTTAGCATGGTACATATTAGAGGAGATATCAAGATATTAGAGGAGGCTTTCTAAGGGTGTGTTGAAATACTGGGAAGTATTAAAGAAATTATAGGTAAATATTTATTGGCATTAGAGAAGGAAGATATCTTGCCACCTCTTACAGCTCAATCCACTGATGACTGTGTAGGGGATTATGCTTTAACCATGCCACCAAACATCTCCTAGAAAGATCAGGAAAAATAAGAAAATAAGGGTGGAACAGAAGGGAGGGAAAATATATATGCAAGATAATATTGGGAACTTGCATTAAGAGGAAGTTTGGAAATATGAATAGATCAGTTTATGCAAGGAAACATGTGGAGTGGCCTGACTAAAAGTCCAATGTCTCAAAAAAGCAATATAGACACACCAAAAAAGGCTGTTGTAATGATAGACAGAGAGTAGAAATGAAAAGATGGAGAGAAAAGTAATGGCCACTTTTTGTAGAAAGGAGTATGAGCAACAACAGATCTGAGAACAAACAGAATGAATAGAGACCTGGAGACCTGTCCATGGAGATGTCACTGAAAGCCTCAGTAATGAAAGGACAAAGGTACTGTGTTTTGAGGTACAAGAAAGTCTTTTTTGTGACTACACAGCATTAAAATTAAATTTAAAGAATTTAATTCAATGAGCTTTTTTAAAGAGCATATTTTCCTTCATGCATGAATACATCACAAAAAAAATCATGTAAGATTGTGTAAGCCAGACAATAATTAGAAAACACCTTCCAGAAAGCATGATCAGCCTGTATTTGTGGAACTAAACACTTTCCCATCCTACTTGCTCAATCAGAGAAATATACTGTTAAAAAGTCTGTACTGATTGATTTGGACATGGTTTGTGGAAGGAGGGGTAACACCCAAATGTGAGGTTCCCAGCCATTTCCTCACACTGCTTAAGAAAATATATTCACTGTAAAGCCGAGAACATTTCATAAACATGGCAGTGATAACATCCTCATTTTTAACTGACACAGCATAAATCTTTTGTGCAGTTGGCACGAGATGCTGGAAGAAGTTCGTGAATTATATCCATCTCAAGAAGAAGTGCCAGAGCCAATCCCTTTCCCACCAGCAGGAACAGTTGATGTGTATCAGCAGCTTCTATAGTTTAATAAATTTAGTGATTAAAAGCAGTGATTCCTCAGGGTAAGGATTGCTGGTGCTGTTTTATGTTAAGCAGAGGCATCTCTGGCTAGCACAGTAACTAATGTTGCCTGCCCACTGCCAGCTGTTAAATGCCAGTTTTTGAGGAAACTTCTCTGCAGTTTGTTTTTTGTTTTTTTTCTTTCTTATTTTCTTTTTTTTTTTTTTAATTTCCTACAGGAAAAAGGAAAAAAATTATCTAAATATCACAATATAATGTTCTGGTCTCTAACTATGGTGAATACAAGTGATTTAGCTGAGGATCTAAAGATGAAGATCACAGGTTCTGATAATGATGGCATTTTGTTATCCAAGCCCTTCCTTTGCTGTGCAGTGCTCATCCCTGGGCCCCACGGCACACCTACCTCCTCTACTCTAGTGACAAATGCAGAAACAACTGTGGAGCCTCTGCTTTACAACTAAAGTAATTCAGAAATGAACACAGACTAAATCTCCAAGTCACAGTAATGCTCTGAAATCAAGTTAGAGAGAGAACATTGCTATTTACCTTCCTTTCAGTGCTATTCAGCTTAAGGGAGCCAGAAATGTCCATACTACCGAACCACAAATAGGAGGCATTGCAATTTTATTTTAAAATATTTTTTCTTCCTACAGATCTCCATGTGTAGAACACTGTCACATTTCAGATGCAAAAACTGAACTAGTGGCTACCTCGCACAGTATTTTATAAACTGAAAATACTTTATAAAGAAAATTTTTTCCAAGTTTCAACATAAAATAAATTACCACAAGATCATGAATCTTCACTCCTCAACAAGCAGACTGGATGTGCATGCCCTCATCCTACTGCAAGTGTGTGGGGAGCTGAGATGTCTGTGTTTCATGATGGAAGAGGGAGAAGACCCCCTGAAATTAAGGAGGGGAAAGGGCTTAATCACAGTCACTGAACATGATGTCCCAAGGCAGTTTAAAAGCTCAGTTTTGACAGATCACTCAGCAGGAGGGGAGAAAAAAATTATATTTCATCTGGAACTATAGGAAATTTTGACTGAACTGAGTTACACCTCTTTTAGTTTCACAACTTGTAAAAACTTATAAAACCACTTCTTTTTGTCCCTATATTCAGCTCTTAAATTCTTGCTCTATGACATCTGCATGAAAAAGGCATGGCTATCTTGAGCAGGGTGGCCTGGAAAGGTGATGTGAGCAGAGCTGATGCAGTGGGTGAAGGCTGGAGCCATCCATCCCCAAGCTGCACAGCACAAATGCCTGCAGACCTGCTGCACCCTGTGAGCTTTAGATGTGGGTTTTGTATGCTTCTGTGTAGGCTGCTGTGTAGGACTGCTGCTTTAACAGACCTCTGCAGCCAGAGCATCCACACAGTCCAGGAGTATCCAGGTGCAGAATTCACCTAGAGGGCTTTGTCCTGCAAATGGTAGTTTCAGGCAGAAGCCTGTAGTATTCTGGATGTATTGCACACTCAAGCAGGAGACAGGATAGGGTTATTTGATGCCTTCCTGCTCTGGATTTAGAAGATAATTGCTGAAGCCAACAATGCATAATAAGCAGTATTTATAAGAGAATTGTATTTATGAGAGATAAGATTATATTGTAATTGTAAGAGAAAGACAGTGCAAGGCAAATCTTGTGCTGAGGAGTAAAGTCTCATAGAATTGCCTTGGGAGCTTTTGAGCCTATGTATTTCATAGTCTGATGAGGATGTCTACATTTATCTAGTATAACACATACAAGATGCCAGTGACATGAATAAAAGAGTGAGGATTAACTGGAGGTGGACTTGTAAAAAAACCAAAAAAACCCCAAGAAGAACCAGAGGAAGTAAACAGTAAAACCTCAATAATGACATGCTTCAGCTGCAAGATGGATATCAAGACCAAGGACTTTAACCCTTCCTAAATTAGAGATTGTTTGGATGCGTGGTTGTATTTCAGGCATGATTCTATTTATAAATAACAAAAAGGTCTTCATGCAACCTGCCAATTTATGCAGATGGAAAAAGAGAGCTTTGGAGGCTTAATAAAGGCTTTTTTGTTTTACAATACTACATCTGTTTTAGATAATGCAGGAATGCTGTTTAATAAGATCTTTCACATATGCTTCCCCTTTAGTATCTCTCCATAATCAGTTCAGAGGCTCACATTAGCAAAATTAAACTATACAAATGGTACAATGACAAGAGTCAGATCTGACCAAGGACATAAACCAGTAAACCAGATGCCATCTGTAGAAATGCTCTGGTCAACAAACTAATAAAATTTTCTTTTCTTTCCCTTTGATAAAGGCTACATTTTATTAAGGAAGCCCCTTCTGACAGCTGTGTTAATACAGCTAGATGATGTTTCTAAGAAGCTAATCAGAGAAATGTCTGGAAATAGATTAGGTCTTCTCTTTGATTTAGAAACAGAGTGAAATTTTTAATAAGACTATTTAAAAATAGATTCAGAGTCTGACTTGCCATTGTGAATAACTCACAACTCATTTTTTGACTAAAATCTGACAACTTGGCCAGAGTTTTGACAAGGATTGTAAGATCAACAGTGTCTTTTCATGTCTGGTATCACAGTCATTCTTAACAGCACTCAAAATTTCATCTGATTTTATCATTTGAAAAAACATGGAAGAGTAAAACTGAGAATGAATCACAACTGATAAAACCCCACATAACCTCTTTAAAACAATTCACTGAAGAGCATGTGCCCATTTAAAATTGTACTGCGTCCTAAATTCAATAAGGTTAAGTTTATACTTTCAGGGCTATTTGAAGTGCTGAAGTTTAAAGAATATTAGGAAATATACTTAATTTTGCCTGTATTATCTGCACTGACTCCTTGCCTCTCTTGACCAATTTTTGAATAGAAAAATAGATAGTGGCAGAGATAGCTTATGGACATCAGAAGAAGGTGTAGAAGGGAACGTCTGTCTTGCTCTTCCAGACAGACTGAAGTTCGGTGCCAAAATAATTTTCCCATTGTGCTAATTCCTTAATAGTAGCCTTGCACGCTCAGCAGCAGCTCTCTGCTCAACATGGCTTGACAGAGGCCTTTTGTTAGCACTGACTGCTGGAGGGAGCTGCCCAGGCCCACCGAGGTCCACCCTGCAGCCAGCCCGGCCAGCCCAGCAGCCCCAGCTCACAGCGGCGGAGGCACAGCTGTGGTGGCTCCTCTGGGGGGACCCTGGGGACCAGCACAGCCCTTGGCCTGCGGAGCACATTCCCTGGCAGAGCACATTCCCTGAGGAGCACATTCCCTGCAGAGCATATTCCCTGAGGAGCACATTCCCTGAGAGCACACTCCCTGTGGAGCGGGTTCCCTGTGCCATGCGTGTCTCCAGCGGCTGCTGCAGCAGCACCAGCTCCTCCCAGATGGCTGGGCCCTGGAGCCCTGGAGCGGCCGTGGGTGGGGGTGAAGGGAGCCCTGCCCGAGTGCCAGGAGCTGAGAGGAAGCGCTGCCATTCACACAGCCCAGCTTGGCCCCAGCCTCGCCAGCACACTTGGCACACGGTGACAGTGTAGCCTCTGTTTGTGTCAGCGGCTCTTTCAGCCAGCGTGCATTTGGAAAGCCAGCGTGCTTCAGAGGGAGCCACTTTATCTGGGTGTCCTGTCAGAGGAAATTCCCTCACCCCCACAGTTACTTGCAGGCATCATGGTCCATGCCTTAGATCACCTTAGAACACCTGTGTCATCCTCATGTGGGGCTCACACAGAAGGAACAAGTCAGGAACCACATGTGCTTTTGTGTGTCCATGTGTGTATATGAAAGCTAAATTGCATGGAAAAGGCCATGAAGTCTTGTGAAATCAGGGATTTAAAACATAAAAATCCAGAAAGTTGAAATTGAACATGGAGAGGGGAAGAGCCAAGAGCATTGCAATGATGGCCATTGCAATCAGAGCCAGGAGGGAGCTTGCTCTAACTCACAGCCTTTTGCAGACTATGATTCCACTTGTCCATTGTCCATCCTAGGCATCCAGCTCTTTAGCCCACAGGACAGAGGGCAGGCACATCCTTGGGGCTGCTGCCAGGCCGCCCTTGGTCAAGGGCTGGTGAAGATGACCTCCCAGTCCCCATGGCCCTGACCGTGCTCAGCAGCACGGCGTGCACTGGGTCCTGCCAGCAGGTGAGGAACACGCTGGCCAGTGCAGCCTGGGAGGACCGGGAGACCTGGAGCCTGTCAGAGGAGCAATCTCCTCCTTGGTGGAAGTCAGCAGAAATCAGCAGTGCTCTGACAGGAGCATGGGACCTTCTGTTCTCCTCTGCAGTGAAGGACCTTGTACAATGAGGGTAATCATTACAGATCTCTTATTGCATCCTTAATGCATTCATAATTCATGATTTCCTGAGAGTCTGAGTACTGCTTTTATAGGTATGGCATAACATCAAAACAGCCCACTTTGAGGCATTTTCCAATAGGTTTTACTGATCATAAAATAGAGGCATTTCAGAAGTGTTGTTCCAGAAACCATTTAAGACTCTATTTTAAACTAGCTACCTTACCTGCTATTATAATTTTCTTAGATTCTCTGAGAAAGCAACAAGTGAGAAGGTTTTTTGAGGAAAATCCATTCCCACCTTTTTGATTAAACTGCAAATGTTTAATATCTTCTGCTGCTGCACTTTAATATGTATTTAATAAAATGTTTCAAAAAACAAACCCCAAATCTTATCTGCAGATCGACTGCCCAATGCACAAAGAGCTCTTGCATCACAGTTTATTTCCTCACTGCAGTCGTCTGTGGTCTGGTGAAGTGGCAGGTCTCCAATGATACTGGAACTGCTAATATGAAAAGATCCTGACTCTGCTCTATTTCTTGCTGTCTGCCATCACTTGCCATTGCTCTTGCTGGATGCCACAGGAAGCAGCTACATTTTCTTTTCCTTATTCCTGAATGTGGACAAAACCAAAATGTGGTGGTGAAGACGTCTCTGAGGAGGACAAAGGGAGCACAGGGAAGCTTCCAGCCTCTCTGCATATTAGGAGGTGAAGAGTTGCTGGCCAGGCTTAAAATGTCTGTGGACATTTCCATCTCAGGAAGCAAAATCTTGGTCACCTCTGATCTTTAAGTTCTTTTGAACATCACTAAAGAGATGAACTGTTTATCACCTCGGTGAATCCCTCTTCCTACCTGTAAGTCCCTGGCTGTGTTGAGTTGGCATCACAGTTATAAGCAGATGATGCAGTCCTGGCAGTCCTTGGCAGTGGAGTTCCTACATGTGGTTTCAATCCTATGGGAAAATAACTATTGTGAGCATTACACACACACGCATGCACAGGCCTATCACAAACCGCATGATGTCATGTTCAGTTCCTGCAAACTGTTACTGCTGCAGTAGATTCTCATATGGCAGACTGCAATAAATTAATTTTTCTTATTAAAAAGTCAAGGGAATAAAACATGCTTTCTCTGATTAACAAAGAAACCAGATGTCCAATAGTTATTGAAGTGCAGGCAAATCCAAAGCCAAATAAAGCAAGCATGGCTGGATATAGTCTTTTCAAGATCTGTTTTCCCTCCCTTCAGCCTCTCAGCATGAAAAAATAAAAATCTTGCTGAGTGGTAACAGAAAAGTTGATGATTAACTGTATAACTTTCTCTCTGGGGTATTTAATTTCTGGGAATCATGTCACACACAGCCCTCACTGGGCTACAAGCATTTTCCATATGCAGTTAAATATTATAAAGATTTCTCTCAGCATTGAACCCCTCTTATGATCTAAATAATGTCAAGGGCCCAATTGTGCTTCCTTATGTAGAGTTTAAGCACCATATTTCAAGGACGTTATTTACTGCATTTTCAACAAGAAAGGCAGAGAATCCTGAAGGATATGGCAAATGTACTCATGACAACATTGAATGGGTTACAATTCTGAGTGAAGATTTGTTAATTAAACTTCTGAGACAGGCAAGTGTTTGGTGAACAATGTGCTTATTTGTATATGCAAACATGGTAACTTCTCTACTCCCATAAGTAGAGAATTTCTTGAATATGCAGCTTTGTATAGGCCTTATAGAACAATTAGTTCTTCTGTTCAGTAATCAACACAAGGCAAACATTAATTCCTCAGGATGTCGGTTTGTGCCTTTTAGACAATGAAAATGTATTCACCTTTCTAAGTCTAGGGGCCTTTCCAGAAAGAAAATTCAGCCAGATTATCAGTTGGGGGTATGCAATAGGTCATTCCATCATGGTGTTTTGGTATATACCTTCCTTGGCACACCCCTTGAGCATGCTCTGCACACTGCAAGGCACACAGATGCATATACAATGCACAGCACTACTGTAAAGAAAGGTGCTCATTTTAAACTAGAAATACTTCCGTCTTGTGAGCTTGGCTTTCGTCTGGTTTCATTTTGTTGGCTTCACCCCTAAAGGACAACTTAGGAATACAGGTAATGTACAGAAGATTTGTAGGATGCAGTCTTCAGAAAGCAGCAAGATTCTTTATACCACTACTGATGTTGTGCATTCACTTCTTAATAATGAAGTCTTCAAATAAAACATTTCTGACACAATGACACACTTGAATTTAGTGACTTGACTGAACAGAAGATAGGGATCATTTCCTTTATTCTTTTGTCCAGTATATTAACTTTGATCTCTATATACGGGCAATTCTCATTACACTACACTTTCCTTAAATATGAACTCTCTCCATAAATCATGTATATATTGTGGGCTATTCACTCTTTTTACCACCAAAGAAAAGTGGCTGTTCAGCTGGATCCTTTTATCCAGGATCCTTTTATCCTAAAGAAGGTCAGACTAACTGTGCTTTCCTTTGTGTATCACAACTGAAATCTTACCACAAATAATTTCTCATTAATCTCAAATCCAAAATATATTGCAGCAGATGTAAAATCCAAGCTGATATCTTTGATGGATCTCCATTTTCAAATAAAGTACAAGAAGATTGTCACTTTACAGCTCCCTACCCCTTCTCAACTCATGATCTGTCTTTTCCAAGTTTTGAAAGAGGAACAGAGTTGCAGGCATATCACTCACAAACTGGAAGGAAGCTTGACCAAACTGTGGAGTCCTAGTTTTGGGGCACTAAGGATGTGCATCCTTGAGTGCATCTTTATACAGCACTAAAAGCAGCACCAGCAGTGTCACTATAGCTGTGATTACTCTGCCACACAGGCTATCACTCTCTGCCTCAGCGGTTGTTTTTGGTACACAGCATATTTTCACTGCAGCTAGGCCTTCCCAAACTCTAGAGACAGTCCTTCATCCTAGCTGGCTCAGAGTAGAGCAGGTTCTGTAGGAAAGGCACTGGCTGGGGATGCCGTGACCCCAGCTGACTACAAGCCATGGATGTGTGTAGAGAACTGGTCTAACTCCTGCCCTGGCACAGAAAGACAAGAGCACATGCTGTTCCTTCCCAGCCCGACCCTTCTGTGTTGTTACTTTTCTCTTGTCTCCAAACTTCTTTCTTATCTTGCCAATTTCTGTATCCAGCCCTTAATTCTGTCACCCAAGGTGGGACTTGGAGACCTGATGTAAACTAGGTTAAGACCACAAGTAAAAATGTGTAGAGTTTCAAGCTCCATCATACATGTTAGTAAGCAAAATCTTCATTAAAACGTGCCAAGATGTGCTAGGAGCTACCAAGCACAAGGAAATTGTAGATTTGAAAGGGCTGTAGCTTTGCCAAAAGGTCACAGGCTTCACACAAAGCATTTCTGCCTCACTTCATCAAAAACTCAAGTAATGCTTTTTCAGTTTCCAGGGTTTAAACACTTAGAGAGAGCATGTCAGAAACAGCACAATTACGTTTGGATACACTCAAAACCGTTTCTCTCAGACCGAGACTTCTAGGAGTAAAAATGGCCCGAGGTGAGGTATAGTCCATAGCAGGGAAAATTTCAGCTCAACATTTAAAGTTTGACAAAACCCTCTGCAACAGAAAAGGGATACCTCTGCCAAGTCATGCATTTGAAATAATTAATCCACGGAAAAACAACCTGAGGAGCTGCTGGATGCCCACGGAACACCACACGGCCGTTTCAGTACCCAACACGCTGCCGCCCTGGGAAAGCGTGCGGGGATCAGGCGAGCAGCCAGGGCTCGGGCAGACAGCGCGCCGGGGTTAACACACACACCCGTTCCTGTTTCCTCCCCCGGCCCCGCGGGAGCAGCGGCGCCGCTGTCACCAGCAGAGGGCAGCGCGCCCCAGCGCAGCCCCGCCGAGCGCCCGTGCGGCGCCACCGGACCGGGCGGTACCGGACCGGGCGGTACCGGGACCGGGCTGTACCGGGACCGGGCGGTACCGGGACCGGGCTGTACCGGGACCGGGCGGTACCGGGACCGGGCTGTACCGGGACCGGGCGGCACCGGGACTGGGCGGTACCGGGACCGGGCTGCACCGGGACCGGGCTGCACCGGGACGGAGCTGTACCGGGACCGGCGGTACCGGGACCGGGCGGCACCGGACCGGGCGGTACCAGGACCGGGCGGTACCGGGACCGGCGGCACCGGGACCGGGCGGTACCGGGACCGGGCTGCACCGTACGGAGCGGACCGGCGGTACCGGGACCGGGCTGTACCAGGACCGGGCGGCACCGGGACTGGGCGGTACCGGGACCGGGCTGCACCGGGACCGGGCTGCACCGGGACGGAGCTGTACTGGGACCGGGCTGTACCGGGCGGTACCGGGCGGCACAGGACCGGGCGGTACCGGGACCGGCGGCACCGGACCGGGCTGCACCGGGACCGAGCGGCACCAGGACCGGCGGCACCGGGACCGGGTGGCACCGGGGACCAAGTGGCACCGGGGACCAGCACAGGGACCCCCTGCCCCTCTGGGGGCCCCGGAGGGGTCCCTGCTCTGTTTCCTGTACAAGGGTCTCAGCTGAGCCCCTACAAACAGTAGCAATCTCTGCCATGGGGGGCCTCCAAAATCTTTCTAGGGAAGGGAGGCAGAGAAGTGAAGTAACCTTTCCAGTGTCATCCAGGAGGTTAAGTAGAAGAACGTAGCTTTTTCTGACCCCACCTTTAGTAAACCAGCCTGTTCTTCTCTGTGTCTGAGGGGTTCAGAAACCTTCAAGGCTGATTCTCCAACAATTCAACATTTGGCTGGTGGTACACCTTGACCATTTTTGGGATGACAGGCCTCTTCTTCAAAAATAAAGCTGTCACAAATCCAATGCAATGGCTCTTCCCCTCTTTCCCACCATTCTCTTGCTGTTCAGGAATGTTCCTTTATTGCTACCTTCCTTACGTTGGACAGTTTGCTGCAAAATTTCTCACATCATTTAGCTATGCTGTATACAAAAGCAGAGGGATACCATGATTCCTGAGACAATTCAGTTAGAAGATTCAGAACAATATTTTGGGAAGCTGTTCTCAACATGAGGAACACCCTCTCCCTGAATTGCTTACATTGTAAGGTATTCTTCCAATACCTGTTAAATTTCAGGTTACTGCTTACCTCTCTCTGTTCTGATTTGAGACAAGTCTTGTGCTTTAAATTTTAAGTTGGCCAATCTAGTACATCATTTTCCCTATTAGAAGATCTTTTGTTCCTAATTTTTTATTGTTGATTCCTAGGTAAATAAAAAGTAATATATAGAACTTTCTTTTGTTTTGGAGTTTGACTGGATGTTCATTTAGATGTGCTCATAAAACAGATCATAAAATAGATACCAAATTACATAAATTGTAGCCTGCCATAGCTGGGACTCTCCTGCTACATATTTACAGGATACGCTGATATAAGCTGCAATAGGAAGAAGTAAAAAGAAGCAGTGTGTTAATTTTTCTGTGTTTTTCATATTTTATATCCCTAATTTAAAAGATGCTAAAAGTAAAATTATTTTAATGCAGGCTTTTGACACTCAGGATGAGATCCAGCCATATAAGCTTCAAAAATCTTGTACATCTTTTGCATATTGGAGAGAAAATAGAGAAGAAACTTGATCCTGGTCTATTATTGACTGCAGTGGGAGAAGATACTTGAATCCAGCAGGATCTGTAATCAAATGAAATGGCAAATTGAGCCTAAGGATTCAGAGATCAATCTAGAGAAACTGGAAACTAAAGGATGCTTGTACAATCAGAAGTGTCTGCCTACTGGAACAGCATATCCAGGGGTGTAGGTGGAAAGCAGGCAGTTTGCAAAGTGTCTGTCTCTGCTGGGAGTGCAGGGGACACCATGGTGCAGCTCTGGGGCTGGTGATCAGCACACAGCCTCTGGACCCTGCAGATCCTGGTGGAGGGTGCTGTGACACCCAGCGTGTTGGCTCAGCATGGGCCCTTGGATGCCACTTGAGCACAGGCTGTGTCTCTTTTTCCAGCAGAAGCCTGGGTGGGAACGCCCAAAGGTAAACATAATGAACAGGAAACAAGAAAACATGTGGAATTAATCAGTTCCAGTGAACTGGCATTTTCTCATTAAAATGTGTTCAGTCAGGCCCATGAAGCGGAGAATTGCTGCCCTGCCTAAAGTTATATCCTGGTTCTCACACAGCCAGTTTATTCAGGAAATAAAACTGGATGATGTATCCTCCCAGGTTCCACATGAATTCCTGGTGCTTGTTTACATTTGTGGCAAGTCAGGATGGTTTCTTGACTTCATTAGAAAGCAAGAAGTAGCTCTACCATATTCAGTGACCCATGCTCAAATATGCTTTGCAAAAGCTTAGTTGTGAAAATATCCTAAGATTTTGTGTTGAAAACAGCAAGTTATTCCCTCCAATTATATTCTCCAGCAGCTGTATCACTTTTTCAGCAGTTGTATCATTTAAATAAACTTTTAGCACACTTTCTGCATTCACGAGTTCAATATCCAAGTAAGAGATTTGCTGGTTTGACCCTTACTTCAGTGAAAAGAGTACATAGTTGTGTATTATTAATCGACACACATTTTGCTATCAAAATCAGCAAAGAAAACAAGATAAAAACTGTATGTGCAAAATAGCTGGATAAATTGTGGTGAGATGGTGACTTGAGTCGGTGGAAGCGAGCCAATAAAACACATCAATTTGGAAGGAGACTTTTGCCAGGAGAAGACCAGAACTTATTTTCTAGCAAGTGCAATATAGAAAGTAAATTTTAAATAAGGAATCCACAGTGCTAAGGAAGAAAACATGACTTTGAAGGATCTGTACGATACTTAGAGATATGTTTTGAACAGATTTGAATTTTGTTTTTTATACTTATTTTTCTTGTTTATTTCAATCTTTTCTCCTAAGTTTATGTTAGGCTAATGTGGAAGTAATCCATGCCACATTTATATTCCAAACAGCAGTATAAACCTGCAACTACACAGCCAAGGTATCTTGTATATCATTGAAATACAGAATTATGAAGGGAAAGGATCTTGTTGCAGAATAAAGCTGAGAGGGAAGAGTTGCCTCTAATGCTGAGGCTGCAGGATGAGGCAGGAGGTAATTGTTCCCATGTTCCCATTCTGTAAACAAAACATTTTCCCAGAATGGCCAAATGTGGAAGTCCTGAGGTCACACCACCTGGGTCAGCAGCTTTGTGGGCACGTCTGACTTTGGTTTACAAGGGTATGTTGGGGGAATCCTGCAGCAATTTCTTCTCAGTAAGGAAAAAGGAAGGAAAATCTCGTATTTCATGATACCAGCATTCTGTCCTTCATTTGCACAAGCCCAGCACAGCAGGTCTGCCTGACACTCCTGGCTCTCTGGAATGGTCTTATTTCCAGGACAGTCTGCTCTGCATCTTGGGAGCCGCAGGAGTCCAAAATATACCCTAAGGCTGCTTGGGCTTCAGTCTCCCCTGCATGCTCTGGATGCCTTTCAGACTTGTTCCAAGTGCCAGTGGAGGGGCAAGGTGCACTCCAGATTTGTAGCATTCATGGGCAAATGGGCACCTATTCTTTCTCTGCCCTGCTTTGCTTCACTGTGTTTTATGCCAGACACCAACTCTGGTGGTTTCAGTATATATCACTATCATGGCTTTATCATGTCTCTCTGTTTTCATGGCTTCCAACTTTTCCCATTTTCGTTTTAGCCAATACTGGCAAGTGTCAGTCCCATGTGAGTCCATTTATGCCTCAATCATAGCAATGTCACCAAAACATCATTAGCACTGTACTGAGAGCCTTGTAAATACCTGTAAAGGCCTCACTGAGACCGATGGAAATGTTGCTTTGGGGTATCTATCATAGCTACATTAATGTCAGATTTGTGCAAAACGTTGTCAAATCATGGCCTGTGATTTTTACACAGACCTTAAATAAAGCAATTTCTAATATTTTTTTGCTGTGAGCTCAACTCCTACGATAAAATCTCTTCTGACTGAAAAAAAACTTTAGAGAAATGCTTTGTGTTTCCAGATAGGCACCTTCAGCACCAGTAGCTGCCTCAGTGCCTGTAGAGCTCAGCAGAAGTAGCAGTGCTGCCTCTGAGCACTGAGCTGTGCAGACCCATTGAAACTGTGTTTGTTTTCAAATGTCTGTGCTTAGCAGTTACAGGGCAGTTTGCTTGGAGAAAATAAAACCTAGGAGCTGGCGAATGAAATGTCAGCATCTGAGGTGCTGTTTCTGTGAGGACACATCAGTTCTGGTGAATCAGTTGTGCAGACCTACAAGCTGGGCTCTCTTCTGGAGAGGCAATCTGTTTCTTTAGCTGTGATCCTCACTCTTAAGGGGCGAGCTGAGTTGGCTTCTCTTTAAGGTAGTTGGCAATGTGGCTCCTTTTTGCTTTGACCAGAGTTCAAACATCTGTTTCTGACAGCTATAGTGAAAGTAAAAACATAATCATATTTGCAACCACAAACTGTGTGGTAGAAAAGTCATGAATTTTTCTCTGCAAGGCATTTAGTCCTTATGTGCTGCTTTAACTGCTAAGCTGCACTTACATATACGGCTAAGAGCAAGCCCTCTTGTCATGCATTTGTGCACAAGCATCCCACATTGCCTCCTGTAACAACAGCCACATTATGCTTCCTTGCACAAAACCAGCTGTCAGTTTAGATTTCCTTAATCCTGCCAGATTCCAACTCAGCCAGCTAACAACCATTATCTATGGGAAACCCTTCTGTGAAATAAAGCAATGTCCTCACAGAAATGACATGTCATAAAAATTAGTTTGGTCACCAATCCAACAAAATACTTTGTTTAAGTCTGAAAACTAGAGACTGGTAGTATCATGTTCCCTGGTGCTATAGATCTCAGAAATGATCAGCAGCACTGAGCAGCACTGTAACAGCACGCAGGGCCAGATCCCTGTTTGCCCTAATTATATAACACACTTAAACAGTGCAATTGTGCTTTGCAAGTTGCTGCCATGTAGACATTGTACAGAAATGGCACAATAGCCTCCAGCATAACCTTTCCAAACTCCACCAATGTAAACAGTGTGAACCATGAGGATTTTGGCAGCATTGGGATGGCTCATTTGAGAGCAACCTGCTCTCAACGGTGGAAGGGTTAAAGGGGACAACTGTTCCCCATAAGGACATGGTAAAGGTTTTGATGGGTTCTTCCATGGAAGGCTGAGGAGAAGACAAATGGTAAGTACATACTACAGAGATTATTCCTGCCTGTGGTAAACAGGAGGAAAAAGAAAACCAGGCCATGTCTAATGACTCTGGATGCAGAATACCATGTAGATCAGATTGATGAGTGACCATGAGCATCTTCAATGCAGTTGTCCTCAGTTTAGCCTCCAGTGAACTCTCCAAATCTTTTATGCTTCCCCATGCACCTGGCTCACTGGGCTGGAAGAGGAAGGAAGACTGTGTGCATGCTCAGCCAATAATGACCATACCTGGTCAGGGGAGAAAGGGAAACAGTTCCTAACTCGAGTCAAACAGCTCAAATGCGATGCCACTGCCAGGTCTGTAAATACATGACACTTCAACAAGAATTGCAGCTTCTCAGTGCACCAGCTGGTGAAAGCTGAACATTTTCTCCAGGTTTTTCTGTTCTGTCATTTTTTTTGTCCATTTGTATCATAAATGGTTGTTAACCACAGTCAATTTATAGGAGCAAGTGTCCAGTGTATCAGTAGATTGTCTTATGAAGAAAATTCAAGGGTGGGATTTTTTTGTTATCTTGTAAGTATCATTAGAAGCAGTCAAAGTCATGTTTTCCCTCAATAGAAAAAAAAATCTCTTTTTGTTTGCAATGAAAGCTTAGACCCTTATCTGATCAAGATACAAGATCACGGGCTTTCAGAAATAAAATCATGAAGTACCATTGGACTCATGATAAAATACCAAGATCTGCCAATCCATAATCTGATAATGCTTTTACATCCTGATCATCAAAGACTGTGAAGTTTTTAGTGTGTTTGAATGTGAATCTCTTAATGACATTTCAAGCCACACACCAGATCTGGTTTTTGGTTCACAAAGTAGAGTAAAGCCCATAGCTGTGCTGTAACCACACAAGTGAAAATATGTCCTTTCTTTTTTTGGGAGCAATATCACACCTTTTTGAAGATAACTTTTATTTGGGTAGGGGAGAGGGGCTAGTATCTCTTCTAATAAATGCAGCAACCAGCATTTTATGAGCTTTTCTTCAATATTTTTCTTCTCTAAGTGAAAATTATGCTTCTTTATTACTAGTTATTTCCGACCTAATTATTTCAGTTTTCTGCAGTTCAAACAGCTATTTTGAGTGGAAAAAAAATCAAAACTACTGTGGCCTGTTCCCTGTAGGTTGATGGAGACCTCTAGGCAATCAAAATAATCAGAGCACTGCCTCATGGTCAGCCTGATCCCTGCAGAGATCTCTGCAGAGGCTGTAGCTGAGCTCTTCACATATGTTTGAGAGTCATGCTTGTTTTATATTAAAGGTGACAAGCACAAGCATGCAAGAATCTAAAGCATGCCAGAAAGGTGTCTTAACAGGACAGCAGTGCAAACCTGTTTTCAAAACTCAGTATTAAATCACATGTAGAAACTCTATATTTGGAAACAGAGGGGAAAAAATTGAAAAAAAGAAAAAAAGAAACTACACCACAAAAAATGTTCCCCAAAGCATTGTTTCTAGGCTGACAGCAAACAAGAAAAATGATGGTCTCATGCTAGAATGCTGAGAGAAAAGCTGGGGGTACAAATCTCTTTCTGTTAGAGACCTCCAATGTGATTTTCTGGTAATGTGTGTGCTTACATTTCCTTCTTGTTCTACTGAAGGGAGACAGCAGTACACCCTTTCTGGGTCCCTTTATCTGTCCAGTCGGTTTAGACTTAAGTGCTTAGTGTCAGACACTCTCTCCTCAGTGGCAGAACAGTGTCCTGCAAAATGAAACCCTAATCTCTGGCAAAGCCTAGTGATGCTGTGACAGCAGTAGCAAGAATGAAGCAGAAAGTGAAGCATTTAAAGACAGCAGAACATGGTTAGGCAAGATGACCTCAGACCAAACCTTTCTGACTGAGTAATTACAGAGCGATGATGGGTGAGCAGTGTACATAGTCTGATTAATTTCAAAGCTAAAGATGGCTTTAGAAATCCCACTGCTTATGGGCATTGGCAGGGCTCCTGCATCCATTCTGATGGATGAAAGACTTCAAATTCCTATACATGGTTCTTAAAATCTCAGTGTGTGCATGCATTATGACAGAATATCTGTGAGAGTTGTTGAATTTTCAGTTGAGCACCCAAATGCCAAGAAACATCAGCAGGACTGTAATTCAGCCCCATCCTGTTTGCTATGGTAGTGTCTGAGCACTACTATTTTGTGGTATAGTCCCTTCCTCATTCAGTGCAGATGTTGGATAGTGGTTGAATAGTGCTAATAACAACTGCTGCCATGGGAAAGGTTTTGGAGAGAGTGCATTTGCTGCCACTCTATGCCAGGGTCAAGCCTACTACAGTTCAGAAATAAAGGCCCTTGGGCTTTTAGGAAGTTTAGGGAAAGGGACACAGACTTAACAATCCTGACTATTTTGGAGAACTCTTCGATAAAAGGTCTAGCATGAAGGGAAAGGCAGTGCTGGATGTGAAGGAAGGTAACAAGCTCTGGTGACTGGAGATGCCCAGTGGGTAAAGAAGCCTGTTGGGAGATAGAGCCAAAAGGGCCTGGTTCCACCCTCCCATAAGACCCCCATCACTTCTGAAAGCCTGGAATGAGCAGGACAAGAGGTGCAGGAGAGAAGAGATGGCTTCATGGTAAGTGTGATTTAAATATTGCCCCAGAGAACTGGATTTTATCCATTATCATGCCACAGCATATAATTGCTAGGAAAACCACTTAAAACATGGAAACTCTCTGTAGGTTCCTCCTCCTCTCTATTTCCTGGGTCTAATTTGCAGGAGTTCATAGAAGATGCTATGGCAACTCAGGGCAGTGGAGCTGCCACTGTATTTGCACCTCACTGTCCCCATCTCACTGTCCCCATCTCACTGTCCCCACCTCACTGTCCCTACCTCCCTGTCCCATCTCACTGTCCCCACCTCACAATCTCCATCTCACTGTCCCCATCTCACTGTCCCATCTCACTGTCCCTGTCTCACTGTCGCACTCACTGTCCCCACCTCACTGTCCCCACCTCAGTGTCCCTAGCTCACTGTGCTGTGTGCCCCACCCCGAGTAAGGGATCAGCCCCTTTCTCAGGGGGGATGACTCAACACTTGTGTGCTGGGATGGAGGCATGGGCAGCACAGCAGAGAGTGAGCAGGCCTGTTGTCAGAGCAGCAGTGGAACGCTGTGCTGGGGACACCTCTGTACCACAGGAGCACACGTTGCCAGCAGTGGGATGTAACACAGCCATTCATTCCACAGGGAGTGCCCTTCCTCTGTGCTGAATGGCCACAGGGACCCGGTGGGATCAGTCACTTCAGTGTCCTTGTAGCATGTGTCTGGCACAGAGACTAATGGCTCTGCCTTCTGGGTGTTTTCTTTGCCATTTGGTTATTAATAAACATGTCCATGATAAAATACAAACTAATTTTCTGGTATGAGAATTATTGCTGATTCAGGGACATGTTAGGGTTGTGCAGTGTAAAGAAGTGCCTTAGTCCCATGCAGAGTGCACTGGACTGACGTTCAGAGAGTGCAGGCTCCTGCTCACATTTCTGAGTATTTCTCTAACACCTCCCTGTGCATCTGCTTTCCCATATGGAAAACATTGCAATGGTCTTGAAATTACTTGGTTTGTGGTTGCAGAGTCTGTTTTAATGACATATATTAAAATACCTGTCAATTCCTGCTCATGTCCCAATGGACTTGACCAGATTGGATTTCCATAGGAAGCTGAAGAAGCTGAAAGGAGATCTATAGTGATGGAACACTGCAAAAGCCCTAGAAGCTCAGAGGCCTAATCTATTCAAGAAACACTCCAAGCAGCTAGTTCTGTGCAGTTTGGGCAGAGGGTGCTTATATTATTCAGCTCAGAATAAATGGAACTAGAAAATGTGAAAGCTGGGTTTGCTTTTTTTTTTTTTTTTTTTCACCTAAGACTCTTGCATTGAAAGGTTTGTCTGAATGCTAAAAAAGCAGGAATGTCATGAACAGTGATAAAGAAACTTAATTTCATGGAAACATTAAACAGCAGTGTGAGTAAGAACAATGTTAGGCAAATAGCTGTTGATTTTTCTTGTGAGTTTAAGCATTTTCAAAGCCCTGAATGGGCTGGTCAGGAGCCAAAAAAATGACACTGTATGACAAGTGAGGAGAGCAAAACTAGCCAGGGGTGTGGAATGGATCTGCTTTGCTTCTGCTGACAGAATGGAAAGATCTATTTTATGGAGTGTTCTAATGATGACTGTTGGTTTATTTTTCCCTCTCACTTCAGGCAGAGGCGTGTCCTTTGTCTCCCCTGACATCAGTGTGACAGTCTTACACACACCCCAAGTGTACTCTAGTCTCCCACTGGTGGAACTTCTGCTCACTGGCATCAGTGCCATCTGTGAAAGCACAGCCTCTTGCGTGAGGGAGTGTAGGGAATTTAACATTATTTGAATCCTGCAAGCAGAGAAGCTGAGTTTTAAGCAATCATTTCCTGTAGAGACTTCTGACATTTCTTTCCTTTGTGCTTGCATTTCTGTAAAAGTATTGCATGTGGCTAGAGAAGCAATTGGCCCTCCTTCTTTTGCAACACAAACCATCTGGAATGTTACATGAGTAAGACAGCTTGCAAGTTTTGCACTTGAGAGCAACCAGACTTAGCTGTCTTTTACAGCTATAGGTCTCAATGGGAAACTTTACATACATTAATTCACTTCAAACTAATTTTTTTAAATTTTTTAACTCTACAGCTTATAAAAGGGGGAAGATTTCCTACAGAATTTATTGATATAAAAGGAAGGAAAGCAACTGAAGGGAAGTTCTTTGTTGATTGATTAGCAGAAAAGCAAGCAAGAAAGAAAACGTATAGAAACATTGTATACTGAAGACAGATGATGATGAATGGAAGAAGAGATGGCATCTGAAAAGGGAAATTAATGTCATCTTGCTGTGATCTTCTTCCCATAAATATGTGGTTTCATGTACAAATGTTTCACTGTACAAATGTTTCACATCAGTATTTCTCAGATTTTCTCAGATTTTTTGGTTTGGATTAGACCCATGTTAGAGGTGATTGATCTGAGCTAGGTTTAAAAATCTGAAGGTTTGTCTCTAAAAGCGATTTTATAAAGAAAGAACTGTCTTCTTAAATTATCGGTGTGTCTGTTTCCTAGTTACTTTGCTTGACTCCAGAAACTGACTACCAGAACAATACTGCTGTTCTCATTGACCAGCTTCTGCCACTGAACAACTTTCTGATGAATTTCAGGAAATCCCAAAAGACCTGAAAAAAAGACAGTCTCTTTGGGGGTATCCAAGCTTTTTAAATGGTTACTCAAGTTGGTCTTTTTGTATAACATAAAAATCCTATAGTTTGTAGAGATGCGTGTATTTATTTAATCCAACTTCTTTGTGGGTAATACAGTAGTTGTGCTCTCTTTCAGGAGCTGGCTAAACTAATGGGAAACAGACATTGGACCAGATATTAGATGCACTGATGTCTACACTTGATTGCACTGTGGCTCAATGACCTGTTGCAAAATTTGTAACCTTTTATTTTTGCCTCCTTTTCTCATTTTATCTTCTGTTTGTCTTTAGATTATTTTAGCCTTGTCCTGTGCCTGTACCACAGATACAGCAGAAGTCCAGGCTTGCTCAGGGTTTTGAGTAGTAACAAAACACAGAGATTAACTAACCACTGTGGCTAGTTGGAGACTATACATTTTGTTTAAACAGGAACTGACACACATTTAAATTTAACAGGAGATTCCGGCTCTGACCAAGTTTCCTGTGAATTCTCCCTTATGCTGCATTCCTGTATGCCAGAAGCATCCCCAGGGAAAGTGCTTTCACCTGATGGTTGCTTCTTTTTTGGGGTTTCCATATGCAACAATGGTGTGTGAGGTATTACAAATTTCACTCCCTGAAGCTGATGGCATCTAACTTGAGGAGTCTATATGTTCACACAGCAAGGATCAGTCTCAGATATTTTCAATTCTCCTAACTCTGCTTTTGTTGCAGGTGTACAGTGAGTCCATAAGGCATGAGGGGTCTGGAGGCTGAGAAAGGTCCTACAATAAGGCATGATCCCAGCTGTTATGGGTGTGCAGATCCTGCTCACCATTTGGTCACCACTGCAGAAGAGGCAGCCACTCTTTCTGTAGCACAGAATTTCAGTTCACTTACTTTAATACACATTCCCACCCCTTGGTAATTGGCAGAAAGCTCATATTTTTTATTCACTAATCTGGGAATTTACACACAGTGTGAGTGCAGTTAACTAAGAGAAGCTGGCCAGCAGGAGTTTGTGAGGAGAGGTTCTGAGGAGTGTGACACCTGGCTGGTGCTGCCCACAGTGGTGAGGATGGGGCAGCAGTAGAGCTGGGCTGTTGTAGTCCCTCATCTCTGATGTAGTGCCAAACACCTGCACATCCAGTCCTGCAAGCTGTGTTTGTGCTCCTGTCAGAGGTTTAGATATTACTTAACTATGTTCTTAGCTATTTCCTCAGCTTTGACCCTACAAGGCAGACTGGGAGACACTTCAGTAGGGCTGAGTACAGCTCAGAAATGTATCCCAGGTTGCTCTTTTGGGGCTCAATGCCATTCTCCACACATTTGCTGGCCACTTCCACAGTTCAGCCCCAGAACTTTATTTCTGGGTCATCAAAGCAGTCTCTAGAAATTAGTGAAAACAAGTTACAAGCCATAAGATTATACTGAGTTAGAAACCATGGGATTTTTAATAAGCTTTTGGGATTTTAACTTTTGCCTTGAAACTACAAGGACCAAATATTTATTTTATCTTAAATATATGCTATGGTTCCCACAAAATCATACACAAACACAGGGCAGGCACCAGAAGGCAGATGTAGGAATAACCAGAAATTGAGGGCAGTGCAATCAATGTCAGCCAACAGGGTCCATTTCTTGTAACAATTATCATGTTGATGAGACTGTAGTAGGTAACATAGAGAGCACACATGCAGATGAGATGGATTGACTAGCAATGTGGGTCTGTCTGAGCAATATGTGCTTTAGTCATGGAGTCATAGAATTCTTTAAGTTGGAAAAGATCATCAAGGCCGATCTTTAACCCACCCTGTGAAGTCCACCACTAAATCACATCCCATATCCCCACATCTACATGTCTTTTAAATACCTCTAGGGATAGTGACTCATCCCCTTCTCTAGGCAGCTTGTTGCAGTACTTGATAATCTGACAAAAGGCAGAATTGCTGTGGGAAAGCTGAAGAACATAGAAGGAGAGGCACACCACTGGAATAGATTCAGGATAATAACTAAGCATCAACTCCCAGGATGATGTTATTCCTAACTCTATGAAACTGACTCCCGGAACTTTAAAATAAACATTGACCATTACAAGATTCATGATAAAGTCTTGAGAGTTGGCTACATTATCAGCCCCTATCCCCTCTGGTGTGCCTCTGATGTCAGGGTCTCCAGTGTGTGTGCGCAAGGAAATGTGTCTGATTTCTGCAGAAGGGCTGGTGTGCTCAGTGGGTTTTCTGGGGGCTTGTGGCTCCTTCCTTGGGTCTGCTTGCTTGGAGGGGCAGTGCATAAGGATGAAACACTCTGTAGCACTCTGATCACCTCAGGTCTTTGACTTTCCTGCTAATGGAAGTGCACTCTAGGATGTGACAGGCGTTGTCTTGCATGAGTGTAATGACAGAGAACACTGTAGGACTCACAATTCCATCATAATTTCTGCTGAGCCCAGCCAGTGGGGTTGCCCTCTTCTCAAGGGCTGAAGACAATGATGGAGAGTCTGTGCACATACCCAAACAGTGCATGATTTTGCTGCAACCATGAAGCATGACAAAAGGGTCATGCAGCAGGGATGCAGCACTGCTATAGCAATCCAGAGATTGTGAAGAGTGCAAGTCACAGCAGATTTGGTAGGATTAGCAGACCAACCAAGTCTGCAGCTCACACTACTGTGGCTTGCAGTGTGCTTCCTTCTGAGGCTTTGCAATTGTCATTCCTTTGGAAATGTTTATGTATCAACACTTTGTACTATGCCTCAGGCAAAAGGAAGGGTTGCGTGTCTTGCTCCTGTCCCTGGGGTGTGAAGCTACAGGTTTTAAGTGCTTTCCTCTCCATTCCTTGCAAAGAGATGTATGCTGCCTTCATTTAATGAGATTTTGAGATGGTTGAGGCAGCTTGCTGACAGTGCTTGTCTCTTTGGGGCAAAAATACCAGCAATCTTACAGAACTCATAAAATCCTGGCTGTGTTGCTCCATTTTTCTTATTATTCTCAGGGCTAATATAGTGTGCAATTTGTCTTTAGAAAGTCCCTGTGTATTTCTAAAGTGGGAAAATCGTGCAGGCATGTACAGAGAAGACAAGTGGAGCTTTAGTGGTGCCAGCTGGGGCAAGTATTGAAGATCATCTTGCTGACAAAGAGTGTAGAAAGCCAAAATGGTGGCTTCTGGGAGAGGGGTCACAAGGCAACTGCATGAATAAAGTAAAACAGAAAGTGTCAAGAGGAACACAAATGAGAATGAGCAAAGTGAAAGAAGAGGGCAAATATGGGGACAGAGACAAATATACGTGGAAAAAATAGAAACACCATTAAGGGACACTGAAAAAACAAATCCAGGGGCTCAGATATATGATTCACATCCCCATTTTCATGTTCACTGCTTTCAGTTACCTGTTTTACAAGGTCTCTTGGAAAATAGAGGAAACCTCCCTCCTGCTACAGGGGAGGTCTAGGCAGTTATCACAGATCAAACACCTAACCTCCAAAAGGCTCATTTCATCTCAGGGAAGGGCAGTGGCACTTGGGAGCAAACTGCAGAGCTGCTCAGCCAGTTGTTCAGCCTCTTCCACATGAAAGAGCTTTCCTTTACGGGACTTGGTAACATGAAATAACTCAGTCAGGCTGCACTACTGTGACGTGTAATTGTTGCTGACCTCTGAAAAATGCTCAGTTTACAACAGTACATCATGTTTTAAACCCACTTGCTGCTGCCTCATAGCTCAGCCTCTATCAATAGGGAATATAAACATCAGGCAAAGCATGGCTCTTGCCTTTCATCACTAAGATACAGAGCAGGAATGGAAACTCTTTTTTACCTGGAATAGTTTCACCATAATGCATTATTTATTTGTAGGAATTATATGTAAACTATACACACACACACACATGTATTTGTTATATGGTGTATAATATGCAGTGCATCCCTATATTACATACATATAAATCATATCTATGGGTTTCAGAGGACAGTTTCAGAGGAGACCTTAATCTCTACAACAGCCTGAAAGGATGTTGTAGCAAGGTGAAGACTGGCCTCTTCTCTCAGGCAACAAGTGACAGGATAAGAGGAAGTGCTGTGCCAAGGGAGGTTTGGATTGGACAGAATCAGAAAGACTTTTTTCACTAAAAGAGAGGTGAGGGATTGGAATGGTCTGTCTGGAGAAGTTCTGGAGTCACCATCCCTGGAAGTGTTCAAGAAATGACAGGACATAGGGCACTTGGTGCTGTGGTCTAGTTGACAAGGTGGTTATCAGTCAAAGGTTGGACTCAATGATCTTGGAGGTCTTTTCCAGACTTAATATTTCAGTGATTCTATTATTTGTATGTATTACACATGAGAAAGCTTGAATTTTTAAGTTCATTTTGAATTCTGCTTACACTTCTGTTACTAGGAGACATGACTTATTGATGAAAATGGAAAACAAAAATATGTGAAAGGTACTAACAATTAAAGTGCTGATACTTTCAGCATCTGGATACCCAAGAGATAAGAGATTCTGTGTGGCAGCAAAAACATCTCTGTGGGGTCCTGAGCAATGCTTGCAGCAGAGCGGGTTTGCTTAACAAAATATAAAACGAGGATAAGCATAGAGAGAATTCTGTGGGAAGTCTGTGGTTTGAAGTTTGTCAAATAAAGAACACAGCAGGACTGATGTATATGGGAAAGGGCTATTAGCACGGATAAGATTCCACCTCTATATTGTCATTTCTGGGCAGAGCAGGAATCTCTGAAGTTGCTCTCTTGTCACATGTGGTGTATTGCTCTGTCTCAAGGGCATAACAAGTCGAGAGACAGGAATTTCTTGATCCTGAAACATGAGAGAGCATCTCGCGGTGTTAAGGATGCAGCCAGGGAGAGATTACTTGATATAAATTGACACAAGAAGTAACACAGAAACAGAAACCATACTTGCAAAAAGCCTGTGGTATTTCCATTCATAAGCACTAATCACAGATAGAGTCTGCTGACAAGTCAAAACTGAATACCAATCAGTTGGAGCCCTAGTCCAACAATACCAAAGAAACACAGTTGTTGGTGCTGTTGGAGATAGACCAGTTTCTGAAACATGAGGAATGTCTCAAAGGAGGGCAGACCACAGGGCAGCTGTGCCAGCTGCTGAATTGCAAGAGAAGCAAGAAGTCTCTTCCTAAAAGCCCCCTCAGACAGCTTTGCCTTTCTCAAGGAGCTTTCTCCCTCAGTGGAGGGACACTAATTATGTCAGAGACATTCATGGCCAAGTGGTAAATCTTCATGGGCAAAACATTCTTTACAATCCAAAAGAAAACACAGAGAACAAAGTATAAGTGCACAGAACAAAGGGATGTCCACTCCTGGTAGACTTTTGAAAAATTATCTATGATAGAAGAGGAATACACTGCAGAAGTTGCTCGAGTTTAAATTTGTGCCCTAAATCATAAGCTGGGTGGAAATATTTAGCAGTTGTGGCTGCAGTTAAGGGGAGAAGAGCAGTCAGAGTTTCCTGGAGCTGTAGTCCCCAGAGCAGCCCAAGCCCCTGTAGCATGCAGGGCAGTGATGCTAGGCACACTCCAGTGCAGCTGTGCCCAGCTCAGAGCCCAGCACACGCCATGCATCTCTCACCCTGCGCTGCCAGAGCGCTCACGCCTCGGGGTGGGCTCAGCACCCACATTTAGAGGGATTTGCTCTGAGGTCTGCCTCCAGGCTCTGCCAAGATGGGACTGCTCTTTTGCACTGTTTTACACAGCTGAATGCTGCTGGGTGGCATTTGCTATTAATTACGAAGAAAATTTTTTTTTAAATTAAAAAATCATATTATTTGAAGCATGATCACATAGAAATGATTTCTCCAGACAGACATAACCTGGACAACCTGGAGTGCAGTGTTCTGTTTATGACAGTGGTGCTATATATGTATTCAGAGGTAGTCTCATTCCCATTCTAAATGAGCACAGAGGCTGACCAGAGAAGTAAGTGTCCTCTCAAGCCAGAGTCAAGTCAGGCCTCTGACAGTCAGCATATTTTAGATTTTAAGTGCTCCACTGTACATCTTCCAAGCCCAAACAGAAGCTTAGAAATCACATAAAAAATAATGAAATATTAATGCACATTATGTATTTTCTTCAGAGAAAGAAGATTTTATAAATTGATGCTAATAGTTGAATTTTATTGGGTTTTGGCTTAACACATACCCTTTAATGGGTGGATGCAACTACCATAATGCCATCTTCTGTCCATTTATTTTTCAGAATAAAATAATAACAAAGCACTGCACAGATGGTCCAACGTCATCTGATGCATTTAATCCCAGGCATAAATCCAGGAGGCCATTTAGGAAACAATGGACAGGCTTTGTTCGCACTATAGATCTTTGAGAATGCACAAATATCTAGTTGAGTGGTGTACTTTAAAGTTTTTAGTAATAGAAAAATTGATTTAAAGGGAAAAATCTTTAATCTGGAGAAAGTTGACTACTATATTTAAGTCAAAATTAGAAAACAGGTCTGAGTAACAAATTATTCCACCTGTCTATTAAAATACCTCTGTAAGCAAGGAAGGGTGAATAAAACATCCAGCATCTATACAAACAAGATTTTTTTCTTTGTTGAGCCATGAGTTTTGTAGCATGGGGAAAATGAATCAAATTTCAGCTAAAATATGAAACAACTCTCTTGGCAAGACAGTACCAATGATGAAGCCATCAATTCTTTCAAAATTAGGTAACAGAAAAGAAAATGGGGTTGTCCTGTTGGGCTTCCAGTCAATCTTCTGATCATGACGCTGCATATCAGAAAAACATCCTTCCTTGCAGGTCACACCCAAGTGATGGCCCTGAGGCAGGTGGTGGTACAGGCTTGTCCAGTGTTGAAGAGGACTGTTGGGGATGCAGGAATGATATGCAGCACTGCAGTCAGCAGAGAAAAGACTGCCAAGTTCCTGTGTAAAGCAAACAGAAAACTCATCCTGTTCCCTTGCCTCTCTGCAACTGCTTCCTATTTTTAAACTGGGTTTTGTTGCTGACTATAAAATATGTAGTGATAACATGAAATGACAAAGATCTTCACCCAGTGGGTATGTGCAAACTTTGTAAAGTTGCTTAGGTCCCTAACTCCTTCTGACATGGATGGAGTGAGGTGCCTGGATGCCTCTCATCAGATTCCAAAGTTTGCTCTTACTGTTTTCACAGTCTCTTCCCTGGCTACCCCAGGCAACCTCCTTGTGTCCAAAAGAGGGGCTTGGACAAGATAACAGGGGCTTTTGTCTCGTTCCAGATGGATTGACTTTGTGGGCACAGCAGGTGCCTCACCTCCAGACCCACTATCTGCTGCTCCCAGGAGGGTTCTGCCTGGAGGGGACCCTGCATCTGGACACAGGGGTGTCTCCAGTGTGTCTAACAGTGAGCACCTCTGGCCTGTTATGTGTGATGAAGGATTTCCAGCAGTGCTTGGTGCTTGCTGACCAGGAGGCAGTTGCCTGAGCACTCATGGTGCAGATTTTAAAGGGAACACCCTTTCCTCAAATAATTAAGTCACCTTTATTTTGGCATGGTGAAGCCTAGCCTGTTATTTTTGCTTTGCGTACAGCTTGTTTTGGTCATCTCCTGGGCCCTGTAATATAACAGCCTGTCATATGAAATATAAACACAATAATGCAGCTGTAGCAGTAAATTAGGGAAATTAGGGAGAAACTAGTTCTCTCTTACACCATGCTTCACTTGAAATCCAACTGGCATTGAGCAAGGCTTTGCTTGGGAGCCCATATGCAACTGCTTCTTTCCAGAGTGGAAGGTGGCAGTGCGGTGTTCAGTCAGCCATTTCCATGCACAGAAACCTTGCACAGCCCTGTCTGTCCCCTCTTCCAGGAGGGAAGGCTGGTGCCCTCCCTGCTGGTCGCTCTTGTTTGCTTAGCTTGGTCTCTGGGCGGCATTCCCTCTGCTAATTCCAGCTGAAGTCACCTCCTGAGCTGACAAAGCTGGCCAGAGAACTGCCCTGCCCAGACTGCTGTCATTGCTCATTCCTCTTGGCAGATTTTTTTCTAAAATTATTTTTAATTTTCAGATTTGGCCAACCAATAAGTAAAAACTTTGTCTCCCAAGCAGAGGTGAGGTCATGCAGATACTGAGCAGAGCTGGGAGTCTGAATGAGCCAGTTATGTCAGCCAGTTAATAACTTCACTGTTGTCATTTATTTGTCATTCATCCAGAAGAATCCAAAAGTGCTTTGCATTCTTTACAATCAGATTGGAAGCTCTTCTTGCTTCACACCTCACTGAGAGCCCATCACCCCTTGGGAGCAGTGCTGAGCTTCTTGGTGGCCCCCTGCCACTTTGCTCTGAGGCAAAGACCGGGGGAGTAACTGCACTAGCCAGAGTTTGGTGGTCTGCCCAGGTGACAATTTGAAAATCTTCTGCAGCCTTGAGCTGAAGCTTCTCACCAGTATGGAGCTCTGTGGCAATGGACCACAGTGTCAGGGTCACCACACCTCTGGGATGGAGCCCTCTGATGCTGCCAGGGACCCTGACCTGATCTGCCTGTGCTTCTCAGTAATGTGGGCATGTGCTTAGGGACTGTTTCTCAGTGATATTATGGAAAATATTACACAGAAATTCAGCACCCAGAATCACTTCCTTCTCTTGTTGAACAGGCAAAATATCTTTGCCCAGGGTGTCTCAGAAATAGTTTGCATAGAGAAATTAATTCAGCTTAGCATGGTGCTTTGAGAAAGACTCAAAAAGAGATAGAGCATCGTGCCCTGTCATGGCACAGGTTGCTCCCCTGCACTGGGAGAAGCTGCATGAGTGAATATGTGATGGAGAAACCTCCCAAGTCAAATCCCATCACATAGCTGTTCAATAAATGTCATGCCACTCCCTTCTGGCACATCTGCTCCAGGAATGGGCTGCAATATTTTCAGATGTGTTGGCAGTCCAAGCTCATGCTTCTTTTCAACATTTGGCTTTTTTCAACAGTCTTTTCTATGACATACACTCTTTGGGGATCTGTTGTTTTTTTGCCTCTCTCTGAATGACTTATTTATCGAAACAAAGTCGTGAACCCTTGTCTGAATTTTTCACACTGCTTGTTGTTTCCATGTAAACAGGGAAATTGTTCAGCACAGCTCATGGGGCATTTGTGTGTGTTTCTCAGAGCAGTATGTTCTGACAGTAGAGGGCTTCCGTTCCTTGGAGCTTTCTTAGCCTGGGGAAAAAGGATTCTAAAGGGAGGAAGAGGGACATGCCATTTCCCCTGCTCTTCTGAGGTCGTGCTGAGCACTCTGGGCCAGCCTCTTGTGCAGCAAAGAGCCCTTCTTTGTCATGGTCACTGACCCATTGTAGCGTTTCTCATGTCCTCACACATGTTCCAACTCACTACTACATTTTTCCTCCTCCTTGTCCCTGGGAAACTCTGATGTTCCAGCACCCATTCCAGCCCTCACAGGTTTTCTCACAATTCTCTCATCAAGGCACCCGTCCTGTCACTGCCTTCAGAAGCAGTTTCAACCACACTGCTGTGAAGTCCTCAGCCTGACAATCCTAAATGCTTGGTTGAAATTTCCCCCGCCCCCCTCAAATTAAGAGTAACTTGCCAGTGTAAATACCCCTAGACAACAGAACTCAGATATGAGGTGCCTGTGTTTCTGCCATTCATGGAAGGCAAGTCCAAGTTCTCTGTAAACAAGGACAAAATATCCAGAAGGATTCAAAACAAGTTTGGTAACTACCTGCTCACATTCTCACCTTGTCCTAATAATTCCTTCCTGAAGGAAGACCTTTATTAACTAGATGATTTTTTTTTTTTTTTAGGATTTTTTCACTTTGTATGCTAACAGGTCTAGATAAGTAAATATTTTGCTGTTCTCTCTATCTCTGGATGTGAATACTGACATTTTTTGGCTGACATTATTTGTCTTGAAAAAGGAATCTTATATTCTCCTTTGTTTTTACAGCCTGACCTGTCTTGCCACACTGTATTTCCTCTCCAGCCTTATACCCTGAGCCTGAAGGGAAACGAGCTGGTGTGATGGCATTGGAGTTGCAAGGGAGATAGGAAGTTATCTATGATATAACAGACATTTTCCTTGGTAGAAGTATATTTGATCAAAGCCCTTCTCCATGGACGCAGAGATTTATAGCTAATGTAATTAATCCCATGGGTCCTGTTTCCATTTGTGAAAGTAGCTGGGAAAGAAAGTGTTACTTTGAGCTTTTTTGCTGGGTTAGTAAATACTTGGAGTAAAATAGATAATGATTTGGGATGTGTAGAATTAGAAAGAGTTTTGGCAAAGTGGAAAACATGTAGATTCATGTTGCTACAGTCTGCACTGCCTCATTTCCATTTCCTGCTCCTTTGCTGCCAGTCTTTAACACAAGAGCAAAGAGACTGATGCCCACAGGTATGAGAGGAATCCCTGTCAATCCTGTCCACCACCCATCTGTCTCAGCCAGAGAACGTGCTATTCAACTTCTGTACACTGATATTGCTGAAATGAAAAACACAGATATTGCTGAGGCTCATGGTATCTGTCATTTACCTCTAGCTCATTGCATTTAATGTGGTTTAATCTGAAGGGAGAACGCCCAGCTTCAGCACATATTTCAGCCATGCTCTCTTATAGGGTTTTGGTTTGTCTCCACAGAGCAGCTGCTGAAATCATAGCTATTTCCCAAACCTGCTGCTTCCAGCCAGCTTAGGTGACCACCTATGGCAGTACTGCTTCCAGCCCTCTGAGATGGGTTATCTACATTAGTACATCCAGTGGCTGTCCCTCCTTGCCAAAGGGTGACAATGGCTTGGCAGCTTGCTGCAAGCAAAGTACCCTGAAGGTTGATACTGGGACCATTGCTGTTCAATGTCTTTATCAGTGACCTGGGAAGTGATACTGAGCATGTCCTCTGCAAACTGCAGATGACACCAGTCCTGGAGCATGGCTGAAATTCTGAGAGACAGAACTTCACCCCAGAGACACCTGGATAAATATTTCACTGGGTACACTGCAGCCTTGTGAATTCAGCAAGGAGAAGCACAAAGTTCTGGAGCTGGGGTGGAATAATCTGATCTATCAGTAGAAGCTGGGCAGTGACAGGCTGAACAACACCAGGATGAAAAAGGAATAAGAGGTTAGGGTGAATGCCAGAGTCAACAGTAGCCAGATGCACTCCTCTCATGGATAAAGCAAGCTGGGCCCTTTATTCAAGGGAGATGTAGAAAAATTAGAGGAAACCCAGTGGATGACTCAAGATCTTGGAACCTAAAGTGCAGAACCTGTAAAGAGGGGCTGAGGGAATTGGGTTTGTTTAATCTGATGAAAAGGAGGTGAAGAACTTATAGCAGCCTATGAGTTCCTAAAAGGCAGTTCATGAGATGATGGATCTAAGGAAGTCAATAAGACTGTAAATCCAAATTATTCCTAGCTATTATAGGTGAAAAGACAAAGCGTAAGGGCAACAACCTGCCACACAGATGGTTCAGGATGAGCATAAAGAAAAGCATTTTCATCAAGAGGTTTTGCCACACTGAGCAGGTTATCTGGGAAGGTTTTCAACCACCACCCTTGAAGGTTTCCAAAACCTTGCTAGATAAAGCTGCAGTTGACCTCTCAAGGTCCACTCTTCGGGATGAAGATCAGCCTAGACACCCTCTCACAGGTCTAACTGATATTTCCATGGCTCTCTGATTCCTACACAAAATCAGGTTTGGAGGCAAAAGCCATTTATTCTTACACACGTGTGGGAGAAGTCTCTGGACTTCCCAGCCTCCATCTGTAGGAGTGTCTCCCTTTTCCTCCACTGGACCAGCAGCACCTGATATTCTTTTGACAATGTACCAGATACGGTTTGTAATTAACTTTGGGTCAAAATCAGTTTGGTGACAGTCATCAGTTGCACACAGAATTTGCTGCCTACAAAGTTTTCTCTTGGCTAGGTCCCTTATGCATCCTTGAGTAGTGGAAATAGGCAGCTTACTTCTCTTTGTTCCTATTTCAGGCCTGGCTTTTCAAACTGAGTATGAACTTCATATGATCAGGCTAGATAATAGCTGCTGGTTGCAGGTGTAGCCATCTCCAAGCTGTCTGAAGCAGATGGGAGAAGTTTTATGTGAGTGGGTCTTGATGTAGGGAAATGTTGCAGAGTTCTTGTTCCACCTGCTCTGTGATTAATATGATGTTGGTGTATGATGAATGCACAAAAGGGCAACATCATTCTAAAATACTCCCAAAAATAAACCTGTATGGCCATTGATTTTCCTTCCTTAATATTTTCAAGATTCTTTTTACTACTGGAAGCCACCTGTGCCTATCCATTTTCAGAGAATCTGCATGTGATAGTGCCCTTTCACTGGGCTTTAGTATGTGAAAAGGGCATTCTAATTTTTTTAAAAAATTAAATAGATAATGCTTCAAATATCTCCTCCAGATGACCTGCAGACCCTGCAGCCGTGGTAGATTTCCTCATGTAATTTGCTAAGAGTGGTATTTACCTGCACTGCTAATAAAAGCCCCACTTTCAAACTGTAGTTAGTAGCCTTTAAATTCCTGACAAGACCTACTATTGAAATACTGTCTTTCTGAAACACTCTCTTTTGGCACACCCAAGAATAATGAATAAGAAAGCCCTTTACTTCAGCTGCTAAAACCCATGAACTGCACCTTCTTTATAAATTAAATCAAAGTTCTGCATCTCATGAATAAAATCTGCATTTTCCAGCATCCTACCTGCAGCTCATTTCACATTTTACCATCAGGAAATTAAAACCCATTGCTTACTTTTGAGAAATAGCAGTGTAATTTGCTGCAAAGCTATGAGCCCTGCATTTGTTCTGAGTATGACTTAGCATGTGAAAAGAGACTAATTATAATGAATGCTTTCTGTATATGAAAATTCCATACATTATATGCTTCCCGTCCTAGGTTTAAAATATTTTCAAGCTGAGTTTGGTAAATAAAGTACAGACAGTAAATACATGTTGATGGTATGTAAAAGGCCATAATAACCATCTTGGTCTGAGAAACCTAATTCTGCTTCCATTTAACCCCATTAGCAAGTGGAACACACTTATCAATACATGAAAGCCAAAACCAGATAATACACTAAATTATCCAGTTCAGTGCCTAGCAGGATGAACCTGTTTGAGTTTTTATTCCTCTTCTGTAATAAATGCCTAATGCCTTATTGATAGATAAAACAAATCAAGAGAACTATTACTCTCATCTCATTAGGTATTGATGTCTGTGGAAACATTTATCCAGCTGTCTCTAGGGTGAATATCAACTGAAGACTCACAAGCCTTTTTTTTTTTAACCTTGAATATCTGGTGTCAGATATAATATAGGTCACAAAATGAGTGATTTTCTTGTAAGCCAGTAGTTCTCAAATGTTTTGCATCAATCCCCTTCCTCTGTTTTGTGCAATGCTTGTGCTTGCCCTCCTCAGGAGGAGCAGTGGCTCAGTCCTGTGAAGCCAGGGTGGGAAGCAGAGCCTTGCACTGCTGCCATGCAGATGTCTGCTACTGCAGTTAGATCAGCCAGCTGGTCCTTGGCTAGTCCAAGGTGTGACTGTAATTAATAGTCACTAGTTTTCTTCAATCTACCAGCTGTTAGAATAAGGCAAAGACGCACGGAGTGGTTATTTGTGTGTGTATGTAAAGCTGTAGAGGAATGAGAGCTAGAAATGAGGGAAGCGACTCTTTCCCATATATCTTTTTAAACAGAAGGTGCCTTACTTGTAACAGTGTGGCTCAAGGAATGAGAATGAGAATGCACATCACTGGGTAAAACAAAGTGCTGAGAAGGCTTCTCTGTCAGCTTTTTATTTTGGTTACACTGCTGCTCAAGATAATAACTACAATTAGCTGCTTCCACTTCCTTTTCAAAAATCATGTAACAAGAAATACACGAAAGAAATGAACTGAAAAGGGAACAAACTTGACTATGGAAGAAAGTACATGTAGCTAAAGCAAGCAGGGTAAAACTTTCATCACCTCACTAAGCTTGTTAACAACGAAAGTTGGAATTTGGATCTTAGTAATTTGTTCACTTTGCACGGTTTGTAGACGTAGGTGGTTTCTGTAATTGAATTGGGCTTTGCTGCCTCTCAAGCACTGGGTGGTGTTTGTTTAGCAGAGTCTTGTGGGGCTGAGGTTTGTCTTTCAAACATGTCAATAACAATGGTAATAAAATACTTTTCTCTTCTAAATGCCCTTTCATCTGAGATGCCACAGCACTTTGCACAAATTGAATGCTTCTCACTGTACCAAAATGAAGGTATGGATTATTATCCCAGTGGCAGCAAAATCAGAAAATAGGATCAGAGTGAGAAAATGGTTTGGTCATGCTGGCAACAAAAAAAGGAAACATAATCTGGGCACAAGTTGCTGCACAAACCAAATGTGGTTCCCTTGCAAAACTGTTGTCCTCTGTGTGTCAGTGCTGAGATGATACTTAGCTTTTTCCCTGTCTCAACCATTACACTGTGGTTTTTTAAGTTATTTTTGTGATGTTGAGTATTCAAGGGCAAATACAATTTTCGTAGGAAGTGTCTCCTTTCCAAACAGGAAGCATGCATACTCAAGGGTGGGGGAAAACAGAAATATTGACAGTTAACAAAAATCATCTGAATTTCCGTATCAAAGAGACAAGTGCATCTTTTTCTAATAAGTAGGGACAGCCATGCTCCTGGTCATTTGGCATAGCTGCATGCAAGGTGGATAAGAAGCTACTTGAAGAAAAGGCGTATTTGCTCTCTCCTCCTTCTCTTCCACCCACCTCTACCTCTCATGAGACCTGCCAGCTGCCCAAGTACTTAAAATCCTCTACAACTGCTATTTCAGATGAGTGAAACGTCAAAAGAGTTGTCACAGTCCTAACTGGTATTGCAGTCACTGCATAAACTGTGGCTTTCAGTGCAAAGCAAGGTAAACTGGACATACTCTAAAGGACTTAATCTAGTGAGACTGGGTAGACTGAGCAGAAGCCTTTCTGCAAACACTCTCATTATTGTGTATTGCTTTGATCATGATGCTGGAGCACAGGGTGCAACCAAGCCCAACAAGAACAATCAGGCAGTACAAGTCACGCTGTGAGCTGGGGTGGGAAGGGGCATCCCCAGGCCAGAGATCCTGCCATCCCTAACTCCCATGCTGTCTGTCCACATTACTGCTTACAGTCAAGGTGCAGGCAGGGCTCAAACCTGCAGGGATGGGGTGTGTTTGGCTGTGCCTTGCATCCACCCAGATTGCAGGCAGAGGCAGGCTGGAGCCTACGAGGTGCAGGAGATGCTGTGGTTCACTGTCTCCAGAGCCCAGTGGAGCTCACACCATGGTGGACTCCTATATTGTATCTGAAGAGATGGATCACACTGTGTCTGAAGAGATGGATCACACCCAGTGAGACAAGCCTCACGACACCCTGAATGTGCCAAGTGAGAAGTTGGCTCTGTGTCACTGTATCTTGAAGTAACAGAGAACACAGCTCTGGAAGTGCAGCTGATACCAGTGCCTTTATTTAGGTTAAGCTTTGCATTTCTCGCTCTGCCCTTCAGTTGCTTGGAGTCCAGGAACAGGCCACCAACAGACATGAATGAGTAGCAATGTAGAATGGAAGATCACTGATTGCTGCAAGATTTTGAGAGCGCTGAGCTTTCCTGTAGCCTGTCCAAACCTTTAGATTATTTTCTGGTCCTTAGTGTAGTGGTTTTTGGTTAGACTGAGTTTGGTTTGCATTTTTAATTTTTTTTTTCTTTTTAATATTTTAAAGGAAAAGGTAGAAGTGGAGCAGAGCTTAAGTACTCAGTGAGTTGTTTGCTATTACTATTCAGCAGGTATTAAGAAATCCATCTGGGACTCCTGTTTCCCAGTGTCATCGGGATACTTTCAGATTTTCTATCCGGCAGTTATCTCAATTGAACAGCAGTTTCCCTCCTCCCATCTGTGCTCTGCACTGAAACAAAGAGGAAACTCGTATCTGCTTGTTTTACGCAGCTTGACCCCAGCCTGCAATTTTTATGATTTGTGTGGCAGTGAAAGGCAAAGAAAGGGGAAAAAAGCAAGAGCACAGGGAAGACAAGGAGAAAGAAGCTTCGTTTTTCCCAAGCTGCCCTAGGACTGACCGCAACTCAGCTAGGGCTGATTTGTGGCCATCGAGTAAGCGAACACAAAAGCATCAGGGAAAAGGCACAAAAGGCTCTCCCTAGAGATTGACAGCTTGTTAAGGGCCATTATTAATACAAGTTCAACACAAATGACAGGGTCACCTATATGATGCTGTTTGGGCTCCCTGCCCTGGTCAGATACCATTTTGCTGCATTTTATTCAGCGGGTTTTTCTGACAGGCACATAACCCTGAATTAAGCAAACTTGATTCTCAGTTACCTGATTTTATGGACTCTGCAGTGGCTTATCACTGAGTGAAAGGACACCACACTCATCACTATCCTCCCTCATCATTAGTGGAAAGAGGAATCACTTCTAATAGAATCTGTTTTTTGTTTGAACTTTAAAAGTCAGATTTTATTGAGCAAATTAAATAAATGAGTGGCAAAGGACTATATACTAGAAATATTACAGTGGTCTGTTATTTGAAGGCATTTTTGCAGGCTTCTAATATAGTAGCTTTGTCATAGGGATCCTGCAATCCAGGATGATAATTAGTGTTCTGAAGAACCTGGTGAATGGAAGAACTGTTCTTCATCTCTGACCATGGTTTAAGAGAAGACAATTTACCAAGTAAAAGTTAAATAGTTTAGTTTAATGCTTGCTGGTGTTAATTGATTTCTTACAAGATCCAAATCTAACTACCCTTATTTTATTACCTCCTTTTCATGACGTTCTTAATGAGACAATTCCAGAGAAGCTTCAATTAAATTGGACATCAATGTTTCAAAATATTATAAATGGTATTTGATGGGCATGCAGTGTATGGGAGAGAGAAAGTAAAATGCATATTTTTCAAGCAGTATAATCTACTTGGCTACCAGATACGTCTCTCCTGAAAATTCTGTTAAAAAGCAAGGTATTAAGACATCTTCTTTTTTCCTGCCAGGAATAACTGAAAAAGAATTACTTAAGTGAGAATTCAACATCTGGTATAGCCAGTCCATGATGCTCAGCTGTTTACCAGCAGCATTCAGGGAATGAAAGTTAAGGGTAAGGTGATATAGTCCATGTCTGTCCCAGTTTTCCTTTGCTAAGACTCTGTGCAAAGTCTGTGGATCCTTCGCATCAGTAGAAACAGAGTATGGCTTAACTTAACTAGCTTGTTCTGACTCTCAGATCTTGCATGAAAATAAACCCTTGTTTTGGAAACCCACTTCTTTTGTCCTTTAGAAACCAACACTAATTTGATTATGTAGTAAAAATCAGTGGCAGAGCAAAGGCAAAATATAAGTAAAAGGCTCAACAGATCTAAATCAGCATGAATCTATTGACTTTAGTGGAGCTATACCCATGTGGGCAATCTGAGTGTGTCATCACTGTTATCACTGAGTACATGGCAGTCTTTTTGGGAGAAGATTTATTTGTAAGAGCTTATTTTATTACATTTTTCCTTCCTAGCCTATACTTGCTTTGCATTGTATTGTCATTGCCTCTGTAATAATCAACATTTTTCTCTTTTAGGTCCTGAAGTTAAGCATTGTGCAGCTTTAACAGTGGTCAGAGTCAGAGAAGAGGCCATCGATGTGGTGTGACTCTTCCATGATATTTGCACATTAGAAGAAAATCTAAGAAACTAGGACAATTTGTTTAGGGAAAAAAAAAAAAAAAAAAAGTTGTGTGAGTTTAAGGCTGCTCAAGGGCAGCCTTAATTTATGTGCCAATAAGTTACACAAATATTTTCTCTACTATTCAATTAAGAACAAGTAGTTTCCTCGGCAACAGCCACATTACATGGAACTTACCCCAGCTCTGAGTTCCAGCAGAGTACTTTCCCTAAGAAAGGAACATACTCATCTATCATGTAAATGTCTAATTTGTACACAGTTTTGAGAGAGAGGGGAGAAAATGGAATTTCCAGCAAATTAACACAGCCCTTCTCTTTTACTGGACATATCCAAGCTCTTTTCTGTTTTCTCCTGCTTTTCATTTGTATCTCAATGATAACTTGTCTATTAAAACTGTAAAAGAGTAGGATTGTGAACTGGGTGTATTAAAAACTGCAAAAGGAGGGCAGGCTGCTGGTGAAGTGGATTTGGGAGGCTCTGGTTTGGAAAGGAAGGTGGCACTCTTCTTCCATGCAGAGTTGCCACTGGAAGTGTGCTCCCTGCTTCTTTTATGATGATGGTGATTAGTCCTTTAGGGGACAAAAATTTAGGATTACACACCTAAATTAGCCTGATTACACACCAAATTGTTATTTCCTTTTACATTATCACCTTTCTCATGGATGTGTTACCTGGTCCCATACCCTTGCCAGGCTCTTGGCTCTTTGCACACAAGTCCCCTTGGAGGTGTGTGTGCAGCATGTACCTGGGAGTGAGCTGGGAATCTGCGTGGCTGTTGCTGTGCTAGGAGCTCTCTTACTCTCCTGAGGCATTCCCCAAAACAAACTGAGCAGCTGGAGTCAGAGCCAAGCCTAAACATCATCTCTGGGTGTGGAAATATGCAGCTCTGCAGCAAGGGGATCAGCCCGCCCCACTTCCACCTCGAAATGCCTTGTTCCACTTCCACAAGGCCTCTTCCCAGTGAGGGCTGTGACCAGCTTCCCCAGGAAAGTGCTGTCTGTGTGCTCCCACTTGCATAACCCTGCCATGGAAAATGGATTTGGTGTTGTCAGATTTAATCCCCATGGGACTTTTTCTGCAAAACTGGAATGAAGTATGTCCCAGTGCTTTCATCTTCTGGCTTACATTCCATCCACAAGTCAATTTTAGGTTTTTAAGATGTTATTCTACAGCTTTTTTCCACCATTCCTGTGCCTGTTGACTCTATGAAGCTGGAAATCATTATTTTGAACTGTTTGCAGCTCTTCGCTTTTAGAAAAAACTCCCACTAGGCCCTCTTCATACTTTAAGACTCCTTGAAACCACAGGTACTCTTTGTATGTGAAGATCTCTCACAGGAAGACAAGGATCATTTCCATCTCTTCTGTATTAGTGGGAATATTGCTGTGGTGTACAGTGGTGGGAGAATCCTGCACTCTGTGCCTGTTCCACTTTCATTCCATCTGTCTATTTGTTCTAGTTCCATTAATACTAAAACTAAAATAATCAGTTTTAACTGTATCTTTTATCTCTTCCACATGTGATCTCATGTAGGATTATTTAATGGACTTACTACTTTACTTTTCTTCTGAAAAAGTGCTTTTCTTTTAAACTGTATTCTGCTCTGAAGGGACAGAAAGAGCAGTTCTGAGAAGCTTTGCATAATTTGTTTTTTCAGTTAGCAATTAGATTATTTCCTGTTTGATAAGTCCCTAAGGTACCAAACAGAAATAATATATAATTACACTTCTCCAAGACCAGGTCAGTGTGAAGATGTGATTGTGGTGAAATGCTTCTTTTTTCTTATTTGATAAAACTTTTTGTGTTGGCTATTCAGAGGTTAACATTAAGGATTAAGGACTCTGTCATAACTTATTTCCCTTAAGTGCTTGAGCACTGTAAATGATGTGACAGATAAATATAGTCTCATCATGTAATGGCCTTATCTAGATATGCTCCATTCCCTTTCAGCATTTAATTGTACCCAATCTTCAGTTTGCCTATCTCCCCCTTAATTACATTCTGCAGCACACAAATATCTGTAGCTTCTCTGGAGGCTGGGAAATGAAAAGTCACTGCAAAGTCACCTCATCTATGAGCAGACAGTGTGGGGTGAGACAGGAAACACAGGTCACTGCCTGTTGCTGTGTGTGCAGACAAGGTCTGATTTTTCTTTTGTCCAGTGGGAGCTGACACATTTTTTTGCTAACTTTGGGGTATTTTTTCCTTGCCCTCCTAACTCTAGTGAGAAGCTGCTGCAAACTGGGATTTTGTTAGCTCAGGAGGCAAGTGAATCTTGCATTTTCTGGGGATGAGGTAAAGGCAGCCCAGGATTGGTATGATGATTTGCAATTACCATGTTGGCTTGGAAATGTTAGAGTGTGTAAGTATCTTGATGTGGTTTTTATTTTTCTTTTCTTCCCTCCTCCCCAATATTGTAATGGTGTTAAATTACCTGATCTATTTGTTAAATACTGTACTATGATGCTATGCTAAAAAGAAATCACTTCTAAGGCCCATTTTGAAATATTAAATATTGTCTTGACTCCTTCCCATTAAATTATTTGACAGCATCACTGGGAACTCATAAAAATCTGGTTTATTTCTTCAGCTTTTAAACTCACCATAAACTTCCACGGAGCTCTGAGCAATTCAGCCATGCCATTCTCATAAATCTGGACATATTTTTTAATCAAAATCACAGTAACTGTCCTTCCTTCAGGTCATATAATATTTCAGGCCACAACATTGAACATACTGAACAATATCCTAGAAAATGCTTTCCATATCTCCTCTATACACTTCTATTTTTAAAAGGAAATTTATGGTTGGGCAGGGAAATGACGTATCAGAAACTACCATTGTGTGTAATGAATTCACTAAAATGGCGCATATACAAAATAAAAATCACTTTGAACTTGTCCTTCAAAGAAACCATAATTTAAGCATTTGGGAGATGAACTGAAATATTTTCATAAATTCCAGGAGAACACTAATCTGTCTCTTCATGTAGGCAGTGTAAGGTCTGCTCACCTCTGGTCAAACTGCATCCAGCTAGGCCAGCATCTCTAATGGTGTGGACAATAGATTGACACACAGCTTTGTAATAACATTCAGTGACCTGGGGCTGGAGAGCTAAACTTCCATGGAAGTTCAGTGGAAATAACCACTCTCCACTGACTTCATCAAAATGTAAGACTTTATTTGAATGACAGCAAAAAAATAATTAACTTTTTTTTTGTTTAAACCATGGTGTATGATGCCTTTCCTACCAAAAGTTTGCAGTTGGGAAATATGAAGGATCAGGGAACATACAATAGCTCTGTAATAAGCTAGGGGTCACTAATATAAAAACTGATTTTTAAAACATGACCTTCCATCTCCAGTCCTGAACTCTTTGCTGCCAGTTGGACCTTCCCTTATTTTGGAGTATTTCAACAGACATGTGGGCCACAGGCACAAAAGCAGAATTTACCATTAATAATTTCCTCTTAGACTTTGTTTTATGAGGAAGGGAAGTTGCATGTAATTACTTATTTTTGCTGAAAGAGTTAAATAGGTGATTTAACATTCTTGTTGTTCATTATTCAGCTGCCTAATACATAGCATCTCTCTATTTTCAAGACAGTTTACTGTGCCAATTCTTTTTGATACGGTCTTTATGAGTACAGAAAGCCCATACAGCAACACTCAACTTGTAAATGGAAACTTTTTGGAACAAGTTCTGTAAGCCTGACAATGATGGCATTGATCATGATACTGAGACAGGAGTCTACTCTTTCACATTCACGATGGGGAAGTGATGCTTAGGTAAGTTACGTGTAGAAATATAGAGACAAGTTTTTCACTCTCTTTCACTTCTTTCACTTCTCTTCAGGAGCAGGGCACACCTATTTCCTTCACACAAATAACATGGGAAAGGCAGCTACACACTCCTGCACTTTTCATTGCAGTGGCAATGATATAACTGAGAGCTGAGAATGGTACAATGCGCTTTGTTCAGCCATCTGCCAAATTTAATGAAGTGATAGGGGATCTTTTAAGCTGGATTTGGCATGTGTCATATGATTAAATGGGGGAAGTGCCCCTATTATGTGTTAGATGTGCTTTTGGGTAAAGATCAGATTTGTGTGGTTGCATGAATTCAGGGTATTTTACCTTTCTTACTCCATCAAAGCCAATAATTATTTAGTGCCCCTTAAATTTTGATGGCTTTCTTTCATTTTGATGGCAAGAAGAGAAATTTCTGCACGCTTTACTAACTTTACTAAATGTTCTTTATCTTTTGACTTCTGATTTCTATCATTTTGAATCAGCCTCTCTTGATTTCATAAGAAAGAGTGTTTGCTCCAGAAAACAACAGACTGCATGAAGATCTATGCCTTTGCTAGCCACCTGGAACCAGTAGAAACAGGTTTCTCACTGGAATTTCCTCTTGCAATAGGCAAGTCAATACATTTAATCTGGATGCTTTTGCTCCAGAGACTTGTGGAGGCAAAGGTACAAAATTAACAATTTCTTCCACTTTTGGGTGACAGCTCAGAACCTCCCCTGAGCAGAAAACCATTCCTATTTTAGCAATACCAGAAGGAAAGTGCGGTGAAGGAAAACCTCAGACACTAGAAACGCCATACTGCATTGCATTATTATGATAATACAGTCTGAAATCCTCAGCTGTTTTGGTAGGTGTTGTAGAAACACTGAGTAAGAGATACATTCTCCAGGGCTCCCTCTCCTTTGACCAGGAGAGAAATGGATACTAAGGAAATGTGGATTCAAATCCAGATTCAGTTTCATGCCAGATGCATGGCATAGACACAGCTGAAAAAGATGAAAGCTTTTGTTTGTGTCAAATGGAAGTCTCTGACAAAGTGAGGAGCGTTTTGTGGATGCCCATATGTCCAGTCTGCTGTGTGGCCAAGAAGTTGGTCTCTGCTGCCGTGGTGATGCCAACACTCCCATGGGAGAGCTGGCTGTGGGGAGAGCTGCAGCACTGCTGTGCCAAATGAAGCAAGTTGCACTGCAAGCTCTGGTGGCAGCTCCATTTTGCTACTTGAGGGAGGGACTGGAGGGTATTTTAACCAGGGGAAGACAGTCTGACGAGCACTGGTCATTGGGTTCATGACAAGCTTTGCTTGTGCAATACAGGAGTGCAGCTGATATGACATGAGTTCAGTGTCATGGAAGCACTGCCACACCGTGTTGCTTGTTTTAGGTTACACTGCTGGTACAGCTGGGTCTTTCGTCACATTTTGGGAGCTCAGTGTCTGAGCTCAGAGCTGTGCTGTGCTGTTTGAGGTGGCACTGCTGCTGCTAGCAGGCTTTTTCTTCTCTCCGTCTTGTCCAGAGCTGCACAAAGAAGCTCCAGTCTAGATGGATTAGATATAATGTTGTTTCAGTTATTCAGGATGGTGATTGGTATTTAATTTTTTTTAGTAGTGGTAGTTTTAGTATAAATTTTTCCTCAGACTTGTTGGGCATAAGGGCTTTTCTATAGGATTTTTCACTGTCCTTGCAAGCATAAAATGTGGGTTCCTCAGGAGAAAGGACATAACAGCACTTGGTATTTCTCAGGCCAATGACAAACTGGCAATGTCACCAGTGCCATAAGAAATAACATTTGAGGAGGAAGTGGTAGCCAGCAGCCATGGCATATTAGGTAGGGACAGGTTGGTGCTGAGCTGGTGCTCTGCAAGGTTGCATCTCTGCTTCACTGGGAAGCTCCTAGTGGAAGAGGCAGCCAAGCTGACAGAGCATGTGGGCAGAGGCAGGGGCTGGTGAGATGCCTTTGTGTGAGCCAGCTCAGGCCTGGATGCAGAACAGTCACCACTGGAGGCTGCTATCACTAAAAAGTCACAAGGACAGGCAGCACAGTGCTGCATGGATGCTACAATAGCACTTCCAGACTTGAGCTGGCACGCCATATAGAGGTTTGCCATCTCTCACCTCCCAGCCCCTTGAGCTCCAGAAATCTCTGCAGGATGTTTTATGGGACATAGCAGGTTTTTTCTGGGAGTCCCATGTCTGGTATCATGCAGCTGCAGGATAAGCAGCTATTGTGTCAAGTCAGAAAGCATGGGTGTTAATCTGTGTATTTAGTTGAAGGAAATAACCAACCTTCTCTTAAAATTAAATGTAGAAAGTGAGATTGTGAAGTGACAGAAAATGATTATACAGTGCCTTGACAGATTTTGCATGTCTTAATAATGACAAGCTGAGCATCTCAGATATGCATGATCAGGACAGGCTGAATCACAATGATAATTTTATCACTTGATAGGTGAGAGAAACACAAATAGTTTTAAAGAAAAGCAAGTAGCAGTGTAGTCTTTGCAATATGATTTTTCCACTGAAAAAAGGTATACTTTTACCTTCATATCTCCCCCTGATTTTGAGCAACTGCATTTATACTGATGCACTCTGGATGATCTGCAAAAATTGTCCTGTGCTTGTGCAGTGAGAAGGATTGTTTATCCCCTGGGAATGTGCCTTGGGGGTGGTGTGGTGGAGAAGGCAAAGCACTCTGGGGTGTCCCCACACTCAGGCAGGGAAGGAAAGGGGACCAGCAAAACTGATGGCACAGGCACTGTTGGGGGCCTTGCCCACACACACACACAAAGGAGTTACACTGGGCTGGTTACAGGGAGACAAGGATATGCCAGCCAAGACTCCTGGCAAGGATGAAACATAGTGAGCTGTCATGATTAATAATAGAGTTTAATCTGACACTGTGAGGCATAAAATATATTCAGAGCCCACCATGTTACTGACACGTTGGAAACTCCTGACGGAAATGTGCGCAGACTTGCCAGATAGCAGAGAACTGGGAGAACCATAGAAATTTCTGCACCCTGCTTCCTGTGATGCAGGGCTTGAAGGCTGTGTTGATTTTGGACCCAGATTTTTGCATCTCTCAAGCTTGTTGCCTGCTGGCACAAGGTGACAAACCTCCTGGGCTCAGCAGCTAGCTTCACTGCTGCCATCACTGGTCCTGTTGCAGCAGGAAAACCCCTGGAGTTGGAGGAGTTGATGCCCACTATGATATGAACTCAGTAAAACCCCTTTCCTTTTTTTAGCTATTTTCTTTTCTCTTGACCTGGGACACTTCTGAACCTTGCAATGTGTCTGACCCCAGAGCTTTTCTTCCAGCAATTGGCTTAGTCTTAAACCTGCAAAAGCCACAAAGAAAGTAAGAAAGAGCCTTTTTGTAAACAAATTGAATTGAAGTGTTTGATGTCTAGATTAGTGAATCAGAAACTAACTTTTGCACCCTAAAGATACCAATTTTGCTGCCTTTTGCTTTCATGTAAAAGGAATGAGCCTGTACTACACACAGTCAGGACCCAGAAGAAGGAAAAATGGCTGCAAAACCTCCTTGTGAACCCAGACACTCAAAGACTGGGGAATTTCTGTTAAGTCTCTCTGAAACCAGTTTTTACTAGAATGTTACCAATTATCTGACAGCAAAACATTTTCCTGTTGTTATTGTACTCCAAGGTATATGCTTTATCACATACGACCCAGACTGATTAAACATATTTATTATTCCATTTACCCATTCTTGTCTTTATTGTTAATTAAATACTTTTCTATTCCCATTCTCCAAATAGATAGTTTGTGTTTGGGCCCATTACAGGTATCATAATCCCACCCTTCTGAAATGAGTGCATGTGAGCTCAGATAATCTCTGTATTGAGGTCTCCTGAGAACAGATTTATACTGATTCTGGCAGTAAATGGTTTATCAGAATTTTTTGCTGCTGTAATTTTTAACCTAATTTACTTAATAAAAATTTAGTTAATTTAAATAAATAAATTTATTTAATTTTACTTATTTTACTTAATTTTGTGATGTGTGGTCCATAAGAATTTGAGTTGTGATGAACTTCTCTAAAAGCACTTAGACAGTTGTTTAAAGTGATCATTGATGTCAGATGGAGAATTTTGGCAGTAGGTTGTACCATATTTCATTCATGCTACATAAAATAAGATGCAAAAGTGGAGAGTCTGATAGGAAAAGAAAAGCTCCAGAAAAAACAATCTGAGTGGTGGGTGGGGAAGGAGAAAAACACAATTCTGAACCATGCTGCTAGCATTTTCTCTATCTCAGATTTTTGTATCAGGGATAATCTGTTGGAGTGCTGCAAAAACTGGTTACTGATGGTGAAATTTATTTGACCACATAGAGGGGTTACATGCCTCAGTGCCATAATAGACTGACCATAATAGAAATTAGACGTTTAAATCCTTGAAGTGCTTCTGAGAAACTGATATTGAAATGCGGGCAGAAGTTACAAGATCAAATCCTTTGCAAGTACTGAGCAGACACAGTTCTGGTGTCCACCAGTAGCAATCTCATGAGTAATATCCTGGTTATCCTCACCACGTCAGCCGTCCCCCTCCATTGCAGCAACGACCCTGCCCCTTCCTGAACTGAGCTGTGCTGTGCTCACCTTCTGCTTGGGTCTGATCCCACACTCCCCACTAGGAGTTTTTTTAGCCAGAAATAGTAAGTATGAAATTCAGAGAGGCTTATCAAACTCTGTGGGTGGCACCAAGGACTGAAAGCTAAATTGCCGCCACACAGACAGGTTGAGAAAGGGAACAGCTCTCTGTAACCTTTTGAACTCTCTGAGAAAGTCAAGTATTGCCTCACAGCCTAATGTTTGTCCCCTTAGTAGCTGTTTGTATTCTTTTCTATGGAAAAAGCAAGATGTTTCAATCTAGAGGACTTTTTATATGTGCTTCTATGTTGCCCCAGTGCACAAATAAACAGTGTAGGTGCTTTGTGATCAGAATAATCTCACATGATCAGTCATACATTGTTCTCTTGTCAACAGCAGCCATCTAGGACTGGCCTTGTGTCCTGGACTGGGTCCAGAATAAGCAAGCACCCTGATGGAAATGCTCCATAAACACCCAGAATCTGGAGACATTCTTAACTTGCAGGATGCCAAGTTTTTTCTGGGAAGAAAAAAACCCCAAACTATTATATTTGACATAGGGCCATTTTTTTCCCCCTGGAATATTTAGATACAGAAAATTTCAAACAAATGAATTTATAAATAAAGTTTGGGAGTTGTGCACAAGTGTTTTAAAAAATAATTTTTAGAAAAGCCCTACCATTCTTTTCTGTGTACTGATAGGGCCAAATCTGTAGTGGCATAAATGAGAAAATATACTGCAGCTAATGAAGCTGCTACGTTTGCTCCCATCCTTAGATATTACAGTTCCTTCATACTGCCCATAGCACTGTAGAAATTCATGACAATAGCAGTACACCCTCTTCCACACAGCTCTTGAGAGGCACATAAGCTCCTTGTCACATGCAGCTGGATCAAAATATCCCTCTTCTCATCAGTCATGTTAATGGTAGATAAAGATGAAACTGTTCAGTTGTCAGTTGTTCCCCAGGAAATGGATTTTTCATATGAAATTCATATGCACTTTCAATTTTTTAAAAAATAGCATTAATACAGTTGTGAGACTCCTACCTTGCAGGAAAGGGTCTGATAGGATTTCAAAGGAGATTGCTTCTGGTTGGGGTTTTTTAGTGAATTTCAGGCTCCTAGTGGAGATGCTGAGGATCTTTCCCAGCAGATACAGTGTGCTACTACTTCTTTTAGTCCCCCAGACAGGGTGCTAGGGCTGACTCAGGACCTCTGCAGGGCATTCATGTTAAACTGAACAGCAACACCAGAGCTGCATAGTGCACCACTGACAAGCCTATTATAATCTACACCTGAACCTTTAGATTAATGACCCCCTGGAAAATAATGAAATACATTATTAAAAAGATTTTAAATACAGAGGTAAGCTGAAGTTGTAAAAACACCTGCATATTTTGGTACTGACCTTGTGAAGACTCATCTTGACATTACAGGAATTATAATTTAGCCCTTTTTTTTTTTTTTTCTGTAATAGTGCACATGGCATTCCTTAAAATCCTTGTGCTTCTGCCAATGCTTTGCTGTAGATAGTGCCAGCATTTAACAGCATGGGTTCCTATCTGACAAAGGGATCTCTAACTACTCTCCACTATTATCCCATTTACGGAAATTGCTGCTCCTCCATAAAATCAGTAGCAAGAATACTTCCTCTGAGAAAAACATTTCCATTCTCAAACTGCCCAAGGGAGGAATTAGAGCAAAAAGTATATACATCACAACAGGATGTACTCCAGTGTGTTACTGCTCTTTCAGTATGCAGACCTTTATCTCCATTCTTGCCTTTTGCTCCTCACTGTTCATTATCTCCCCTCTTCCAATGAAGCTTCAAGGCATTTCCACACTCTCTCTGCAGCTGGGAAAAAAGAAATGTTGGCAGAGAATTAGATCAGTGTGTGTATGGGGGAATTCTCCTACTTTGGGTTATGCCCTTAGCAAGCTGTCTTACAACATCTGTATGTTATTATACTGCAAAGTCTATCATTCTACCCCTAAGAAAACCTCCCAGCTGCCCTGAAAATCTGCTGATTTTTTATTAAAAAGCAATTGTTGAAGCATTTGCGTGTGTTACAAAGGGGCCAGGAGAGTACCAGCAGAGTAGCAGAAATAATGAACGGATACAAAGGAAAAGAAACACGAGAATTACACCCTTCCCTTGTTTCCTTCTTTCTGAACTCTGCCTGTAGATGAAAAAGGAGCAGCCAGAACTATTCTGATTGTGTCAGATTCTGGTCTGACATAACAGTGTGGGTTGAGGCAGTTGTGGTGCCACTCAAATGGTGGCAATTTCTGTGCAATGTGGACAATGGCAAGTGTGAGATATTTTCTCTTCTCCCTTTCCTCTGCTAACATAAATACATACCTGGGTCAACACAGCTGTAAAGGAATAAACATTTCTCAGAGGAAGGGTGTAAAGATGGGAGTATGATTGCCTGATTTTAGATTACTGTGGTACTGCCAACATTTGATTTTTGCAGGAAATTAGTTTATTTTTTTCAGTCTTGAGTTTGGAGGTCGGTAGGGGAAAAGGCTTTAGAAGTGTCAGGCTGAGTTCCCCTCGCAGTTTGCAATAAGGGCTGGCAAGTGTGTCAGGGCAGACCGTGGTCTGGCAGGGATCTGCAGGGCACCAGGTGTCAGCCTGCAGGCTGATGGCACACCACGACAGCAACCCACGGGACCAGGGCCAGCATTAGCCATTCCCTGCTCCCAGTCCATGGCCAGGACACATCTGGCATGAGCCCATGCAGATTAGATGCAATAACAACCCAGACCATAATATGTTAGAACTGACTCCAAGTGTTTTTAGGCTAGAGTGTCACTGCTGTAAACGGGTAGGGTTTGCTGATTTACATGCAGGTTTGGCTGGGCCTGAAATGCTGTGTTTATAAATTGGAGGCAAATCAGAGAAAAGAAACACAGAATTCAGAAGCAAGGAAGTTAGGAGTAATGGTACATAACAATAATAGAACATTTTGGTTGGAAAAGGTCTCTAGAGTCATTGAGCCCAACTTTTAATGTAGCAATGCCAAGTCCACCACTAAACCATGTCCTCAAGTGCCTCACCCACACTTGAATTAAATATCTCCAGGGATGGTGGCTCAACCTCTGACTGGATCCTCAACCTCGGAAACCCCATCCAGTGCTTGACAACTCTTTTGAAGAAATTTTTCATAATAACCAATCTAAACCTCTACTGTTGCAACTTAAGGCCATTTCCTCTTTCAGACATGAGAGATCAAGAGAAGAAGATGTTAGGCACACCCATTTTCTGGGATAAACAGGGTAAGAGGAATGAATAATGTGGGTTTCCAGGAGATTTTGAAAGCAATAAAGAGTGATGTTTTAGAAGGATAATTCTGTTGAGGAGCTGAAAGGCTAGACACAAAAACTAAATCATCCAAACCAGAAATTAATCCAAGTCCAGAGATATCTCTTACATCTCCAGGATTCCCTGGGGAAACCCTCTTTGTTCAAGTTGTTTAGGATGAAACCAGCATGGCCATTGGGGACATACATGTGGCAAGGGTTTGAGAAAGCAGGAATATCAGGGGTTAGCAGCCTCAGAACCTGTGCTTAAGTTGCTGCTAGAAATTCAAGCAGGACTGCCCTGCCACTTTGCATGATGGGCTACAGGGAAGCCCAGTTAGCACAGTGGATCTGGATTAACTCCAGGAGTGGGAACCAAAGCTACCAGTGCTGATCTGACCAGCCTGGCTGGGCCATCCAAGGCCATCTGGTTTCTGTAGAAAACTCCCAGGTGTCTGTCACCCCACACCCCGAGCTCCCTGAGCAAGGTCCTGGACAGCCTTATGTTTTCACTACTCAAAGGTTTTGGCATGTGGATTGTAGGATGTAAAGCATTGTCATCCTGCAAAGAGTGGTCTTTTATGTTTCTCATGGCTCTGTTTCCTCCATCTGAAAGCAGTGATGAACCCAGCAATAAGTCAAGGGTGAGTAAGAGGGTGGAATGAAAATAGTATCTTTGCCTTGAGCCTTGTCCCTTTTGTAAAAAAGTATTCATGCTAAAGGCTTATTAGATGCCAGATGTACCCAAGACTCTGATGTACCTTTATTTATAGTGACATAACATTAAGACAGCAGTGAACTGAATCAATGGGAAAATTTACATATTATCTTTAAAAAAAGAAAAATAACAGTGCAGTGATGTTGAGAATTGATATGCATGCAAGCACAAACAGATTTAGAGGTGGTGTTTTCACTTCCATCAGATCACTTTTTTGTTTTGCTTGGTGACTTTAACCCAGCAAACTTCCTAAGTACTTTCAAGCCCTTATGAATAGTCAAAATAGTTAATAATATTATTATGTAACTGTGGCTTTTTAAATTAAAGTCCTCATCCTAAAAACTGATTCTTCAACAAAATTTATGGCCCAGTGTATGGGTTCTGTGAAGACAGAGAGACAAAATCCATGTTCTGACTTCTTGGGATCCGTAATTGCCTGGTGGACTGCAGCTGCTCACTTATCTCCCAGCTCTTTCAAGTTTCCCAGCCTCCCACACAGACCACCCTAATTCTCCCAGCCTCTTCCTGCTCTTTCTGCTGGGTCCTTCCCCTACGCATCCTTGAGATGTCATCCTGACATGATTCACACAGCTCATACACATGCAGGAGATGAAAGAAGGTTCCTGGAGACAAAGACAAGGAAAATCAAGACTTTAAACTATGCTTTTGGTTTCGCTGTCTTGCTGCTTGGCTTGTTTTTGCATTGACTGACAAATACATCTATAGAGCATCAATCTCTAAAATTAAATTTTGTATTTTATATAAGCTGATAGATATAGAGGTATAAAACAGAGATAACAATCTCTAACATTCCAGTCACAGAGCCCTTTCTACCTATCAGCCTAATCCTGTTCATAGCAGTCATCCAACAGAATGACATTACTTTAAATCCCTGTACATACACAATTCTTCAGGGTGTGAGGACAGAGTGACAGCTGCCAAATTCTGAGGCTTCATCCAATTTTATATCAGATGAGGGATTAGCACAGAGCGTCTTGCCTTCCTGAAGATATCACCTGTCCAGCTGAGAGACCCAGCAGACCAGCGTGTGCAGTCCTGAAAGAGGAGCTTTTGAACATGAGAGCAGAGCAAGAGCTGGGTTATTTGGAACTGGACCATACTGAGTGCCACCAAATACACACATGACCACATCTGTCTCCAATGAGGTTGTGAGAAGAAGGCATAGAAACTGCCCAGGGCAGATGGGGAAAAATCAGTCTTGGAAGTCCTCTGATCTTAGCAGAGGGTGGTCAGATCTGAGATGTGAGCAGACACAGCTCTTCTGCAAAGTATTTTTTATTAGAATATTTCACATTCTTGATAGTGTTTAAAGATCCACCTCTTTTCTGAATCTTGGTAGGTGTAAAACATTTGTATCGGAAAACTATCCCTCTCCTAAAAAGTCAGCTTCCAGTATGCATAACTGCAGCAGGAGGCCCAGGAATGGGTCTTAAAAATAGGATCTCCTGGGATCTGACAACCCACTGAGCTTTCAGCTGCCTGGTGGGCAGGTTTTCATTTCACTTCACTTCACTTCACTTCACTTCACTTCACTTCACTTCACTTCACTTCACACAATTAACATTAACCTAATTCACTGTTACTTAGCAGAAATTAATTACCTCTAGCAAAATATATTGTAGGACCTTAAGATTTTTTTCAGTTCAGTATCAATTTATTGATGTATTGTATCTCATTAATTCATCTGGAGACTCTCAGGGACGAAGCTGTTTTATAATTTAACCAGACTAAGAGACTATGTTCATTACCAAAAAAAAAAAAAAAAAAAAAAAAAAAAAAAAGCAGTTATCTATTTTTTTCTTTTTTTTTGCAGGGGATGACAAAATAAATATGAAAACAAATTCCACCCTTTCCATTGGGATGTTTTCCTGGCTGTCGCTTGTGCAGAGGAAAGGAGATCAGAAAAAGGGAGGAGAAGCAAGATAAAGGAGGGGAAGACTGTGGAGAGGAGGAACATCTAGCTCTAATTTGTAGGACTTACAGAATGGCTTTATGTCAAAACTTCAAATGTAAGGCCAAATTTGTTCCTGGTGCTGCTTCATCAGCCTCTCTGAAGTGCTGCCAAAAAGGGCTTTAGCCTAGTGTTACATAGCAGGAAAGTGGGAAGCTTGCTCTTCCAGAGAGAAACATGTGAAAGTGAAGGCTTACCCAGGAGCCATAAATCCAGTTTTCATAACAGATAAAAGATAAAATGCCACATGAGCAGCCCTGCCCTGCCCTGCCTGTGTGTGTAGACCCATGGCTGCTGCCCTGCAGCCTGAGCACCCCTGGCTTGGCAAACTGCAGGGATGTGACCGAGCCCTGATCACAGCTGGGTCAGATGGGGCTGAGCTCACAGCTGGCAGTGCCCCACAGCACAGGGAGCTGGTTCTCCCACAGCCTGTGCCTCCCAGGGGCCAGCAGCAGCCCCATCCTCTGCCTCTCCAGCCAGCCTGCCGAAAGGTCAGCGCAGATCCCTGCAAGGACGTTCCCTCCATCTGTGCCTCTGCGGGTGTGGGTGGGATGCACTGACAGCTGACGGCTGAGAAACACATTCAGCAATAACCTTTGCTGCAAAGCAGGCACTGGGCTTGCCATTGTGCCCTATGAGCTCTTTTAAAAGCCTTGGATTTAAAGCTGTGTGCTAAGAAACAGCGACGAACCATAGAACCTGACAAGTGGCAGACATGCTGGATAAAATGGCACCACAGTACTATTGAAAAAAAATTAAAATCCGTATTCCTAAAGAAATATGGAGTTAATTAGAGAACAGTTTCTGTTTTACAGGATTTGGAAAGAATTAAAAAAACAAAACAAAACAAACCTGTACAAAGACACAGCTGTTTTAGGACTTCCTTGACTTTAAAGGGCAAAGGCATCCCCTCCCCGCTGGATTTTGTAGGACTTTACTGAAAGGTTGCTAAGATAATAGTAGCAGTGAATTACTGTAAAGTCAAAATTGTGTTGCTCACATGCCTGCCTCAGGCCCTGTGGTTTGCTTCACTTGTTCCAGCTTCTGAATAAAGACTGCTACTTGCAAAAAGTGCTATTATTAACCACATTGCTCCCTGATGCAATGACTTCTGCAATAAGAAGTGACCCCTTGGCAAATGACCTGTGCAAATGTACATAAGCTTTATCTATAAACTTCCAGAGCCTTTTTTATGAAGTTTTCATTAAACTAGATAACAACAAAAGAAACCATCACCAGCGGAATAAGCAAACTCTTCATCTAGTGCCAACAGAATTATTGCCAGGTCTTTTTATTGAAAAAAAGAATGAGATTCTTTGTTGAAATACAAACAAGGTTGCTTCTTAGATGTAGGCTGGCAAGTGGCAAATCAAAGAGCTCAAACCAAACCCCATTTGTGTAATAACAAACCTCAGAAGGATTCTGCCTCTTCTTTTGCCTTCCATTTTAGGTTTGTTACAATTGCCTCTTAAATACTCAAATTTAGATTTGACTATGGCTTTTCCAAATAATGCAGAATAAACAGAACAGTTGGGGTTTGTTTTTTTGGGTTTTTTTTGCGGGGGGGGAGGGGTTTGAGTTTTTTTGGTACTGCTAGAACAGTCACATACCCTTTGTATTATAAAATGCCATCTTCATGTTTTAGGGCTATACTCTGACAGTCATGATTAGTCACTCACTAAAAATTGTAAGAGTTCAGTTTCTGAACTAGTGTGGGGAATATGCAGATAGTTACTGACAAGGTCCAGTACAGATTCAGCTGCCAGAATTCAATAAAGCAACATTGTTTGAGAAAAAACATGGTGTATCTGTAATACTTCCACATATCTCTCTCAATGTATTTATCTGTTTTATATTACAAATATGATGATTATAATATGTAAGAACCCTTAATGAATAAAAATATTCCAAAGCTTGCATATGAAGCTTATTGGTTCAGCCTTCCGTAACTGTAAATTGCAAATGTGGTCCTGGATGTAGGATTTAAGATCAGGATATGAAGTCTTTTCAGAGAGATATAGGCTTTGAAAAATTAAGAAAGATGGATTCACTTCACAGGTAGTGAAAATGCAGTGGGAATAGTGATGTGAGTCATGATCCTGCCTTAAAACTATAACTTCTTCAGGCTTGTAAATGAGGTTGGATGTTCACTGACATTTTCTTCAGATTCTTCTCTGTTGTGGATAATTATAGAAGTGTGAAAACTCTTGGTACTAGAGGACAAAGGTTTTCCATGTAAAGGCATCCAAAACCAGATGAAAAATCTAACCAGATCAATGTTACAAAAAACAAAAACAAAAACAAAGACAAAAAACCAATAACAATAACAACAGCAACAAAACCCCCAGTGGATATTATTTAATATTAGTAGCTGCTCTCCTGTGCAATGCAGTTTTGCAGTCCAGCAAGTAGGGTCATTTGCAAACCAGCAAATTAATTTTGTCACATGCTGTTTCCTGCTAGGTTAACCAGAACTCTTTAGATGAGGGGAACATTGCAGAGTTATTTTAGCTTTACGCATGTAGAAAAAAGAACATGATTAAAGCTGCCACCATATATACTTTGGAGCCAGGATGTTTCCCTTCAACTGATGCTCAATGAATGGCATTATTCAATATGTGTAATCCTTCAGAGATTAGGAATAATTAGCTAATAAGATATGCCTTAGTGCATCTGTAACATCTGCAGTTTCCTGGTCACAGAAATGCATTTGTCACAGCGAGTACGGGGAGGAAACAGGCAACCATTCCCCAGCTGAAAACCTTATGAAAGCAGGGACCTCTCAAAGGAGGCTGGGCAGGGAGGGAGACAGCTCTGCACACTGCTGCTTGCCCCCTTGCACAGAAAAAGCAGAGCTTATTTTCAAAAAATCCCCGGAAACCTGGGACTTTAAAGGACAAAACCAGAAAAACCCAAATCCAACAAAACCAAATACTTGTGGTTCTTCAAAGGTGCAGGCTCAAAAGAAACTGCCTCAAAAGCAGTTAGGCTCTTTGCTGCTCTCAGCAGCCGTGTAAGTAACTCTCTCCACAATTATCAGCTGAGTCTATTTCACCACAACGGATTTAATTGTGCATTGACGCTGAGACGGAGGGAGGGAGATGACAGGCAGCCTCGAGGAAGAGATTTATCCCGGCCTGTCAGGCAGTTTGATAAGGGATGTGGACTCTGCGATGTCTCACAATGGCTTTTTTATTTGTTTGCTTAATACTGGGCTGTTTCAGAGACGCACACAGCTGAGCTGACGGGAGATGCAAACAGAGCACACTCGTTTGGGAATTACGGGGGTGGTGGTACACAGGAAAATAGCCTCAGTCTTCTTCACAGGAAAGTCAGCTGATAAACTGATCTAAAGACAACGTATCTTCCTTCCTGTAAAATGCAATAACAGGCAGATCTTGTGACCTCGATGACCTTCTGCCGAGTTTACTCCTAACCAGGGAGGGAGCGGGGGAAGCTTTCCTTGGCAGCCGCAGCGAGCAGCTCCTATGTGAATCATGTGGCTGTGCTTAAAGCGAGAGCCAACAATACCAGCATAGTGGGCCACATATCTTTCAAAGCCAGCGAGTTCACAAAGAAGTCCCCTGCTCGCGGAGATAAGCCGCAGCAGCCCTTTCATTAAACATCCGCTGTGTACTTCCCGCCGGAGCCGAGGCTGGCCCGGGGGACGGCCGGCTGGCCAGAGCCAGCAGACACTCTCAGGGCTCCTCGTTTGTCTATTTAGGACAGATTTTCCCCGCAGCACTCGGCAGACGGCAAAGAGAAACACACCATTTATGTCACCCTATTAAACACACACAGCTTTTGCAGCCCTGCATCATGCTGCAGCCTTTCTCATCCCTCTCTTGGCTCTGTGCAACAGAGTAAACATCATAAAAAACATGAAAAAGAGTTTTCCTGAATTTTCCCTGACCTTCCCTGGCAACAGAAAGCTTCAGTGGGGTGAGGTTTTTTTTCCCCTCGAGAAAACACGCCTCAGGCACTCCTTCCTCCTCAAATAAATTTGGCAATAACCTAGAGCCTTAAGTTTGAGGGTCATGCTCAGGGGTCCTTCCAGGAAGCTCCATTCAGAAGAGTTAATGCAGCAGCTCACTTGCCTGCTTTGAATCACACTGTGTCTGCGCTCACTTTTCCTCCCCTCGAATTACATTTGCTTTGTAGCACCCAGATTGTTACGGCTCACCCCTGCTGCACAGGTTGAGAGCAGTAAGCCAGTGTCAGGCCAGGCTTTCCCCTGCCTAGAACCACAGAGGGCCCTTTCCATATTTGCTGCATAGTGTAAAACACTGGTCTCTCTGCCATGGGTGCTTTATACCCAACCTGTTGCTTTAAAAGCTGCACACCCTTCTCTAAACTATCCAAGAATGCTGCCACTTAGTCCTTTCAGCATTTAAAGCTGTTAAAGTTCGTGCTGGTACAGAACCAAGAGCCTAGGGCAGGACCTAATTTTATGAGGTGCTATATGTGGATCCTGATTCAGGAACTTACAAGCCAAGAAGAACTAGAGGAGACAAGCAAGTCAGGATTGGGTACAGGCAGAATGCATGAACTCTAAATACTATGCATACATGTCTTGAGTCAGTATAATGTCTTAAGTTGGTATATAATTGCCCTTATTGTTATGATGAGGAAAACTAGGTTCAAACGAAAGTGGCGGCGTTATTTGCCAAGGGAGGCAATGTGTTGGAGGTGTCATTGTGTCTGTCCAGTGATGGAAAACAGGATCAGAATTTTTGAAAGCAGGTCTGTGGTTGGATTATTGTCCCAATATATAATAAACAACAACATCTAAACCCAAGTAAGACTGTTTGCAGGGAGCTGAGAGCTACTGCCACCAGAAATGGTACTGGGTCCCGCTGCCAGGGGATGCGTTTGGTGGCAGGGACTTGAGGGCCTTAGGCTGAGTTGTGATTTTTCAGCAGATTTGTGTTAAGCACAAAGGCCAATATTTTTGAATATAGCTAATGACACCTCTTTTTCAGATGTGCTATTTGAGGGTGATCTGCTTGAGAAGGACATGGGCATATGAGCTGCTTGCTGATGAGCTGATTCCCATCCCTTTGCTTTCCTGGTTCCCTGGGCTGACACTTGACACCCAGTTACCTGGCATTTGATGCCCATGTATCATTGTCCAAGTCAGATGCATTAAGAGACAACATTTAAGACATAATTGTCATCCCCTCCTGCTTCTTCACGTGGGGTGCTAGATGCAATCTGCACTTTATGGCCAGCCAGCAGTTGCTGGCCCACCTGCAAGTGCTGTGCATGACTTGAAAACTGTTCTAGATCTGGAGAATAGCTTTAAATGGAGAAATAAACGTATTGCAAATTCAACAAACACTGCTGGCTATTGAGCAGCATGGGGAAGCTGAGGCTCAAAATTCTATGCCCTAAAACAGGCTTAATGAACAGAAAGAAAAAATCTAATGCCAGATGTGTGCTCATTAAGGAAGTTTTGCCATTTTTCTCTCTTTCTTTTTGTCCATCTGGAAGGACGAATATCTCATATGTGGCCTCTTCAGGGCATTTCTCAGGAGGAGGAAGGCACCCCCTCCCCTTCTGCAGTGCAGTTTAGCTCATGCAAACACAGACCTAGCATGACTGATCCCAGGAAGCATCTGTGCAACTAAAGGGTTATTTGGGCAGAGCTCAACATGTATTTTTTACATGTCTGAAATTCACCTGATCTGTCTGAAGTAGGTCAAATGGGTGGCAGAGAATGTGCTAACAACCAATCTGTAAAAATGGCTGCAGGGCTTTGCCTGATCCTGTACTTTGGTGTCTTGGGTTTGCTAGAACATAATCTAAATGTTGATTTGCTGATTAAAAAAAAAGTTGCAAAAAACCACCCAAACTTTGCTCAAAAATTCAATTCACCTGGTCCAAATGCAATTAGCTCTGAAATAATCCACATTTTATGACTTTTGAAAACAGAGAATTTATTTTAAGATTACAGTTCTATATAGAGTGAAGAGTCGGCAAATGATAACTCAAAAGGTTTTGCTGAACACATCAATTTGAGACAGTAATATTATCCATAAGGTAAAGATGCACAAGAAGAACAAGAAAAGACTCAAAAATAGTCAATACTAAAAAAAAAAAAAAGAAAAAGAGATGGAGAAGAGGGAGGCCCTCTCCCCACCTTCTTAATGCAGCAGAGTTGTGAAGCCTGAATCTTTAACCTCCATAAAATTTCAATGTCAAAAACCCCAATAATTTAAGATAGTTCCATCTTCCTGTTGTATTCCTAAGCAGTAATAAAATTACTAACACGGCCCAAGAACACACGTTTTGAGGGAAAATCATAAACATATTGGTGGGTAATATTTGTATAGACTTGTCATTTATTAGAAAAGAATTATTTATTTATTATTTTTTATTTATTTATTTATTTATTTATTTTTATTATTTATTATTTTTTATTATTATTATAAATTTATTTAGTATGCCCTTGTATGGGTGGAAGGTAACTCTAACCTCACTCTGGGGCTTATCTGGGCCAGGTGCACAGGAATGTTTTATGAAATAATACCTGAAATAGGGAATGTTTTGTCACAGTACACACATTTTGTGAGCTGTTTACTGGCTGGTCAAGGCTGGCCTTTAGGATGAAATGTCAGTTTATGTAAGCTGCACGATACTACAGTGTAGAGTAGCCACAAACTCTGTACAGGGCTGAGCTGGGCTCTGCCACAGACTGTGGTGTAGGGGAGCACATGCCACTTCAGTGCATCTGATAGCCTCAGCTGTAAGGAAAGATGGCACTTCCTCTTCCTGAGTCTTTACTCAGAGTGCATTTGTTCTGTGAGAAGGGCTTTGCAGCTGCTTGCTGCACATTCTCTGGGGCCCAGCTCTAAGTCTCTACCTCAGCTGCACAGCCTTGAGATGCTACTTTAATACCAACACTTTGGTGAGAACAGCAGCTCTCCCACCTCAGAAATGGGGTGTGCAGGTGTGAATTCCTCCTTCAGACCTCCTCTGAAAAAGAATGAATTGGACCAATTATATCAAGTCTTCCTACTTCTCTTTCTAACATGCAGTCTCTCTCTCTGCTGTGGATCATTAGATACTCAGATATCTTATACAGCCCCTGTATCTTAGCACTCATGAGGTCTCTCATCAAGCTAACAAGCAAATTACCCATGACAGTCCTGGCCAAATTCCTGATAAAGGTTCTGAAACACAATGACACCCTCACTCTTTCTTTCTCTCTTGTAAAATCAATCAGACTTACACTTTAAATAGGGAAGTGGCCTAAAAGAGAAATTTTCCCAGACTGTCAGGGTCCTGGGAAGGGGAGCTGAGGAGGTTCTTTCTGCTTGTCATTTATTGTTGAGAGACAGTGGGTTACACTGGAATAAATGTTTAAATGGAGAGTAATATTTGTAAATAGTCCATAAATGACTGGCAGTCTCCTTACCCTCCTGGCTGTATTTTACATCCTGCATTTTCTTAAGTCAGACATTTCTGATTTTGCTAAGATGACAAGTCATTGTTAGAATGTGTTAGACTCAGTTAGAGAAGTATATGAGATGACTGATATAATTAAGCATCATGCTTTGGGTGGGCCTGGGAAATTAGAAAAACTCACAGTTTGCAGAAACCTGTGATTAACTGGGCCACTGGTTAAATGGCTACATTAAGATGGTTACATTAAACAGTTACCTTTTCATTTTGCAGGGTATTAGCTGGCATGCCATATAAATTGTACATTGTGCCTCCCTCCAGGACCCATTTCTAAAAGTTTGCTCCAGTTTTGCAGTATTGCACAGAGCTTCCTCTCCAAAAGTTTATCTACTTCAAGAGCTTTACAAAACTCATAATATTTTGCAGGTAAATTATCTTTGTTTGTTCTGCTATAAAATGTGTTTTCCAATGTTTGCTCATTTATCTGTCAATTTGAAAAAAGTTTGTTAGAGGTTTTCCACTCATTGGTGCAAATTAAATTAGATTTGTCCATAGACGTTAATTGTTTTTCAGTCAGAATTGCCAATGTAAGACATTTGAGGATATTGAGTCCATTTTATATGACTGAAATATAATAAGATCCCCCCACGCTCCCATCCCCACCCTCACCCCATGCTTACCCTCCCCCTCACCCCACCCTCCTGCTTCTTTTTTAGGTGTCTTTTGGATTCTGAAACTTCTGGGGTCATGTTTTCAAGCCTCTCTTCACAACAATGTGATGCTCTTGCGGAAAAGACAAATGTCACTCTGAGATATATTAGCAGAGGTGCTGGGTATAAGACAGAGAGGTAATCATTCTGCTCTACTTGGCACTGGTGCAACCTCAGCTGAAGTACTGCATCCAGATTTGGGTGCTGCATTTTATGATAACTGCAACAAGATGGTAAGGAGTTTAGAAAACATGAACCTCTGAGAAAGGTTAAGAGAACTGGGATTTTTTAGTCTAGAAAGCAGACAGAAGGAAGATGCTAACACTTTACAGGCACATAAAATATATTCAAAAGAAGCAGAAATCAGTTTTACCCTTTTCTATGAAGGGTAGCATGTGAAGCCATAAAATTATAGAATTTTTTATATTGTAAAAGACCTTTAGGACCATTGACTCCAACCATTAACCTAGCACTGCCAAGTCCACCACTAAAGAATGTGGCAAGTGCCAGACCTACAAGTCTTCTAAACCCCTCCAGGGACTATCACTCCACCACACTACTGGACAGCCTGGTCAAATTTTTGACAACCCTTTTGATGAAGAGATCTTTCTGAGTATCCAATCTAAACATCTCCTGGTGCAGCTTGAGGCCATTTCCTCTCACCCTATCTCTGTTACCTGGGAGAAGAGGCCAACCCCACCTGCCACAACCTCCTTTCAGGCAGCTGTAGAGAATGATAAGGTCACCTCTGAGCCCCCTTTTCTCAGGATAAACACCCCCAGCTCCCTCAGCTGCTCCTCACAGCCCTGGTGCTCCAGACCCTGCCCCAGCTCCATTGCCCTTCTCTGGGCTCACTCCAGCCCCTCAGTGTCTTTCTTGCCCTGAGGGCCCAGAGCTGGACACAGCACTCGAGGTGTGGCCTCAGCAGTGCCCAGGACAGGGGGACAATCCCTGCCCTGCTCCTGCTGGCCACACCATTGCTGATCCAGGCCAGGATGCCATTGGCCTTCTTGGCCCCCTGGGCACACCCTGGCTCATGTTCAGCTGCTGGCACCAGCATCTTGCCTCACTGGTTCACATACCAGCTGTGTGAGGAAGTTGTCTTTCACACACTCCAGAGACTTCCTCGGCCATTTCCTCCCCCCATGCTGAATTTCCAGCAGATATGTGCTAAGTTGAACATGTCACAAGAACAAGGGCCAGTAATAGTTAAGACTTCTTGCAGCTGTTTATAGAATATTTCATCAGCCTCTCCAAGTAATTGCGTAGTTCACCACTCAAATTTAAAGTAAATCTTAGGAAAAATAGTCTGATTGCAAATGCAGTGTAACACTGAAACCAACTTTTCAGAAGCATGGAGTTCCCCTGCAAAGGACATTTTTAAGAACACATCAGGCAAACTTCTGGGACACATCATGCAGTTCATGATGTAATTCTGCTCCCCTGACCTGTGGGAATAACCTGCTGATGTTTCTTCCCATTTCTAGAATGTGGTGGTTCTAAGACTTGTAGGCAAGAGACAAGCATAGAGAGAAGAGAAGAGAAGAGAAGAGAAGAGAAGAGAAGAGAAGAGAAGAGAAGAGAAGAGAAGAGAAGAGAAGAGAAGAGAAGAGAAGAGAAGAGAAGAGAAGAGAAGAGAAGAGAAGAGAAGAGAAGAGAAGAGAAGAGAAGAGAAAAGAGAAGAAAAAAAGGACTACAAAACAGCTGTTCACCCCCATGCCTTGGCTTTGTGTATGTAACCTTCTGTTCTTCAGTTTTACCATGAGAATTATGGTAAAATCCCCCAAATGCAAAATACTCTGGATGGCATGTGACCCTTAACTTGGACCTTAAACATAGCAAAGGCTACTGAAAAGGCTAAAAAACTCCTCTCAGGTTTCTACTGAGCCCCATCATTTGTGAATGATTAAACTCACATAGAAATACATCCAGGCTGTCTCTAAAATACTATTTTTGCTTTTTTTAGCAAAAAAAAGAAGTTTCCACTACATTGTTTTCTGTGCTTCTCAAAAGACTAATTATCTTAATGGTCAGAAATCTGCATTTTATTCCTGTATATCCAGCTTTATCTGACCTCTACTCAACCTCATTAAGGTTACTTCTGCCAGCAGATGTTACTCGTATTTAGATGCTTAAAGAAGGTCAGGTTACCACATGGCCTGCTGATCAATAAGCTGAATAAAACTTGTGCAACTCTTCTGTAATGGTAACACTGTTTTCCTATTTCTCTAAAGACTCTTAGTGTTCATATGTGGCCACCAAAATTTGCACATGTATGTGCACATGTATGTGCGTAACCACAAAAATGGAGCAAGCAAAATGGGTTGGTGTGTTATACAGGCACTATATGATCATATATGATCACTATGTTATCATATTGGCACTTGTACCTGTATGTGCCATGACTACAAACTGAAATATAAAAGCAAAATACCCAATGTAAGTAGCTCACTAGTACAATCTTACCAACCACATAAATGGTCTCTTGCTGTTTTTCTCTTACATATTTACATCCATTTTTGTTGGCCACCAGGTTGAAATGGTGTTTCCACGCAGTCAGACCATACTGAAGACAAGTACATTTTTTTATACCCATAATTAAGTGGTCCAATTTACAGACTTGCTAACTGTTTGCTCCTTCAAGTAAAGTAAGAGCAGGTATTTGGGATTGCTGAAAATCAAACTACTCAATTAAGTTTACCTGCTTTGGTTTGAGAGGTGAACTTTAAAGGCACTGAAGTTCTGTTATATATATACAATGTAGCAGTCCTAACCAGTCTGTTTTACTCAGAAGCTGTTTTACTCAGAAGCTGTTTTTCTCTTGCATACTCAAACTAAAAGCTTTCTTTCCTGTCCTTGTTAACAAATGCTAGCCCAGAAGAGCCCCTTTAATAAGGATCACAAGGCACTTCAGTGTCTTTGGTGATTAAAACCCTGGACAGAAGGTGAGGTGACTAACTTGGGCTGTTGCTGGGAGTAGTTTTCCTGCTGACCCGTCCACTGTCTAGGAAATTAAATGAGACCACCACAGCATTTCAGGAAGTCAGATAAGATGCTATTAGACAATCATGCCTTTCAGTATCTGGGATCAGCCTTTGACAGATTTGAACTAATTATGTAGAGTCAGACTTGGGCAGGTACTTTATTTGGAATGGGTTTTGTCATAGTGTGCTTATTCGACCTGGTAGCTGGTTTCTCATCTGAGTTAACTAGTTCTAACTGAATGGCAGATAATCTGCAAGCATGTTAAATGAAAGGAAAACTTTTGTTGGATGTATTATTAATGCAATAAGTTTCTTCTCTTTTACTGGATAAATACAACTCTTACAATCAATTTCTACTTCTATAAGCACACTCAGCTGTGTACTGAGATTTTGCTTTGTTCACATAGTCTGTAGATGTAACCCAGGCATCCTTTGCTCTGGGGAACATTTACTATACTCATTGTATTCACTGGAGTATTTGTATGAGGCAAACAAGAGTGAGATGAGTTGAAGGGAAGGGAATTTACTTCAGAAATGCAAGGAAGGCATCCACCACAGGTGCCTTTCTCTCTACTGCTACACATCATTTCCAAAACTTCTACAAATTCTTCTGCTGGGCCTTCAGTCATTTCCACAAAACAAAGTTCTTAACTGTTGACTTCACCTCCAGTGTTAGGTCCAAGTATTGAGCATCAGTCATTAAATACTAGTTACACAGAAAATTTGGGCATGCCTCAAACTGTCAAGTCTACTTGTGCAAACTCAATATTTATATTAATTGAGGTGAGAAGTGATTCACAGTCAGACGACTGCTGTTTCCTTTGTTTGGATCTGATTGGCAGCACTAGATTATGCTGTGCAGTAACTGTCAAGGCGAGATAGGACATGTATCAGCCCTTCATCTTTAAAATGTTTGATGAGAACTTTCATGCTATAAACCAATTTCATGCTGCTCTACAGGATTTTTTAAATTAAAAAGTGGCATTAAATGAATGTAAAAGCTTTTATTTTCTGAAAAAAAATATTATTACAAATTGATTTAATAGTATGAATAGATATATACCTGACACCTACATTTCCTTTTACTTTTGCTGCTTGAACCCAGGGGCTGAGATTCCTTCAATCCCTCTGCAATATATCAAGTGCAACTGCAATGTCCAAAAAACAAGGATCTTCAAGTGAAATCAATAACACACTGGAGCCCTGGTTAGCCACATGCACCATGTCTTGTAAGCAGAAACAAGGCTAGTTAGGTATGAGTCACAAAATAAGAAGGTTGGTAATTATTTACAGTGTATTCATAGAAATTACTATAAAAGGAGAGGGATGACATGAGGAAAAACTGACCCTGAAGCCTTTTTTCCATTTACATGCATTTGAATCAGCCTGGAATCAATATAATTCTGTCCAAAGGACAAGGTGTGCTATGTCAGGTGATAATTACACCTTGATGCTGTTCATATTATTTATACCTTTAGGTATGTGTGCCAAGAAACTTCAAATCACACTACACCTGGTAATCTCTTCACTCACTATAAAACAGCTCAGAAGATGATAACTAACTCTAAAGAGTTGCTGAACATCCATTTCCTGCTTGCTGTTTGAGGGATTATTAATATATTACATCCTTCACAAGTGAAAGTGAACTCTTAATTGTAAAGAATAGGTAAGTCAGAGATACAATGATGCAATAAGAAAAATATCAAGAAGTCAGTGTCTTATGGCTGTCAAACCCTTTACTTCACTAGCCTTCCTTCTAAAATACATTTTGCTTTTCCCCTGAGTAACAGGGCTGATATCACACCTAGGCTGGGACCTACACAACAGATGTCAAAACAGAAAGAAGACAAGGTTGCAATAAAAGACCACATTCAAGGAATATCATTTGTCAGTGGAAGAAAAAAGGCAAGTTCCAGAGTGTGTTAATGACCTAGATATCTCACTCAACCACAGGATCAGTGTCTTCCCACTCAGCAAACTTAGCTTGAATTTTACTCCAATGTTTCATGTTATAGATGGCAGCAGGCTGATGCTAGGTATTATTCTATCCAAGCTAAGTAGTTCATCCTCTGCCCAAAATCAATCTTCATATTTCTCAGAGGTTTCTAATATTTCTAGTTTCTGGTTTACATAATTTGGTTTTCTGATAAACCTTTAAACCTTTAAAGTAAATAATTGAAACTTAGGAGGTCTAAAGAACAAAGCTCTTAGATTTATAAAATGTGGCATTTAGTAACAGATAACAACTTGCTGGGGGAAAAACAGACACAAAAACCAAGGGAAACAAAGGATGATTCATGTTTTCTCTCAAATATATCACTGGGAATATCACCAGGACAACCAAAAAAAGTCCAACGAACTCCTGATCTCTTTAATAAATTTCCACCTTACTCTGCAATCAAAAGCATTTAGAGAATTAGTGACTACTGTGGATGAATTGTCCCCAAGAAAACAGATGGATCAGAAAATTGCTCTATCATCTGCTAGTGTGTTCATGGGCATGTTAAGGGTGGGGTTGGTCCAGTAGAGAGAAAATAAAAGCCCTGTTTGCTTTTGTTTCTAAGGCAACTTCCACTCATGTGTGTCATCACTTACTTTTGCACAGGGGCTTTAAGAATTTGTGCCTCGACGCTAAGGGATGAATATTGTTTTTCAAGTTGTAGATATGAGAGGAGTGGTGCATTTAAGCATATAATGGTCAGTGCATGCAGTATTGCTGTGCTTTACATCCTACCATGTGAGTACTCCCCAGGTGTTTTTCATTCTATTTTGCAGATGCTGTGTTAATAATTCTTGGTTTTTGATTTTCTCTCTCTTTCTCTCTCTTTTAAATTTTTTTTTTTCTTTACACGAGTGAGAAAGATGGATGCTAACTTGAGAAGATAATTGCAAGCTTACCTGGAAGCAAATTGTCTGAGAGTGTTTGTGCTCTGATCAAATCATCTTTACAGCCATGTTTTGTAGAGAGGCAGACCTATTCAGAAGAGAATCAGAGGAGCTTGAGGCTCTTGGTATCTTGCAAAATAAGCCGAAACTGATGTGTTCTCAAAGCATACATCAGCTTTCATATGCAGCTCAGTGAATCTTCTTGGTTTTCTTACATTTGAAGAATTAATAAATTTTGCATTTGTGAAATCACAGTTCTTATGAGAGTAACATATCCCATAATCTGCTCTAATTGATCTTACTAATTCTCTTACTAATTCACTTAGCCATCCCAGCTGCTCTGCTGCTGTTGCCCAGTTCACAGGCTTCCATAACATCAGAGTCCTGTGAGCCAACTTACTTTTTTTTTTTTTTTTTTTTTTTTTTTTTTTACTTTATGCAAATAAGATTCCCAAAGACCTCTAGTTTATATGGGCTGGAAGTAAGACTACATAAATGTGGAACAAGGACTGTGGGTACTGACTAGTACAAAAACAAAAAACAAAAAACAAAAAAAAAACAAAAAAAAAAAAAAAAAAAAAAACAAAAACAAAAAAAAAAAAAAAAAAAAAAAACAAAAAACAAAAACCAGCAGCAACAAAGATTGGTAACCATTTGCGGGCATCTAAACAGGTTTGTTGCACTCAGAAAGACCACTTTCTTTTCATATAAGTTTCTCTAACAAATTGCTTTAGCAGCTGGAGAAACCCGCACAGCTGATGTTATGCTTTGCTGGTGCAGGTGCCATATCCCACAGCGAGCATGAGATGTTGGAAGTGTTTACAGAGTGCTGTACTTGTCCAGCACAAGGTTTTACACCTAGGTGCCGTGGCTGGCTGGTATCGGGTCGGCACCGGCCCGAGCCCGCAGCTTTCTGGCAGAAAGGCGAGCCCTGCACGAAGGGGAGCGGAGGTGCGGGGTGGGACAGGTGGGCAGCAGGGGGACAGGGGTGTGTGACACCGCTCCTGCCCTCCGCAGCATGGGCTGCTCCGGCACAAGTACCCCGTGCTGGGAGCCGTGCCTCCGAGGGAGTGCTTAAAACAATGCAAGTCCCGAGTAAATAAATGCTTTAGCCACCCTTAGCAGCGTGAGGCGAATTCTCCCTGCAGCTTCTCTCTCCACGGGCTTGGCAGAGCCGGCTCTGCCCGTGCCAGGGCTGAACCTGGCCCCGCAGTGCTGCACAAGCCTTATGTAAAGTCCCCTTTGCATTTCCACAAAACAGGCGTACATGATTCACAGATGTTTTACTATCTTTCTGGGGAGTGAAGTGCTTCTGACTTCCAGAGAAACCTTTACCTGTGCAACCCTCTGGATGAGCCAAACTAATGCCTTTTGCTCCTGAGAAAATTTTCAAGGACAAAAGGAACTGTTGAAGGCAATGTGTTGCTCATGTAACTTTTTGTCTCTGCTAATGTCAACTTTGTATTCATTATAATCAGTCAGTGTGAAGGTCTCTGTTGATACGTATCAGAGAGACAGCTTACTCCACGCCTCTGTCCCACTGGCTTCCAAATCACTTTCCTAGTAATCACATTTGAAAGGGCGATCATTTTTGCCTTGGATTAGTCTAAAAGCCTTTCTGTCATTAACCCATTTTTGCTCCTGTGCCCGGGGCAGTCTGAAATGAAAAGGTAGTGAGTGTTTCCTTTGGTTTGTTTGTTTTGTGCCCTTTGCAGCACCTTCCAGGAGGAGCGGGACATCTCAAGCACAGAGCCAGAGCCTCTGTCCCCATCTAGAAGCGCACTCTTACCCTTGGCATCGTTCATTTCAGTGCAGCCTGATGTATTGTCAGCCAAACTGGATTGCATCAAATGTGCAAACGATTTTAAATTGAGCAAATTACAGCAGTCTTCCCAAATGTGTGGCGAGAGTTGATACAAACAACTTCTAAAAAATAGAGAGAAAAAGAGGCAGCTGATAAGAAGGAAAATATTAAACCCGTGGGCAAAAGAAAATATTTGTAGAAGTGGAGAAAAGAGTGGTTTAGTCATCATGTGTGAAGAGCTTTTAGGTGCAGCCCAGCAGCGACCTGGCTCCCAGCATCGGAGGGATCAGTTTCACAGTCGCTCCAGGACTTCACTAACACAGTGTCACTGACCTGCAAGAGCAAAGGCCACGGGGAAGAAACAGCAGCTTGTAGAGAAGTGGGAAAAACAAAGGCAACAAAGAAAATAAGTTACAGACAAATGGAATATAATTTTAAAAAATATATTTATGGATTTCACTTTTGATTTCATTAATTTATATTACAATGTTACCTTCCACAGGCAAGTTCATCATAGTGGACTGCTCCTTGTAAATCTAAGATATAGAGAAGATAAGGTGAAATATATATATGAAATTCTCTGTTTTGTCCATTCACAGACTTAGAGATCTTGGATCAAATCAAGACAGTAAATGACTCAAAGTTCGGGCTGCTGGACTTGCTTTGCTCCCAGCAAAAGGAACATGGCTGAAACAGAAAATATTTCCTCCTGGAGGGGTTCCATGGAGAGACTAACTGCAGGGCACATACCAAGAGCAATGAATAGTGGAAGGGTTGCAATGTACATTCCCAACACAGTCCAAACTGTAGTTTCTGGGTATAAGTGCAAGCCCTGAGTCATGCTGTGACTGCTGTTTGAATGATCTGACCAACCAGCCTGAAAAAACATACCTGTTTCTTCTGAAGTAGGGAGCTTTTTCTCTAGTTTTAAGAAGACAGAAACTTGAACAGCTTTTAATAAGGCATTCTAAGGATAAGTATAAATGTGCAGATGTTTGAGTGACCTGCTAGGTCTTGTCTTGTAATCCTTACTAATTGGAAGGCACAAAATGTTATTTCAAGTGCACTTATAGGATTAAGTTCTTCAAACTGCAGGTATGGTGATATGTATGCAATTGACCATGTTTGCACCAAACATTGTTTGAAATGTTAAATTCATTTGTGTAGACCTAGGCATAGGCCTTTTGCCAGATCAGCATGTAGATGATCAACACTGCAGTGAGGTCTCATTACAAGAATGGAAAGGCTGCATGGGGTGTACCAGTATTCCTATGGGAAGCATGCAACCTTTGTCAATCCTTGTTTTGCTTGTTTGATGAAAGCAACATCTGCTATTAATGAAAGCATTAGGTTTTGACATTAGTCACAACATAAACTATGAAATCTTGTACTGATTTTAGAATATCATGCATTCCCATGCACTTTAAAGAAGTAGGGTAACTTCTGTCACTTTAAAAAATGTTAAGTAATACTTTTGTGCGTGAATTCCCTTAAAGGAAGATAAACTTGACATTGAAAGAAAATGTTAGTGATGTAATCATAACTATACTGATGACAATTCTGACTTATGTGTTCCTATGCACGGAAATCTAAATTAAATTTACTGTTTTCCCTGTACTTATTTTTCTATTTTTTTTATTTTTCTAAGTGAAATAAATATAAACATTGTATCTTTTCAGACTATTTTCTCTTGACAGTATTCCTTGTAAACATTAACTCATTATTTATCTATCCCAAGGAATGGTATGCATTGAAATGCAATCACTTTACAGTGGAATGTGACCTTGGCTAGTCTATAACAGCAAAAAAATGCCATCCCTCTGACGTCGTATTGTTTTGATGCAAGGAAAAATTGGCTAACTTATTTGGAAAAGTTGCAAGGGATCTCCAACCTCTTAGAATTAATTCAGCTAACTTTTAGGCTCTCTCTTTGGGAATGACATTATCTTTTGCTGGCACAGAATATTTCGCCTAAGAGCTTTTTACAAAGCATTCAGGAAACATTGATTAAAGTTACAGCATTTCAGGAGAGAGATAAATGTTATTCATCTCACTTTAAACATCAGACTCTGGACCTGGTCTCTTTGCAACACCCGGGGCTGTGGATGGACCCTGTGCTGAGCAGCAAGCTCTGCCAAGTGTGTTTAGATGTTGGGGGATGCATCAGGGAGGGCACAGAGATCACACTCAACTCCCCACTCAGCCCTTGTCTTGGAGCAGCCTTGTTCTTGCTGCTCCTGGGCAGAGCTGCAAATGGGTAGCTTGTCACAGACTGAGTCCAGAGAAAACAATTGGTGTCCTTGCTGTCCCAGAAAATGAGGGTTGTGTGGGAGTCCTGTGGTTCTGTCCATCATCCTTCTGCAATAGAGAATGTCTCCTCCAAACAGTGTCCCAAAATCTCTCTGTGCTGCCTTGGCAGATGTTTGTTCTGAGGGCTTGATGTGGTGCCAGGGAGCAGCTGCTGGTGTTTGCCCACTGGTGGGAGGGTGTGCTGGGGCACCAGCCTCTGCAGAGCATGGCACACCTCCTGTTATGTGTGGGTCTGAGAAAAACATTGTAAAACACAAAATACAATGTGTAAATAACTCTTTTTAGAATTGTATTTCTGGAGCACTTCCCCTGGGTCATTCAGTTTGCCAGAAATAATCTCTCTCTCATAGTCACAGTCTCAGTGACCTCAGCCTACACCCATTAATATAAGCTTGTTCTAAGCTCAGAGGCACCTCTCAATGCTAGCAATGGTTTTCCATTGTTGTGTTGGCTGTTGGTACCTATGCTTTGGGTCTGGAGTCAGAGCAAGGGCCCTCCCTGGGTGTTGGCACCACAACCATGTCTGAGCACCCCTCCCTAACTGATTGAATGCTGCTGGACATCCAGTTCTGGAAATCACATTGGGGCAATCAGGGGAGGAAGGCCTGCTTAGGTAATATCTTAGGTTTGGATTAAGAAAATATTTTTGAAAAGAAATTTCCCAGTTCCTCATCCTTGCTTTAGGTTCACAGCCTACAGAACAATTTACAGAAAATTGTTTTCCACTCAGTTAAAACCCAAACTGAAGGATGCACTCCGGCATTCCTCCTAACTGTGTCTGTCCCCTGAGGTCTTCAGCTACTTCTCTCTAATTTGACCACAATTTCACAGTATTCTACAGTGTACTCTATAGGAAGCAAATAGGTCTTGCATGTGTAATGTTTGGCAGGTACACAAAGAAAAAGATGCCTCCCTCTTCTATTATGTTTTCTCATAATAGAGATACAACACTCTTCCCTCACTGCAAGTATCACTTTTGTGCTTGTGGTTTCCTTGTATTTGATGTTTCTGGCTGAAGTCATGCCCTCTCAGGTGAAAGCACCTACTGTTAGACACTGGCTATTTTTTTTTCCTCATTATAAAGAGTCATTTGGGTCTTCAAATCAGTCAAAGCATCAAATTTGAATGGCTCCCATCATGCTGGGCTATTTTCTGGAAAACAAAATTCAGATTTCCAAAGAATCTGCCCCTCCTTCTTGTCCTGTTCCAAAACAGGACTTCCAGTTCTCCTTCCAAAACAGGACTCATCAACTTTGTTGAATAGATTTTCATATCGGAATATCTTTACTGCAGACATATAGAACATTACTGAACTTAATACTAGATGGTGAATCTACAGAGAAAAACTTAAATTACAGCAATTTGTGAGATTCTGTATGTATTATAGAGTGGGGCAGTTACTGAGCTATAGAGTTGATTTCAAGGCTAAAAAAATATTGAAATAATGTCATATCAAAACATAAAGTCACCAGGATTTTGGCAAAGAGAAAATTCAATAAAGTTTCATTTTTCTATCTACCTTAGTCCTAAAAATATATTTAATCCAATCTACTTTTTTTTGACATTTTTTTATTAATCTTTAGTTTCAAGTCAAGCTCAATATGAAAGTAAAGAAATAAACAAACAAACAAACAAATAAATAATTGAAATATCAGAATTTAAAATGCCATGACTTACCATCCATTCCAAAAGTTTTATTTCTCCCATGTCAGGATTGCTGAAGAAGAGCACGTTTGTTACTATATGCATAGAGAGATGTCTAGTTTAGTCAGTAGATTAAAAAAATATTCAGAATTATCCCCTAATTCTGTTTTGCCTTGCAGCCTGGGTCATTGCTTGTGAAAAGTGAATATGAAATGGGACTAAATGAAGGAGATAGGATGCCCAGCAGACCAGCCTGGATGTTGGTAGCACAGTTATTCCTGCACCAAAGCTGCAATATACAGTGAGCATACTGTCTACTGAGCATCTGATTCCTACTGTCAGTCTCAAACAAATCTCTTCACAGAGGCAGCCATACCATGAATCCCAAACCACAACTCCTATTAATTAGCTATCTTGCTGACTGACCTTTTTGAGAAGCCAAAGACTGAACAGACTTGAAGGCTGAACCCTCTGCAGTAATCAGGGTAATCACAAAAACAGGCAAGGCAGAAAGGTGTTCTCTGGAGAACCCTGTATGCCTGCTTCTGTCTGCATTAGACAAGGATACTGTGCTTTATACCTTTTTTTTTTTTTACTTTTACTTTTATACATCCATCCTCTAAATGTTTTATGGAAATAAAAGTTAAAATTTCTGGTCTGACATATCTTCTGAGGATATGTCAGATAATTTGCAGAAATGAGACTTCAGACTAAGAGGTACAACAATGTGCTGCAGAAACCCACTCGTCAGATTGCTGTTTATCCAATCAGGAAATACAGCAGGGTCATACCATCCAAACAGCTTGCTTTCAGTGCTCCCAGAGAGCTCTGGTTACAGAAATAGCTATGACTTCACAGCTATTTGCCACAAACTGCTTAGCCAGTAATTTAAATACCAATTGAATTAGTGAAAATCACTACCTGTGCAGAAAGGTAACATTTACAATATTAATAATTTCCTACAATTTATTTGACCTGTGCTAATCTCTCTTATTGAACTACTGCCCTTATCTTTTCCCTTCAGGCTAGCTGCTCTCTAATTCCAAGCTGACCTTGAGGTACAGCGTCAGCTTGGCTAAACCTAACCCAGGCTGGAGCATCACCAGGGAGACAGATCTGTGGTATTACTCAGCAGTTGTGTCTTAGCCCTGCTCTCCTGACAGCAAGCCTCTGCATTGAAAACTGCTTCTGCTCTTTATTAATTGAGTTCTTGTTCTGGCAGCACATGAGGAAGCATCAGAAGTTATGTAGCAGAGGTAGTGTTTCATTAGCTGGTGAAAGGTCATTGTGAATCTCTCTCGGCTCGACTGCTAGGCAGCCAAATTCCTCACTTCAGCTCACTTCAGAGATTCAGCCTCTCTGAGATGTGACTTTTATTTAAGTCAAAGTAGCAAGATCAAGTATCTAATTCATAGCTCAGAGAAACCTGAATCTCACTCAGATGTGGCCAGAAAGTGTTACCACTGTGTAATCAGAGAAAACCTTTTATTGTCCTTGAGCACACTGATCTGGTGGCATTAGCTGCTGCCCAGGGAAAAGGGCTGCTCAGTAGGAGCTGTGGCAATCTGCTGTTTAACCTGAATAGACACTCAGGTCACTGACGACCTTTGGACAGCCCAGCACTTGTGCAGCAGGATAAGAGACTTCATCCTGCATGGAGTGGAAACCTGAGGGTGGGCTCCGTGGGTGAGAGCCTGACAGGAGAAGCCCTGGCCCCCATTTGCTGCAGTTTATCCAGTACCAAGTTCCCCAGCCGCTGGAAAGGGCTCTGCCTTGTGACCCCCGTTTGGAACAGGGGCTCTCGAGGAGGGGGATTGGCCTGGAAGGTGCAGGGGGAGGCTGGGAAGGACTGGGAGCCAGGACATGGGCACAGGAGTTCCCTCTGCCCTTGGGGGTTCTCCCACACTACATGCAGATCTGCAAGGGAGGGGAGCCAAAGGCTCTGTTTTGCTTTGCAAAGGGGGTGGATATTTGGCACAGTCCAGGGAACAACTGACTTCAGAGTTGTCCTTTTCTGGGTTTTCCTGCACAAGGCAGTGAGCTAGACCACTTCCTTGTTTATAAAAGGCTCCTATTTCGCCCTTCTTCTGTACAAACACAGAGCTAAGACAGAGTACAAGGTGTAGTGGAAACTTGTTTTTGAAAGATGGATACTGGAAACTTGAATAAGAACTGGATTTCATTTCCAATTATTGTGGCCAAATCCTTCTCTCAGTTACTCCCATAAAGGCAGAATAACTAGCTACTGTAATCAGTTATTTCAGATACCTCTAATGTGACACAGGAAAAGTCATGTCTGATGACACTCAGACTCACAGTCTGAGTGTATTTGTATTGAAATGACTTTTCTAGTAGTCCAACAGGATGGATGTTGTTCAGGGAGTGATAAGCCTGTTAATATTCTCTTTGTTAAAAAGAAATGCCGGACTCAGTATTGTCCTCTGGGAATGTGACACTGACAGGTGTTAGGGTTCAAAGATCAGAAAACAATAGCATTAACTTGGGAATGGACATGGGTTTCTGACCTGGTGTGATGCGTGGAAAATTCACTCATCAAAGCCCTGGGACACTAAACACCCCCCATTCCTCTGACCCTTTCATACTGTATTAGCTTTCCTTCATAGGGTTCATTTATCTGTGTTTATTTTGAAACACGTCTGAAGATTTTGTTCTTGATATTGCATCATATGACTTCTTATGTCGGGGTTACTCTGGCATAGGACTATCCAGATCCTAGCTGCATAGGCAAACCAAGAAGCTTGTGTATACATGTGTGTACATATATGTGTGCATCTGGGTAGCAGTCACTGTGTATTAAGATAACACATCTGATTTCTTTTCTCTTTAATCCTGCTCTTGTTGCTTATTTGTGATCCTGGATTTAATGCAGTGTAACTGTTCCATGATATCAAGATTATGACAACTCAGCCCAACAGATAGGTACTGTATCTATCAGTAGAAGAAGGGAATCCCCACCATGTGGGAACTGCACTGTCAGGCCATCACCGTTTCATCCATGGTACTTGTCCTGTAGTTCTCTGAGTTTTGCAAAAGATTTCAATATACAATTTTCAATATTCAATATACAATATATGCTATTTGTATATTCCAGTCTGACATTCTCAGGCGTCTCATGTTGATTCTGGCTTAAGAACAACCCGTACTTATACTCAAATCGTAACTTTGTATTTAAAGACTGCAATTTAGTTACCAGCATTTCTCTATCTGCAGCTGGAGTTTTCTCTTTTACCTTGCAAGTGCATCAAACTTATCTCTTTAAGGGATAGAGGAATCTGAGATTTGATTGCATTCATTTGTGTGTGTGGGTGAGCAGGCAAAGTTCCTGCTGGCTCTAAGAAAATACTCACATGCTGTACATAGTCCAAACATGCCTCCTTCCTGGCCTTTATTTGCAATTCAAACAGAAACAATAATAAAGCAAACTTCAGCCAAAGTTCTTTCTCCAAACTTGGCTAAGGCTGCTCTGCATGAATCCCCTCTGTCCCAGCCCCTTGTTTATGCCTTTCAAAGAAAGAAACTCTTCTCCCATCCTAGATGGAGCCAACAGGATCCACCTGCCAGTGTGAGGCAGCTCTGTCTTTTTGTGCAGGAAGTTAGCACCTGAGCAGGGCATGACTGAGCAGAGCTGCTCTCCCTGTGCAGGAAAGGGCCACCCAGTTGCACAAGTTGTATTCAGCACCTGTGTCTGCTTCTAAAGGACAAAATCAGAAAAAGCAGGAAGAGAACTGAGATCACCTCTATGAGAGAGGGTTATGAAGAACTAACAAAATTAGTGCACTTTATGGAGAACAACCTCAGCAAGTGTGTGGATCAGTTTGTAAGGCACTGTATAAAGAGAGGGTATCAGATACCAAGGAGTTATTTAATCAGAGTGAGTCTTAAGGCTTAATGTCCAGGTGTTGAGGCTAGACAAATTTACACTGGAAAAAAAAAAAGCATATTTTTAAAACCAGGATTGACATGTTCTCAGATTAATTTACTAAGATATGTGTTAAATGCTTTACCATATTAAATCTCTTAGCCCCTCAAGAAGATTTCCTCAGGCAGAAATTCCCGGCAAAATGAGGTGCAGAAAGTAGGAATCCAAGCAGACAGCTCAGAATTGCTGTCCCTTTCCTTTGAAATGACAGTTGGTCCTCCCCAGTGCCTTGCCAGCATCAATGTCATGGAATATCAGATTGGCAATATGACATTTGTCCTTTATTCCAGCCCATGGCCAGTATTTTTATTGCTGATCCTGCTCATTAGTCATATCATGCTCCTGACTCTGGGACAAAGAGGCTGAGGGCAGTATGTTAATATGCTTCAGGAAGAGGTGCCTCAGTTCTGTCCTCACTTTTAGTGTGGTTTAGTGAGTATTCCCAGAAAACACCTATGAAAGAGCAGAGATCTTCCTTATCAGCTGGTGCGTTCAGTGACTTGTATGAGCATTTTACAACATTATTGCAAAACAGATGAGAGATGAAGTGACAGGTCCTGTCATTGTGCCCAGGATTTTTCTCTCTGTGACCAGAATTTTGACATGCAATATGGACAAAGCAGTAGAGAATCAGGGTACTGTAGGTACTGACCCCTTTTCTGTGGAATTCATTCCTCTCCTCCAGAAAATATAAAAGAGAAAATAAATTCTCACTTTGTATCATGAACACCTCCTCTCACAGCAGGTGTCTTAGACAGCCTTATTTCATGCTCCATAGTACACAGGGTCTGTAGGAGTTAGACTTCAGCATGAAGTGTTTTCTCACTGGTGGGAGGGACTCTCCAGGATGGGGAACCTTCTTCCCGTAAAAAAGGCTGTTCATTTCACATTAAGTTTTAATTTAGCAGAACAATTGCTTGCTTTCTTCGGAGAAGGAGAACATGTTCCATGAACAAAGACTGTCTATAACCATTAACTTTGGCCCCACTAAGCAAGAGGTCAGGTTTATTTTCCATACACTCTGCCTGCCAGACCTGTTTTCTCTTGTTCCATTCTACTTCTTTTCATCAGGTCACTCTTACTATAATTCATCCGTGAAAAAAAGCAAGAAAAAATTATTTCCTTTAAAGCAAAATTAATTCAAATATCATCATGCAAGATGGGACTCAGAAAACAGCAATAAAGTTTTGAAATAAGCTTTTTTCTTAGACCAAGCAGAACACACCTCACAGCTCTAACAGTGCAAGAACAAATATTTTTCTAGATTCAGAAACCGGCAACAAAAAAGTATTACCGTTTTAAAGGCTGGAGAAATTCAGACTGGAGATAGCTACAGCTTGCTTTCAATATAGTGTAATCACAAGCAAGGAAGAGACAGAGGGAGTCATTCAAGATTTATTTTTGCCACCAAATTTTGTTCTGAGAAATCTAGATTTTGACATTAAACCAAATGACTACTGCATTAATCACATTTAAAATATCCTTTGCTTTGCTTTTACATTTTCCTTTTTTGATGAATAAGAGTATTTTGTCTGTGACAAAGATAAAAAACCCCAAATGTAGATTCACTTAGTGAAAGAAATCCCATGGACAGATTGATTTTTTTATCTTTTTTTTTTTTTTTTTTTTGTTTTTGTTTTTTTGGGTTTTTTTTGGGTTTTTTTTTTGTGCAGGGGAATACTGTCTTTAGATTCCTGAGAAAACCTGTGGAAGAAACATTATCTCATGCTTGAGTAACTCCCAAACTTTGCAAAGACCAAAGCTGCAGTGATTTAAGTGTTTGAGGCAAGTGTATGAGTAGCAGCTCCAGCTCAGTTCAGAGGCAGAAGAACACCAGAGGCCATGTTGATCTGGTGCAGGCTTCACTCTGAAATTCACTGCCCTTGCTGGAAAGACTGTGACATCTTGGACCCTGGTGCAAGCAGCTGGGCAGCTGGGGCCCATGCAGCCTACAGGAGATGATGCTCCACTGGTGGCTCAGCTGTTCTCTGGCTTCCCTGTGAGTGAGAAACATCCAGCTGTGGGCACAACAATGTGTTGGTGAGGTGCATGCTGAAGTCTCCCACTCATCTGGCTGGGGTGCAGCTGTGCTAATGGTGTCACTCTCATTAGAGAGCAGGCTCTGGTGCCAGAGAGAGGAAGATGAGTGAAAAGCAAAGAATGCTCCAGCCCTTTGCTTTGGCACACCAGCCTCTCCTTGTGACAATCTCACCTGAAAAAAGAAATACAGCACCTCTATTCCAAAGAGTAATTAGTCTCTGCTAAACCACAAGTAAAGTCACAAAGAAAAGCTGGGACAGTGAGAGGTATGTATCATGAAACCTAGATATAGCAGTGACACTGAGGAGATTGTTTTCTCAGCAAATAAACCATTGAGCCCCTGATCACATATTCCCTTTTGGAAACAGGCTGCCCCCAGCCATGGGTCTGTTATTCTCAAGTTCAGTTTGTTTTCCTCAGTTTTGTTTGTTTCTGTAGTCCCTTCACAGTTTTTCCAAAACGGACGCTAGCACACAGACACACACACACAAAGCGGAAAAAAAAAGTTTTCCTTCTGGAAACTCTGTGGCTAAGAGCACCTAAAATGTCAGCTGACAGTTTATTTAGACATGACAAGGCATATGACTAGACATGGAACACAGCTGAGTCCAATTCTATTCCCGTTTTGTTATTATATCAATGTCTTCTGAAAAAAAATGGAAGAAAATTGGTAGGGCATTGGACTGGAGAGACCAGCATTTCTAAACCTGGACTTTTCTTATTATTTCATTTCCACATCCATGTTCTCACTGCAACCAAAGCCTTGTGTTTACCTATATCCTCTTTCCCTCTACAGTTCATGGTTGGTTAAATCACCGGTGTTAACCTTTCTTCCTGCCTATACTGGTGTTTTTCAAAAGGGCTAGGTGGGGACAAAGAGGAGAGGTCTGCCCAGTCCTTTGGTCAGCTGACATCCCAGACCCACTTGTATCAAATCCTCTGTGTTCCAGCAGACACAGATGGGACCTTCCACTCAGACTTCACTGCTCCTTGGCTAGTGTTCATAGTCCTGGCTGGCTGGAAGGATGGAGCAGGGAATGCCCTGGTACCCGAAGTCTGTGCCAGCAGAAGAACATGGCCTCAAGGCAGATGCCAGGATGTGGCACATTTCACCACTGCTCATTGAAATTACCTTAACTTCTTCTCATGAGATCCATTAAAGGAGAGACTTGGTGCTAGATGACAGAATAGGAAGAAAAGATTTCTCTACATGAACTGTTTATTTGGTTACTGAGATTATCTTGCATCAGCAAGCAGGACACAGTGATGTATATGACCTAGGAAGAAGTTCCTGATGCCCCTTAGGGCAATTCAGATGGAGAATCCCACCTGCTGACATCAGGGTATTACTTTTCTCTTCCTACACGCTAAGCCACTGGTACAGGATGAGGTTAGTTGACTGGCTGCACCTGCCTTTTGTGGAGTAAAGTCCTTAGCCCTCACCATGGGCAAAATGGTGTCGCTTAAGATGCTCTTTGCCCAAAGACCTGTGGATGGAAGAGGAAGGTTCTGCTCCTGAAGATTGCAGAATTGGGCAAAGGGACCCTTGGGCTGGGCTATGCTAAAATGCAGGAGACAATGGGATCAAGGGACTGTGACAAGAAGGCTCCTCCAAAGATCTGCCACAGCAGAGTCCAAGGAAGCACAGGAATTATGGGACATCATCAGTTACGAGAGGTGGTGAAGTTCAGTGGCAGACCTTTGAAATTCACTGGGAATTGAAACATGAAACCGAATAAAGAAACACAGAATTTCCCAGCAATATCCCTTTTTGTTTGTGTACTGTACCAGCGCTGTCACACGAAATGAGGAAAACATACTGAGTCACTTTGAAGGACATATCAAGGTGCTAAAGAGCTGCTGGCTCTGGAGACACTGACTGTGCTACATCTGGTCACTTCCCCCACCCAGGAGCCTGGGGCTGATGGCTGCAAGGCATGGCTGGTGTAGCACTGGAGGTAGGTGGTGCATGACCTTTAATTCCTCAGTTAGAGGAAACTGCCTGCAAGAATGCAGGAGAAATTAGGGAATTAACTTTGGTCTGTTAATAGTAGATCTGTCAATCTAGTTCTTTGGTTAAAGTGCAAGGGAGTTCCTGTAAACAACCGATGGCTTTAAAGGCTTTTAGCTAGAAGTCTGTTCACCTTCCATCTCAGTTTGCCTGACCTTGAGCCTTAATTAGAAGGTCTGTGATTCGTGACTGAAGAGAATAATTGCATAAAACAGAGCAGATAAGCATTCAGACATAACTGGATTTACTCTAAATATGAACGTTTGTACATGTACTGACCATCATCAGGATAATGACATAGTACATTCCAGATCTTTGTATATATTAGTGCAAAAAAAATGGCCCAAGGTGGTTTCTGAAATAAATAAAATTAAGTCTGTAACTGTTAATTTTTAACTACTGCTTACATTCCTCTTACTTTACACATTAAACCCACTTGTCATCAGTTATTGATTGCATAGCTTTAACATTCAGTGAAGGAAAACAAACTGTGGGACAAAAAAAAAAGAAAATCTGTGTCAGGATGTGTTCCACTTTGTGTGCCTTCAAGAGAAGACCTAGAAATTACAGATCCCTTTGGCATTGTCCAGCCTTCTCATCTTCCCCCCTGGCTGCAAAACAGCAGAGGAAAAAGGGTTATGTTTTGCAGAGGCAGACGAGCTGCCTTCCTCCCGTGGCCCCCTGAGTGCATCTCCACTTTTTCTAAGCAGCACATGTGTGGGCAGCACTCAAACACAGTTGTTAAATAATGTGGAATAAACCTCAGTTCAAATTTTAGTTTGGCACTGGGATACACCCCTTCTGCTTCCCCTCCTGCACCTGCTTGTGCCAGGAAGGGAACAGGGGCTTTATTCTCCAGTAACTCCCCTCCCTTTTTCCCCCACAGACCAGCCTTTGCTGCTGGGTGTGCCAGGGATATCTGGCTTCTTCAAGCAGAAAGTTTTGACAACATAAATGTTGTTATTCTGCCAAGTGCTGCAACCTCTGAGAGTCAGGCCTATGATTTTCTTCACCAGATATTTTTGAACCTTTTGAACAACCATAGCAGCAGAGTTTTTGAATTCAGATGTGATAAAAACCTGCAAAAACCTATTCCCCTCCATATCAGTAAATGCTCATCAACCTTTTATTTAATGAAGTCCAAGAACCAGCATTCAGGTCCTCAGTCCTTTACAGCCAGGAGGTATGAGACCCACACCCTGACACTGCAGAGACTTGCAGCATGGCCTCTCCCCTCCACCCTTATGCTACTCATATTTCTGGAAATTCAGGCTTTATTTTATAAAATGACATTCCACTTCTGTAGGCAGAGTTTACTCAAAAAGTGATGGTGTCAGAGGATATATATTAGCTGCAACATTTTGGACATGGATTCTGAGGTCTTATTTGGTATCTAATCAAAAAGGACCATTTATCAAATCCAAATGTGGCAGAAATCTCTCATTTGATGAGCCAATCATTTTTTTGGGTTACTGTGTATATGTCCCTGCCACTACAACACTGAGAAAGGGGGATTAACAAAGTGAAGTCAAGGAATTAGTTAAAAGCATAACCTATGCTTCAACCATGGCCAACATAGTAAATCTAAAGGGAGAAGTGCCTGATCAGAGAAGGCACACAATCATGTGTGTAATACTAGCTGACAGATAAGGAACTCAATACTTGCAGTGTTACTCTTGTAATATGCAGGGACTAATGTTTTGCAGACTTTGGTAATTCCTTGCACAATGGAGCAATGGTATAGATTAATTTGTCCCCTTCTCCTGTCTCCCTTTGGTGTCAAAGGCCCAAGGAAGAGAGCAGTACTGAATAAAATGTGGACTGGGGGTCCCTGCCTCATGTGTGTCAGCATAGGGTGGTTGCATGATATTTTACTTGCCAGCTGTGTTACTGAAAGCCCTGACACAGCCACAGGGCTTTCAGTAACACAGCTGGCAAGTAAAATACCATGCTTTAAGATTTTGAAAATGTTTCAACAGTTGAAGAAACTAGATTAATTGAGTGGTGCTGCCTTCTTTACAGAAGGAGACCCTGAGTACCTGTGCAGCATCAGATGCAAATAGGTAATTAAATTCTCAGGAAGAAAGGACAGTTGCACGTTTTTCCCATGCAAATTTGGGAACCAAATCTCTCTTTTAATTGTGGACTATTTCAGATATCAGATATATCAAATAAATTCATTTGGACCAAATTTATTTGGTCCAAAATCATTGATCAAAACTAACAAAAATCATAGATCTTCCTGAATACTTACATCCACAGGGAGTTATTATTTAAATTTTTACTCAGCAGCACATATCAGTCTATCTGGTAATATTATGCACAGAATAAGTTCAATAATCTCAATGATGCAACATTTCCTGGTCTGCTCTGCTGATCAGCCCTGCTCTCAGGGTCTGCTGAATGGAAAAACAGACACACAAATGGCTTAGTCCATTACTGCCTGGCACTCCTCCTAATTTCTGCCATTACTGTGCACTGCAGGAGCAAGCTGCTAGTGCAGAGCTCTCAGGAGAAGTGCATCACAGAGGAAGGTTATTAACCTCTGCTGTGTCCACCAGAAAGGTCCTGCCTCCTGAAGGTTAATTTTCTGATTTCATTGTTTGCATCTGTGCTGTCCTCAAAGAAGGAGAAGCACAGAGATGACTGCCTAAATCAGGAGGAGCTCAATGAAAATGTGCATACCTTTGGAGATAATTCTGTGTTGCCACCAGCTCCCAGCTATCCAACATGAAAATCTAGAACTCCAGTGTTGTTGAAAGGTGAAATCCTTGACCTGTAAAGCTGATACATTTAATCAGATTTCATAGAGCATCTCAAACTTGGTTTTGCCACTACCCTGGCCCAGTGGTCTTGCTGACATGCTGCTGGAATTTTGCAGGTTACTTTCTCTCCCAGGAGCAGAAGATGAAGGGACAATGTCTCCACTTGGGCATTGTCTCTTTTCATCATCAGTGAAACCACTCTAGCAGTTGGGTCTAGGAAATGAAAGCTTCAGTAGATTTTTGTGATAAGACTGCAATTTTCTGCTAATTTCATTTTGTAAACACACATTTGCTGATTGCTTCCTGTATTTCCATGGATCTGATTTTTGTACCACAGTCAAACAGTTTTAAAATCTACTGAATTAGGGAGAGCACATCATAACATAAACCCCTACAGTATCTTGGTCTATGGATATTTGATGGACCCCTTAATGTATCTATAATTTAGTTGACATGCAAAAGGTGCACAGAGTTCACAAACCAACTTTGAACTCCTTGTACTAAGTATTCTGCTTCACTCATTGCAATGAAAATAAATGTAGGAGGGAACTGCACTTGAGGCTGATGAGTCCAAATATTTTTTTTAGCAACTGAGCTACTTTTTAGCCTCAAAATCCACACAAGCAAGTTGTTTGTCCTGACCTTTGTATAAGTGGTTTTTAGATGTGTGTTCTATATTTGTGGTGCCTGATTTGAAGCCAAGCATGGGTGCAGAACTGCTAGACATTCACTCCTATAATTGTTCTCACACATGCTCCCACTGGCACCAGAAGTCAGCTCTGGAGCAGACTGAAGGTAAAAGAGACAGTGCCACAACTGTGCCACATGTTCTCCAGTTCCTCCTTCTCTGCTCTATGCCTGGAACTCACTCAGGCATAGTTATGCCCCTGCCAGTCTTCGATCAATTACAGATGCCAGACTCCAGATGCCAAATACTCTGTACTCATCCAGGGATGCTGCTTCTCTCCATTTTTCCATTGAATGGCTGGTTACCAGAAAAATCAATGATGCTGAAATAGAAGAGTCAGACAACAAACATTAGGAGTTGGGACCTAAATCCAGTCTTCTCAATCATAATCTTTTCTGCATTCCCAAGCCCCTTTTGTAGCATCAAACTGAAGTGTAGTGTCAGCTAGAGATTATGAGAAAAATTATCCTGGGAAAAATAACAGAAGCGTCATCATTGATTAAAGATTAAAGCAAATGGGATCACATTAAGACCATGAAAGAAACCTTATTTCCAAAAATATCTGTGTTGTATCTTATAAATTCACCCTTCTGTAAGCATTCACTTTTATTTCATACAAGTCTGCTTAAGAAAATGCTTCCTGAGGGAGTACATATGAAGCACCTACTGTCTTAGTCTTTTCTACACACAGTGTAAGGGATTAGGAAATGTGAATACAAAAGAGCTTTTACCTGAAAACAGGAAAGAAAGACCATTTCTCCTGAGACCTGTAGAGGCAAGATCATCTTCTGAGTCAGGAGAAACTCCAATTACAGGAATTCTCCAGTTCAAGACACTTATTTTGGTTTCAATCAATGCTAATTTTATTGATAAAAATGTCTGGACTGGATTATGAAAGGCTGTGTGACTCACAGGGATATACAGGAGTGTATAGGAAAGATCAGAAGAGAAAGTGAACTTTCTCCTGCCTGCAGTGGAATGAGTCAGAGTCCAGAGAGATGGGGAAGATATGACCATTGCCCAGCCACTGCCCAGCACTGCAGCCAGAGTGGGGCTCAGGCAGGGAAGTGGTGGTTTGCCACTTGAGGGTATCCTGCCCAGGATAACTGAGGCAGGGCTCAGCTGTGCTGTGCCACAGCACTCTGGTGTCCTGAATGTGCACACACACACACATATATATACAAAAACAGATGCATTCAGAACATGCTCTCTCTGGCCCAGGTCATGTCTGGAAGTCACTACAGAGCTCTAGATAGCTCAGACCATTTAGAAAACTAGTCAGCTAAACTCATCCTAACAATCACAGCTTATTCACTCTACTCCATTATTTGCAGCCTGGCAGCTATTGAGGCATGAGGGATGTCAAGAGTGTATGTCTGTGACTGTCCTGTTTGGAGAGGGAAGTCCCGAGGAAAGCCACTCCTACAGGCTCACTCCTCAGCCACAGCGCCGTCCCCACATGGAGAGGCACGTCCCTGGGGAGACAATGCCTTTACCACTTATTGCCTTCGCTGCTGAACAAGAGACAACAGGAAATACTAGCCTGGCCTGCAAGGATGCACCTGCACTCTGAGTCTTGTCCCCTTCAGCACACTCAGTGCAGGTGGCATTTTATCTGTTTGCTGGGACTGGTTTTGATATCTGACCTATTTTTTTGTCTGATTATTATCTACTTTCCCTCTGCAAAAGGAGTATTTTTTTTTTGTTGTTGTTGTTCCTTTTCTTGTTGTTGTAATATCCTGAAGGCAGAACAGCAGAACCTTCTTCTGTGAGAATAGACCCTGGTTTCAACATACATCTGTCCAATTTCAGAACCATTTTCTTTCAGCCTAGTGACTTGCAGCAGACAGCCTAGGTTTGTCCAGCCACTTACAAGAGCTGAAAAACTTTGACATCCTGGGAAGAGCTGCTGTTAAATGACTTCTGTTGGAGTGCCTGGTGGTGATTTGGTCTCCATCTCACTTTCATCACCTCCAAAACTCAGTCCATTGCTCTCAGCCATTCACGGGGCACTCTGCTCACTTGTGCCAGTTTACTGGCTTAACACTGGTGGCTTGGTGGCAAAAATCTATTCTGAGAGTTTCTGAAACAAAGCCTCAATGATATATGGCTGCCAAAGTTAGCTGTTTCACAGCTGCAATAGCACACTGCAGGCTGCGTGGCAGCCAAGCTGTCTTTGTTACTGTATTAAGTGAGGTGCGAGCGCCTGGAATGCTACAGGCAGCAAGAGCCATCGTGGGTGGCAGCTGCCTTCAGAGTCCTTGAAAGGATATGCTGTGATAACTTGATAAGGTGTTTGGATGTGTTAAAGGGCATGACATCCGTGAAAGGCTGGCTGGTGAGAGCACAATTTTCCTTGGACGCAAGGTGCTACAAACTGCATTAGAATTGGATGGAAAATATGAAGGATGCTGTGTTTTATGTATGTGACTCGAATTATTTCATGAAAAGTGGTTTTACTGCTAATGTCTGATTCAGTTAATCTGTTTACAGACTCTTTTACAGTGCCCCTCAACCTTTCCAGTGAAGATATACTGCATTTTGTCAGAAATCCTGGAAGTCATGGCATTGGGATGTGTGTTGCCATTCCCAGTCTGGGGGATGGTTTCTGCAAAGCTGTTGTAAATCAACAAGAATTCCACAAAGTTATTTTGGTGTAAATACAGGGCAGGTGAGAAGGATCTTAGACTTGCTGTTCTTTTCTCTGCATCTATGTGGACCTAAACACTCTGTGCAGCAAGAGAGTTTGACCACTGCCTTCTCTTCTTTCTCCTAGCTCAAAACTGGTCCTTGAACAGATTCTGTTCAGAATCTGTTTCTTGAACAGATTCTGCACTTCTGCAAGCCATAAGTGAACCCTTTTACATAAAGAAAAGACACAAATCTGTTTGTATTCAGATACTCTCCCCCCTCTGCTTGCCACCATCAGAAAGCCCCACCAGCCCACTCGTGCAGCCGGGTCCCACACAGCCATCCTTGTTAGGCTGTAGTGGCTCTTGCTACCAAGCAAGACCTTTAAAGTTCAAGCAAGTTCTTTAAAATGAGTGCATAGGATATAGTACCTAAGGGTTTATGTTAGGGTGGTTCTCCCTTCAGTCTCATCACTCTGTGGAGCTATGTTAGCACAAGCAGGTGAGGTGCAGGACCCTTATATAGTGTGAATACTGGCATTCCCTGGGGAAGGGTGAATGGCATGGTGGGGGGGGTCTCTAAATTGCCTGTAGCCAGCCAGTGGTGCTGTGGCTGCATTTTCCAAATAACTGAGAAAGCTGATATTAACATGGATTTTTTTTTTTTTTTCAGAAATGGGGATTACACCCTGTAACTGATTGGTGTGTCAGAGTGAGATGTGTATTCCATAGCAATAGAGTATTTTAAGACTATGTCCTGCCCTTGATGAACAAACTTAATTCACATATTGAAAAGTTTCTGGTCCTATTTCATTGTGATGAAACTCATACCTCATGAAAATGAATTCTCGGGGTATTATCCCCTTATGATCCATTTGTCTAAATTGCACTGAAGTTGTTGAGTTACGAAAATTTAGCAAGAGGAAAATGAACTCTTAGTGACTATCTTGTTTGAAGGATTGAATGGATTAAATCTATAACTAATCCAGGGACACAAGCCATGTCTGGTTGTGAGATAAACTCAGATTCTGCACAAGCTATTGATACCAGTGGATCATTTCCACGGTGGGAACCTGAGATGGATGATTTGGACTGCAGTGCATTTAGGTTGTTGCAAGATCTATAAACTTGACAAGGCAAAAGCACATACTGTATTGCACATCACTGCATTTGGGCTTCCATGTATATTGTCTTAACAGAAAATACAAAATCCCTCTTCTAAGAACTTTCAAGCAAGACAGAAAACTGCAAACCCAAACCATTGGTAAGTTTTTCTTTTTGCCTAGCATAATTTACAAAATATTTCTCTCTTTGGCAGAGGTAAGTTGGGGGCAGACCCATCACACCTAGACTAAATGTGCTTCAGGAGGTCTGAGGTCTTTTCAAAATACCAGGAGAGATCCCCAAGCCTTCAGTGGGGCACCCAGACAATTTACTCAGGGCAAAACAGGGTAGGAAATGAACTCAAGAGATGCAGACATACCAGAGCAGCTTACTCCTGTTTCACTTAGAGTAGGGAAAACTACTTCTCATTCAGCCTGGTCTAGTGGAAGGAAGGTGTCCCTGCCTGTGGCAGATGGGCTGGAACTAGCTGATATTGAGGTTTCTTCCAACACAAACCATTCTATGATTTACAGCAGGTTTTTGCAGTGCATGAAGAAAGTGGTGTGCTATAAACTGGCATCTTTCTTAATTTCAAGTACCTTTTTCTTAAACCCATAACTTGAATGCCTTTGATAGAAAGTCCTCAGTCCCATTGCTGTATAATGTTGTGTATTGAGTTTCTGACCTCCAGGTTATTTCAGGATGCCACAAAGTGGATGTAGCTGAATATCTTGGGCACAGGCTGCAAAAGCAAATAGATATTGAACTGATGTTGGGTATAGATTAAAAGTTAAGGAACATAGGTCTAAATTTCCAAAACTCATCTAAAGAATTGTATACTTCCTGGACTGGTGATTCCACATGCCTAATCAAATGGATTATGGTTGCTCAACTGCCCTTCTTGAAATGGTTTTTATGCTTCCTGAAGCTCTTTTTATTCTGCATGTAGGTAATCTGGAAAAAGATATGTTCTACTAACATCTTCATACCCAAAGAATGAAAAATGAGCTGAAAATTCAGATGAGCTGGGACTAAGTCAACTTTAACAGGAGGGTTTTAAATAGACTTACAAGTTGTAACAATGCTGGTCTATTGATGTACATTGGAATTTGCAAATTCAGTGTAAAATACCTCAACAACTGAAAAAATAGAATATAGTAAATTTCATCTGTCTTGGTATCTTTCTGAGCTCTGCAGTAGTGTTGTGTTTCTAACTGGATGCCACATATTTTCAAGTTATTTCTTCTTCCTACATGAACAGAAAACCTAACCTTGTAGGCTCCACTCCACAGTTCTGTTTGTTGCACAGAGAGTGAGTAGGTCAAATACCAAAACTCAGGTGGTTGGTTGTCTTTTTATTTTTTTGTATTTTTTTTTCTGGTAGCCAAGGGTATGATGGCAGAAGCAGATGCTGAGTTTCATTCCAGAATTCAGGACTCAGGTCCTGGCTGATTGATTGACAGCTGTCCTAGGACAGTCAGCCCTAAATTACAGAAACACCAAGGCATGAATTAGTATTTGTAGAATATTTCCAGCAATATTCACTGCAGCTATGCATTATTATTATTATTATTATTATTATTATTATTATCATTATCATCATCATCATCATCATCATCATCATCATCATCAATAATATCATCATCATCATCATTATTATTGCTGCACAGGAGAAGTTAGTTTTTTCCCTAGTAACAGGAATAAGAGGTCTGAGGAATACCAGTCCAATGAAAGTTCAAGTAGTTACTTTCCCTATGGGCACGACAAATCCAAGATGTGGAGCCACTTAGAAATGATAGCTAGAATCCAAAAATCAATGAAGAGGTGAGGAATCTTGGATGTGTGTTAGGTTTATGTCTTAACCCAGCCTTCTGGGAGATATTTAAGTCAATTCAAATTGTTTTGACAAGAGACAAAGATAGCAAAAAATCATTCATAGCTACTATACAGAGAGCAGTTGGGCTCCTGTCTTGTATATGTCCTCTGTAAGGGTAAATTTCATCCTGAATTTGCATGGAGAGGCATGAGCAGAAAACTCAGCCTTATGGGAATTTACTGTTTTAATGGTCTGTGAAAAAGCTGCTGGAGCCCCTTTCATGACCCCATCTCCAATGGCTTTCTCTTGGCCTTGTTCCCTGGCTAAGCCAGGTGCCTGTGGGAAAGATGCTGCTCCATTCTACATTTAGAAAGAGGCAGAGAGCAGAAGTGATGCTATAAAAAGTTTCAACTCCAGTGAGAAGTTCAAACCTGCCACTCATCCTGTAGAACCCTCTAGAGTGCTGCCCTTCCTCCTAAGCCTCCTTGTCCCTTCACACACAGACAGGAAACATTTGTGAATCTTAAACAGAGGTCATGCCTAAGACCCATCCAGTTGATTTTGCAAGCCCTTTGTGTGTGATGAACAAAGAATCAATCTTAGATTTTTCCTCCAGCTTTGTTAGAAGAGCATATTGAAAGGGCAGGTAGGGCCAAAGATGTAGAAGAACAGTGGAGGTGTGTAGCTGCAGGATCAGCAGAGTGAATCTGTGGGAATGTTCAAATAGTGTAACTCTTGCATGCAGGAAGAAGTAGGGAAGAGTTTTCACAGACTGGGAAGGAACTTCAGAGGACATGCTCCCTGCTGCTGTTTCACTGCTCCCTGCTGCTGATTCCTCCAAGACAGGAGAAAGGCTTCAAGTCTTGCCCAGACTCTCTCCTGCTCAATAAACTACCTGCTAGCTTAATTTCTCCTTCATTCAACAGAAAAAGTAGTGGAGTTTAACGGACAAAAAGTTTTTGGCCATCTCTGACAATTCTTGTATTTTGTGTTGATTTTTCATGTGATGAAAACCAGTGATGTTTTGTGCGTGTGTCTGTATTTGTAAGATCATTGAATCCAACCATCAACCCACTATTAAACCATGTTCCCCAGGGCCATCTACACACCTTTTATGTACCCCTAGGGATGGTGACTCAACTAATTCCCTGAGCAGCTTGGTCCACTTCTTGACAGCCCTTCCCATGGAGAAACTTTTCCCAATATCCAGCCTAAACTTCCTCTGGTGCAGTTTGAGGTCCTTTCATCTTGTCCTGTTCCTTGTTACCTGGAAGAAGGGAGACACCCACACTGCTACAGCCTCCTTTCAGGAAATTGTTGAAAGTGATAAGGTCACTCCTGATCTTCCTTTTCTCCAGGACATAATACCCCAGCCCCCTCAGTTTCTCCTCATATGATTTACCTTCTAGACCTTCTCCCAGATGTTTTGCCCTTGTCTTACTCCATCACCTCAGTGTCTTTCTTGTAATGGGAGGCCTGAAATTGAACACAGCACTCGAGGTGTGGCCTCATCAGTGTCAAGTACAGTGGGACAATCTCTGTCCTGCTGGCCACACTGTTGCTGATCACAGCCTTGGCCACCTGGGCACATGCTAGGTCATGTTCAGCTGCTGTGACCAGCATCCCAAGGTCCTTTTCCTCTGGGCAGCTTTCCAGATGGCCTTTGGTGCTGTGGGGTTGTTGTGAAACTGGTGCAGAAGCCAGCACTTGGCCATGTTGATTCTCAGTGTAACATTTCCCTTTCCTTCTAGAGAGTGTTTGCTAAAATGGTGGAGTGTATCTTGGAATGCTGCTGAGAGAGCAGGGATATGTTCTGCTCACAGAACATGGGACGTTAGCAGTTTTTGTGGCAATGCACAAAAGGACAGTCATCCTACCAGCTAAAGAGAAGGGTTCTGCTGGTGGTCATCTCCATATCAGAGAGACCTTAGATGGTATCCATGTGGCAGAAAGCCATGTTCCTCTCCACTCACCAGAACAGATGTGGCAACCCAGAGGGAGCTTCCATGAAAACATGAAACCCTATGGGGCCAAGGCTGCAGGAAGAGCCAGAGTCTGTCAGCAGTAATGGATGGCACTGGACACAACAGCTGTGTGAGCTGTGACCAAGTGATGACCTCCTCAGCCTGGTGTCAGTGTTACAAGGGGAAGTAGGAAGGTTAGGGAAGTCTGAGAAGGAAACAGACTTGCAGAACCTTTCTCTGACCTCCTGGGGATGGAAACAGGAACAGAAAACAAGATCAAGGGATCCTGTATTTTTTCCCCAGCAGGCTGAAGACAGTATCTTAAAGGGAAGGAGTGTATGGAGGCAAGTCCACACTCAGGACAGCAGGCAAACCTACTCCCTGCCTATCTCACCTTCTGAGTGCCTCTGTACAACAGGCACAAGTCTCTGGATGTGGAATCCCAGACAACAGGCATGGATCACTACCACAACAGCGTGCCATTTATAATTCCACACCAGCTGGGACCCCATGACCCCCATCCATGACATGGACGGCTGGAGAGCCAGGTGATGGTCAGAAAGACTCACACACCCTTTAGTAGTCCTACATGGCTAATGTGTAAGTCCAATGGGGAATGTAGGCTGGCTGTGGACTACTGGGGCCTGAATGAAGCCACATCACCACAGAGCACTGCTGTGCTGGACATGCTGGAGCTTCAGTATGAACTGGAGGCCAAGGCACCAAAGTGGTGCCACTATGGACATTGCAAATATGTTTCTCTCCATTCCTTTGGCAGCAGAGTGCAGGCCTCAGTTTGCTTTCACCTGGAGGGGCGTGCAGTACACCTGGAACCGACTGCCCCAGGGGTGGAAACACAGCCCCACCATCTGCCATGGACTGATCCAGGCTGCACTGGAAAAGAGTGAGGCCCCAGAACATTTGCAGTGACATCACTGTATGGAACAACACAGCAGGGGAATTTTTCAAGAAAGTGGAGAAGATAGTCCAGATCCTCCTGAAGGCTGGTTTTGCCATAAACCAAAGTAAGGTTTTTGGGAAATTCAGTATTTAGGAGTAAAGTGGCAAGATAGACATCATCAGATTCCAGTGGACATGTTCAATAAAATAGCAGCTATGTCCCCACCAACCAGCAAGAAGGAAACACAGGCTCTCCTAGGTGCTGTGGGGTTTGCAGAATGTGTATTCCAGATCACAAACCCTCAGATCATGAACTCTTTCCATCATGTGACATTAAAGAAGAATGATTTCAGGTGGGGTCCTGAACAACAACAAACTTTTGAACAAATTAAACAGGAGATTGTTCATGGACCTTCCCTGTAAATTGCTCTCAATCCATGATTTTTGCCTTTTGTACCTTCCATTGGATGGGGATGGGAGTGGCTGGTGGTCTTTTTTAATGGGAATACTGAATTCCTAAACTGTGACAATGGTTCAGGAGGGACAGGCAGGGCTCCCTGTGGGTTGCCCTCTACATAAGAAATGAATGGATTGTGAAGGGCTGGCTCTGAAGAACAGCCACAAGCAGGTCAGAAGTTCCTGGGTGAGAATCAGAGACTGAGGTAACAAAGGGAGCCTTGTGGACAGTGCCTGTTAGAGGCTGCTTGATCTAGGGGAGCCTCTTGACAACACCACCTTCTTACTCCAGCCACAGGAGGCACTGAGCTACCAGATCTCATCCTGCTGGGGCACTTCCACCCCCCACATCTGCTGCAAAAGAAGCACAGTGAGCTGTAGGCAATCCAGGGGACTGCTGGAATGCAGGGAGGAAAACTTCCTAAACCAGGTAATGGAGAGCCCTGACAGAGGGGATCTGTTACTGGACCTGATGGTCACAAGTGCAAGTGAGCTCATGGGTGATGTCAGGGATGGAGGCAGCCAGGGCTGCAGTGACCATCACTGGTGGAGTCTGCAGTCCTGAGGAATATGGGACAGGTGAATGACATAGTCAGGACCCTGAATTTTAGGAAAAAACAAATTCCAGCTGCTCAAGGAATTAGTCAGTAAGATGCTCTGGGAAACTGCCTTGGGGTCAAGGGAGCAGAAGAAAGCTGGCAGATCTTTATGGACACTTTCCTTAGAGCACAGAACTCTTGATCCACAGGTATAAAGAATCAGGAAAGGAAGGGAAGAGACTGGACTAGATGCTCAAGACATTCTGCTCAAACGAAAAGGCAAGAATGCACAGACAATGGGAGCAGGGACAGGTATGCTGGGAATAGTGTAGGGACACAGTCTGTCTATGTAGGGATGGGGTAAGGAAGGTCCAGGAAAAGCTGGAAGCCAACTTAGCAGGGGCTTCAAGGAATAACAAGAAGAGCTTCTAAAGGTATGTCATCCAGAAAAGACAGATCAAAGAAGGTGTACCATTGAAGAACAATGCTGGAAAACTGGTAACCACAGACAAGGAGAAGGCTGAAGTACTCAAGTTTTCTCTTCAATCTTCACGGGCAACCTCTCTTCCCATACCTCTTGAGAGAGTGAGCAGGAAGATAGAGACAGCAAAGTGCTTCCACCATGTTATGCCCTGTTGGGCAGGTTTGGGTTGTTTCATTTACTCTGGGTGGTGCACGGGAGAAGCAACAAATCTCAGGAGGTTCAACAACAAATATTTACTTTCAAATCTTAAAACTTTAAGGTACAATAAGGTTCTTGGCAAATTTTAAAATGTAGCTGTTTTTGTTTGAAGAGTAGCAATCTAAAAGCATAAAAATAACACTTAAGAGAAGGCATAAGTTGAAGGAAAGAAAGAATAAGAGTAGAAAGATATATAGTCACACCCTTGGATCCAGCCATGAGACTTGATTGCTACAATTTTGATGTTTGTTGGTTGAAGTGATGGTTTCAGCCTTAACCCTTTGGGTGGAGGAAGTCCACAAAATGTGAAATCCATTGGGTTAATATACGCTCAAGCTAGATGGCAGTGCCAGGGAGTTTTAGGCTGGATAATGTAAAACTGTGGATCATGGGACATTTAGGGAGTCTTTGATATCTTCTAAGATGTTATAGCTGCCTCTTACATCAGCATGGTTGAATCGATTATGGCCCATCAGAAGGGATGAATGTCTTCAAGCTTACCTGAGAATGTCCCAGCACTTCCCTCTTTCAGAGGGAAGTTTTCACACCTGAGCGTCTTATGCAAGGACATTGTCATGATAAAAAGCACTACCACGCCTTAAAGGATTCGCCTCTTAGCCCCCTCTCCCCTTATCTTGTTCAACATCCACCTTTTAACCTCAAGTGATGGGTGTCCACTCCATCTACCCCTGGGCAATCCCTTCTAACACAAACTATTCTGTGTTTCTGATTCTGCACCTGGTGGGAGCTCTGCTGAAGTCGGTGGTTGATCAAATCCTTAGTGATGCATACAGACCAAGATCTGGTATTTGCTTAAAACTACTTTTTGGAGCTTTGTGTGCATCATACGTGAATACGTTTCTACCTGAAGAGCTAAACATGATGTATTACAATATATTAATATAGCAAATGTGTGAAATGGTCTCATTCTGTAAAAACCTGCCACCCTCTTGACTGGAAGAAGAAGATGCTGAGAATTTTCAGAGCTATCAAGAAGATATGCTTTGAAGCATATGCTGTAATTAAACCGGTGTAGGGCATCCTCCCTTATACCGTGTGCTGCTGTACCTCACCTTCTTCTGCAGGATTCATCATTTCTGTGTAATGGATGAATGTTAAAATGGGTCCATGATGAAGAACTGCTGAGACGAATGAAGCTGCAGAAGATTGCAAATAGACTCAGCTGCAAATAGACTTTTAATCTGACTTCCTAAGTGCCTGGGTGGTCTTGACTATTAACATGCCTTAAAAAAAAGGAAAAGCTTATGTCTACAGACAGAATGAATTTACATTCTTGTTTTTCCTAGCTCATTTTAGATATATGGTATTGAGAATCATAAGGCAAACATGTATTTCTGATGTCACTGTAGCTTAATTTATAACATTGAAGCCAGACTGATTTCAATGTATAGACTGTTTGCTGCCTTCCCCACACCAATTATTTATATTTCAGAGACTCAAACTGGTTTCCAAATTGCAATTTTGTTTTTCAAACAGCTGGGGAGACCAAAACAAATTTTGAGATTCACCATTAGATATGGTGTTCCCTCTGTCACCCTCAAAGCAGCTACTATCTCCAGGACAAGATACTTAATTTCTAGGGAGAACATCCAAGCAATGGTGAGTCTAGATAGATCTGTAGGACTCATATCTAGAAATTCAGAAAAAAAATGTTTCCAATAGCTTGCTCTAAAATTGTTATTATATTTAGGCTGCTATAAATGTATGCTTCGATATGCCTTGAACAGTTAAAAAGGGATTAATGTTAATACATGCTGAACTCTGCAGTCATAATTGGCCCACTTCCAGCTATATTTTTCTTTCCTGAAACCTTTTTTTATGACAGAATAGCAAAGCTGGAAACAATACAGAATTTCTTTGCATGCTTTCAGAAACATGAATATTCAGGTGTGATCTGTATGAGTCCTGGCATCAGCAATTGTGCCCAGATGTGTGCTTATCTTCCCTGGGAGCCTGCAGGAGCTGTGGAACAAGGTGTCAGGGATGTTTGCATGGACACCTGCAATGGCTTCATTTTCCACTGTTTTGGCAGAAAGTCCCAGATGTCCCTGGTAATTTGAAGAAGAGACAATTAATGCTGCTCCTTATGGCTTCATCCCAAAAAAACTTCAAAAGTAATTTACAAATACTGTCTCTATGAGAAGCAATTTTGGAAAAGTCTGGTTAAGTGCCTTGGTGGATTTGGAGATTTGAGTAATACTTAAAGGGACTAGCACTGTGGCAGTAAGCAAACAGGGAATTTCAACTACCCAAACCTTGAAAAGATGTAATCGTCTCCTTAAAAAGACAAATAAGGAGAATAAAATAGTTATTTTACCTGTAATTGGCTTAAATAGAAAGGATTTATTGAACTATTAATCTCTTTTTGTCCCAAAGGAATTGTCTTCATGTGTTACAGTTTTATTTTCTTTCCTGTGGCTTAAGTTACCTAGCTATTGAACCTTCTATTGAATTTCAGTAATGAACTGAGTCTCACTCAAAATTATGTCTTTAAAAAGGAAAAGACACTTATGGTCTCAATTGAGAAAACCTCCACTAAGAAATGTCTCAAATGTTCATTATACTTTATTGTCATTCTTCCAGGCTACTTGTGATGCAACTGCAAGAGATAAAAATTTTCTCAAAGATGTAAAATTTCAGTTCTTTTTTGTTTTCTCAATCATATTACTAGGTTTTGGTGGAGTTACAGTTAAAAAACACCACATTCCTTTGGCTCAGGAGGGATTTTACTGGTGATTGCTTAGGTTGATACTGATGTGTTGGGTGTTAGCTGCTCTGTTCAAAAATTCACAGTGATGGTTAGCAAATTTGAAAGAATTTAAGGTCTTCTGGAAGAAGCCAGGACACTTACTTCTTGTAACAGTGCAGTTAAATCCACCTTTAGTTTCTATAGGAAAGTGAGAAAGAAGAAAAGGTGAAGGAAAGAAAAGAGACAGACTTGGGAGTGTCTGTATTTAATGATGGTAAAATGAACAGCATAACAACAACAAAAGCAAAAATACAAGAAAATGAAATATTTATATTCTTGACGCTGACTAGTGTTTTTGTCTGTCAGCAATTTTACAGGAACCCACAACTGCAAATGCACTAGCACTACATACTTTAAAATAATTAGCTCTGTCCTTCTTGCCGTTCCTATTCCCCTGGTGGAAATTTCTTGTATATTTGTTATTCTGATGACATTTTCACTTTCTTCTGATGAGGAGTGAATGTTCTTGTTTCCTCAAAATCGTGGTCGGAAGAAGGGAGCTTGCAAACAATGTTTTTCATCAAAGAGAATCACTCTAGCCATGCATAACAACTCTGTTTCAGTGTGAGCAATTTATTTTAATCAAAAACTTAGTTTTTGTCAGACAGGATTTTTCACTGTAGCTAAATGGTTTGGTTGTGACAGCAGCTGCCACTACTCAGTATGTGCAGTTTATCCAGGGAAAAAGCAAAAGACATTCCTTCTACTGTCAGCTGGACACGAACAGTAGGAGAAAATAAGCATGGCACTAAGCTACACTACAGCATTGAAATAAGTGAAGATCCTCTTTGGTATTGTGAATGCTTCGAGGTGAGAGATTCCCTATCAGATATCACTATACAAGCAGGCAGTCCTAGACCAAACCAGAGCAGAACCTCACTAATCGAAGGAAGAGAGACCACAAGAAAACTTCCAGAGGGTCAGAGACAGGAATTTCTGTTTATTAGTCTGGCTGAAGATAGTCTATTTAAAGATATAATCTGGTACTTAAATACAAAGGGAGAATTTCCAATTTCCTGTATTGACAAGGTATCCATAAGGGATGGTGTTAAGATATAGTTTCTTAAGGGGAAAAATTGCCCTGATTTCCAACAAAAATGGGAATGTTTTATCAGTTTGTATAAGAAATCAGGTTTCCCCTCTGCCTAGCACTTTTAAAGAGGAAGTAAAGGAGAATTATTTTCTTCATGGCTAATAGTTCTAGTTGCCTTTTCAGTGTATGTACGTTACTGTGCTAAAAGCTCACACAAAAATATGTAGCCAGAAGCTGCCAGTTTGAAGGAGCCTGGGGGGAAAACTGGAGGGTGCTCAGCCTTCACAAAAGGCTGAAGAAACTTAGTCTTTAGCATTTGTATGCCTGCATGTCAAACGCATACTTCATTGTCTGCTTCCCACCCTCGGCAATGTATAGTAATGAAGATGTCTAGGTAGTTTATTACTAATAGCAAAGAACGTGCAAGTGGATGAGTTAATTTTGCTGTGACTAACATCTGCTTCGGCAGAGATGCCCAAACTCGTTCTGAAGGAGCGTGGTCACCCTCCTGAGCTCAGGACTCAACAGTGGCCCAGTGCCCTCTCTGCCCTTCAGGACCTCTCTGCAGCACAAGCGACATACTTAGAGGATCTGCACCAGGATCCATGCAGGAATGCCTGCATCTGCCCTGGGACTCCAGCCAGGGGCAGCATCCCACTTGGAGCACACTTTGGAATGTCAAAGTGCAGCATCTAGTCCTGTGTCAGACACAGTCTGTCTCTTTAATTGCTTCTGGCACTTAATCTGTAGTATATGTAATGTAAACTTCAGTTTAACTGCAATTAGGAGCAGATCCAGCATGGCATCTGGTGGGCGGAAAGATGTGAAGTGAAAGGTGCTGAGATTCAGATGCTTTGTTATGTCCCCATGGGATATAAAATCTACTTTTTTATGGGATTTTTATGGGATAAAAATCTACTTTCTCTGGTTCTCTGCTCATGATCATGAAAGAAAATATTTATTTACAAAAGTGGTATTGAAATGGCTACCTTTGACTTTACTATTTGCATCTATTACACAATATATTGCAGAAAAATGGAAGCTGTTATGCTGGCATTGGCATAAAATCTTCTGGCTTCTTCAAATCAAAGCATATTTGTAGTCCCCTGAGACTCTGAGTAATCACGCATTCTTGTGGGACATCTCAGTTAAATGATGCTTCAATAGCATTTACAGATAAAAAAAAAACACTCTGAGAAAAATTTTGGCCATGGCTAATCATACACATCTCCTGTTGATTAAGGACTCTTTGGCTTCAAGGCTTTTTTTGGGTTTAATACCATTTCACAAACATACCCAAAAGAGGTCAAGCCCATGATTTGTTGTTTAGAGGCATTTCATACAAGCAAGCCATCCTATATCTCTTCTCTCTCAAGACTACAATTTTTTTTCTTTTTTTAACATCCCAGTCTCAGAGCAATTTGGAGGTGGGATGCTTCTAATATAGGCCAAGACTTTCAGGAAAGATCAAAGATTATTTTGACTGAACTTCATGACAGATACTTCCAAATGATAGAACTTTCAGTGCATGGTTCCACACTTCAGGACAAGCAAGGTGGTTACTCTGAGTCCACGGAAAAGAAAGGATTATACAGTATTCAGCTTTTTCAGTCTTGGGTGATCACCAATCTCTTGCAAATCCAAAGCAAATCCACAGAAATAATTTGCAGAAATAATGGGGGAGTGGGGGTGGGGGGGTAGGAGGAAGGGGGAAGGAAGGCAGTTACACTGTTTATTTAAACTGTCACCTGCTGCAAATTAAACTTTTTAACTGAAGGAAAGTGTTGCAGGAACTTTATCCTGAGGGTCTCTTACTGTTTGACACAAAGCCCTGGAAACCCAGTCAAAAGTGTTGAAACCATTTAGGCTAAAGAAGTGTGAAAAATAAATCCCAGATCTGCAATAACTTCAACCCATGATCTGTCACTGTTCTGCTGACATGGAGGAAAGCTGCTGCTCCAAGAGGAAGTGATGCCTCTTGCAGTCGACAGAGGTCTTTGACAACAATACCAGCAAGAGAAGAAATCTGTTGCAGTGTGTAACAATTCTGTGCTGTTTCTTAAGGGGAGTTGGGCACATCTGAATTTCTGGCAGCAGCTCAGGTTCTCCCAGAAGGTCTACTCTGAGCTCCCTGTGCAATGAAGTAAGAGCTGTGCACATGTCAGTGTATTAAAGGTTCTGCATGCTGTGAAACACAGTTAAGTAAGTTTCTCACAGGCATGTTTTTATATTTGGAGATCCAGCAATCTTGCAATGGCACAAAAATCTGGTAAGAAGCATGGATTTGATTTCAACCGACAAGCAGTAGTGGTTTAAGTCAAATTTAACTCTGTTTAAAGCATAACTTAACAGATTGCTGTTCACTCTTGTTATTTCCGTGATGCAGCATTGAAGAGTGCCAATTCAAATATCAGGAGATGCCTAATCCTGAGCACTTACTGAAATTTAAAATACTTCCAAGCAGTTAAAGGATGACTGCTCAGATGCTGTAATAGAGATCACAAGTAATGAAGTAGAGGGAATTCTCTCACATGCTGGTATTACTCATAGCATGAATATTTTCTGCACACTGGACTGGTAATAATTCAATACAAGCTCACACATCTCAAGACTGTCTCTTTGTATCTCAGTATTGATTAAGAAGTGTTCATCCAAACATCAAAATCAGTTTTTCCAAAATAACTTTTTCACTGCATAGCAGCTTGGTTGTTAAACATATTTTAGAAGAAGTTTACTCCTTATCAAGAAGCCTATCAAGAAGTTTCAAATAAGAAAAAAACTTTGTGTGAATTCGTTGATAAACTATAATAAGGATTTCCGGACACTTCTGTTTTATTTACTTCCTTCAGCCCATCTTGAACTGAAAAACTGAATATCAGCACTGGGCACTGAAGGACATCATGCAGCAATAGGAATGCCTGAAGAGAAAAATTCATAAGGTTTTTACTTGTCTCAAAACAGCTTCAAGTAGGTAAAATCTCACAATTCAGGATCCATCTTTATCTGAAGAGCTCTCCTGCTCATGCCAACAGGGATGTCACTTGGCACCATGAGTTCAGGAGATAGATTCTTATCTACCAGAAAACACACATTTGACCTGACCAGCAAGGCCTAACTTTATCACAGGAATGCAGAAATTTTTTATTTATTTATTTTTAGAGTCATCTAAAGTCCTTGAGAAGCATGATTAAGGCAATTATTTGCTTAGGGAAACAAAATGAAGAAGACAGAATTCTAAATATAGGGAAACATTTATGTTTGCTTTCCAGTGAATGTCTTCCTCAATATTACTTGTTTGTCATTTGAGAATGGGAATAATAGAGTGTACTGGTCTATATGTTAGTTAACCTGTAGAAAAGTTCAAGATTTCAACTATGCTCTTTAATGATAATTGAGGATCAGAATGAACCAGCCAGTACTTAAGTCTCTTGTAATTAAATGGCATTTTTGTTTAGTCTACATCAACCAATAATACATAGTTTTTAACAGTCAGTGCCGCCTGCCTCCAGCCTCTTACACATCAAAAAACTCAAATGTTAAGGCCACTCTTACAACGGAGCAAAGTGAATTAATTATTTGCATTAAGGAACAATCCATGTTATTAATCTCTGTTACAGTGTGCAGTTAAGTGCAATGGGGACTGAATCCTGAAGACATTACCCATGTAAACTACAGTAATTTAAAATTTATTTATTCCTGAAACTTGACTAATTTTTTGAGCAGTTTAGATCAGCATCTTCTATCAGAGATAGTACCTGATTTAAAAGCTGTTAGCAGGATGCCAGATGTAATACCTTGCTATACCTTGCACCATTTTCCCTAATGATGTCATTACCAGGGTAGATTTAGAATTAAAAACATAGCCTCCACAACACAAAATACCAAGAAAGGCCGTTTAGTATTTTATAAATATGTTCTTAGTGAAGAAAGTCAAGCTTTTATAAAATTGAAATTTTCTGAAATTATTGTATTAATTCACAGCAGAATCACATCCAAAAACAGCCCTTTGTTTCAGCCTAGTGATTGGGTAAGTGGATTTAAATTTCTTGCAAACAGTATTTATTATTCTTTATATATCTTTCTCACCTGCAGTCTACCAGAAATATTCAAATACAGCGTCAGAGAAAGCTAAGTAGGATATGCTCACTTCTGTTTGGATTCCAGCTAGTGCTTTGAGCTGGGACCATCTTTAAGTTCCCATACAGCACTGTGCAAGCAGAGTAGCTGTACCACACATCTCTTCCATGGGGGTAACACAAAAGGATATTCACACAGAGCTCTCCATTAACAATGAAATACCAGTCCATCTGGAAAGTTGTTTACAGGCCATATAAAAGGGGGACAGAGAAGAGGATTGACTCATAGCAGCCAGATTCATAAACAATGACCCAAATATCATTGTTTCAGAAGGAACAGTGCAAGAGCTAAGCTCCCTCCCATGAATTTGGTTCACCAGTATTTATGCAGCAGATAACCCCAGCTGACCTTTCCAGCATTCAAAGAATAATAGCTTTGCTGAGATGAACCAGTATTGAACAACTTTTCCAGTGTGTCAGGCAAAACAAACTCTTGGTTCACACCATCTCTGCTGTCTTTCTTGATCTTACATAACTGTAATGTATAAAAAGGAATCTATTGCAAGGAAATGTCATGCTGCTCTTGTTCAAATTCTACTGCTTCCCTTTTTCACTATATCTGAACAATATCTTGTGTTAACCCTTCTGGTGGGGGGTGAGAAAAGCAATTAGCTTTATAACTTTGGTGCCATAGCATAATTGGTGCCCCCTTTTCTCCCTTCACGATAATTTCAAATGCATGAAGAATTAATATTTAACTACCTTCTAAACCTTATGATGCCTAGGTTATTACTTTTGTCAGATATTGGATAATGCATATTACATTACAACACAATTGTGTGAACTCTTGCTTGGAAAAACAAATCACTGGACTTCTTAAAGACTTAAAGAAAAAATATATTTCACTCTGGGAGAAAAATAAAATATGTGCATATTGCTCAGCCTCAGCAGCACCCACAGACACAAGCCCACCATATGCCTTCTACATTTTCATTACTACTATTTTTGTATTTTGGGAAATGCCCAAAATAAGCACTTCCATTCCTCCCTTGGTATGATTTTGAAGTGATGAAATCTGACTTGGCTGACTTCTGTGTGCAGGGCAAATTAACAGGACCACACCATAGAAACATTTGAACTAATATAAATTTAATCACTGCTATTTGTTATGAAGGTAAATGCAAGCATCCTGATTCTGGGAGTCTCTCCAGAGAGTAGGGAATACTCAACCAAAAGGATACTAAGTTTCTTGACATTGCAATATTGCAATATGTACAAGCATATCTTCCCTTGAAGCAGCTGGATTGGTACACTCTTCCCCCTGCAGGTGTGGGGTTTGCAGGCACCACTAGTGAGATTAAAGTTGGGAAAAGTTGGGTGGTTTCTTGTGTTGAAGGTCACTCTGGAAATATAAGTTCAATGAAGCAACAGTTCACCTCAGGCCAGAGGGAGAGAGGGGATACATATATCCTGCTGTGACATGTGGCAAGGGTCAGAAATGCCATGAGAGCATGACATTGTCCATATACAAACATCATTTCAACACTGCACCTTATAACAAACACAATGATAAAAGGGCTTTTTTAGCAGGTCTCAAGAATGTAGCAGGATCATGTGTATAAAGAGATGGTAGCAGGATTGGAAAAGCCAGAAACAGAGCCTGGCTAGTCCATGTTTCTCATAAGCCTTCCTTTTATGCTGGACTGTCAACCACACCACCTCCTTCACTTGGGAGTCAGCTGTTGGTGGCACAAGTTTGAAGAGCTTCCTTATGTGCTTACAGTTATCATCTGCATCCTGCACATCTCATTTTAACTTCTAAAATGTGCCTGGCATTGACCACATGTCAGCATTTTCAAGGTGTTTGTCAGTCTTAACAGCTTCTTGTCCCTAGTTTATCACTCTCTACTTTCACTTATTACATGGAATGATGTTATCAGTTTCTATAAAAAAACCCTGGCTACTTCCTCCCACTCCAATCTAGGTGCACCTTGAGGTTAAGGTTGTAATGTGCCTAAGGCCACCTGCACCATAGTTATCATTTTGAGGGGTCAGAGACAGGTTCCCAGGTCCTCACCATGTCTCCGTTCTTTGGTTGATACATGGGAGCTGGGCCCAGGTGCGACAGACCAGCTTAGATAACATGGACCACTGGATAGGAAATCCAAAATCTCCATTGTCCCATCATGCAGCTGATCAGGAAACTGAAATGGGGTCAAGGTGGTGAGGCTGTGACATAAAAACCATTTCCTTGACATGCCCTTTTGGTGTGGAAGATCCTGGGTCACCGTGCCTGCTGCCTGGATGTCTTTTCAGATTGTGCTTCCCCTGCTTTGCTAGGATTCCCTTGACTTCCCCTTCTCCTCTGCATTGCACTTCTTTTAACGACCCTGTGCAACTTGCTTTTCTCCATGTGAGGACAAGCCACATGTCTGAGAAGTTTTCCCTACAGATTTGCTTGCAGAGACAGAAAAGCAGTCCTTTGCAGAAGGGATTTTTCAACACTCAGTGTGCCTATGCCAGAATGCAGCTTCTATTGGCTTCACTTCTCCACTGAACTAATTGCTCTGCTTCTGCTCTGCTTTGGAGTCTGTTTCTGTTGTTCTCAGGGATGCAGTGGAATCAACTGGGTAATGGAAGCCACAGAAGAAACAAATGTCTTGTGTTTTATTCACCTGCCCCTCCTGCCCTAGGAAGTGTGTGGGTTGATCTTGAAAGACATCAGGTTAGTCCTGCTTCTTTCTTTTTCTAAAATCAACTGCTAAGTGGAATAAAAAACTGTGCACAGCAATACTAACAGGTCTTTATTTTTCCTCCTCACTAAAAGCCAGTAGCTGCCTTCTTCAGAGAAACATAAGACACATGATGATTGTAGCCACTCACATGCATTGATTTGTTTTGTTGTATTGTTCTCAACAAAATTTCTTAGTGATTTGATACTGGAAAAAATCACAAAAATTATCAAAATTATGAAACTATTAGGAAGAAAAAATATTCAAGTAAACAAATACATATTGGCCAAAGAGCCAGGGTGGAAGGTGTGGCTCCTGCTCGGCTTATGCTAAGCATGGAAAGCTGTTTACTAGGATATGAAGTGAAGAAGTTTCCAGTAATTCTGCCCTCTCAGCTATGAAAGAATCGCAGAGCCCCAGACCTCACTGGAGCCCTCTTGCAGCATCCCACTTAATACACTGGCCTAGCCACTTTCTAGTCTCCCTTTGTAAATTCTCTGTTACAGGAGCAGGGGTGCACAGTGGCAATATATTTTGAGAGGAATATTGTTCCTCGAGCAAGACCATACCATTGCTTCTGGGCTCATGTTTTACAGTACTAGCTGAAGGATGTCAGAATAGGACAATACTGCCTATCATTTTGTATTATGCCAAAAACAAACCCATTGATATGAAGAAGGCCTGTAAACTCTGTGAACTATTTTTTACAGATGTACCATACACAGATTTCCACAAGGTCAAGAGAGTGGAGCTGAGGACCTTGTTTACTTTGACCCTGTCTGAATGGTATTTTTTCTTAGGAAATATCTTATCCAACAACATTTTCTGTGACCATTAAGGACATTGTAAGTAATTTATGTTTGTATTAAGGTAATGGATAGAGTTGCCCCAGTATTTGTGTAACATGCACATCACTCATTCTCTTTACTCTAAAATGCTCCTGTGTGATTGCAGACAAGATGTAGAAATGATTGATCCACTACTAGGGAAGGTTGACTAAATAAGAAAAAAAAGCCAAGCCTACACAGACATAAAATGCTCAGGGAGATGGCTTTGTTCGTATTACATTAAATCCACATTTTACTATAATTCTGGAGACTGTGACCTATCAAATGTAGGGTAGTTCCTTTTCTTGGTAAAAATAATACCATAAATTAAATTACCTTCTTCTTTCTACTTCTTGAAAGAAATGGTCACTCTTCCTATAACACATTTCAGACAAGCATAACATTTCTACCCAGTTTATGCCTATCAGTAACCTTTCACTTATTTGGGATGGACCATCATGTCCTTCTAAATTTCCTTTTAAATGATCATCTTACAAAGAGAAATTCTGGTGTGTTCTGGTGTATTCTGATATCAACATGTGGGATAAGGAGGTATTACCTGAAACCAACAGGCGAATACAACTTTTCTACCTTTACTTATCAAGCTCTTTGCTCACCTAAATGTTTCTGTGACCTTAGATTGTGGGCTTTGTGAGTCTTGGACTGTTTTATGCTACTTGCTTGGCTATTTGCAGTATGGCTGAGTCCTGCTGGGAGTTCTGAAACAAACAGAAATAAAGACGGAGACAAAAGAAGTAGCTGCCTCTGCTGGCTGAACTTTGACATCATATAAGGACAATTCCAAGAGAAAGAATAAAGTGCTGGTGTGTTTCTGCAAAGGTCCAAGCCCATAGACCAGACAACCATGAGTCCTCTACCAGGATGACTTTCTTCACCTGTTGTGACTGAGAACCTAATATCCCAGCACTAGGGAAGGTAGGTTCTTTGGTAATACAGAGATTGTAAATGCTTGGAGAATAATATATTTTGGGACATAGTTGTTTTATCTGGAATTTTGAACACATATGCCATGTCTAATGCCTTTGATCTCTTTATTTCATCCTAATCTGTGTAGTTGTATCCTTTCCTGACAGGGAAACTGTTTACCACCCCAAAAGACAAGCTAGATTGTTGTTGTATAAGGTCAAGAGGATAATTGGGTGCTTCTCTTCATTCACAGTCTGAGGACTTTTCCTTTCTCTTTTCTATGTGCTTTAGTGCCCATGTACAGTTATTCCTGTTAAAGTGCAGTTTTTTACTTTATAGGATTTTCTAACATGGATGGTAAAATGTAGTTTATACAACAAAATTTACGTCCATAATGGAATGGTTAGGTTTTATACACAGAAAAATACAAAGCCTGAATACCTAATGATTCATCCACTGTTGTGCACATTTCCAAGTTAGAAGTGGAAACATGAAATACAGGGAGTAATTAGGTGACGACTTATGGAGACCAACGATTTTGCTGCTACAAGAGGAGAAGACATTTTTAATATCCTTTTATTTTCAGATTGACTTTATACACTTGCACCTTGTCAGCTGATGTTTGCCACAGAATGAAGTACACATTGAGAATCAGCAGAGAGGCCTACTTGAGGTACTGAGGTGCTTATTTTTAAGGGAATTTGAGGTGAGCTGAGACATAACCATCAATAAATCACATTCCAAAGAATGTCTTCAAACACTAAGGTTAAAATAACAGAAAGCTCTATTTATAAGAACTTGCAAGTAAGCAGAAACAACAGTGTAGAGAGGAGTTAACTGCTTTTATTCACCTCAAAAGGTTTAAAATTAGATCCTAACAGCCATTATTTAAATGCCAGTGCTTTTTAATAATTTGATTAAAACTTATATGAGAAGTGATTTTGTAAATATGTTCACATTCCTCTGTGGCTGACATTTCACAAGGGGGCTTGGAACAAGCAGTGATTTGGGGGAATGTAATTTCTTTCCTATTGTTTAAAGGAGTAAAATTTGCAGGGCTAGTTGAGACTTTGAGCGGGGAGCAAGCCTCAGTGCCTTCAGAAGAGCATGGGGATTGTATTTGAACTGCTATACATTCTGCTTCTAAAGGCATGCTTTAAACAGGTGGAGGGAGCTCATGCAGCACACAAACCTTGGGATTTGCACTGCTGTTTCCTCTAACTTTTCATATGAACAAAATCTACTTCTCGGTGTGGTCAGGTCAGTGAAACCTCAACTGTGCATCACCTGCCTAACAAGTAAGGCATTTTAAGGAGGTGCTACCCATAGGGCATCCAAACAGAAGCTTTAGGAGCTCAGGCACATTGGCTGCAGCACCTTCTGAATGTTCACTGCAGAAAGTAAAGCCATGGAAAGAGTTAGGGAAAGTTCAGGAAAACTCCACAAAAATTACCTTTCTGAAGATAAGAAATGAAGCAACAGAAAGGACAAAAAGGACTTTTAAGTAACGAGTATGGTAAAATACACAGAAAGTACAGGCTCAATGACAGAACAAACTGGTCACTTCACTCAGTTGTCACGCTTCTAGTATTTTTGCTTCACATGCTGGCTAAAATAAAGAAAATCACTTTGCTCCTAGAATGGAATACGCTATCTGAAGGCCAATTTGAGCCTTTAATCCATGAAATCTTGGCTTTGTCCCAAAGCAGAATGAAACATTAACTAAAGAAACTTTGAAATCTTTGATGAAATGGAGTAGTTTTCTAGTCAGCCTTGCTGCCCCTAACCCCTGTGACAGGAGCAGGCAAAATGTTTATGAATTCTGCAAGAGATTGTGTCTAGGTGATCAGAGAGCCAGAACACTTAATGAATACCTTGTCTGAGCCAAATGTAAAACAAGGGAGAGTTTTAATGAGAAGTCACCTGCATGTGCTCCTCTTCTCTTGCCTTTGATGTCTGGATGATATGTTGCTGTTTTTGACACGCCCACCAAGACAGGCTGTTTTTGAAAGGCTTCAGCAGAAGACGTATCCCATAGTGAAAAGAGCAACAGATAAGGCAGCTTGGTGTTTCTGGGACTCTATCACACTGAAGATCTTTATGTGGAATGGACAGTTGGGAGAAACTCTGTAAACAGACTCAGGAGTTATATAGAGCCACTAAACACGTGAGGATGATGTTGGGAAGCTGAAGCCTATGTGGTTTTGAAATTGGTGAAAGGGGTGAGGAGTAACATGAAAGGTTTCTGTAGGTATTTCAGCCGTCAAAGATCTAGAGAAAGTATGGGCCCACTGCTGAACATGGCAAGAAACCTGGAGACAATAAACACAGAAGAAGCCAAGGTGCTAACGGTCTTTTCCACTTGGTCTTTGTTGAAAAAACCTGCCTTCAGCAATTTGTGAAAACAGTGGGACATCCCAGAGCACAGATGATGTACCCTTGTTGGAGGGCCAGGTTAGAAAGCACTTACAGACACTGGAAGTACACAGGCCATGGAATCTCATGGGATGCTCTCAAAACTGCTGAGGTAGCTGCTCAATGTGACTGCCAGGCCTTTCTTGCTTATCTTGGAAAGATCATGGCAATGGGAGTCATTCCTGAGGGGGGAGAGAAAGCAAACATCACTCCTCAGGAAAGACAGGAAAGAAAATATGGGGAAATACAGGATAGTTAGACTCACCTCAGTCATGAAACTGATGGAGCTGATAACCCTGGAAAATATTTCCAGTTGCATGGAAGACCAGAAAGTGATTGTGTGTAGTCAGCTTGCATTTACAAAGAGGAACTCTTGTCTAGGTAAACTGATATCCTTCTAAAATGAGACTAGTTTGGTGTATGAAGGGAGAACAGTGGATGTTGTTTACCCTGACTTGAGTAAAGCCCTTGACAATTTTTTCTGTGACAGCCTCATAGAAAAACTGAGAAAGCACAGGCTGAGTTGACAGAGAAATGGGCAGAAAGCTGGCTGAATTTCCAAATTATTGCCCTCAGCAATACAAATGTAACCAAGGGCCAGTCATTAGAGGGGTGCTCAGCAGTTAGTACTTGACTAATACTGTTTAACATTTTCATTAGTGACATGGGAGACTGGGGAGTGTGCACCCTCCATAAGTTGGCACATGGCGAAAAACTGGGAGGAGTGGTTGATACACACCACGTGGTTGTGCAGACATTCAATGGATCTCCACAGACCAGAGAAATTGACAGAGGACAACCCCATGAAGTACAGCAAGGAATATGCAAAGTCCTGCACATAGTGAGGAAAAACCCTGTGCACCAATACAGACTGGAGGACAACCACCTGGAAAGTAACTGGCAGAAAAAGACCTGGGTATCCTGGTGAGTAAGAAGCTGAATATGATCCAGCAATGAGCCTTTGTGGCAAAAGCAGACAACAGCATGCTTGAGTGTATCAGAAAGAGCCTTGCCAGCATTACTGGGCACTGGTGAGACACATCTGTGTCCAGTCCAGTGCAAAAAGACATATGCACATACTGGAATGTGTCCAGTAAAGGCTGTGAAGATGACTGCAATAGGAACACTTGATACAGAAAAAGTGGCTGAGACAGCAGGCACTAGTCAGCTGGGGGAAGAGAAGCCTCAGGGAAACTTGTCAAAGTGTATAAATACTTCAAAAAGTATAAATACTTCTCTAGTAAAGAATGAAGAGCCAGGTTCTTATCACTGGTATCCAGTGAAAGGATTAGAGGCAATGGACAAAAACTGAAATACAAGACATTTCAATGGAATATAAGAAAAAAATATTTTTACTCTCAGGTTAATCAAGCTTTGGAAGAGGTTGCCTAAAGAGCCTGTGGAGTCCTTATGCCTGAAGGTGTTAAAACCTGACTGGACACAGTCCTGAATTCACTCTGCTTTGAACAGGAAGGTTGCATTAAATGACCTCCAAATGCACCTTCAGCCATTCTATGACTTCATAAAATGAGCTGAAAGCTGAACATTAACCCTTGACTGATTCCTCTTCCCATTAAAACTGTTTATCACCTTTGCATCTTCCACCGTTTTAAGAAAGAGATTAAAATATTATTCCTTGAACCAGATGCAAGTAATCTTGATCCTGGGGGCAGTGGGGGGTGGGGTGTGTAGGGAGGCATCAGGAACTTTCAGGTTTGTTCATCTAGACTTTTTGCTGCCTGCTCTGCTTTCGATTAAATGGCCTCTACTCTTTCAAAGAACACATCTTTTCTGTAGGATAGAATGGTATTTTAAATATTTCAGGACCTATAATCTGGTGACATCCATAATGGAAGTACTTTGATTCTATTATTAAGGTGGCTGCAAAAAAAAGAGTACTAAGTAGATTATTTCACTTTTAAAAGGAGTGCTTTGGAGTAGGGGAGTACTTGCAAAGCAGATGGTTAGGACTTCTCACTATGACCCCTTGCTTAGAGGTGTGAACCACCTTCAGCTTTAGAAGTGTTAGAACTTATGAACACTATAAAAACTATCATTTCAGAGGTAGAATGCAGTCTAGGTGTACTGTTTCTTACAGTCCTCCTTTTTGGAAAATAAGCCTTGCTGCACATAACAAAGTCATACTCAATGGACACCAATACAAGAAAATACAGAGGATTTTTCATTTCATTAACTAGTTTCCCAGCTGCCTAGTCTCCAGTAGATGATTTCTATTAGGTTGATGAATATCAGAATAATTCCAGAACTTTAAAATACTGAGAAGACACACCTGGAGACCAAACTTTGTAAGTTTCAAAAGGATCAAAATTATGAGCTGTTATTTTAAAACCTGCCTACTCCCACTCCAGCAATGCAGATCTAGTGCCAAAAGATAAGGATTAAAATGTTAGATGTCTAGAAAATACATGATTTAACAATCACACTTAGAAGAAACAATGGACACACGTATTCCTTTAACCTTACCCAGACTCAGAATCTCACTTTAGGACTTGTTTTGACAAATACAATCAACACATATTTAATGCAGCAATGTCTTTCTAACTCTTTTTGCTGACTTACTCTGCCTAACTATATTCAAAGTGCAAAATTTTTCCCTTGATAAATGCAGAAATTTTCAGTATTTCATGAGGCTGGAGTTGATTGGCTTCCCCTGAGGCTAACTGCAGTTTTATACTGCTATATTATTTTAGAGAAACAGGAAAATAGATCCAGTTGAAATAACTGTTGACAGAAAACACAGGAATTTAAATTTCAGTAGCATTTGTCTTCCATGCAGTGGCATTTCAAAGGTAAAGATCCGTGCAGAGAATGTCTTCAGGATAGTCTAGTAATTAAAAGAAACATATCTTACATAAACCCCTTTTTCATGAGAATTTAAAAGTGTTTCCTCATAATGCAGTCTTAGGAAAAAATAGAGTATCTGTACAATTCTCATTTAACACTTCACCAAGACATAAAAAGAGAGACTTCAAAGGTGAAAAATATTTGCAAAATATTGTATTAAGAGTGGAAGAAGAAATCAGGTGGATCACACTCCCTAGGATATTTGCAGGAAAGAAAAAAATGCAATCCAAATACAGACATTCTTTGCTTTGTTAAGACTGACTTGCTATTATGGAACCAGGCAGCAGAAAAGAGGTGAGAGGCTTGTGTGGGTAATCTTTTAGAAAGTGAAATGGTCATCCTGACTACATGAGTGTCTCATCCCCCAGAGAGCTGGGTGAGGAACTGATAGAAAATGACAGGGGGAAGAATGCAGAACAACTGAATATAGTCAGAGCTTTGCTTTTGAAGACAGAAAGAAAGGGAGTGAAAAAGGTGCTGTGTCAGATGTCCAGGTTGTAGTCCTACCAGGTTTCATGTTGAACATTCAAACTCTTAAATAAAAACGTAAAATAGGGTAAGCCACCACCTTTTCTTCTTGCTGCTGCACAACCAGCTGGTGGCATACTAAGTTTTCTTCTCCCAGATACGTCTGAAATTCATACAAATTCCAGATTTAGTTAATCTCATTCTTGCTTCAAATATTCCTGTAACAGCAGATCAGCCCATCTGACTCTTAAAAAGAATCCACTTGAAGTGGTATTTCCCCATCATGCTTCTGAGGTTACCACTCGCACTCCATCATAATTACAGCATCATGGAGGTGGCTCTGTTTTCTGCATTTTCCTCTTCTACTGCAGAGCAGGAGGATGTGGCCACCTCTGTGGCTTTGGGATTTAGTACTTCTTTAATTTTTGGCTGCCCTGGGGCTGCTGAGCATGGCAGGGTCATCCAGACCTCCCACAGCAGCAGCTGATGTAATCTTTCAGAGTGAGGGACTTGAAATAGCTGTATATGAGGAAAAGGTACACTTCAAAAGGCCCCCATAAAAGGCAGAAGTGCTGGATTGGTTTAATGAAGGGTCCTCCCAAGGAGGCCATATCCCTCAAGACACTGACTGCTCATGCACAAGAAGTTCTGGGTGCTTTGTGAGCAGGGGTTCCCAGCTCTCTTGGCAAGGCACACCACAGGTGCAGCCTGTCATCCTCCCTCGTCCCTCAGTGGGGAGATGCTGTCACATCCCAGGCCTCCAGCCCTGGCAGCATTCCCTACCAGTGAAGTCAATGAAATTGCAGGCTTTCATCACCTCTGGGGGGGACTGTCAGGTACACGAGGCAGTTGAGAATGTGGCACAATTCACACACGTCCCTTGAGCTGCTCAGCACTGCTGATCCACTGAGAAGTGGATTGGCAGCATCTGTCAACCATAACACTGCAAACAGAGAGGCAGATGCAATTTGCAAATGGTACAGAAGGGTTTTACAGGTACCTGCATTTTAAACATGTCTGTGCTGCTTTTACTGAAATCTGTCGGCTAAGTAGGAAAAGGTGTGTAAGCGTACCCTGAACCCTGGAGGAGAAACATTTCAACTTAAATTTTTCTAAAAGTTGCCTCTTTCTGAACACTGTAAATAATAACAAATAATAAAGATTTCCAAACTACATGTTTCTATTTGCAAAGGGGAAAAAGAAATGGTTGCTGCAAAATCTTTTTTGCAACTACTGAAAATTCCAGCCTAAATTGCTTGGCAAAAGGTTAGGCCATCAATGCACTCAAAGAAACAGGCTCTGTGATTATCACTCATCAACCACCACCTACCAGTTGGGAACCAGTTGGAAAGGGTTTAACACGAATATAAATGAGGAGGGAGGGATATGTGGGAATGAGGTTGTGTGGCATATTTGGGGGAATTTTTTTTAATTCTTTCCAGACATATTTCAGTTTACATAAATATTTGAGGGTTGGATCAGACAGGATTTACAGCACAATAGCATTAGGAATGCCTTTACAAAAACTGTGATATGCTTTAAATAAGTCTCTGAGGAGGGGCAGGGCAAATGAAGCTTTCTCAATGTACACATTCAAGCACCATTTAATTATTACAGACCAGGGTGATGGGCTTCCCTGCCAGTTTCTCCTCTTTTTCTTGGTCTCCCCTCCCTCTCTGTGATTTGATTAGAAAGTGAACTGCATTTTTTAGATGACTGACACTAGCTGACATTCCTTGCAGAAAGAAAGATGCTTGCTGAAGGACAGGGCTAGGCAGCGTGCATGGGATGTCAGGGTACAGGCAGCCTCTCACTGACTTCCTGACTTGGCCTCAGAGGGTTAAAGCTGCATTTTGGTGTGCTTGCTGGGTGTGCTTGCCTCATCTGGCAAGTGTCCCTAGGAGGGCAGAAGAACCCACCCTCAGCTCAGGCTGCTTCCCAGAGGAACAGACTGGAGGCTCTTCCAGGCGGTGCCTGGTGGAGAGAGAGGCCTGGGAATCTGCCTGGCAATGAGAAGGCTTTTCTGCACTTTCAAGTACCTAAATTTCCAAGTGGGAAAGAAGGTATTTTAGGAAAAGCACTTGGGGGTAGCAGGATGTAGAGCAAGTTACTTGGGACAGAGCACTGCAGGGCTGAGACCTGTAAAGATAGTCCTGAAAAAGTAAACTATCCATTTTTATCTTACTTTCTCTTATGAAACTCTGGACCAGCTCTTCAGAAATTAGTAGATATATTCCAGATTTAGACAGGAGTGAGGGAGATAACAATCTGACCATGACTCTTAAAAGACTTTTTCTGAGAGTTGTTAAGGTCAGATTTCCTCTAGCTCTAAAGTGCCAGGATAAAACAGATTTTCAGATACCTCCTGTTGAATATGAAACACTTTTATTTAAACTATCTTTTAAATAAGAGCATTTTCACTAAATAAAAGAGGTGAAATGCAAGAGCCTGTTGCTGAGTAAAGCAGGAAAGGGCTTCACAGTGAGATTTGATTGTTTACATTCAATGAAAGGAAAAGTCTGATTTAGAGTGCTCAGATTTAATCTCAGTGCAGATTAAAATGGTTCTATTGTGTTCTGCCGGGCTGTTTGGAAAGGTGAACTGAGGCTTTCCTAGGACTGTACCACTGTAGTATATACATGAGATTTACATGCAATCACGTCAGACAGTCACACAAAAGTGCCAGGCTGAGTCTTTCTGGCTTAAGCTATGCTAACACAGTCTTTCACATTTTGAATTTCTACCTGGTGTTGTCAGTAACCTCTAAAATCTTGGTGGGTCTGTCTGGTCATTTCCTGAGTTTCCTGTTTCTCCTACCTGCCTGCAAAAGTCGGTAGGGCTGCAGCAGGGCTGTGGTTACGCTTTGGGGGCAATCTGCAGCAGGTTATTGCCAGCACACTCGGCACGCCTCCTCTACAGAGCAATTAGGCAGCGCTCCCAGCCTCCAGCAGAAATAGACTGCCTAGTGAGAGCGGAGGTGCCTCGCCCTTAAGTTCAACCATAAACACATGCTGAGCTAGTGCAAATGATTTAACTCAAAAACAGAGGGACTCAGGGTCTGACTCCTAACGAAACTGAAATAAGATTGGTTACTGCTCTTCCATCGCAATTTTGTTCATATATATGACAAAAGGGAGAGGCCTTAGAACCTGAGAGGGAGATTGTCATTTAGTAACCAAGTAAACCCAGCAAACCCAGCAGATTCTTGGGGGAGAGGCAGTTTGTTAATACACATGTGCTGGATATCAGATCTCTGTTTAGGGTGGATTGTCTACATTATGAAGTTTGTTACAGGAAGGACGCTTTAACCCAGGGCAGTACATTATGATTCTTTGCACTATTGGAAACAATGTCTGCTTTCTGAGATTCAAAGTGACAAGCTAGAAGTTTGTAAGTTCTAATGGCCCTGATTCAGACAGCCCTTCTCTGCTTCCCAGAGCAAGAATTTTAGGCCCCTTTTAACTGAAACAAGGAGTTTTTCTCTTCACACCACAAGGGTATCAGCATCTTGGGAGGATAGAAATATTACAAAAATGCTTTGAAAATGAAAGCAAAATAATGTGTGGACAAATTGATAGATAAAAGACAGTCAGATAATAAGACAGAGGGGACAACCCCTGTGGAGACAGACAGACAGACACACAAAACATTAAGAAGTGGTCTTCTTTCACACTTGTGATCAGCCAGCCCACCGATGACCAGAAATTGTTTAATATACTGTGAAACAATGATCCTATACACCCAAGGCTTGTATTTTTTCAGATAAAGCACGTAACCCTTCTGTGGCTGCATCTTCCTTGGTTGTCTCTCATGCCAGACAGGTGAACCCTCTGTGATGCAGACAGCCAAAGTTCAGTTTGTTTCACACCAGTGCATGCAGATCAGACCAGGACTCTTCTTTGAACATATTTTGGGTCTTAAGGCTTTTTAATGCCTAGAATTCCTTATATAGATATGTATGTATTTACTTATTTGTTTATTTTCATTGCAGAACACTGTGAATTCTTCCATGCCATTATGGTTTTGTCTAGAGCACACAAGCAAAATTTTGTATAGAGCACACAAGCAAAACCAGCTGCTTCAGAGGGGACTAAGGGTGTCCTTAGAGCCTAAGGCACAATGCTCCTTCTCAATGGTGAAAAAGAAAAGAGAAAGAAAACTGTTGTCTTTTTCCTGAAATTTCAGGTGTATTTTTTCCCCTCAAAAGAACCTTTAAAAGAAGGAACAAGGACAGGATACAGTGCAATTCAAAATTATCAGATTTTACACTGGTGGAAAAGCATTCAGCAGTTGATAGAGCCGTGAGTGGCAGAGTTACAGGGAATGCCAAGCCCAAAGTGAACCTGAGTAGTGAAATCTAAAAAAAAAATCTGAAAAACACACCAAAACTCTGAACCATTATTAGCTGTATGGGAAGGTCTACACCTGCAACCATGGGGTGATCTAATTTAAGCATCTGAAACTTGCAGTTCTAGTCAGTGTTCCTCTAGCTCTCTGGGAGCATTTGTTGTTTATTTTGTTTAAGCTCATCTGTGATTTCCAGGATGGTGCACAGGTCAGGTCTGCACAGCACCCTGGTTTCCCCTGCCTTTGGATCCCATCAGAAGATGTCACATCAAGCAAGACCTCACAAAGACAACTGAAACACCAAGTTGCCCAGGCCTGATTGCATCCAGCAGAGGGGCAGATGCAGGGCCAAGAAGATTTCTCCTGACTTCCTGCCAGTGGCTTGGGTGAACAATAAAATCATTGAAGTGGAGAGGGAGGAGCCTCACAGCTGCTGGGCTGACTCAGTCTATAATGAACATTCCCTGCCCTTTTTATAAGCTTGTCTGATCTTCAGCCCAGCATCAAGAAGTCCCTCACACAAGTTTTACCTCAGCTATACATTTCTGCCCAATTTGGTTCTCTTTTCATGTATGCTATGAATGTAGAAATGCATCTCTCAAGCAGTTTCATGTCAAGTGAAATCTGGGAGAAAATATTGAACTTCATTATTTGTCAAAAGACTTTAAGACAGACTCTGTTTGAAATCCACCACATGTTGATTAGGAGGGAGGCACCTAGAGATGAAATTGGCAGCTGATGCTCCAAATGACCCAAAATGCACTGGCAAAAGTGTGGCCACAGCCAAGAAAGCTAGAGAGAAGGCAGAAGTTCTTTTAGTTACTCCTAGATGGAAAAATGTTTAATTCCTTTTGCCCACCAGAGCTGATTCTCACAATATCTCTGTGGCATCTATGAATCCTTGTTTGTCCTTGACATTTCCAGCTGTGTCAATGTGGGAAGTTTCTGGGGAAAGTCCCTTCTTGTACTTGTGCTTTGAATAGTCCCGGGTTGTGGACAACAGCCATGCAAAAACAAAAACATGACAAGTTTTTCCTTTCATGCAGATTCAATTTTTTAAATACTCTCTCCCATGTTTGTTTGTTGGTTTTTTTTTTAACCGTGCCTTCCCTGTTTTATTTTGTTCTTAAAGACAAAATATAGATATATTTACTCCCATTTTAGTGTATTTGTTGCTGCTAGCCACATTCCTCCATTCCCAATGAGAGATAACACCCACCTCCATGCTCTTCCTGCATCTGGAAAGCCCCACAGATGTTTGCTTTCCAAAACCACACTTTGTTCCAGCAGCAGAATGCCTGTAGCTACTTTGACATTTATTAAAATAACCTGGGAAGGCCAACATACTTTGAGAGCACTGCAGAAGCAGGGAAATTAACCTCTGCAGAGATGTAAATGCTTTCATTATGATGAAACAGATTCTGTGGAAAATCTACCTGAACACTGTTGTGCTTTTGAGTACTCAAAGAACAATACTTTTCAGTTCACGGTGGCTTAAAAAAGGGTGACTAACAAACAGCAAATGAAAATACTCCAGATTGCTCAAAATTACACTTAAAATCTCAGAAAACCCAGCCAGAGCCCTGGTTTCTCAGTATTCAAGTCAAACTAAAGGTGTCAAAATGCAAGTATAGAAATGGAAGAGTGGGCAAGAGAAAATGTACAGCATTTATTAGGCCTGTGTAGTCATGATGAATAACTATTTGACACAAATCTAAACCAGAAGCCCCTGTCAGGCCTCCCACCCTTCTTTTCACCCTCGAGGGCCTCCATCCCCTTCCTCCCAGGTCTGTGTTGGGCTGAGGCTGGAGTGGATCTTCCTTCCAGAATTGGGTTTGGTGTGACCAAGAAAGCAGCAATCTCAGAAGAACAGGACAAACCACCTACTTCTCACTTCTTGGGCTGAGCCCTCTACAAGGATTTCTCTTAGATTTTGGTACCATCTAAACGGAACCTAAGCCTAGAAATCATTCTGAGTTCAGAGTCCTGAGACAGATGTAAGACCCTACAGACCACAGTCAACTGGAAATGAAAAATGGGTCAAAGTGCTTGGTTAAAATATGTATCCCAGAAAAGCTGCAAATATGGTCACAGGATTGCTTAATCAGACAGCCCAGAGAGGGTCATTTTGCTTTGGAGATAAACACAAGGTGGCATGGGCTCTGATGAGTTCAGGCATATCCACACCCAACAAAAAAAGATCACAGCCATCAAAGCTGTGTTATCTGTTTTCTTAAAATTCTTTATTTCTATACCCTGTTCAATTTTTAGCCTATTTTGCAAAATGGTGTTAATATTTATCTCAACATTATGATTATAATGTTATAGCTGAAGTTCTTTTAATCATTAGGCAAGAAGGTTAGGTAACAAGAAAAAATGCTTTGCACATCTAAACTCTGACAGACTATGCATGCAAACAGGAAAACCATGAGGAACTTGCATGGTTTAGAACCTCTACTTCACAGAGAAAGATGGTGAGCACAGAAGCATTTGTTCACAACTCTAATTAATATGCAACATACAAAATTAACTGTAGGAATGCAAAGATCTCTTCTTTTGGTGAGTCATGTCTGAGTATTTTTACCTGGGGTAAAAAATCATATCTGGGGTATGATTGCTGTTGCAAAACCCAGTCATAATAAGCGTTCAGTACTGCCAAGTACCACCTGGGAAACAGACACTTAACAGAGGCTCACAAAGAAAGCAGATTTATTTATTCTGTGTGCCCTTTCATCCTTTTCTTTTATAAAATGAAGCATTTCTGTTAACAAAAGAGCAAGACAGTCTTACAATTTACACTAAAATGGAATCGGCTTACTTTAAAATAAAGCATGTGACACTGCACAAAAGCATAGGATTTATTTATCCCAGTGATACCTCAGGCATCTGTAGAGTCCCAGAAGTTCAAGTAATGAACTTCTGTAGTATCCTGGGCCAAAAATATAAAATATAAAAATACACCATAATTCCACTGTTGACATATCTGCTTTGGAATCAGTCTCTGCTCTGGAAAGCAATTTAAAATAAAGTGGGGGAGGAGAAGAAATATTTTATCTTTAATTTTGCTGATGGAGGTGAGTTGATTTGGCTCCTAATCCAGAACTCAGGGACTCAAGGACAGCTCTTCCCAGTGACTTGTTGAAGGTCATCCAGGGAAATTGTCACAGTATTCATGAAAAGCCCACAAGTACTGTGGGGAAAAGAGTTTGAAAGGAGAGGAGGAGAAAGACACGCTTGACATGCTATGTATTCTGCAAACTTCAGAACATCTCACACTAACAAAAACTAGGAATAAGTTTTATATTACACTAAGTTTGTAAAAAGGTTCAAGTCAAGGCTTGTATGTAAAAACTCTCTTTTCCGTTAATGTTGCAGCCTCTCACATTATCAGATGAACAAACAGATTATGATGTTTGAGGTAGGATTCACACAAAAAGTTTTCAGATTTAACGGCTTCTCTTCTGGTCATGTCTGATCATGAATTTCAAGTACATGCATTGCAGTGCAACATCTCAGGCAGACACAAGTACAAGATGTAATTCAGCATTTCTCACGTGGAAGGACCCCGAGCCAAGAAAATGCAGCAAAGTTTGTTGTCTGTATTCTTATTTTTCTTTCTCTGCAAGAAGATATCCTTTGTTTTCAGAATAATTTACCCTGCTTGGTAGATCACCAAAACTGTTTTGCAGAAGATTAGCAAATCCCATAACCTGATTTAGCCTGAATCCAATGCTCAAGGAAAGAATTACTCTGAAGTGAGAAACAGGGGAAAAAAATCCAAGCCTTTAATATCAGACAGCTGAGGCTTTGTGGCTCTCTTATGAAAAACCAGTAATCTCAAAAAATTACACAGATTTCTTGTTTTGCACCCGTATTGTTACTAAATGGTGAAGTTCTAGATTAGAGAATATCTATAAATGTACTGCTATTAAAATAGATGACAATTTTTCCATTGCACTCTGAGTGCAAGGCCTTCTTTTACTGTGTGATATGCTTTGCAACTCTAAGTAACACACAGCAGTTTGTTTAGGGAGTGGCTGTATCGCTAAGACAGTATTGACCAAAATATAAGTAAATTTCACAACACCTACAAGGCATCAATTCAAAACTACAATTGAGGAATTACACTTCAGAACAGTATGAAAATTAGATTTTAAAAAGTTCATATCAATCCTTGGAGAACTAAAGTCTTTAATCCTTGATTGGTAGAATTGTTATTTCTCCCATAATTCCATGTCAGGTTTAAAGACTGAGAGTTACTTTAAAACCTTATAGGCACTGTTATAAGAGTAAGTGTAACAATTTAGAATCTCATTGAAATCCAGATGCTCATGACCAAATAGTAGTCTCTCAATTATACTGAAGGAGTATAGGAATAAATTGATTGGCTGGTAAAAAAAAAAAAAGATAATTTTAGTCAGAATTAATACACGTTAGGATTTTAAAACCATTTACCATAGCAATGAGCCAGTTTGATCATTGAAAAGCACTAAGTAAAAATTTTACTGAGATGTTTTCTCCATCACATTTGTACCTCTTGAGTGAAATAGTGCCTCTATTCAGAATGCAGTAGTCAGCACCTCAATGCATTTCATATATCATACTAGCAATTAGACTAAAAAAACCCTCCAAGTTGCTGTTATACCGGTCCTTTCATCACAATAAAGAAAAGGCATACTAAGTACCATAATAAAGAAAAGTGATGCTGGAAAAAATTAAAAACTTATTTCAAGTGAAGAATAAAAAAAAATATATTTGTTCATACAACAGAAGTTGTCTCAATGTAATATCCCAAAGTCAAAAGCTCAAAGGATTCAAAAACATCAAAAGCACTCTCCTGGCTAGTGGCAATATCCTCAATTCCATTATAGATCATAAAACTTAGGGAGTAAATGCATTAGTATTGAAAGCATTTATACTTGCAGCTAAAAGGGAGTGAGGAGACACTTGGAACAGAAGTAGAAGTGTAGCAGATCGCTAGATAATTTTTCTCTATTTGTTTATTGTACCTTCATCATATTTCTCTGCTAGATCTGGATCAAAGACATAGCTGGGCTTCAAGGCAATAATTTGTACATTTCAAAAATGAGAAATAAGTCTTACACAGATATCGAATTTGAGGATCTAATTGGGAAACATGATGCAGAAATTTATAAATGCAAAATATTTATGATGCATATGAACAGCTTCATGATTTGATTTCTGCCTCTCAGGTTTGGATCCTGAGCTGAAATCTGTCTGGAATTTGCAGTCTCAGATGATTCTGGGTCTATTTATCCCTCATTTAATCACACTGCTTTTTGCCACTTGATATAGATTCATAGAGAAATCAGCTCCTTATTTTTCAATAAAAGTTGTGGGGTTAGTTTTGATCTAAACCTTGTATTGTGAACTGGTATTTCTTCATGCCATAAGTCCCCAGAACTGACTATAACAGTTATTTTCAACTGGAAGCTGTCTGTAGTAAGGTGTCTGCTAACTACATGAAAGTGTGTGTGAGAAATGAGATAGGAAATGGAAATTCACCTAATTGTGTGACCATCTACATGACATTTGGAACAGGGTTCAGCCCTATATTAAACTTGAGGTTCCCCACCCTGTGGATGTGATATCCACTGCTCTAGAAACGTCAGAATAGCAATACTAAAACTAATCTCACTGTAGCACAAAGTCAATAAATAAATGTATAGAAGTGGAAATGTGTTTTAGTGCAATCTGCGCTGTCTCAGAAAACTCTGACTTGAGGTAATATCACTTTTAGAAGTCAGCATCGTGTACTCAAAATTAGTGTGTTGTTGATGTGCCTTAGCCTTAATTACACTGGAGAAGAGTTAACTAATAACGGCTTTACTTCAGAGGCTCCACACCCAAAAGACTCTCAGGCTCCATAGTCATCATAAATACTTCTAATGAGGAACATTTTCAGTAACTTTTGTTTACACAAGCTTACTACTTCTGTGTCAGAGCCTGCCCCACTTCCATTGAAATCAATGGGAATTTTGCCGTTCCCTCTAGTGAAAGTAGCCCCTAGCAGCCTGTTACACTTGATGATGATGGATCACTACTCCTTGCAAGAACAATAGTGTAGCAACCATGCCAACAAATATGCATATCCTCAGCTGTAAGCACCTGAATAGTCCCACTGGTTCCAGTGGAATGGTATAAATTCTTGCAGTTAAATGTTCTTTCTGTTTGTTTCAATCTAGCCAACTGCTGGAATCCTCCTCTGTCAATTAACACATCTTTCATTAGGACATTTACAAACTTGGTATAATCTAGATGCTATCAGCAAGCATATGGTTGATCTGGCTTAATGTTGCAGGTTTTGCAACCGATTATGCAAAAAATCCAAACACAATACATTTTTAGGACAACAAATTTTATATTGTGGAGCATTTTTAGTAGAAAAGGAAGGCTAGTGGTGTTTAAATAGAACGCCATTGTGAATGGAAGTGCAACGTATTGGGTCATCCCACCAAATACAGGAAACATGTTATTCAACATAGTGACTCACACAATGAGTAATGTAGTCTAAAGGGTATATTCTACCCTGTGAATAGACACAACTCTCAATAACTAATAATCCTGTAAATCCCAAAAGGCCTTATCTAGCTGGAAGTGTCTGCAGCCTTGTGAGCTTTGCAGACTGCACAGGGCCACGGATGTCAGCTCCTCATCACCAGGCTACTCCTGCTTGCCCTAGGAAAACAATGGTTCATTGACAAGCAGCTGCAGAGCCTGAGGAAGAGCTTCACTTGTATGATGTGACAGGAGGCCTGATGCCACTGGTTCCTGTACTCCAGTTTCACAATTCTCCTTGAGTTGCGACAATAACTGGAATCTTGACTATAAAGCAAACTGAAAATAATCTGTTTGCTTGAGAAATCTGGTTTGATTGGTGTAGAAGGCTTTGAGCTCCTTGCCGTATGTGGAGAGGAGTCATGTATTTGTCATTGTCATGGCAGGTGGTGCTGGATAATAAGGGCAGATATTCTGAGATTACATTGGCCTCTTCAGACTTTGTTGGTGCTATACTTTTGACTGAAACTTCTTGCTGAGAAAAGCAGAATTATAAATACATCCTAAGGAGCCCCAAACTACCACAGGTTACTGATGGAACTACCTGGAACCTGGCTGGGTGCTTGGGACGGGGACAACTTATGCTCACCTCACAAGACAGGCAGTGAAAGGGACTATTTTCCCTTTTGAAATATGGAATAACTATAGTCCCAGTTCTTGGCTAGTAGAATACTAAAAGTTAGTGTACAGCCTCAGTTGGCTGACAGGAATGAAGAAAATCTACAATTGTAAAGCTTTGTATTCTCCCTGAGCTATAGAATACATTGATGTAATTTTCTTCTGGGCCAGAAGTGCTCAGAAATTATAGTGCTCCTGTAAAAAACAATGGAGTTGATGTGATCCAGGCCACATTTTTCAGCGAAGCCAGGCATATGTACTCATACCATCCCTAAATACACACTTCTCTGGAGCTGCCTCCCAGTCCTATCTCAGTAACCTTCAAACCAATCTTGACAAAACAGTGAATGTATCCAGAAAGTTCTGCGAGTTCTCTGAAATTACATCTTTGGGTAGAGAGGGGAAAGGAGGTTTATTGCTGCCATAACAGTAAGCTCTTTTGAGACATCTGGAAAGATCCATGAGAGATACACGCTCATCCATACTCCTAAAAGAGGTCCATGGAGGAGCTTAGCCTCTGGATAGCATTGGTCTGCAGAGTTCATTTCTTTTTCAACCTTTAGCTTTATTTTACAAGACCACACTTAACTTTCTCCAACACTCAGTCTTGACTTGGGAAATAGTTTGGTCAGGGGGTATTCCCAGGAAGTACCATGAATAAGTTCTCATTAGACTTAGTTCATCATTCCTTCAACACTTTCCCAAAGACACTGTCCACATGCTGTACCCAATGTCATGCAATTTATACTATAAACCCACTGTTTATGTGAACTGCAGAAAAGTCTGCAGTCTTTATTTTCAAGCATCTTTTAAAAAACCCCTACAACACACTAAAAATAACAATTGTTTCTTAGGGACCCCATCCAGAAGTAGATAGTGGTATAGATTGACTCACTTTGCTTTACCTGTCCTCAGGACCAGGAATCAATTAGCAGCTCCTTTTATTCAGCAATTTAGAGCTATACACCGAAACCTAACCCATGTTCAATCTGTTTTGGTTTTACAGAAGCAATGTCTCTCTACTTGTGAAGAAAGCTCTTGCCAATCTTGGACTCTCAGCACTGCTATCAGCATCTGTCCATTTAATTTTTTCCAAGGTTTATTGTCTGTGGAAAGAGCTAGAAAATTCCAAATGCCAAAATTAAGCCAATACTGAAGGAGCCCCTCTGAACTCAAGACGTGCCAGGACCTGCTGAGTGCCTTTCAGCTCAACCTCTCATTCAGAGTTAATATCAAGTATTCTCAGGAGTCCCTGCTTTTCACATAGTACAAGCAATTTGATCAAATAACTGCAATGTTGGGCAATAATTGGACAGTTAATTGAAACCCTTTCCTGTCTGTGATCTCCCCAATGCGTAGAGTGTGTTGAGAGGCATCTTGATTCTGTGACCTGCTGCTGCTTGGGAGACTCCACTGGCGATGCATCTGCAGTGCCCTGGCAGGTATAACTGGCCAGCTTTTGTTCTGGGTGTTTGGGGGAATAATAACCCACCTGGGAAGGTGGGTTCTGATGTTTATTTTAAATTCTCAAGGAGTTAAAAGCTCCTTTCCAGCATTAGCCAGAATGTTGATTATAAACCCACAATTTTCTGTAATTGGGCCTCATTAATAAATTCCTCAAGTGTTCCCAAAGGCAGGAGAGGTAAAACAAGAGCCACGGGGATCAGAGAAACAGGGAACTGTGAGGATTCCTGAGTGTGTTGTTAATTCCACTTAATCAGCTCAGAGAAGCTCTGTATTCAAAAGAAAATAACCATGACTCACAAAATACTCCTGCCAGCAGGGAATAGGATTCTCTCCATTTATAGTAATATTTTCCCCAATTTTTTGTCCTTTCTTCCACTCCGTTTTTAAGTAAAGAAAAAGACTTTCCCTCAGGAACCCTGAACACCTTCCATATTCTTGAGCCTCAGTGAAGACTGGACAAGCTGTGCTCACAGGAAAAGTCCAGTGTGGGTCCCTCAGTGCTTCTGTGAGACTTGCTCTGCAATCCAAATGTGCCAGAGGGCTTTTCCATCAGATCCAGACTGAACAGAGTGTGAAGCAGAGGCATAATGAGGCAGATACAAGATTTATTGCTGTTTGAAGAGGACTCAGATAGTAGCAAACTTTGAGACAGAGCAAGCCCCATTCCCCACTCTACACTGCTTGCCACAGAAGGTAGACAAGTCAAACAAAGACAAGACAAATTACAGGGATAATAATTCAGGTCATGAGAAAAACAGGGATTATAAAGGATGAGAGGGCAGGAGGGTTTGCCAGGAGAATGTAGCTTTCTGAAGGTAGCATAAAGGAGCACCTGAAGGGGTAGATTCTCCAACACTTTGTGGAGAGCCCAAAGTGCTGGATTTTAAAAACAAGAAAGGCAGAATAAGAGTCAAGAAAGGAAGTGGAAAACTTCTGAGAAAAAAAGATATGGAGCACAAAATACTTGGTTAGAGAAAGTTTGCACTGGATTTGCAAGATGCCTATAAATTTGGGAGCATAGGACTGTGCAACAGATGAAAAGAGAGTTTGTGGAGCCATTAGAGCCACTGCTCAGGCTACTCAGAAACCTTGTCTCTGCACTCCTCCTTACCCTTCTTTCTCACAACAGAATGTGAGGGTACTGGGTAGTGCTGTGTCCTCTATGGCCTGAAGGGATGCCTGGATACCACAGAATCACAGAATCATTTAGGCTGGGAAAGGAATCTGCAGTTATAGGGTCCAAACTCTCACTGATCACCACCATGTCAATTAGGCCATAGCACCAAGTGCCACAGCCATTTGCTGAATACCTCCAGGGACAGTCACTCCACCACCTCCCTAGGAAGCTCATTCCAATGTTTGGCTATATTTTTTATGAAGAAATTCTTCCTGATGTACAATCTGACCCTCCCCTAGCACAGCTCGAGGCTTTGTACTTTGTTCTGTCACTTGTAACCAGTGAGAAGAGGCCAACCCTCACCTGGCCACACCCTCCTTTCAGGCAGCTGTGACAAGTGACAAGGTCACCCTGAGCCCCCTTTTATCAGGATAAACACCCCCAGCTCCCTCAGCTGCTTCTCACAGCCCTGGTGCTCCAGACCCTGCCCCAGCTCCATTGCCCTTCTCTGGGCTCACTCCAGCCCCTCAGTGTCTTTCTTGCCCTGAGGGCCCAGAGCTGGACACAGCACTCGAGGTGTGGCCTCAGCAGTGCCCAGGACAGGGGGACAATCCCTGCCCTGCTCCTGCTGGCCACACCATTGCTGATCCAGGCCAGGATGCCATTGGCCTTCTTGGCCCCCTGGGCACACCCTGGCTCATGTTCAGCTGCTGGCACAGCACCCCCAGGTCCTTTCCAGCCACTCTGTCCCAGCCTGTGGCACTGCCTGGGGCTGTTGTGACCCAACCTCACACCATTGGCCTCAGCCATGATCCAGCCTGTGCAGATCCCTCTGCAGAACCTTCCTGCCCAACAGCAGATCAACACCACTCCTGACTTGGTGTTATACTCAAACTTACTGAGGCTGCACTCAATGCCTTCATCCAGGTCATTGATAAAGAGATGGAACAGTCTGGGCCCAATACTGAGCCCTGGGGAACACCATTTCACCAGCTGCCAACAGGACGGGGAACCACTCACCACCATTCTCTGTGCTCACCTATCCAGGCAGTTTTTACCCAACAAAGAGTGCAGCTGTCCAAGCCATAGCCTACCATATTTTCCAGGCAAATCCCACTGGAGACAGTATTAAAAGCTCTGCTGAAGTCCAGCAGACTATATCTACAGCCTTTCCTTCATTTACTGGGAGCATCATCTGTTATTAAGTTGGTCAGGTATGACCTACCTTTCCTAAACTTGCACTTCCTGAGTCTGATCCCTTGGTTGTCCTGTGTGTGCTGTGTGATCACATTTAAGAGAAGATGTGTTCCATTATCTTGCCAAGCAGAGAGGTCAGGCTCACAGGCCTGTAGTTCCAGGGATACTCCTTCTGGCCCCTTGGGGGTGGATGTCACACTGGCCACCTTCCAGCTAAAATAAATATAAATATAAGTATATAATATAAATATATATATATATATATTTATATTTATATATTATAATTTATATTTATATATTTATATGGGATGCCTGTGTAATGCCCAATACTTGGGCATTTTTACCTAATTAAGGATTACATGCAGAGGTGGCTGCATGTCTGCAAGGGCAACTCCGTGGTCCCCTTAGCACTTTTGTGTGTGATTCATCCAGGAAATACATTGCAAGGAGTCAACAGAGCACCTTGCAAGAGGGAAAATCTATCACCAGCACAAGACCCATCTCTTTTGTAGCAAGCATGACTAAGGAAAATGTGTGCTGGACAACTGGTCTTTTCTTTAGACATACCACTTGAGGTTTTCCAGCATAAAAAATATTCCTTGAAACACGTGGTTTGGATGTCCTGACCAGCAGCAGTAGGGGAAATATAATAAATTAAAACAGCTTCAATAACTGACCCTTATTTCTTTCTTTTTCCCACTTCAGACATTCTCCCTGCTTGATTTTTGGGAATCCTCTGGTCTCAGTATCTATTTACTTTATTTTATTTTTATTAGTGTCCTTGAATGTAATGGAAGAATAAACATTTCAGTTTTCACAGCCTTCTGGCTTTTCATGGGAGCTTAGCTTCAGCCACTGTGTTTACAAAACAGAACTGCATCATAGTGTTTGTTAACTTAATGATTCTTGGATTATCCATATTTTTGGCTACAAAACTCCCATTTAAATGTAGACTTTGCTATGTTTTCATGGGCCCCAAGAGGAATTTCTAGATCAAAGTTTTAGAGTCAAACAGGACCAGCCAGTTTTATAGCTCACAGAATTACCAAGTTGCTAACATCTATAGACCACTGATGGGAACTCTGTCACAGCAAGAAGCCAGCCACACATGTCAACCCACACCAGGCTCCTGACTCAAGCAGGGGAAATGCTAGCAGGCTGAAACTTTTACTTTTGTGCAGGTCTCTCTGTGTGGAGATCAGAAGAGCCATGACTGCTTGGGGTTGAAATCTTTCTTCCTAGTCTTTATCATGAGAGGCAGAGTCTTGGAGGAAGGATGTTAGGCAAACAGACCTAAATCCTAAAAACACTGGAATTACGTGATGAATTACAGTAATACAAATTTCAAGTCTGGATAAGCAGGAAATATGGAAGCAGGATAGGCAGCATCTCCAGGTAGTGGGGAACCAGGGAATGGCAGCACTGGCACGGAGAGGAAGACATGCTGTCCTGCAGTTGAAGGGGCAGTAGATGGACCACGGATATGGCTGGGAAAACTTGGCTGGAGATGCAGGAGAAGAGTATTTGGCTCAGTGTACAGCTTAACCAAAGAAAACAAAGGACGGTTTCTCTGCAGTTGCCATTTATACACATATAAGCAAAAGCAAGCAAACATACTGTGGCCTCTAGAGAGTTAATGTTTTACAGAGGAGCTAAGATGAAAATTATGGCATGGATATGTGTTACAAGATGTGGGAAGAACTGAAGAGAGAGAGAGAGAGCTGTGTCTTACTCTTATTATATGAGAGATACTGTGACCACCAATAATGGGGTTCTGATGTGGTTTTGTTTATAACCCTATGCATGGCTTATTCAGTTCTGTCAGCAGCTGTGCCCTCTAAAAATCATTTGTTTCAGTCCTGTAAAGCACAAGGTAAAACTGGAAGATTTCCACAGAATTTCAGCAGGTCCTTTACCTACAGCTAGGCACAAAATTGTGCCACTGGCACAAAATCATGCCACCTGCACAACCAGGGAGTAATGATAAATTCTTAAATGCATGTTCAGGAGAAAATTGCTTCTCTTAAATGCTATGGAATTTGCTGGAGAGAGCATTAATGTGATGCCAAGATTATGCACTTCAGAATGCTCACCTCAGCAAAACCTAAAACTTCTGAAAATCAGGACACATGCTAAGCATATTGGCTCTGTCCCCTTTGAGCAATGCCCCAGCTTGCCCACTGTACATACTCTGCCTTTGCACCATTGCTGAGCTCATGGCCCATGACCATGGGAAGTAGAGAGGAGAGCTACTTCTGAGTCGTACTCTCTCCTGTCCCAGCCTCTTTAACTGATCCAGCTTCCCTGAAACAGCATCAAATCTGTTGCATTTTATAACCCATCTTTCCATATGAAAACCAACCAAAAATCCTGTCCGAGACCGTTCTGTGAGTTAAATGTCTGTAACCCGCGAATTTCTGTTAAATACCATCTTGTTCTTGGTTGTCTCCATGGTAAGAAGACCTTTGAAGATCACGATATCATAAAATGATGTCATTGCACTTTAATCTTTTCCACCTGATCATACCTTTATTAGAGGAAGATTCAATTCCTTCACTTAGATCTGCCCAGCTACTCTGCAACTATAGCTGCTGTTCAGGGCACCCTCAACACACATCACCAAGCACTGCAAGCCTTTTGTGTCCTCTCTTCTCTGTTTCTAAATAAAGTTTTAAGACATCTGAGAGCAGAGAAACAAAAGAGAGACAAGCTTTAGACTATGAACTGAGCACTATGTATACCTCTGCCAGAAGTAGAAAAGGGAAAGAGAAGGATAAGGGTGTATCTCCTGCACCTTGAGTCATGTGAATAGTTCCCATGTTGTGGGGTGAAGTCAATATTTGAGTTAAGGCATATCCTAATGAAGTAGAAGTTCAGCAGATTTTGAGGCTTAAGTACTTAGATTTTAACTGATCATCAGGTAGTACATGGTCTATAAAGAATGTGTGAAGGCATGGTGGGGAAGGGAAAATGCCAATGTTATTCCCTGTTTGGAATGGAATCCCTGAGTGTGGAAAGCCTTGCAAATGACCAGACCTGAATTAGTTGCATCAAATGGGAGGGGAAAAAAGCAAACACAAGAAATGAAGCTGAATGAAAGTATGCAGTTTACCTTGAGAAAGGATGACTAAAGGAGTCCTGCTCTGCACAAGCTCCAACAAGTCCATGAGCTATTCCTGCTGTGTAAGACTTGTTTCCTTGCACTATTCTCTGGGCAGCACAGATGCAGGCTGTTTGCCATCTGGGCCTCTTCCTTAAGCCACAGAGGAGGTTATTTAAGTAAGGGGTATGAGGGAAAGGCAGGAAAAAACATTATTTCCTTCCTTCTAAGCAAATTTGACAGCCTGGGCTGAGCCTGCCTTGAGATTAGAACACAACCTGCCAGCCCTACTTGTGTGTCCTCACAGGGAGCGTGCAACCCTCTGCACATGCACATGCACAGCCCCTGTCAGTGAGCAGAGACAGTGGTGCCATTGAGCAGCCTGAGAGCACTGCTAACAGTGACTGACTCTTCCATCCTGTCCTCTGCTGTGAATGCATTATTGATGGTGATCACAGAGCTGAGGAACTTGCAGCTTGCCTTGCACGTGGGGGCACCAGCTGCGGCTTTACTGGAATGTTACTGCTGGCACCGGACATCCTCTCATCCTAGCAGGCAGGAGAGGTGGGAAGGATAAGCTCTTTGAGACCAGGCTTCCCACTGTGTTGCATTTACAGCCAAATTTCCCCTTGAGACTACAAACCACAGCTCCATGTTTTCTGGGGCTCCAGCACCCAGCCTTCAGTGTCCCCTCTTGTCCACTCCTCAGCAGAGCTCCCACCTGCAGTTTGCAATGTCATTCCACAAGGGAATGGGCAGTCTCTCTTGTTCACTGTGCCTGCAAGAGGGGAGGGTCTGATAATGAGTGTCATGGGAGGTGCTGACATCCTGCCCCACTGCTGGGCATGTGTACAGCCTTGGGAGACACAATGGGATGAGACAAACTCTGAAAGAGCTGTCAGTAAAAGACATAGAGAGCAGAGGCCTCACTTCAGTAGACTCTCACCTGAACCTTTAATATGATGGAGAAAACCTGGCTCTCATAGGGATCAGGAGAGGACAGTGTGAACTTTGCTGCAACCCAGCAAGCTGAAAAAAAAGGAGGGCAGCAAGGCTTGTGAAGATCCTGGAACACCAGCCCTATGAAGAATGGCTGAGAGAGCTGGGAGTGTTTATCCTGGGAAAAAAGGAGGCTTGGGGGAGGCTCTCACTCTCTGCAACTGCCTGAAAGGAGGCTGTAGCCAGGTGGAGGTCAGTCTCTTCTACAAGGCAACCAGTGACAGGATGAGAGGACACAGTGTTAAGATGCACCAGGGGTTAGACATTAGGTTAGACATTAGGAAAAAATTTCTCACAGAAAGAGTGGTTGGGCACTAGAACATTTGCCTAGGGAGGCAGTGGAGTCACCTTCCCTAGAGGTATTTAAAAAAAGACTGGGTGTGGCACTCGGTTTAGTTGATGAGGTGCTGTTAGGTCGTAGGTTGGACTTGATGATCTCAAAGGTCTTTTCCAACCCAGTTAATTCTATGATTCTGTAATTCTGTGAAAATTGCTGCATCTGAAGTGGGGCTTCACTCTCTGCAAAGTGTGGAGGTGTGCTTTACTCTGTATCACACATCAAGTCTGTGTTTTCCTATTTAAAGACCATATTTCTATGGTTTAAAATGTGATATTCTGATAAAGTTAACACAAGAGGTTGGAAACCTGTGGTAGCTTTAGGATGCTTAGTAGTGTGACTGCTGTACCGTGAGACTCTGACCATTGCAATGTCACATGGCATCTTCTGCTCTTCCCCCTTTTGCACTGTCCAGACCTAAATGTTGCTGAGCAACACAGGAACCAGGCCCTAGCTTTTTCCAGCATGGAGCAGTGTGCTCTTACCCCACATTGTAAAGATCTTGCATGATGGTGCACCACTAGGCATTGCAGAAAATGCTATTCCTCCCACATCCCAATGAGGAACTTATAGAATAAGAGCAAGGAAAGTTCATCTTTGTGATCCTTTCACCACAATCAAAAGTAGGTCTAGCTACAAGGTCCCTTGTCTATTTCTTTGCTATTATAAGAAAAAACTACTGGTATTTAACTAGGAATTGCAGAAACTACTGCGTAGAAATCTGTACTTCTCATTCCCAAAATGACCAATATACTATCTAGGAAAAGATACAAAATACATAGCAAGTTGTGTAAGGAGTCATTTAAGATGCAGAGCTCAAGAACTAAAGAAATGTTCCCAAAGTAGAAGATTAGTACCTAACAAGTTTAGTGCTCGCTTTAATCTGCTAGCTCTTAGTATATGTCTGCCTTCTAAAAATGCTCAGGGCTGCTGTGTCTTAAATTGAGAGATCACAGTGAAAAGTGATGGGAAAGTGGTGGAACTGTTGTCCAGGTCACAAGAAGGATAATTTCTAAGTCAAGTTCCTGCCTTATATACAGGGATTATGCCTCTTCTTAAGAGTTAAAATTATTTTCTGCCTTCTGGCTTTACAGGGAGGAGAATGTATTGGTTGGCTATGCAGAGATGCAGTTCTCAGGCTCAGTTCTTTCCCACCAGAGGCAGGTATGTGCTACACCCATCCCATTAATTAGTGCCTGCTCTGGGCCTCTTGTGGAGGAGGATTGCAGTTTAAAACAGCTCTCCATGTCATTGTGAGTGTTCCCATGAAAGTACTCTGGCTTGTTAAGACATTCAAAATCAAATATGTGCCTGCCAGATAGAGGATCACTGTTACAAATGAAAAATGCCTTAGATCAGAGAGTCCATCCATATGCTTAGGTGTGCTATAACTCTCAACAGAATCACATATTTCTGTTATCCCTCTTGATTTCTCTGCAGGATGCATGCCAAAAGCTTTTATTGTCAATCCAGAAGAGGATCTACACAAGAGAAATTCCAAAACAGCAACAGGGAACAGTATGCTTTTTTCTTCCCTCTCTTGTTATTTCCTCACATTAAAAAATTCATTGACTTTATTGTTCTTGCCTGAGGCAAAGAAGCCTGGCAAATTTGAAGAGTATTTTTATTATTAGTTAGGTGAGTTTACTTGCCAAGCATACTTTCCCAAGTTCTCTGAACATCCTACTCATCAGTTGCTAACAAAGGCCCCATTCACACAAGGGCTACCAAACAGGTTTGCAGCATGGTTTACAACTGGCCAAGAGGGAGAGATCTCAGGGCCCCCACTCTGCTGCTTTGACATCCAAGGTCATTGACCATTAAACAGGACACTTAAGCCTCAGCAAGGAAAGGACTTGTCTAAAGGAAGGCTTAAGTGGAATTGTGATGCTTCATACCAAAATTGCAGTTCCAAAAGTTGCTTTTCATAAATATAGTTGTGTCTGGTTTTTGGCAGAGCACTCCCAAGTTACATCAAACTCTGCCCACTATGTGTCCAGATCTGATCCACATTGGACAGCCCCTTCTTCTGTATGCAGCCAGTAATTGTTCCTTCTCTAATTTAATAGTTCCTCAAATAGGAGATAAGGGCTCACCTCCATCTTCAGTCCAAGGAGGTTTATTGTATGTTTCCTGTTTTCCTGGGGAGCGGCACAAGCACCAAAGCGTGGTGCACAGTAAGATTTGTCCTACCTTCAGGCTGCAGCTGGACCCAAAAAGCTGAAAATAAGAATAAATCCAAGAATTTTATAAAAGAGTGGGGATGAGTCTGTAGAGTTTAGGAGATGACTCTCAAACAAGACTTTTCACAGTGAAGGAGGAAGTTGGCAGTCCTGCTACCTCAGCTGTGGAGGTGAGCCCTTTACCAGTAAGAGTACTCAATTTGTCCTATAAGGCTCTGAATTTCATCTGGGGACCCAGCTGCACTGCAGAGGCAGAGTGACTGCCAGGCAGCTGCAAGGCTCTGCTGGAAATTACCCTGTGGCAAGGAGTGGGTGTGCAGAGTAGTGTGAGGGAGGGATCTGCTCAGAAATGCTGTTTGAAGGTGAATGCAAGTTAACTTGTTGGTAACCTCTGCCTTGCGTTTTAATACTTTTGGTTCAAACAGGAATTCGGTCTGAAGCACACAGATACGTGTTTGTGTGTAGCTGGCACAGTCTGCACAGGCCAAATGGTAAGAGCTGTTGCTGGAGCAGTCTAGCAGAGGTGATGTGGCTGCCAGGCAATGCCACAGTAGGACCTGGGACTCGGGGACAGAGAGGAGTGAAGAGCAGAAGATAGCTGAGCAAGGTGAAGACACTCTTCCACTTTGCACAACTGTGGAAGTGAAGCTGCCTGAGGATTGACACGAGTCTGCTTTTGTGTATGTGCTCTCTGTTACCTGGGGATAGAAGATTTGTGTCACACTTCAGGAGCACTGAGGGCATGTGGGACTGCTCCTAGAGCACTGTGCTGGTGAGGAGTCAAAGCTGAAAAACCTTCCTGGAAAGCAGTGTAGCAGGGAGTGAACAGCTGTCACATTAATTTCTCCAACACACCACTCTGTAATCCTGTACAGCCCATATAACACTGCATTGCCATGAACAGGACATCCCACTCTTCATGACAAGAGAGAGTCCTTTTAATCAAATGTAGCTGGAAGCAACTTTGCTGAGATTTCCTCTGAAAACCAGTTAGAGTTTTTTGTATTGTCTGCCCAGGGAAAATCCAGTTTGACTGTTCAGAAAGCACAGCCTGTGCAGTCTGCCCCTTCTGTGCCCTCCTCCCTGTAACACAGACTGAGCCTTAAATGCCACAATATATCCTTTTATCTGAATATAATGCATGGGGCGATGCAAGATGGAGCTGCTGGTAGAAGAGGTCATGAAGTTCCACTGCACTAGCATTTTGAAAGGGAATCCTACAAAAAACAGCCTGACATGGCTGCTGAGAAAGATCCTGCACTCTGTCAATGTCTTGGCATGGAGTTAGCAGGGAGTATGATACTGGACACAAGCAGAGAGTGGGCTTTTTTTGGCATTGGCCACAATGAGTGTGGTTGTCCAAGGAAAGTCTGAGGGGGAGGCTGAGGGGATAGAAGAAGACAGACATGTTAAAGGAAAGTGTGTTCCTACATAATGAGACATTGTACCACATGTCTAAGAAAAAAAGAAAAAAGAAAAAAAAAAAGTCCAGGGCGGTGAAAGGGTTTCCCCAGCGATGGGGTTGAGCTGAACATAGTTTTGGCTTACCATTTTGGTCTATTGTGCCTTTGTAAGCACGGAGATCTTACACTGGACCAGTCTTTGTGTCAAATCTAGCTGCAATGCCTGAGTCCCTCAAGCTGCCTCTCATCTGTGAATCAGCTTTCATTCATTTCTACCCATGCAGCTGCTATTTTTTATTTAGTCTAATTTTAGTATATCTACCAGCAGCTGCAAATGTAAATGGTCCCCTTTGGGATCCAGCATGCCCAATTAGAGAAGTGGCACACACGAGGTATGTTGGTTTCCCTCGCTCCAGATAACTTTAAAAATAGACAAGTAATAAACAGTTTCTGAAAAATATGATATTATTACAAACTGCCTTGCACAATTGTATGGGGTTTAATTTTTTTTCTGATAAATTGTGAGCACAAACTGTAAAGTTCACACAAAAATATTTCCTTTCAGGATTGGGAAACTAAGGATTTTGTCCCACACTGGACCTGGAAGCTCACTGGAAGCACAGAAACACAGCAGAAAAGCAGACTTCTGGCAGTGAGCGATATTTTCACCTAATGGTGTGTTTACTTCTTAGGAAAGGAAATGAACCGTGTAGGAGGAAAAAGGGATGATCAAAGAAAATTTCAGGTAGCTGTGGTAATAAATACAATATTGATAAATAAAATGTATTAATAAATTAATAAGTAACTAATAATGCTTAATGTTAAATTTTTATCAGTGAGTGCCAGTTTTCCAGGTTCAAGACAGCTATTAGGAAATCCCCTAAACTGTCTGGGGGAATTGATATGTCACTAGGATTTTGATATATTTTTGATACATTTTGAGATATATGGTTTATTTCCCCTGCTGACTCTGCTGCTGCTCTGCCTGTGGCTGCACCCAGGACCTGCCTCCCTGCCCTGGCACTGGCCTCATATGTGAGGACCAGCATGTGTTCAGCCCCTGCCAGTACATGGCTTGTGGTCTGACACTGGCAGAGTGCTTCACCAAAACCAAGCCAAGGACATTAGGACAAGAAGCTGTGTCCATTCTTCAGTCACTGTACCTTCAGTGCAAGGATAAAAAACTCTTTTATTCCCCTGCGGACACAGCAGTCTGGTCTTTCCCTCCCTTGCTCTTCTGTGCATAGTCAGGGTAATTCAGAGGTGGATATCTTTTATGCTCAGCCAAACTCAGATGTTTTAGTTGTTGAACAAGGTCTCTGAGTTGAGTTATTCTTTCCTATTCTTTCAACAGAAAAAAAAAGAGCAATGTAGGTACTAATCTTAAGACTATGTCTAATGATTGTTTATTTGGGGACATACTTAGATGTCTTGTCTTCTCCCAAATATATTCCCATTTTCTAGCCAGGGACTAGGCAGTGTGGGATGGCTATAAAGACCCTCAGATCAGCCCTATGCTGCCCTGCTGGTGTTCTACTAATCCTATTATGGTTCCATGTATGAAAAGAGAGACCAAACTAGTTTCTGTTTATTTTTGTCTATGTGCCATGAGACAGACTTGTTGGGTGGGAGTTTGAGAATAATAATTATCAGAACACCAGTACAATAAAATTATCTGCTATCTTTTCTCTTTAGTAATTGTTGAAGTTTTGTGTTGCGTACTTGAAACCAGCAATCCAGTTGTGATCTCAGAGACCACTGGCAGTCTTTGCTCGTTAATTTTGTTGAATGAGAAGTAAAGATCTGTTACAGACAGAATAAGGCTTATCATTGATCCTTGTGAGGATGAACACTGTACCTGGAAGAGACTGTGTCAGTTGAGGGAAGCAATGCCTAAAATATTTGTGGAGTGAGTAGATGGGGAATTCAGTACCTTTGCATGAGCACTGGGTTAACCTATGTTGTGTTTGGCCATACCTTTTGGTAATCTTTACTGACCAGCTTTTTATTTTCAATCATGAACACACCACACATTAAACTACTCCTAAATGTACCCGGTGTCAAAAGCAAACTACATCAGCTTTGGTTATCCTCACATACTTTTGAGGGTGCGACTTTTGCATGTGGTAGTTTTGCTCTTTGATTCAAGTTTCAACATCGTTACAGGATTGTCAATACCAGCTCCTCTATACTGAAAAGGGAGTATGACTGAAAATCATTAGAATCAGGCCTTCAGGTGTAAATTCTTCACACTATTTGTGCAATGAAAATGTCTCAGTCAAACAGAAACACACAAACCACACTGCATGGTTTATAAGACTGATAACGAAAGGTTAATAATAACAGTTTGTTATTCAGCCATACATCAACACTGCTTTCACATGCTATCAGGCAAATACCATTTTTTTACCCACCAAAATCAGATCACTAACAAATAAAGTACTCGAAATGTAATTGCAAAATATCCACAAAAAGTAATTTTACTAATTCCTGCTAACATGAGAAAACCTGTTATTTATATAATTCACTGATGGAAAATTTAATGCAGCTGGAAAGAGACACTGGAGAAAAAACACTAAAATTCTCAAAGATGGATATAGTACTCTGTATCCCTCTATCACCTTACTGAAAACAAGGACAGGGTTATTGGAAATGTGGAAAAAAACCCCAACAAGATCAATAATTAGTTCTGGTTTATATCCCCTTATTTAGTCAATTTCTATTGCTAATTCTATGGTTCTATTTGCTAAATTGCTAGTGACTCCTGCTTAGCCTTTGCTAAGGGAACCAGTCCCTTGCTGAGGCCCATCAGTCCCACTCTGCCAAAGAGTGGTGCAGATTCATGAGATGAAAGTCATCAAGTCTAAATTCACCTCAGAGGCAAAAGTCAGCTTTTGCCCAGGCTAACAACATTTTTTTTTCCCTTTAGTATTCTCACATTTGGAGGTTAGCTGCTGTCACCTCTCCCAGCTCTCTCTGTGCTGTAGGGACCATCTTGCACTTGCCCTGATGTCCCAACCCAGGCTGTGAACCACCAGACTGCACTCTATTTTCACCCATCACCAGAAGTCCAGGCTTCACATAAGTCAGGCTTAGGTGGCTGGTAAGCTCATGGCTCTACAACTCTCATAGCTGGACTGAAAGGCCTTAGAAGCTGCTGAAGAAGGGTGATGGACCTCGACAAAGCTCTTGTCTTCTCTGATTCCTCAACCGTTTAATCTTTGCTGATGGAGCTCCCATATGGGATCTGCCTTGCCAGCACAAGAGGCTTGTCTGGGGACAGTAGAGATGGGGCTCAGTGCCTTATTATCCCTGCAGGATACATCCTTCCTTTTTGTTCCTCCCAGAAACTCAGTATCCTCATGGGTGCTGGGCTGGTTGGAGCCCTGTGGCTCACTCTGTATTGTCCTGCATCTGCACCACACTGTCTGTACAAACCCACAGCAACTGAACTCTCCCTGCCTGTCTTCCCCCTGTTTCAGATGGTGTTACTACCTCTCACAATGGACCATTATGATTCATGAGTGAACATTTCTGACATGCTTTGCAAAGAAAAGGTGCTGCATGCTCTCAGTGCTGTTCATTTCTCAGAACAAAGCTGCCTAAGAACACAGGACTCGTGCCATGTACAGTAGACATTTCTGGCATAGCTTTTATTGAGGTTAATATAATATTCATAACACTGCTAAGGGACTGCTTGTTGGACAAAAGGATTTTGCTACTGGCATTTATCTATAGAAAAGTTTTTCTGTTTTATGCCCACATACTAGCATACAATTATAGTAATAAAGTCTAGTCCCTCAGTTGAAGTGACTGCTGCCAGTATTATGAAATCATGGCAATGGTTGTAAAAATAAAAGAGGTCATAACCTCTCCACACACACACCCCCACTCTGTAGCTGATATGAAATAGCTTTGGTGGGAAAATGCAGACCTTTAAACTTTCTCTACCAAACTCAATGCATTCTGTATTTAACTTATCCTCTAAAACAGTTTGTGTTATAGGAATTTGAAAACTGCATATAACCATGGAAAAAGTCTGTACTTAATTAGCTACTGAGTCGAGCTCAGTTTAAGCAAAATAACAACTATTTCTTTGTGCTAACTTTTTAAAATTATATGCATTATATGCATCAGACTGTCCTTATGCCAAGGCTATTTGAGCATTGACTTCTGCTTCATTGTTCTAGCTTTGGCAAAGAGAAGCATCAGGCAATGTCTGTATGAAGATGCTTTTTCATGTCTACCAGGGCAAGAATGTTACTTTCTCAGGAAAAAAGGCAGCTAATTTAGGAATTGCCATGACTTCAAGCACAATATGTTACAAGCTCCCAGGCACCTTATGGTAAGCCAGTGCAGAGAGTGGGAGGAAAGTCAAGGGCAGGTAGTAAATCCTGCTGCCCGTATTCCTTGCAGGCACTTTTCCAGGGACTTCTGTAGCGAATAACCCTTTTTCCCTGTTATAAATACAAACATTAGAGAAAAGTGTTAGGTGACGAATGCACTAGGCATGCAAGAAGGAAAAGCAGAGCAAGCACAACCAGAGCCCCTGTATGTCACAGCAAAACAGAGAAGGCAACACCCACATGCAGCACCCAAGAGGGAGCTGGGCTGTCTCTTGCTGCTGAGCATCTTAGGATGCAAAGCTGTACTTGTGCCTCTTTTGTTTCTTTTCTTTTTAGAATACTTTACAGAGACCCTGGCTTCACAAGTGTTTGAGCTACTCTGCTGAAAGAAGTTGAACTTCCTCAGGTGTTAAGAGTAAATCTCCAAAAATCATGTCCTGCTTGTTGGTCTTACTCTTGAGATTCCTTTTCAACTCAAAAAATTGCGGCTTCAAACTTGGCTCTGTCCAAAAGATGATAGAATTGAAGGTTTAGTTAGAGAGTAAGAAGAGGAATTAAGATGAATTAGAGATAAATCAAACAAGCACAAGACTGCTGCATTTGACAACCTCTTCCTGTTCCCTCAGCTCTTCATGGTTTGTGGAGTGTCAGAGGCATACAGTGGAGACAGTTGAAAAGTACAATTCCCAGCATGGCCCTGAGCAAGCTGTCTTGTTTTGTTTTCTTAGCTGAGGTCCTTGGAGCCAGTGGGAAAATAAAAACAACAACAAAACTCTCAGTTGTTAATTCTTGTTTACTGGAAGTGGAGAATAAAGACGAGTAAGCAATGTAGAGGAGGAGGAAGGTAGCAATAATAATTTACAGGTAGTCAAGGGCAGAAAATAAGTTCAGAAAGGGTGATACAGGGTATGGGTTTTTGGAGAATGCTAAGAATTTTGAAAAACTCAACTGAATGAAAAACTAGGGACTTCTTAGATTTTCCCACCTGCTCCTGTGTCTCATTTAAGAAGAGGATAATTCAGAAAATGAGTGCACACAGGGCATAAACAGATTAAGCTTAGAGAATAAAGTAAAAAATATGGTGACAGATCCTGTACTTGTTTATCCTGGGGTAAATCTTGAATTGTCCCATTGGGAGAGCTCTGGGTTTGCCTCAACATGACTGAAAGCAGAATGTGGCCCTTGCACAATATGTCCAGATGTTCCTTTTTCCTATGATGAAAATGTGAGAGTTTCAAAGAGATCTCTCAGACTGATGAAATTCACAGCCTCCACCCTCTCCCCATGTAGCTCTACTTAATTCAGCTGGTTACACCAGAGACATCTAGACTTTTGGCTCACTGAATATTTTTTCAATTTTTTACATTGCAAACCTATATACAAGTTTGTTGGTGCCTGAAATTTAGCAAACTAAAGCTATCCTAGTGCTTTTACAAAGACAGCTGGCCCAAGGGAAGCCTTTCTGTTGTCTAGGACAGCAACAATTTTTTTTGCTTCTTGCCTTGTCTGCTGACTGCAGGGGCTACCAACAACCTGCAGAAGGGAATACTCCCATTTTTCTCTTGAACATTATGCCAGCCACAGATAATCAGCGAGTAGAGAGGTAGTTGTTCATTATTTGTTGCTGAATTGCCTGGTGCAGGTATATATTCTTCATTTCAGCTGTCTCTGACGCTCTTTGGCTGGATGATCTCATTTTGCAGATTTCTTGCACTTTGTAAAGAATCCAGAGATATAGAAAGGATCCATCATTTTGCACTCCCATGCCAAATTCTGGCAATGTCTAAGCAGGTGCTCAGATATGCTGGCTATCCAGAAAATCAAGAAAGAAGATGCATAGCTGCTTTGGCTCATTGTGAATGTGTTCATGTACATGGCAGGAGTCAAATACTGACCTAATGAAACAGTGCAGAGGATTTGTTGAGAACAAAGGGCAAGGGAGTGGGCAGGGGTGGTAAATGTGTATAATCCTGCCATTTTCTTTCTCTAGAAAACCCTCCACATTTTGAGGCTGGGGGGGTCATGCTAGGAAACAAAGGTGCCTTGTCCTACTTGGCAGTGCAGACAGATGCCTTCTCTACTTTCCAGTTTAATGCCAGGGTCTGGCAGGCTCTGCCTGGGGCCAGCTGGACCTGTCTGTGACTCAGAACTTGCCCACTGTGGTATGGCTGTCCAGGGAGATGGCACAGCTGGAATGGCTGTATGATAGTCACAAATATGCCTTAATCTGACAGTATTCCATTGACCTTCCCCAGCAGATAAGCCCTGGTCTGACACATGTGGAGTTTTGGCTGGGCAGCTGAAAAACTTCTGCTGTTCTTCTGTTGTCTTCAAAGGAAAATTATCTCCAGGTGCCTTGTTCCCCATGAATTCAGCTGCAGAAAGAGAGGAGTTAGTCACCATAGCAAAAGAGCCAAGTTCCCTACCTTCACTCAAACTATAGGACTGAGGGCATCATTCTGGTTCCCTTTGCTCTCTCCCCAACTTTAGCCATGCAAACTTTTTCATACTTGATCATCTATTACAATTGCATCTATATGGTCTGATCTAGGGCCCTTTATGGCCCTCAAGATGCCTTTGCATTGTACAGGCAGTTTCAGGACTGGTTACACTACTGCCAGGTTTGATCAAGTGAAGATAAAATGCATGGATGGGCTGTGGCTGTGAGGTTCAATCTTGATCCCACAGATGTTAACGTTAATTCCAGTTTTCACAACAGAAGATATCTTCCAAAAAACTGTAACTTCAGCAAGCCAGGGCATTATTAAAATCGGTAATAACAGATAAAAAAAATAAAGCATGGTGGTCCATCAGTGAAATTATTTACTTTTCTTCTGTTGCTGAAAGAAGAATCCTCTCAGTTTCTCTGGTTGCTTCTTTCCTGGAGCACCAGAGTGTCCTCTCCTGCTGTGCAGGGTGTTCCTTTGGTTTACCATGGTGGCCTGGGCTGTAGCACAGTTACTTTGCACAACTTTGCAAGTTGTGCTGTTGGAAGGAATGGGACAGGCAGTGGGCTCCCTAGAAGATTGCCTCTTCTGCCAGGAAAGAGATGGGTCACAGGGCCAGCACCTGAAATAAATCCTCCATGCCATTGCTAACCCAGTTTTCAGCTGTCTAATCAGGTCATAGCAGCAGCAAAGCAGAATTGTTTAATACCTTTGCCCAGAGAAATATCCAGATACTCAGGGAGAAAAAAGTCACCCTTGGGCACAGACTTTAGATACACAACAATGAGACACCGGAGAGGGGACAACACATGACATTGCCTTTGGCCAAAATCTATTTCACAGGGAGATGTTTAGCAAAACAAAAACCATCACCACCACAGAGCTCTCTGGGTTGTCACAGAAAATGATTACACTGATTAGCCTTGAAGTTAAAATCATGAAAATAATTGTTTGGATCAATTCTTGCTAGCAACTGAAAAGAGACACATGCTTCCCTATATGGTAAAAATGCAGCTTGCATTCAGTGGGAAAATGTGGATTTTATTTTCTTCAGTTTTAGCGGTTAATCCTGTCAGTTCATTTTAATAATGTTTTTTATAAACCCATTCTGATCCAGATGCGCTATGTTATTGTGCTCTTTTCAGGGACACTGGGCATTTATTCCACATTTACAACACATTAATGATGCCTCACAGAAAAAAAAAAAGTGGAGGGGGGGATTCTTTTTCAAAATGCCTAAATTCACGTTATCTCTACAGGATAAGGCTTGTCTCCACACCAGGTTTGGAAAAAAAAAAAAAAAAAAAAAAAGGATGAAAGATCCTGGCTTGACCCGAGGATGACCTTTCTGTACACAAGCTCCGTTATTGTAGAGGAACTGAAAGCAGCAGCGCTTAGCAAAACCAAACCAAACAAGCCCGAGAAGCAGGCGGAGGGGCTGGGGCTGTCGCTGAGCAGAGAGCAGCTCGGTCTCGGCGCCGCTCGGAGCCAGCCCCGGCTGCGCGCCCTGCCTTCAGCCCCGGGCAGCGGCCAGCCCGGCGGGCCCGGCTCCTTCCCGCCGCACAGACTCGTGTCTAACAGCAGCTGTGCCATTCTCTCACATCTGCTGCTCTGAAGAAACCTTCCAGGGTTTCTTAGGGTTAGATTTTGGGGTTTCGTTTGTTTGTTTGTTGTTTTTGTTTTTTTTTTTTTTTTTTTTTGGAGGGGGTTGAGGTTGTTTGGGCTTTTTTTAGTCAAAGTTGCTGTAAGCCTCCTTGATTTCATCATCCTGAGTAGGGCATGTTCAAAGCAGGCTGCAACTGCTCAGAGATTGCTGAGGAATTTGGACTTGCAGTTACTTGCAGGAATTTAGATAATTACTCTTCCTTTAAATGTGAGACGTTTTTATACCCATGCAGCTCCTAATTACATAAGGAGCATCAAATTTGTGATACTTGGTAGATGCTTTTTAATTAGTACTGTTGTATGATATGAGGATTTTTCACACAGACATGGGAATATGGATCTGGCTTCCTGGCATTCTTCCCACATATGAACTATTGGTGCTTTGACTTTGCTGGGAGAAGCTGCTGACCATGCTCCTGATCTGCAGATCTCTGCTTTGCTCTGCACATCTCTGCTGCTTAGCAGAACAAATTGGGAAGTGATATTTCCCTCAAGATAATTTTTTCCTTCAGCTGAAAAACAAACCACTTTTTAAAGAACTGCTTTGCCAAAAACTGGTCACATTTTTTCCTGGAAAAAGGAAAAAAAACCAAGTCCCTGTGTAAGAGGTTAGAGATGAGGGAGTCACAGTGTATGATAGGTGCTCTGTGGTAAAGGCACCTTCAGCATGTCTCAGTTTTCTGGTGCAGCTCAGTTTTCTGGTGCTGTGAGCCTGCTGAATGACCCATGTTCTCTAGGACACAAGGGTTTGGAAAACATTTCACAGTGCAGTCCCACCCTGAACTACTGATCCCAGGGCTGGCTTGCCCAGAGGAGCTGAGAGACCCCTGCACTTCCAGTGAGAGGACCAAGAACGTATTCTGCTCCAGGGCATCCCAGGGCCACCTTTGCCCATGGGCATACAAGTAGTCAGGCAGTATCTCTGATTTCTTTGAAGTTGCTCATGAGTGTGTGGTCAGGATCAGGCCAGAGAACTCTGATTCTTATGATGGCTGCATAAATGTCCCCATGTCAAAACCAGATTTCTTTACAATATTCAGTGCTTCCTTTCCCAGGGCTGGCTGATCCATGACCTCCCAAGGTAAAGGCAGATTACAGATGAAAAAGCCAAGAGGAACAACATGACCCTCTGCCAAGAGGGATCTTACAAAAGCAGCAACGCATCTTGTGCTCTGTAGGAGTGGGGTGGTCTTGCTGTGTTAGAAACAGTGCAGCCATTGGATTATTAACATGCTGCATCAATTTATGTGCTTCCTGAATGAACTGTATTTTACTTTTATCAGCCATCTGTTTTTCAGGCTTGACATTGATGGTTTCAGTTTTGCTGCTAAAAGGCACCTTGCACTCTAGAAAATATTTCCTGTTCAGGTTCCTGCCCAACTGACTTACAGAAACTGCGAGAGATGGAAACTTGTGACCACGTCCTCCTGCAGCTGCTCAGCAGCAAAAAGCAGACGCAGCTGTCTACTGAGAGGCAGCACACATGGTGAAAACATTGCCTGCCCAGCCCCTCTGCTGAGAGCAAGCTTGACACGAGGGACTGAGACCAGTCTCCATGAGACTGACAGAGCAATCTCTCCTGTCCTGAGGATCACCCACCTGCACAGTCCCTGTGAGCAGATCCCCACCCCGCTGGCACAGCAGGGCCAGCAGAGCGCATCTGCCAGGGCATGTGCCATGTCCTGCAGTGCCTTGGGCCCAGAATGTCCCCACGCTGTGCCCTGACCCAGCAGCACCCTCCCTGGAGCCATCCTGACCCCAGACACAGCTCCCAGCCCTCCTCTGCCTCCCGGCTTTCCCTAAACCCAGCTCCTCCCAGGGAAGGGGCTGCAGGAAGCAATGGGGTGTCCTGCAGGAGCAGGGCTCTGGCTGCATGCAGATTGAAGACTGTTGAGAGCACTGGGATATTTTGCTTCACCTAAATAAATAAAGTAAGATGATTTAGCAGTAGCAGGCAGTTTCACACTTAAATTGTCCTGTGATGAGGCTGTCCCATCATGTTCAGGCTCCGTGTAAACTGTGGGTGATTTCACACTTATATCACTTATATTTGTTTCTTGCTAATATTTATATAATGAGTAAATCTTCATAAACTAGTACAGAACCAACAGGGTTGCTCATAAGGCACTAGTTGCAAACCAGGGAAGAGGAAGTCTAAGAAGTCAGTGCACTTGGCAGCGGGACCACCAGTGAACATGCTGTGAACCAAAAACCATCAGAAAGGTGAATCACGGGACTGAGGCAAATATATGGACACTACTACAATACCAGTAGGAGCAAACTTAGACCAACACTTCAGTGGTTTATTAAGGCTGAGTGAATAATATGGAAATAACAATCAATAATTTAGCCAGCTATTTCCTGACACATTAGGGGATTTAAATAATTGGACAAATGTTGTTTGACTAATTTATAACTAGATCTATACTGTGAAAAATTAATATTCAAACAACTTGAATGGCTAGTTATGGATATTATTTGGCCAAGTTAAACAGAACACAGATGTATTGCTTCTTTCTTAGATTAGTTAGACCCAGTGCCAAAGCTCTTCTGTTGTGGGCATGTTCCTGAGTGTCAAACACGCGCAGTACCCCACAAACACCCCAGTACATGTACACGCCATCACTGCATGTGTTACCATCTCCTGCTGCCATAAACACTCTGAAATTTGTTGAATCAGCATAAATGATGGTGTTTCTCCTCTTTCCCTCCCTATTATATTGATGAAAGTTTATGCTAATCTTGCTGTAAGCTAGCTGACACCAGTAAGAGGTGTAAACACAACTGTGCAGTCATTCAAATCTGTTTATCCTAAATAAAGCATTTGGGTTTAGCTGTCACTGCCTGCTCTGACGTTTCTGGGAAGGCTGGATTCTGGGTGCAGGCAGGTACTACCAGGTTGCTCAATAGCACACTAGATAACCATCTTCACTTACAGACTTTTCCTGGAGCATTGGACACCTAATTGCAGCTAGAAGACTGAAGAAATCTTCTTTGAAGACAATTTTTGTCACTTTGCAGTCGCAGTTACTTTGTCTGGGCTGTATTGTATCACTATTTTTTGGTCTTGTCAAACACAGGCTGCTTGCAATCGAAACAGAAAGAAGAGAAGAAGGAGAATAACAGATAAGGAATGAAAAATGCCATGCTAAGGTCACTGAAACAAAGTTTTTGGATATGTGTAGAATATTCAGAAGGATGAAGCATTCATCTCTTCATAAGATTTTTCAGAAGTTTTTCCAAAGAAAACACTGACTGTCACAACAATAATTAATCAATATGGTCAAGCTATTTCCTCCTTACTCATATGTAGAGTGTGATGTAGCTGTACACACAGCAGTCTGTAAAAACAGAAAGCAAGAACATTCAAAAAGTAGCTCTTTCACGGAATTCATTGATTTTGTTCTTGAACAGGCAGTATTTTTTTAAAACCAGCAAACTGAGCAACAGGAATCTGCAAATTGTAACAGACTCTTGCAAAAGAACTCAGGCTTTATCTTAATGTACATCTGCAATTATAAAAGTTGTGAGAAAGTTGCAAAATAAACCGCAACCCTGTAGGATCTGGTTCTGCACATCTAGCTATGGGAAACTGACAAAAAACTCTTTATATGAATCTCAGAAAGCACTGAAAATTGAAAAACCAGCCTGCATGTTCTTTGTGTATCCAAGAAATTTCCCAGAGAGATTTCAAGTTTTACAGTTAGCTTTTGTCCTGGAATAAAAAGAAAGATAGTAACCTTTATGGTGAATGGCAGCTCTGTGAAAGCACAATACTCTGAAAAAGCATATTATATTACATATTGCATCATGAGGTAAATTAATTAATCAGACAATATTAGTTTCTGTTGACATCAAGTATTCTTACTTTTCCAAATCAAATCATAGACAGTTTCACAATCAGAACAATGTGTTTTTCATCACAGAAAAATGGAGGTGATTATACTTTAACATCATGGCCTCAATTCTCAGGTTGTATTAACTTGCATTCTGTGAGAGATTTGTGGAATGGATTTCGCCTTGGACTGTCACCACCTTGATCTTCCTCTACATTCAGAGAATTATGGTTCCTCTGTGCTACTATAAAAAACAATCTGTGTCTGAGCTGTGAATTAGGTACTCCATCCTCACCAGCATAATTTATTGGATAAATAATGTGGTCTGGCAGACAGAGTAAGGCCTGGGACACATGTCTCCCAGGTTATGTGCCTGGTTTTACCACCAGGGTACTTTGCAAACACTCAGAAATCCCGTAATCTTTCAGTGCTTCTGCTTTGTGAATAAAGACCATAACTTCCATTTTAAAGGTGTATTTAGAGCAATGGGTAAAAGATGTTCTGCTAATCCTAATAAATTATCATTGGTAGTACCAAAATTTTATTTTAAATGGTTGCAATATATTCAGGAAGGAAACTTCCTAATTAAAAGATGAAGTAGGATTTAAATCACAATAGGAGGGGAGGTTTTGCGTGGTAATATTTAGAAAACTACAACTAGAAAACTCTACATTCCCATATAATTATAGGGCCATAAAGCCATATCAAGCATAACCACAGAGTCCCACACAGTATTTGTACATCAACAGGGACATAGCCATAGGGAAGGCATGGTTGCCACAATGATCCTAAGCAACTGTAGCAAGTACCTCCAGAGTTAGAAAACTTTTCCTTCTATCTAACTATGCAGACCTTTAGTTAACTTAATTACATCTTGTCCCACTCATACTGAATTTGGCAAGCAGTTTATTCTTGTGGTTTTTTTCCAGCTACAGCTAGTGTGTCCCTTTCCCAGTACTCTCCTTTTGAGTCAGAAAAAATCCGGCTTCTCACAAGCTGCTTTTTCCCTATTTGCTCTCTGAACTTCATTGGACTTTCCTGTATTTGTTTATATCTTTAAGTGCTGAACCTAAGTGTAGAGAATTCCCTTTAGTTGAAAAGCCTTACCCAAGCAAATACATAAGAATTGCCTCCCACGATTTTCACATGGTAGCCCTGATAATACCTAACAGTATAACTGTTGCCATTTTTATCACAGCCTTTTGCTCTTGCCTCCACCACAAGCCTGATGTCCTACAGCAGGACCACTGCCTACTCACTTTGCATCAGCACACTGATCTCTACTTCATAATATATCACAGCTGTCTTTATTCAATGCCATTTGTTCAATTTTAGTCCAATTTTCATTCTAGAAAGATCTTCCTTCTTTTTTTTATTGTTTTTTATCCTGTCTTTCAAAAGCCAGGCAATCTTCTCCAGCAAATTTTGTAGGTGCATCCTTTATTTCCTTATCAAAATTATGGTTGAAAATACTGTATATAGAAAGCATTCAGGTACAGAACACTGTAGGCATCAACAGAATGTCAAATTGTTGATAGCACTTCTCTGCATACAACTTTTTTGTTGATTATGGATCAAACGCTACGCACTTCATACGCCCTTAATTTGCTCGTCAGAATGAGAATCCTTTCAATTGAAGCCTGTTGTCATGTTAAATATAAGGACTATTTTCATCCTATTTTCATCATATTTTAATCTCAAAGAAACACAGAAGTAAACAGAGTTAAAGTAATCCATTACTATTTGTACACTTATTCACAAATTTCTCCTACCATAAGTGGCCAGTGCTTCCACAGCCACTGGATGTTTAAACTAATTTTCATGAATGTAACTGTGTTGAAATAAATTTTAAATGTAATATGTCCAGGGATTTAGGCTGGCTCCCATTTAGAGCTACCTATGTCTTTAACCTTTACCAATCTCTCCGGGGGCATTTGGGTGACTGGGCTTCCATCTGTATTCCCTGACAGCAAAGCTTTGTAGCTCATCCCTTACTCTCACCACAGCAGCCCCTCCCTGCTCATACATTTGCCTCATAAGCTCAGCCTGGTATATCTGCCTTGCAAAAATTCCATTTGGGAACTATGACAGCATTCATCCCTAAACAGTCATTCCATAGCAGCATCATCCATTTCTACAGGGGTTACTGCAGCAAGCAGCCCACATTCCTGAAGGGAGAAAGGTTCCTCTAGCTCTGTATCCCAGTGGGGGTTGTCAGGTTTCCCACTTGCCCCAAGGCTGGGTGTCAGGTCTGGGCAGGGAGCAAAACTCCTTTCACTTTTGGTCTGCCTTCATCATGCTTGTCTGGCCCTGTGTGTGCAAAGAGTGTGGAAGCTCTGCATCTTCAGCAGTGCCAGGTGACACTTGACACTGTGAAAAACGGGAGCCCAGGACAAAGGCCCAGTCCTGCTTCATTTCCATAAGCTGTGGATGCCTTATTGCTCTCAGTGGGTGCACTTGGCTTCATAGAGCCATGGTGATACAGCATGTAGGGCAGTGTTGGAGCTGGAGGCAACAGAGGCAGAGTTTTTTAGTACAGTCCTTTCTCCCTTGTAGTGTTACTGTGGCTTCTGCCTGCATGCAGCTGCCCTAAAATACATCTAAAATCATCTGCTTGCCTTTCCCCTTTAGACATTGTGTAATGGTGCTATCTGACTCCTGTTGTGCTTTGATTTAACAACTGGTGAGGCACTGGAGAATCAGGGTCTTTTGCAAAAATATGCAGTTCGACAGCTGTGCTGACATTGCAACCTTAATGTGGTACGTACAGAGCAGCTTATAATATCCAAAGTGAAATCATCACATTTCCATGCTGAGCAGCTAGTGCTAGACAAATGTATATTCATCTACCCCTACCCTTCCCTGGTAAAAAAGAAAGACACACCTAAAGATAACAATGGAGCAAGCTGTTTTTGGATGCCATACTAAGACTAAATGCCGCCCTGCCTCTGCTGAAGACCTTCTGAATGTTGCAGCTGAGTCAATAATGGCTTTTCAAATCAGCTTACTCTTTTGCAGGCAGTTGCCTAAGCCAAGGTCTGGAGCAACCAGTCCCAGCCTGTGGAACTCGTTTTCTGCAGGCTGCTCACAAGATAAACGGTGAATGCAAAGAAAGGGAGCACCCTGCAGAGGACATGCTAGAGACTGCCCTTGGAAGGACAGCTCTGGGATGGAGGAGCCAGTGCTTTTCACCACTGCTGTGTAGAACTGCTGAAATCCATGGGGGCTGCAGCCTGAGCCTCCCCACACCCCAGGGGTGTTCTACACTGAAGCAGCAAGAGAATGCAAAGGCTGCCTCCACTCTGCGAGAGCTTTACCTCGGATGCTGCTGAGGATCAAAGACCTCAGAAGGATCGAGGGAACAGCAAAACAGTGATTTCAAGTGGCTTGCTAGTTGTGAATGCGTAAAATTTAGTGCAAGCACATCCCACATGCGAATAAGACAGCTGACCAGGGAAGTGCCAGGCAGTAGGTTCAAACATTTTGCCCTCAACAAATCTAACCATTAGACTGCTCCAAAACCTTTCTCTTCAATGTGCTTTCTCCTCTAGCCCTATTGTGCCACAAGCACCGGCGCATTTCCCTGGAGGCATGCAAAAGAGCTGGCAGCTCAATATGCCCTGGGCACAGTATATGGTAAGTGTAACGAGTTTTTGGGTTTGTACTTGTGCTTCCTGCAAACCTGCTCTCCTTTTCAGATGTTTTAGTTATTATAGCTGTCTAATCAATGAAAATAAAACCACTTTGCAGTCAATCACAGATGGTGCAGCTAAGCCATTTTAAGCCAATCTTTCTGCTGTTTCTGAAGATGCTTTAAAGTTTGACAGTGTTGAGAGGTCTCTGGCAGGCAGAGAGAGGAGATGATTTCTCAGGCTCCCTCCAGCCTCACGTTTCTTGGATTCTGTGAATTACAAGTTAACTTCCTAAGGGCAGTTGCGCTGTGTGCACTCATAGAGGTGGTTAATTCATGAGGCTGCCCATTAATAACAAAGCAGAGCATTGCTATGGAGAGAGTATTGTACTTATTACCATCAACTCTCCAGAGATCTGTGGGGTACAGGATTCTGCTTCCTTTAATAAATAATACATAACTGTTATTTCTGTAATATTATTCAACTAAATAAGATTTCATTTAACCATTTCTGCTCATTGTCTTTCACCTGCTATATTATTGTTGTGGTTTGTTTAGAGAGGATTACTCATCTCCCCTTACCTGCTACATAAAACAATATCTTTTATCTTGACTGTTATAACACTTCTTTTTCTGAAGGAATAACATTTATATTGCACCTGATATATTATACAATATCTAAATGAAAGGCTGAACCTGGGGAACACATATCCACAGATCATTCATGACAGTTCTGTTTGCTTGTACATGTCCCTACTGAAATGCTTATCTTGCTTTTCATTAACTCACTGCAGTTTCCTCTATCCCACAAGAGAATTAGCAGTGCTTAAGGATGCAGAACAGGTTTTAATCCTGCATGGACTTTTTCAGTTTGAGGTAAGGCAGAAGTATATGAAATATATTCAGTGAATAATTTGGCCCATGCTGTGCAATCACAATTGGATATGGATGTCTGGGAATGCAAGACTGTTATGTTGTATGTAAAGCTCAGTGGCAACTCTAACCTTACAACACTTCTCTGACATGAATAGGATAGACACGTGTCTGGAGTAGGAACTCAATAATTTGCTTCTCTGAAAATGGAGCTTTCTATAAACCTCTGATGTATTCTGACATGGTGTCAGATTATATCAGAGCATTTTCCATAAACCAATTTTGCATATATGAGAGATGCTGTCCATGACAAGCTCAAGGCTGAAATACTTAAATTATTTAAATATTTAATTTATGAGTTGTTTACAAATATAAACTTCAGTTCTTCTGACTTTCCCTGATAATCCAGTGTATCTCCTCCTTTTCCCCATGGCTAATTGGCTGCCCCTGAATATAGAGAAGTTCTGTGTTCTCTTCAGTAACACACAAGGCCATTATCAAAAAAGAAAGTTCTCCTGTTTGGTTTTACCAGTGTGGGCTCAACATGAAGATAGAGAATGCTTTAAATTCATATCTGTGCTGTTATTTCAAAAGTGATATTGGAAAACATAAAACTAAAAATTGTGTTATCTCTAATCTAGTAGCTGATCCCAATTCCCCTTTGGAAAGTTGAAGAACTTCTGTTAGTGTAAGTGTGGGCTTTTCTCCATCTCTGTTTCTGTCTGTAAGACAGGACTCCCCTCTTCTGCTGATTTCTGCTTAGGATAATGAGGGATTTCTCTGAGTTTCACTCAATGAGCTTTTAAACATTCCTCCTAACTGAAACATGACTACTAGTTTCAAGTTTCTTGAAGAAAAATTACTTAAACAAAATAATTCATGGCATATAATAGTGTATTTAAAATAACTATGCATCATGAAGTTAGACATAGATGTTGACAATGCTCAAACCTATGAGGCAGTTTTCAACAGACTCCAGGAATCATAATAATCATACAGGTCAAAAGCCAGTTGCAGTGAAGAAGTCTGCTTATAGGTAAAACAGTAAGTCATTATAATGGCTCACAAGTTTTCTGAGATTTATTTAGGTCACCCCTTGTGAATGTGATGAGCCCAACCCAGGCATAGCAGCAGAACAGAAGGTGTAAACCATAACAGCAGCAATTGCTTTACGAATGTGCTGGCAGGGATGCCTGGTGAGCTCTGTCCTATAAACAGTCACACTGATGCAGAGAGGTGATGGACCAGGCCCAGGGGTCCACAGCTGCTGCAAAACTTGTCACAAACATTTTGGGAAATCCCACTTACTGCCTGTTTCTGCAGCATGCAGACCCACTCTCCTGATTCCTTCAAGCCTTGCAAAACAAAGCAGGTACCAGGATGATGCCACCACGTGAGACAAACTGCCTACATGCCAGCCCAGCTCTGCATGGGGAACATGCTGCAAGCAGAAGTTCTGGCTGCATCTAATGAATTGATCAATTCATTAAACAAAGGCCTCAAACTAGAATTAGAATAGTGCTGAGGAGCTCCAGTGCTGCATACACTAGTTTCAGGTGACTATTTTGCAAGAAAACAGTTAAAAAAAAAAAACAACAAACCCTGTCTAACTTGTTGGGGCAGTTGAAATACCAAAAGCACTTACAGTTTCTGGCAAAAATATCCTTAGGCAACAGTAGCTGTGCTATCTTGCATGCCCAACAGCACCTCTCTCTTGGCTGGTGTCACTATCTAGGTACCCATCTCCTTGCCTGTGGCGCTTTAGGATGCAGAAATTAAGTGCCCCTATGCCTAAATCCCCTGGAGAGCATCATTTTTCATGCATACCAGGACACACCTAAGACAAACTGAGAGGCCACATCTACTCTGGTGAAGAAAATGGTTTCTCTAGCCCTCAAGGCAGCTAGCATGGCATGCTGTTCATGCATTCATGGCTTCACCCTGCTTTCCTCTAGCTGTTCCCTGTGAAAGTGACTGGCTGTGGGCTAACTCTGAGCTGCTCCTCCACCCCACCTGCTGTAGTCTGGGCTCTCAGGGGCAAACACTTTGCCAGGGCTCTGCTAATTGATAAGCATCATGCAAGCTGCTGCTCATATCTGTGTCTGGCTCTGCTTATTCTATTAGTACACACCCCCAGTTCTGAGCAACTCAGATGCTGGGATGCTTCTGGCTTCATTTCAGACTGTGGGTTAGGGCATTTGCCTCAAAGTACCCTGTAGCAGTGTGGAGAGGTATAATTTCATTGCATATCCTGTTCCATTGCTCTCAAATATGAGCAGAACAAATAAATGATCAGATTTCAGAGAGAAACTGGAGATTAACATTTTTATTTTTGCAGTGCAGATGCAAGTGCACAGAGAACAGCATTTATGACAGATGAACTGTCCCCACAATTCTCTGCCAGTTTCCCTAAGGCTGCCACTACTTCTTGGAGATAATTTGATCTGTAGATATTGTTTTGAAATATTGCTTTTTTTTCCTCCATTCACAGACAGATTAGAACCACAAGAATATGCTGTAATGGGCTATGCTCATTACCCACATGATAAAGCAAGGGTTCTTCTAAAAAAAAAAAGTAAGCTTCCAGAATGAATCTCTGTTTCCTAAACTCAGGAAAGAGAAGTGTGAAATAGGATGTTATCTAGAAAGGATTTTGATTTATTGATCTGAGGTTGAAGGACCTGTGTGGAAATCTCTGCCCTTCACATTGTGGCTGGGAAGATCCATGAGCACTGTGCATCCTGCAGGGATTAGCTTCTCCCTGACTACTTGGAAAGCAAACTGCTCAGGGCTCCAACCTGAGCAATGGGGAGCTGTTCATAGTAATGGTTTTGGTGCTGCTGTGTTTCACACTTTTCAAAAGTAGTTATGACAAAGAAAATTTACCAGACCTCCAACAACAGCTTGGATTAATGAATACATTCATTCTGGGTAGAGATATAGAAATACGTGACCTTTGCTCTCAGCCATCTGAGCTGAGGTGCAACAACAGCAATAGACATGATGCAAATTTTACGCATCAGTGTCTTAGGATCCTGGCTAGGAAATCAGTTTAAAAGGGAGATGGAAAGAAAAGGTGTTTGAGGATGGTTTATGTGGGAAAAGATTTAACGCAGAAGAGGCAGAAGTGGAGAGAGGATGCAGGAGATGGAACAAGCATGAGCTACACAGCTGAGAAATTCATAGCACTCCTGCCAGGCTCTTAGCAGAACAAGATCATCAGCAAGACAGGATGGGACTAAAAATGCAGGGGGAAAGTCAGTGAGGGGTGAGCACATCAAAATGGCTGAACCTGGAGTTCTGGGGGACAGGGTTGTGTTGACATACACAGCAGAATGCTGCACCAATGTGTGCAGAGACAAAACACGTTCCTGCGTGTGTGAGGCTCGAGCTCCAGCCAGCACCTCTCCGTGCCAGCACCGTTCACTCCTGGTTTTGAGAAGAAGCGGGTTGCGCAAGGTCGGTGTGTGCTGTCTCCATATAAGGGCTGGGAAGGAGCCCACGCTGGCAGCTGGGGCTGTAGGGCTGCCATGGCCCAGGGGCTGCCGGCGGCGGGCACGGCACAGGGGTGCCTGCCCCTGCTCCCTGCACTTTGCTGCTAAGGTGGGAAAGACTGGTGAGTCTGAGACCAGGACTGAAAGAAAGGTTGGCTGCCAAACCAAGCAGCGGAGTTGATAGAGAAAAAAAATTGTCAGCAGTTCTTAAACAAATATCTTTCATAAACACAATGCTGCCTGGTCTGCATTGCTGTGAGCATGAATGTGTGTTGCTGACATTAGCTCATATATTTGCCTTTCAGAGGTTCAGGGAGATGTATGCTACATGGGTCTGAACTTGAAGGATGGAGATCTTCTCATCCTGTGCTTGACACCTCTGGTAGGTGCCTGGTCCTCTGCAGAAAGATTGCTGCTGGGAACCTTCCTCACCAGGGCTACAACCACCAAGGGTTTCAAGGGATGAACTACACTCTCCCAAGAGCTGAGGTTATGTGGTCAGTCGGTGACGTGGAGTCATTAAGAATATTCACAAGTCACTTCTTAACTATTCAAAGAGCCAAAAAATTTTAGTTGAATTAGGCCGTGAGGTGCTCTGGCACTTCCGGAATAGAATGTCTCGGTTTGTTGCCTACAGAGAGCCCTACTTTCTGAGGACTTATATGCCCTCAGATGAATACTCCTAGACACACAGGCAGCAATATAACTTCTCCTCTGAGGTGACTCTTGAAGCATATAGTCACCAGACATACAACTGGAGCTACTCTAGAAATGATCCCCCTTTGTCAGCTAGTTCTATGCTTTATTGATGTGTCACACTATATGTTAAAATAAAATGTAGTTAGGAAGGTTAATGGGGATGCTATTTTTTTTCCATGCTTCTGGAGGTTTCACCAACACAATTGGGTCATCCCTGTTTGCCAGTCACCAAGTTCCCTGCTCTGTGTGCTGCTGACCCTCATTTCCCTGCCCTGGGCACAGCTGCAGCCTCTGTTTGCTCCCATGGCACAGTGCCAGCGCAGGTCAGCCGAGGTGCTGGTGGCTCTGCAGGCACAGCTCCCCGGGGTGCGTTTTGGGGGGCACACCGGGAGCTTTGCCAAGCATGGAGATGTAAAAGCGTTGGCTAAGAGCTGCGGGTCCTTCTGGCGAAATAAGGCTTTTCCTGGAGGTCTTTGTTGCGCAAGCCACAGTGATTAAGGCTTCCATGTTCTCAAAAGGAAATGAATATTTTGCAGGCTACGTAAGGAAGAATTCAGGAACTTAGGAGGCTAGGAGGGAAAGAATATATAGGGGTGTAATTGGGTGAAAGATGAAAGGCTTCAAAAATTGCTTCAAATGTTGGAGAATGAGAGAGTGAAATGGCTCCTGTTACAGCAAATTCACTGAAAAATGTTAGTAGCAGGAGGAAACAATGTAAAAATTTTGAGTGGGTTCAGCAATCACATTTGTTTAGAAAACAGAAGAAATTATACAAGAAGTTAAAGGGTTACAAAGATTTTGAATTGCCATAGTTCATTCTGATCAAGTTAAGTGCTAATTTTTCAAATCATAGGAGCTTGCTTTTCCACTTTTATTTAGTAAAGGCTTTTAAAATAGACCTAAGCACTAAAGCAAAGATCAGTAAATAAATATGCATCCTGAAGCAAAATGAAACATATCAGATAAAAAGAAACAAAGTAATTTTTTGTGATTATTTTTTTCAGGAAAATCGAAATTTTCCATTTCAGTTTGATCTGCTTTACATCTATTCCTCTCCATTCATCAGTGTGGTCATCAAGGCAGAAAGTCCTAATACAGGACTAATTGCTCTAATGAATGAGTTTGAAATCTTTAGGAGCAGCCTGTATAGGAGATGGATCTGTTGTGTGAAATCCTGTTACTACTGTGAAGTATCCTCTGTATTGAGGTATTTAGTAAACCTTTTTATCTTTGGCATCTCTGGTGCACACTGTTGTGCCAATAACATTGCTGAAAGCAAAGAGAAGGCAACATGGCCCATTATTTGATAACCAAAACTAATTGTTAAGATTTGAGTCCAATAGTGGAGTATGGGAAAGCTTCTCATTCCAACATTTCTCATGTGTCACATTAAAAACACAGACTGAAAATCTCAGTTATCCTTTTGCACCGTTTGTGAAAGATATACAGGTATACTCCCAATAAAGTATTGGAGCACAACTTGTTTAATTCAGACTGTGCCATTTCTGACCATGATGCAGAGGTAGCTAAGTTGCAGTAGCAGCTCATTACTAAAAACACTGCAGAACACATTGTCTGAAAAGTCCAAGGAGGAGAAGCTCAAACATTTGCTTTATTTTCTGGAGCAACCTGGCCTAGTAGAAAGTGTCCCTACCCATGGCAGGGGATGGAATTTTAGGGTCCCTTCTAACCCAAACCCACTCCATGATTCTATGTTTCTTCATAATAAGTACCATTGTACTGTTCAAAGTTTAATGAGCTTTAATAGTACCACTTGAAGGAAGGGTGTTGTCTCCCTCCACAGAAACTGCCTTGTGAATCCATCCAGAAATGTCCTATTCTTCATTCAATGAACTAAGGCTTTCGTTAAGATCAGTTCCAGTGACGAATTTCAGGAATGGGCAGGGGGAAGATAAAGCACATTTTTATGTTGCTATACACACTGGGAAAATTTACTGAAATACTTCCGGTGATGATGCTTCCATGTCTGTACATGGAAATTTCATTAAAATTATTTTATTTATTAGCTACTACTTTGAAATAGATACTTGGAATCAACAAATTTTTTTAATAAATGTTAGTAGCAGGTAACATTTGGATCTTAGATAGTCTCATATTGTCTTAAATTTTGGTTATATGATAGGTAGTATGATCATGAGGACAGTATGCATAATAATGGACATATTAAAATAGCATTTAAATTAATATAGAATTAATGAGAAATATTGGTTAGTGAGAAGAAACACTACATTGAAATGGAAAGAAATCTTCAAAGAGAAGTGGGAGCTTAAGTCATGTGAGACGTGTCTGAAAGACTACAGAGAATTAATTTAAAGTCAAGAATCTGTAAATATATATAAATAGCTGCCAGCTGACACCTTTTACAATGGAACCTAAGAAATGGAAGGGCAACCAATTTTAAATGTAGGAAATTGTCCTTTTCCTTAGTGTTATCCTGTGAAACACACAGTATTATTGCTCTCCAGAGTTAGCAAGAATTTAATATTTCTTATTTATCTGGGAACAAACACAAAAAGAAGAGCTTCATGATGCAAATCACCAGCTAAGAACACAAGTATAACGAATGGTGCATGTGCTTTACATTTGTAAGGTTTTTACATTTGCAAGGTTTCTTGCTTCCTGCTTTGCAGTACTTACCCCTAGCCTCTCTCAGAGGCAGGATACTTGACATAAAAGGACATCCGACTGACTTCATGTCAGTTCCTATTGCCCTCCCCCTGGAAAGAATCAGTGGATACAGAGCACTTTTGAGCGTGAAGAAGAGCCAAGATAGAAAATGTTGGCGTGCTGTTCATGTGAGATATAAATATTTCCTTGTCATGACTGGAGGTTTGGGAGATCTCAGACTGACAGGAGACGCCGTGTTGTCACATGCCATCCCCTTGGGAAACAGCTGGGAAGTCACCACAGAACAAATTACTATTCATGAGACAAAACCCTAAAACAAAGCCTGCCCTTCAAGTTCTGGTGGCCCAGTAGGATACAGCATGGTTTAGGATGCTGGGGTATCATCTGCACAGCCATAGGACCTCAGTGGCCTGTTGCCAAGAGCCTAATGGCCATGTCCCATTTGCACTTGGATTTTCAGCAAATTCAGTGGACACAGCTTGAGTAGTACCAGTGAACCTACCACTTTTTCAACCCATAGAGAGAAAGGGTGTGGATGTTGGTTTGACAAAAGAGGGACAAGATGTACCAAATGCACATCAGGCACAGAATTACTTCTGACACGATGCATGGGAGTTTGATACTCTTAGGTGGTTGTCTTCCCTGGACTTGTTCAGACCTATGATAGGAGATACCTGTTCACAAATATATCATTACTTCCAAAGAGCATTGTACAAACAGCATATAGTCCATGCATATAGTGATCACCAATCATGTAGCTGTATGAATTCACCCTGGTAAAGTCTGGGCTACAGAACTATTATGTAATCAATTTTTCTGCAGCTTTCACCTCAACTTCTTCCAGGGTCTTTCCAAGATGTGTATCCTTGTTCTTTCCCAGTGCAGGAATACTCTAATGGAGATATCCTCTGAGCAGCAGGGGTTGGGCATGCTCAAACATCTGCTAAGCCAAGAAACCCTACGGCTTCAAGCTGTTGATTCAGAGCCATGCAGGCTTTCTTTCTGCACCAGCTTCACTGCTTCAGCATCACTTGGTCTGTATGGGGTACCCAAACACAGCAAAAAGAGATGCATGTGTTCCAAACACAGACAGAGGCAGCCTGCCTAGTGATAGCAGAGGATAGTGTGGTGGCTCTTCCTGTGACTGTTTCAGACCCTTGCAAGTGGCTGTAGACAGGGTCTTCCACTCCACACAGCACCAAGTGCTGGGTGAGGACAGGGAGGCTTCACTTCCCAGGGAGGAGGCAGGTTTCGCTGTAGCCCCAAGGCCTTTAGGCTTTACTGAAGCATTCACATCTCCTCTTGTGCTGTACCCGATTATCTACCACACCTTTTAGCTCTTTTTTCTTAGTGTTTGCTTTCCTGCCCATAAGCCTAATTTGAGTTTGAGCCCAGAGCATAATGTTAGAGTTGACATTTCTGCAGTGCACGTCGCTTCTCCACTGCCAATCCCTCAGAGACCTCCAGAGCACTGTGTATTTGCAGCCCATCCATCTTTCACTTCTAAGTTTTTATGTAAATTGCAAATTGTGTTTACAATGGCATTACATTTTTACAAGCTACTGATCGAATCACAAAACGGCACAGACTGAAGTGTAAGTAAATTCAGGTTAAAGATTCACATGGAATTACATTTGTAGCATATTAAATGGAGTATTTAAACTATACAATGCATTAATGAGCTATCAATGTTTAAATACAAATATAATCTAGAACCAAATTAAGGGTCTTTTTATGTGCACATTTCTACTAAGAACACTCATACACTAATAAAGTGATTTGGGTTGGAAGGGACCTTAAAGATTCACCTAGTCAAAGCCCTCTGTCATGAACAGGGACACCTTCAACTAGACTTTGCTCAGAATCCCATCCAGCCTGACCTTGACACTGGCACGGATGGAGCATCCACAGCCTCGCTGGGCAACCTGCTCCAGGGTCTCACCCTCTTGGCCAGCAGCAGCTCCTGCCCCAGCCCCTCACATCCCAAAGGCTCAGCGCCTGACCACCCCCCTTGGTTTCACTCCTGCACTGGGAAGACCGGGAGGGGACAGAGGAGCTCAGACACAGTTGTCAAAGTACCAAATAAGAGAGTGGGAAAGCATGTGTATTGTTATTTTCTTGAGGTTTGTTTGAGCCAACCCTCTGATTTTTGCTAATTGATACCTATATCAACATCATTCTTCTGACATCAAGATCAGGATGAGTCCTAGACATCTTTAACTGGTTTCTCATTAGAAGTATTAGCTCCAAAATAGATCCCTCCCTGTTCTCTGGAAGTTTTCAACAGTTCTAGAGAGTTTTAAATATAAGCTGTGTAACTCACAAGCTTTTTTGAAATGTTCAGATACATGTTATCTTGATTTACTGATTTATTAATGACTTTGTGACAGCATCAGCTTTCTTTTATCCTTCAATATTTTTGCAATTAACAGTTTAATTGTTATGAATAATTTTAAAAAATATATATACTGACCAGCTAACTATTCCATCATTGTTGTCTGTTTCAATCTACACTCTTATAAGTTAATTTTTCTCTTGAGTATCTGCTGGTATGTGCATTAAGTTATCTGCTGTATTATTTTTTTTTTTTTACTTCATCGGTCTTTTACTTTGTCTGGCTTCCTCTTTATTGTAATGTTTATAAAGTTTCCACATTTCTTTTCATTTTACTTTTTTTTTTTTTTTTTTTTCATGTCTTGCACTTTACTTTGGTAAAGCTGGTTTTAATCAGTGTAAACATTGGTTCTGATTATGGATTGCTGTTTTAAAGCTACACTTATTTACTTTAAATAAGTGTTTTTAATCTCAGTTTCCCAGTTACTTTTTTTTTTTTTAAGAGTGATTTGACTTACAATTATTTCCATATTTGATAAATAGTTCCTTGAAAATGTCTCATATCTATTTATATTTATTTTATATGCAAAACATACAAAATATATACGTAGCCCTTTACATATGAAATTACAAAACTATATGTCCTGACCACTTTTTTCCTAAACAAAACTTAAACTGTAATTTTACAGACATTTTTTCTTTATCTGATAATATGAGATGCAGAATTCCACAGGTTGGATAAAAACTGTATTTGCCTTCTTAAAATTCCAGGGACACTGAAACACAGACAGCATCACACTATGAAAAAGTCTACAAGAGCTCATCAATCTCTATGACATAGGGTGGCATTTTGTTTGTTTAGTGAAACTTGTCAATTTTGGAAAATACCTACCTGGAAAAACTTTGGCATATATTCAGCCCATTCTGAAAAGTTCTACAGAATGAGGCTGAAGTTAAACACATTTTTAAACAATCTCCTGGTACATCTAGCAGCTATTAAAAACAAAAACAAAAACAAAAAAAACCAAAAAACAAAACCAAAAAACAAAACAAACAAACAAAAAAAACCCACACAAAAATACAGAAAGAACAATTGCTTGTTGGCAAATGTTACCCAAATGTTGTAAATTAGGCATATGCTTAACATTACCTCTTAGCAAGTGTTATCCAAATGTTTGAAATTGAGCAAATGTTTAACATCACTGCTACACAGCTGCAGGTGTATTCAAATTATAACTTGTTATACAGTACAGTGTAACATCCATGGATGATTAGGAGGACAGATATCTCTGTATCTTACCGTGCTCAGATTTGTGGGCTTGCAGATGAACTGCTTGTTTCCCACAGCCTTGGTCTACCAAGGTGTTTGGAGATATTCAGAAATGGAAGCCAGTAAATAATCCCACCCAATCATAGCCATAGGCTATGTTTAAAGGCCTTCCTGGTTTAGGGATATAAATAGCAGTAACAATGCAAGTACTATCCATCCAGATTTCTGTCATTAAAACTGCCATCACTCTTTTTGAAACAGTGCCTGGCAGAGCTCATCAGTGTGCTGGCTAGCACGTCTCTGACTGCTTAGCAGCCTTGTACTGAAACAGTTACTTGCTGAAAATGTGCCTTTGCTGAAATCAAAATTAGCAGCAGATCTGATGCAGCATGAACTGCTTCAATCAATGTTCCTTGGTTCCTGGGATGAGTTTCTAGAGAAGAATTACAAAGAGAGCACAGATACAAGCCCTGCCACAGAATCAGGGATAGGTTGATGCTGAGAGCTTCACTTCACCTGGAGAGAAAAAGCCTCCTGCTTTGAGTGATTTACTGCCCAGAGCAAAACACACCTTTCTAGGCCAGTGAACATTTAATTACTTATGCAGTGTGAATCAATGGTAGCAGGAGAAAGTGTCCCTTGAATGAATTTCCAGCAGAAATCAAATGAAGCAAGGATTCAAACCTGTCTCCAATGCCCTGAAAGTATGCCTTGCTGAGTGAGTTACTATACTGGTATGGGGATCAGAAATAGACTTGCCTTCCATTTCTGGCTAATAATGTGAAAGTAATAATATGAGTGTTAAGAATTAACACATGCATCCCCTTTGTTGCAGAATGATAGGGCAAGAGTGTGAAAATAAAATAAAAAGGGTAATTCTCTGTGTATCTGACCTCTTGAAGAATGTGGAAGTAAAGGGAAAAATGGAGAAGAACTACTTGCAAAGCAGAAGCAGAGGTTTTCCTGGGCAGAATAATGAAACTGTGAGCTTGCAACCACACCAATTGCAAATTGTGAGGGCACGTGCAATGCTACCTGTGCTTTGAAGGAAGGAGCTGAAATGCCAGAGCTCCTTCTCCAGAGAGATTGGATGCTCACTCAAAATAAGTAGGAGAAGAGTTAGGGGTATTTTCACTTTTCTCTTCTGTTCTTTGGCTTGCTTTAGCTTGGCAGAAGCAAATAAAAACTGCAAGGGAGTCTCAAGACAGTTCTATTCCTACTGGATCTGGCTGACATAAGAAAACATGATGGAAGCATGGATCATCCAATCCATAAGGTGTGAAGCTTAGTGGAATGGGGGGCAAGGGTCAGGCTCCCAGCTGGTTGCTGTGCAGCACCAGTGCTTCCCTTGCAGCCAGATCTGCTATAATAAACCCTGCAACCCCTGTGTCTTTGGAGGATGCTCTACATTTCTAAATCACTGAAGACTTCAGTCTGACTTGAAAAATGTTCAGTGAAGGCAAACAATAAGCTCCAAAAACATGTGAGTGCAAACATATGGTGAGCCAAGGTGCTTATGCAGAAAACAGCAAAACCTTAAATTATATTTAAAAGCAAGCCTGAGTGAAACCTCATTGGCATTTTTCTCTTTACAAAATGCAGACAGTAATGATCATTTAACCAAGAATTAACCAACATGGACTGCTGCTTAAGGAAGGATGAAGGAGCCAGAACTGGTTTGCAGGGTCCATGGAGCTACCTAGCTCTACTGTGACACACCCTGACGTAGCAGTGTGCTGGGGAGCACCCAGTAGGCAAGGCACCACCAGCTCAGGAATGCTGCACTCCTGATGCTCTGTTTTCCCAGTTGTCAGCTCTGTTTATAAATTGCCCACTTATAGCCAATCCAGCACCTGCTATGGACACCTCAAGCTGCCAAGTGCTTGAACGTATCTCAAAAGAAACCATTCCATGCTTTAGTCTGTTATGCTCAACTCTTTGGTTAAAGCAGCTCCCCAGAATTTCTGAGGGCAAGTTGTTTTGAATAAACCTCTGGAACTGCTTTTGGGTAGACCTAAGAAGTGCACTCTTCCCTTTCAGAACAAAATAGCAGATCCACTGGGCTTTGAACACACTACCCTCTATAAGCACAATATGTTTATCCTTTATAACATTTAAAGATTAATTTAGACTGATAATTCAGAAAAAACCCAAAATATGAGTAATTTAAAATTTTAATTTTTTACTGTTCTGTTCAACTGATTTTCAATTTTGATATAACTGGAATATCGTAGTTATTCATTAATAACTCCCAGGTGGAAAATATCAGATGCTTGGATTTGTTCAAACCTGGTCACCACTTCCTGTAACCAGTCTCCTTCAGCCCAAAGGTGCTCAAACAGCAGAAAGTTAGCACCTGGTTACATATACCAGAAAAGTCCTGTGCCAGACTCATTTCCAGTCTGGCCCAACCATAGCCCAAGATACAGCTGAGTCTGATAACAGCCCAACTACTGCTGCAAAAGCAAAGCAACCCCAAGGAAAACCTCAGTCTTTGGAGACAGAGATTCCAGAGCTGCTAATAACTAGCTAAGAGAAAGGAGAAGGGCTGGAAATTACGTATCTTCAGCTAAAGGAGAATTTTTGGAAATCTGCACAATGCAAGGTGTTCTGGGTTTTGGATTTTTTCCTCCTCCCATGTGGTCAGGAATAGCTCCAAATTTGTGACCTTCAGGCATGGTACAATCAGCCCATTTATCAGTCTAGTCTTTTGGGGAGGCCTCAGACATGCAAGGAAGGGGTCATTAGGCTCAGAGATTTATGGTAGGTGGATGTTTTCCACTAACTGGGGTTAGTGATTTTCTCCTGCATTTCTTGTATTTTATGGGGTATAAATGCAGTAACTTGAGGCTGCCACTGTATGACATGGGCTTTCCTTATGTAGCCAAGTCAGAATTCACATAGAAGTGAGTGAAATGGGCCCTTGAATTCCTTGAATGTACAGATTTCTGATTCCCTCTGTTCACCTCATTTGTTCCAGTGCAAAATTGGCCCAAAATGCTGTTGAATAAAAATTCTTGAACAATAGTAGCCTTTTACCCAGGTCAGGGTGATTCCACAGCTCACAGTGACCTTGGCCTGCAAGCCCTGTGGTGCTGCCTTGCAGCTGGACCACGCTCACTCAGGAGGGGTCTTTGCACCATGAACAAGGTGGTCTTGGTGATCTGTATTCAGGGAAGCTGACACCCAGTGATGCTCAAGACCAACAGTCTAGAAACACTTCATTAATCTGTGAAGCTCACTGCCCCAAGATAAAAGGAGGTCAAGTGCTCAAGAGGACTCCAAATGGATTAGCTTTTGTACTGCTTCTGCAAGCTTCTAATTGTACTTGACATTCACAGATGACAGAAGAGAAACCTTCACATTACAAGGCATTATCCAGTCCTTCCTGTTGTTAAAGAGAAAAAAGACAGAAAAAATTTGTCCAAACAATTTCTCAGGGACATCTGACAAGGCCCAGTAAAAGAGAAGCTGTTTACCAGAGAGACACCACTGCTGTATGACCCCTCCCAAACGCCTCCCCAGTGCCTCCTGGACTTGCCCAGGGCTGAGCACAGGGGCAGGGAGCGCCACTGCAGAGTCCTGACAGCTGCTTGGCAGGCCCAGGGGGTGCTGGCTGTGCGAGCCATCAGCAGGGTGTGCGAGCAGAGGTTGGTGGGACCGGGATTAGTGCAGGGTGGGTGCCAAAGGCTGGCACCCCAGCCACGGCAGGCACGGGCACTCGCAGCTCCTGGGGGTGCTGGCACTGTCCTGGGCCCATGGCAAGGGAAGGCAGGGAGCCAGGAGCTGCCTCCTGACTCAGGGCAGGTCTTGCTGCAGCCCCAGGATCAGGTATACACACCTCGGGGGAAGCTTTGCATTTATTTCAAAACGCTGGTAAAATTATTTTAAATAATTTTAATTATTTAAATTATTTTAAATAATTGGAGAGGACTGTGTTAGTTGTTCTTTCCCTCTAAAACCAAATGGAGTGGTATAAATTACAGGGACAACATGCATAAAAAACAATATATATCAGATTTCCTGGTAGTACTTAAAACACTGAAATAATATTGTTTTAAGCATATGATCCAGATTTTAATGTACACTTTGGAAGTATGTTTCTTTATTTATTATGCAGAAGAAATCTAAAAATAAATCCAGATATTTGAAATACACTTTAGATTCTTTGATGCTCTATATTGATGCATGTCTAATTTTATTTCGGTCAGTCTGACAAAAAGCTTTACATTGAGCACTTTGTATCCAGTTTTAATATTGCTAATTTTTGTGGTTATGTTTTCAAGATTTTGAAAAATACCATAAAGTATGAACTTACTGGCAGACAACTCTTTTGCACTACAAATCTGCTTTTCAGACTTTTTTTTCAGAAAAATCATTTCTAAGCACTTAAAGAAGTCTGAAATTGTATTACTTTCTCTGAACATAGATTGGTAGTACAGAGAGATTATGCAGACCTAAATTCACCTTTTGCCACCAAATATAGGAAAAGAGAACATCTGAAGCCCAAGAACAGGTAAGAATAATTGTCAGTAAAGAGATGGAGTCACACAGATAGGAAGCAATACTCACACTGCAGCTTTAGGCAGCTACCAGACTGAAATAGGAAGCCATAAACTTTCTACTGAACTTTTCACTCCATCAGCAATGCTTAGGTTCACTACTCTGCTTACACTACTATGCCAGTGGATCATTTCAGATGAACTTTCTTTCCCCTCCCCTCCCCTCCCCTCCCCTCCCCATTTAAATTACTCTCGCCATGAAATCCTGAAATAATCAATATAAACACAGAATATTGTTAAATTCCAGGTGAATCCCATCAGTGAAATAGGTTGGAAAATACTCAGTGGGGTGTACTGGTACAGGTAAAAATCTTTACCAGAGCTCAGAAACCAGGGTATTGGTGAATTGTGTCTAGCAGGCACCCAGTGAAGGGACAAATAAGTCTTGCAGACTTGCACATTTTTAAGATCAAACTCTCACAATGTGTTTAAATATTTGAGAGGACACAGCATTAATTGTCACATTTTACTGACGTGAGAGATACCTGCACTCATGCCACATAGCTTGTGCAGGCATGCATTCCTCCAAAGAAGCTGAAGCTTTTGGCTCCAATCAGCAGTACGTGCATCTTAACACATTACTTTTGTTTAGCATCTTGGCTGAGAGCCCAGCCTTTGGGTCACCAAGTGGATATTGCACACAGGATATTTTCCTGTGTTTGGTAACACCCTTTCTCATAAACATTTCAGTAGTACTAAGTGCACATTTCATATTTCATATTCCATATTTTCATATGCGCACCTCAGTGGATGGCATCATGCATACAATAGCAGATCACTTATGAATGCTGACTTGTGGTGGTTTGATGGATGATCTAATCTCTACTATTTCTTCAGTTCCAGTTGCAAGGAATTTGCAGATCAATATGCCCCTAAAATGCAGCTCCACTCGGTAGAGAAGATTCTGTTCCATTTAATGGCATTCTGTGCCATCACTGAAATCCTTTCCAGTCTTACCCATTCTGTGATTCTCTGATTGGTCACACTCTGTTGCTCAGTATGTTTCAGACTGTGCTTTGTAGCTGGTAGCCCTACTCCTCAAAATTCCCCTGGGTTTTGTCTGACATTTTATCAGCAGTAACTAATACACTGGCATTCTTTTCCCTTCATACAACCCAGTTCCATGCTGTGATATTTCCTCCTCCAGTCTATACAGGAATATAGCACCTAATAATACACTTGAACTCAGCTTCTCTTGAAAGCTACAAGGAAAGAATTAGGCCTGAGCTGCTGGTACAGAACAGATACCATGAGTGATATACAACACACCTCAAAGAGCTGTACAAATGTTACCCACGCAACTAAATGCCCCCTTTTTAACAAATTAGAAGAATTATCATTGTAGCAAGTGTAAAGACAGAAGTCTTCAGCAGCAGTCAGCTTGAAGACTGAAAGAAATATCACAAGAAAATTACTAGGCTCAGCTGTGCTCCTACTGCCTGAGACAGGGCATAACATGTGAGATCAAGTACTTTATTACAGGCTAAATCCTACTGTATTAATTCAACCTAATGAGTTTAGTCATGGGATTCAGCTCAAGAAACTTAAGCTTTCTTCAGAGCTAACTTGCCTAGAAGCTGATGGGGTCACCTCACACCCTTTATCTCCCCAGACTTTAGTTTCAGCACCACTGAAATAGGGCTGACAATGTTTTCTTGCAGTGCTTTAAGATCAGCTGCTGAGAGAAGGTATTTTGCTATTATTTAGGTAAAAATCTATATGACTTCATGAGAGCCACGCAAAAAGAGAAGATGAGTATGTTTCCTGAAATGCCTAACAAAGGACACGAATCTCTCTGAAGCAGGGAAATACTATTGTCACCCTGCAGGAGGTGGGACACCGACCACAACCTACCACTGCTGCTTTCTATTCACACCTCACAGGACTTTCACACTGACACACAAACCTGAAACTCTCTGGACACCTGCCCTGACACCAGCACCCTGCTAGGAAGTCACATTGCTTCACAGCTGACCCTGATCGAGATCCAGGCTGTTACAGCCGTAGAATAAGATGACAAGCACTGCATTAGGGCTCCACTCCAAAGAGCATTTGGCTGTGCAAAATGACAGGTTCAGAGGGAATCATCAGCTGTGATAAGTGGGCTGCAGAAGCACGTGGAAAATGGGAGGCGGGCAATCCATCTGAATCAGCCAGTGAGAGGAGAAGTGAAATCTCCCATGTAAGCAGCCTACAGCAGAGTGAGATCTGAAACACAGAGAAAGACAAAGTAAAAAAGTGGCTAATTTAGATGCCTTCAGACCAGGATTTCAGATGGAAGACATTGTTTCCTAGCAGACTACATATTCTAGAAAAGATGCTCCTCAGCTCCTTCCCCTCAGACTCACAATTATGCAGCATGCTGACCTTCATGGGTTTTGTTTTGGGTGACTGGTTGTCCCTAGGGAAGAGCCTGGGCCAACTCTGCACTAGTAAGTGCACTAAAATTATCCATGCTCTGAAAGTACTTCCTGCAATATCCAAGAGCTATTACAAATCTGGCTTCCTGTTAGCTTGGGTGCACTTGATCACGATCTTGTGTAGCACTTACACAAATTTCCTGGTGCACCAAAGCACCACAGGTGGTCTGTGAATAGGGAAGAGTTAAATAAAACTTCCTTTTCCCCCTCTTTTTTTTCTCCCTCTTCAGCTTTCTGGCTCTCACAAATGATCAGGAGGTCTTCTTCTAGAAGTGAGGTAACACTGTTAAATCTTCCATGGAGCTTCACAGAGAAAATGCTATCACTGTTATATTGCTTTTAGTGAGTGCCAGCTACTGACTTGTGGGAAAAGGAAAATAGTGCTACATCCCACAGCATGGTAAGCAAAATATTTCATTTTGGAGTAGAATACTATAAAAGCAAATATTAAAAATTGCTATATGAAAACCCCAAGGTATTCACCAAAACATTTTCAATCTTTTTTTTTTCAAATTAAAATGGTGGTGTTTTTCTTCCTTTTATATATATAGAGGACACTTGTTTCCCTGGATAACTTCCTGGAAGTAAGTCTTTGGGATGTGTATGGAATTTAAAATCCGGCTTATTTATTTATTTATTATGGCTAGATACATGACTGGCACTTGATTGCATTGTTTCTTCTTACAGTAACATTTTTCTTCCTCAAACAACATTTCATTCTCCATGTGGCAACAATTTAAACATATTGATATAAGCAATTGTAACTATATGGTGAAATAAACCCACTGATGTGCAAGATACCTCCCAGTCTTCTTTCAATTTCAATTAAAAATCTAGTAGAAACTCTTCCAGAAGGAAACATAACCACAAGCAAACTATTTTAATGCTGTAAGGATTAACACTCAGGCAAAGCTAAACACAGCTCACTGTAAATTACAGGGCAGACTTTCCAAGAGTATGAAGGGATATAAGCAGACTAAATTTACTTTTTTCACTAGAAAATAATGACAAAAAAACACATAACAGAAAGAGAAGTCATCTGTCTAATGGTGAAATGAAGACCCAAGGTAATGTTACTATGACCACAGTTGTGAGTATTCTCCATATTGCTGTTCTGGTTTGTGCCAGTCCTTGCAGACAGATTTCCAATGTGCAAGCACAGGGGATAGCGAGCTCTTTTACAGAAAAATCTACCATAAAATACCAGAAGAAATGGAGGAGTGAAAAGAAGTCCACTTGCAAGTTGTCTAACAGTAAGCAGGGTTGTGATAGACATGTGGAATTACTGAGGACAAACCGGAGAGAAAGCAGACCCTGTAGGGCCACTACTATGTGTTTTATATAAACAGATATTCCTGTGCCCCGACCTCTGGGGCCAGGAAGATATTCTTGTTCAAGGTCACAAGGAAAACAGAAGATGTAAATAGAGCCTGGCAGTTTTTGAAGGAGAAAGGCCCTAATTACATGGAGACAGACAGGCAGCCTGTCTGTGGAAAGCTAGCTCTGCTAGCTAAGCGTGGTGTAAACTGGGCACCTCCTGGAGAGCTTTCCCATTTAGCATTCACATACAAGATAACTAACCAAAGTGAAATCCTCTGTATTTCATTAGCAGATACTGTTACTAAAATGAAACTGATTTCCTGGATTCTTGTCAAAAAACTACCAAAAATAGTCTCATTCCACGGCCAAAAAATCAACACAGCCCAAATTCCCATGGAGAGAATCAGTGTGTGCTTTTTGCTTTGTATAATTACTCAGCAAATTAATGCCATGTACCTCACTTGGAGTCCAGGAGCCACTACCATCATCCATAAAAAGAATGCTGTATAGTACACTATTTCTCTCTTTTTGTGTGTGCTGAAAGAAGACTGCACATAAATACAAGGTATTTGAGAACAAGATACTATTAGGGTCATTAGATGGATCAGATAGAAAATACACTGCTCTAAAAAAAAGAAGTATTTGTCAATGTCTTTATATTAAGACTAAATAAGGTTAACAGATGTATGTATAGAAGTCTGGGATTCTGAGAGCCAAATCTCATGAGATGTCTCATCTTGCTCAGAGAATTAGGCATTTTTTAGTCTCTGTAACTAATCTTAGTGGCTTGATTAGAATAATAATTGAATAATTGGGTAACTCACAATATCAGATAAAGAAAAATTCTCTTTAACATTTCACCTGAAAGAAAAAAACCCCACAAAATAAATTACAGTCTCTTTGGTGTTTTTAACTAATCCAGTCTACAGTTACAAGACACTATTTTTAACTGAGAAAGAACTTTTTCCATTTGAATTTCAGTAACCTTTGCAGTACTCTGGATGAACCCAGATGGCTCTTAAGAACTGCTTTAAAACCAAGTACTTGTGGTTAATCTTGTATGATCATCTCTGTCAACTGTAGAAGTTTGTTAGTGTGACAGGCTGTGCTATTAACATTTGATTTCTGTATCTTTATGAGTTTTGTGTAAGGTGCTGATCTGTGCCTGCCTTTGAAATAGGACAGAATCAATTTTGTTTTAATTGTGATTTGGTTCATTTTGTGTGCAAGATACACTAGAAATTCTCATCCTTAAAAGTATTTCACTGCAACACAACATTGTCATTGTGAAAGAGAACAGGAAATGCTGTGAAAATTGGAGATGGTTAAAGTCAGAAGAATGTTAATTATGTTGGGGAAAATTGCTGAAACAGTGCTTTTCAACCTTGTTCTGTTTGGAAGGCCCCAAAAATCTGCAAGTGCATGTAAACTACTTTTCAGAAAAATAGATTTACCCACTAATGAATTTGCATTTGGGTTTTCTTTGACATTTTAGAGGAGTAGCTTCTGAGCTACAACACTGGCATAGAGACTCCTTCTTCAGAAAGTGGGATCTGCCACAGGTTCTTTATGATGTCCTGTGGTGACAACCTCAGCTACTAGGACTTTAACCACAGAAAATGTATTTCATTCAGCAACAGCATGCTCAAATAGCTTCTCTGAGCTATTGCAAAGAGAAGTCATACTAGTGTCTTCTTACAATTGTTTAGATTTTTCTTGACTAAATGCTATACAGCTTTAATAATATTTAATTTGATACTTCCTGTCATCATAGATGACCTATTTCCAACACAATCATTCTTAATCTCAGTATTAGCTAGCATGAGATGTCATGTTCAGTGGTTACAAATCTATGACCTTGCTGAATAATACTGTATAATTTGACCGTACTTACTGATTAATTTATATCTCAGAACACTTGTTTGTCCATTTTTAAAATATAAGGGGAAGTAATGTCAGTTTATATCTTCTTTCTTTACTCCAACTTTAGCCAGTAAAAATTATATTTACATTTCATCCTTCTGCATATCTGAAAACAAAGCTATAAATTCTCTCAGAAATATGCAACATACATGATAAAGAAAACATCACCTATGTATAATCACTCCATAATCAAAGAACATTGATATGTTCACATCTTTGCTTTCCTGTCTTTAGAGGAATAGAATTCCAAGATAATTTTCTCATATTTTGGAAGATTTTAGACTCCAATATTATTTCTTATTGAAGTACAAGAAGCATCTACATTGTAGTCATTCTTTCTTTCATAAATACTCAGTAAAGATCTATTTCTTTCATACAGATGCCCTGCTCCTCTGAGTTTTGGGAAATTGTTATACCTTCCCAGGATGAAACATGAAAAAAAATCTTGCTAGATTGGATTTCAACAGCAAGAGCCTATAGCCTTCAGCTTAACTAATCAACTTGGTTACAGAAATATTTGATTATTTTTGGTTAATGAAAACTTTTGAATTTGCACTTCAACACAATTTTTTCTCTTCTCCTATAGCTTCAAGTTCATACCATATTTCATTACTGGTTGTATCAACAAGGCTTGGAGAAACTGAAAGGAAACAAGCAGGAAGGCTTATAGTTTACAGGTTCTTTGTTATATAAAAATACTTACATGGATCATGAAAAAAAGTTCAACACCTGGTGTGTATGAGAAATGAGTGCATATTTTCTGATTGTCAAAAATCTGCATCTACTAAAGCAGTCATTAGACATAGTTTGGAAATAAAAATTGTTTGTTTATTGACATTTTTCGATAGAAAATGGCATTTCCTATTTAACCTCTTACTAACAGGCTTAAACTTGTGATTTGATTCTTTTTGTGTGCAAGATACAGAAAAAAGTCTCAAACTTTGAAGTACCTCCTCAAAGTGTGGGCAAAAACACCCTGAACTTTGTAAACATACGTTTGTAGTTATAGCAGATGGGTTCCAACCATGTAGAAATAATATGTGTACATTCATAAAAGATAAGGCATAGACCTTTTGTCTGCTTTCTGTATCCAATCATGTATTTTTGCTTTTCTGTTGTGGCATTTTATTTCCTCAAAATGACCTTTATCTGTGCTGTGATTCCTTCTTCTGTTCTTTTTCCCTTAATAATTGACAATATCCTGGGTAGCTGAGGGCATTGAAGGCCCTGAGGTGACTGCCTGTCTAAGGACAGAAAAAGATGAACTGCAGAGCACAGGCACACTATCCTGCAGCTCAGCACAGCCTCTGGTCTGTAAGGCTGCCCCATCTTCTCTGTGGTCAGGGCACAGCACTGTGCATCCTAGCAAGTGTGCATTGTGCCCTGGCTGCAGCTTTGCCTCCTCTGGAGCAACACATGGATGTACAGTCATGCACATTTTGAACTAAATTTTCCAGTGTTCACATCCACAAGCCAGCAAAATGGAATCTGAAGTGCAGCTCTGTAACAGGCTCAAATATGCTTCCAGATATTTTCTTCATTGTGCATATTGAAATGCAAATAATAAGGTTTTACTTACACGGAAAGATTAATGATACTTAACCATGCATGCACGAGGTAAGTTAAAATCCAGGAAGGTGCTCTGTTCCTTGGCTCACAGCTATGGAGTGTGCTGTGCATGGGTGCATAGTCCTCAGCACTGCTTTCAGCACAGCAGGTTCAACCTGGTAAGAGAAGTGAGTTTCCTGAAAGGTAAAATGGTCTGTTGCACTGAAATTCCAGCTAACCAGAGAGCCCTCAAACCTCATGAAAGAAATACTTATATAACAAGTTCTTTAATCCCTCAGAACCTAATGTCCCATAACAGATTCCTAGTCAACTGTAAAAACTTTTCAGGGTCATGTTAAACTCTGTATGCTCATGTAGTAAACACTTCACAAGTATCTGCAACATGACAAGTTACATGCCCAGTTGGGTCAGCTGTCAATGGGACATGAAGAGGCATTCCAGAAGACAATGGGACATGAAGACATTCCATACCACCATGAGTACCAGCGTATTTAATTTATTCCATCACCATAAGGCACAGATAAAACTTTTTATAAGCTGCATTTTGGAAAATACATCTTAGCCAAGATGAAAGATCCTGAATTTTATATTCTCTTTTTGAGTCCAGGAAATTATGTTTAAACTTGAAAGATCACATTACTATAAAAAATCAACTATTTATATTAGACACCACTGCCTTCTCCCATGTCTATTTTCACGTGTTATTTTATGTTTTCAAAAGGAAAATTGATCTTCCTTTGCCTTTAATATAAGTGCTATAGGAACATGTTTTCCCATTAATCCCAATGCAAATTTTATTCCAAGCTCCATAGTGAAGACTGATATTCCCTAATGTGTCCCTCTGCCCCTGTTAAGCATCTGGTAAATTATAGAGGAGCAGAGCCAAAGCTCTAACAATAGAGTTCAGACAAGGCACCCCATGCTTTATAGCAGTAAGAACAGTCTGATCTTTTATAAACTGTAAATTACTCTTCCTGGACATAGGGCTTTCTTGTGTATCTAGCTGCCTAAAAAAAAAAAAAAAAAAAAAAAAAAAAAAAAGACTTTTCATGAAGGAAGGAAAGGGACAAACCTTTCTTTGATCAATTTGTTTTTTTCTAGGCATTAAGATAAATATTCCCCCAATTTGTTCAATGAGAAATAAGTTGAGAATATATGCATTAAGCCCGAAATTTTCCCTGTTGTGCCAAAAGGCCATACATAGTTTTGCAGAAGATAAACTACTTAATTTAGGCCATAAATCACTTTTTGATAAAGTCATTTCAAGTTTCATAAAAGTACTATATTATTGTGATGGAAGCAGCTATGAGGTTCCCTCATCCAAGCAGTATACAACAGGTTTTATATGACAACTACTAATTTCATGCAGTGCTACTGCTGCAATCCTTTCCTGCCCTGGAAGTCTCTTAAACTCCCATTTAGAAACATGAACTTTTCTCATGGTCATTCCTTATTCTCAGACAGTCGGCTGTACGAAGATGAGAATATGTAACCCTTAAGAAATGTAACAGTGTTAGCATTTAGAAATCACTCTGTAGTCTTTTTAAATTACTACCGCAATCTACCCAAGAACTAAACTAGAAATTATTCTTACTGATCTAATTATTCTAACCCAATCCAGCCTGAAAATGACCAATATCTTTTATTTTCAGACATGGTCAGCCATAACTGACTTTTGTAAACAGTTTACTTAATTGACTAACTCTGTATGAAGAAAATTAATAATAAATAAAATTCTTCCACAAAATGTTTTTAATTCTTTCTTCCTTCTTCTTCTAATTACAAGCATTAGAGGGCATATATCCATGGACTCTAAAAATTACAGAGCTTTAAATTATAAAAATATGTGTTATCAAAAGTAAACTTACTGCTCTACTGTCAATAACAGTAGAGTATTTCTTTTAGAGTAATATGATCCTACATACTTATTTTGAACTAAGTTTTTCTGAGTAAGTAGTACTGAGTGATTCATGTGAGTGAAGGATACAACATAAAGATATTTGATCACCTCTCTACAGAGAAGAAAATGTCATACATGGACAACTTCATTCTTGGGTGTTCTCAAAAGCATGTTTTCACTCCATTTTACACTCAACACCCAGCTGATGAGTGTTTATACAGGTCACACAGATTTCAGGAGTCTTTAAAACTTTAGTTCTTAGTTTGCATAATGTAGACTGAGGGCGTGCATAATTTTTAACAGTTTTTTTTTCTTGTTGAAATCAGTTCAGCGTTGCTAAACACAAGATGCTTCTTACATTATTTGCAAGATAAAGATTGCTCTAAGGGATGCTATAATGCTTATTTCCCTTCAGATCTTGGAGTTTTGATCTCCAAAATGGCTCTGGTAGAACTTTTCTTATGTTACAGATTGTTAAAATGTGTGAATGCATTGCATCTGAAATAATGCAAATTTTGCAAGGCTATTCTACATTTACAAAATATACAATTTTCTGTGCTGTGTGCATGCAGCATTCTGTCTGTATGATCATGATTCATCTCATCTGTCTTTCTCAGCTGCTAATTCCTTGCCAAGTTTCACTGCTGGGTGCTTTGTAGTGTATAAAGATTTTAAATCAGTATGAAGTTGGCAATAATTTGAGAAATAAGTTAAAAGAACCCAACACATTATTTATTTTTAAAGTCCTGAATAATCTTCTTTCTCAAATTAGTAGCATAAATCACCCCTTTTGGGTCTTGGGCTTGGCCTCTTTCAGTTGATGTTTCACAACATCTGTTTCACAATGCTGAGGCAACAGGCAAACTAATCTGCCTTGGCAACAGGCATTGCTATCCATTTATATTTCTTCTTAAATATCACTGTAAAATTAGGCAGGAGAAGTTTCTGCAAAAAGAAATTTTAGTGTCATTGCCTTAAATTAGAGATTAGATTAATGCTTATCTCTGCTTATAATTGCAAGAACTTTATATGAGGTATAATTGATAAATCTTGATGAACCTTCAAGCGTTTCAAGCTTCTCCTCAGCAGGTACATGGGATTGCTTGTGGGAGGCAGATGGAATAGCTGAGCTGATGAACCTGAGTTTAGATGCCTGGGACCATGTCCTTAAGAAAAAGCCCCAGTGAAGGAGAGGTGCTGGTGGAAAGCACATATTCTCTGGCTGCTGTTACTGGCTTGCCAAGTTCATGCCTTTGTCTCTTGGCTTCCCAGTGCAAAAGAAAGCTTTGCTGCTGTGCAGGTGTCATAGGCCTGCAGTGAGACACGTTTGTAATTTATCTTTACATTTAGAACAATGTAATATAACAAGGACCTGTCTGTCCTCTGCAGTGAGCTGTTCTGGCCCTTAGAATCCTGCTGCTATAGGAAGACAATTTGCTGTTACTCCAAAGCACACAGATATGGTGATTTCTTTGTCTGAAGACAATAAACTGTATCATTTTCTCATTCTTTCTATTTGCAGAAGGAAATACTAGAAGTCACAAATATGAATGGGCTGACAGTCATTTGTACTGCCTTCTTCAAGGTCTTTGATGTTGCTGTCTCAGAAAATTTAGTTGTTTTCTGCATTGTGTCTTGAAATCAGAAACACTTTGATCTACATTTAAATGAATGTATTCATGGCCTTTATTTACATAGTTCAGATATTAGGGAATTACACTTCTGATCATAAAGGCTGTACAACCAGTCTTTTAAAATTCTGCACATGTGTTTACATATCTGCCTTATAAAATGCAAACAGACCCTCTGTTCCCTGCCTTTATTAACTGGTTATTGTGGTTGGGTAGAAGGAGGCTAAGGAGTGGTCAGACAGAAATAGGGCACACTGGGCTGTGTCCAGCCCTCTTGTCAGTCAATGTTGGCTCAGTTTTTTTCAGAGGGAAGGGACCTGTTTTATTACCATGCTCCATGCCAGCACATCCTGCTCTCAGCTGTTTGCAAAACTTACCCATCAGAATTTCCCTACTGTGGCAGCTACACCCAGCCATGGAAGACAGTCCCTCCCTAGAAAACATATCACAGTGGGTTGAGTAAAAATATGCAGTGCTGTAGGAAAATCTCAGATCCTCAAGCCTCATCCCACCAGCTTTTCTACTGAGCTGTGATGGGGCTTGGTCACACCAGGACCTCCCATAATTGCCATCCTTCATGTATGTGTGCCATGGGCACCAGTGAGCGTTTGCATTGGAAGGAGTCACTGCAGAGGATGATGATGATGATGGCTATAGGCCCTGGCAGTGTCCTGGCAGGAGGTGACATTACCAGGGCAGGGGCAACAGAGCATTCTGAGGCTGAGCTGCTGGGCTCAGAAGTTTGGTAGTGGGTTGAACAGGTCTGCTTCCAACAGAGAGTCATGCTTAATGTCATCCAGTATGGACAAAGAGACAACCCAGATCACAGTGCAGGGTTTGAGTGCGACACCTCTGGTGATCCAGAAGGCTGTAAACAGAGAATATATGTATTCTCCAGCTCCAGTGTTCAGACGTTTATGATGCTCCCAAAATGTTCTAATTTTCAGGTGGTGAAAAAAAAAGTCCATATTTATATAAACCCACAAACTAAAGTAAAATAAATAAATAAGAAACATATTAATTTAATTTTAAATGAGGCAAGGAAAGAGTTTTCTTTATACAGGAACACTGTAGGAAGTGTTAAATGTGAAAAGTAGAAATCCACAGCCTATTCCTGCACAGTTTTATTTGAAACAAGTTTATCCACACGTGTATCTTAACTTCCTGTACTGTATTCTTCTTTAAATACACATTGTCACAAAACCTGCATGTCATCTCACCCTTCTGAAAGTATTTTAAAACATATTCTAGAATTTCCAACAAAAATAAGATTATTGAACTTGGAACTTCATTTAATTTATGTAATATAATTTTCCTTCTTTATCAAGTCATTTCAGATGCATGAGTTGACAGTTTGACAACTGTTCTTCTTTTGATGGTACTGGAAGCAGTTACATAAAAGGATAACATATGATTTTTATGACCAAAAAAAATCAGCAGGAGTCCTGACTTAGGATCTTAGCCTAATATGTATCTGTTGCTCTGTATATAATTTTATTTCTCAGCACAAGTAAAAAATTAGTTAAAAATCTCCCAGAAATTCAAATATTACTTCTTATCATTTTGTTACTTTTCTGTATGTGAAGTGATGATTTCTAGAGTTGTAAAATTACCACATTGAGTTTGTACTCTAATGTATTCATGTTTATTTAGTCTGCTTCTAATTTTGTTTTGATGTACACATATTTCTCATAACATTACACTGTTCTGTGAATGAGCTTAGCAGAAAACACTGAAAAAATACCATTAACTTCCACTCTAAACAAAATAACTTTGATAGCTTCGCTGAATTCCCACCCTAATTCTGCCTTAGTGTTACTTCAGCAACTATTCATCATCAACTGTTCTGGGAAGACTCAGCAGTATAAAATATTATTCATAGTTATACAGTGATATATAGAGATGTGTGAAAAACAATGTATTTTAGATATCCCCAAAGAAAGGCCTTAAACGTCAGCACTTCATTGTTTTAAAAATATGATATTCCTACCCAAAGAGCAAAAACCATATGCCAAACACTGTTTGAGATGTGATTGCATTTTTAGGTACCAAATTGTTCCCTTAGCTTATTCTACCTTGTTCTAATTAGCAGTAATGTTAATTAAACTATTTAATATACGACAATAGTAGCTTCAGGTTATTCACTACATAGCATGTAACATGGATGTTTGTACTTCTCTCAGTTTGTCTTTTTCCCCCAACAAAATATGTAACTGTCTTCTCAGTTCTAATTAGGCATTGGCTATAAAATGAAACTGTGGCACCTTTCCCATGATTACATCCTTCTTGCAAGTTAGTAGCCTTTAGAAGTCCTGCCCAAAAAAGTTAGACAAAGAAAAAGGTTATAGATTACAATGACCATTCTGATCTGCAATTTTCTCTCTTTTATTGAAAAGGGAAAAAAAAAGTACCAAGATCTAAAAAAGGCTTAAGTATCATTTGTAACAGAACTCAGTTTCTTATTCATCTGTGAAACTGGGTTAATGATAGCAAACAATTAATAAAATCCTTCTGCACACAAGACCTGGCTAATATAAAAACCCAATTAAACCCTCTTCTACCATAACAGATAGACCATACCATACAAAATTGAGTGCTTCCATTTTTCTGAAATGAAGAACTTTCCCAATTCTGCAAGACATTATCCAATCTCATGATGGTGGGTTGGTGGATTGGGGCTTTTTTCAGGTAACTACAGGCCAATTTAAATGCAGGATCTGTTGCATCCACATCAGGACTATTGAAGTGTTTTTTGGAAGGGTCTCCTGAAAATATGCAGTTCAACCTCCTGCTCAAGGCAAGCCTTTTGCAATCACTAAATCACATTGTAGGGTTGTTCGACTCTGCCTTGAAAGCCTCCAAAGATGGAGGCATGACTGCATTCCTTAGATCCGTGATAGAAGAAGAACATTTAATAGAAAAATAAGCACCAGCAGATTTGCACCTGATAGCCCAGTTTTAGGACAGCCTTACTGAGAATGTAAGCTCCACTTATCTCGGAAGATAGATGGAAAGCGAGGTGGTGTTTCAATACAAACACCTTTATTCCTTCTTGCTCCTTGCTAATGCAGCTGTATGCTCACACTTTGGCTGATTTATATCCTGCTATAGCACTGTATTTTGACTCTTAGATGGTTTACTTGTATCGGAATGTAACTTAGGAATGAGTTATTCATGGCCTGACTTTGATGGAGCTCTAGATGTTTTACAGGTGTTTCCAATATTTTTTTTTTTTACATGGCAAACCCTAAAAGATGAGCTGATATTTTATTTTAAAAATAAAACAAGTCCTCATCACTTTGTGATGTTTCCAATAAGATGTATTGTTTTGTTGGGGGTTTTTTAAAGTCCAATGTGATTACTATGAAATCACTGTATATCGTTACAATGTCAGCAGAAATTGGATCCACATTCATGTCAGAAAAATTTGGAAACCCCATGTGGTTTTGTGGCTGAAATGCTAAACTGGGCAGACACAGGTTTTTATTCCTAGTTTTCTACTTGCACACAGTAAACAAATAATTTTATATGTTCTTCATCTGCAAAACAAAGTAAATGGCAGTAACATACTTTATAAAGTGCTTTGAGATCTATCGATGAAAAAAACTAATTGAAACATTTGCTGATACTAAATAAAAGGTCTTATTTCTGGAAATTACTCAAGGATCTTCAGATCTTCATACAAGCAGATTACTCTGATTTAAATATATTCCTTAAGAAACTGACTCAGTTAAATAATTGCAACTTCTCTGGTACAAACAAGACCAAAGGAAAAGCCTGAAGCAATAAGTACAGGGAAAAGGGAATGTATTTGTAGGTCAAGCCAGTGTAGGGCAAAATTTTCTGAAGCAAGCACTTCAGTCTCAATTAGCTGTCATTAGTTTTCATCTCTTCCTGTTTTAGCTTCCTATCACACTGTACAAATGAAAGCAGCAAATAACAGCAAACAAAGTCCAGCTTTTTCACCTGAACTAAACCACACTTTACTGTGTGCTGCAATATAAACCATATTTGAAACTTTTAGTAGGTTATGCAGGCATGGAAGACAATTAAAAAGAATTAAAGAACAACCTGTGCCAGACATTAACTTCCTACTATATTTTTGAAGTAAAGATGATTCATTTTGGCAGCAGTTCAAAACCTGGCAGTGGGTGGAGGGGGAGACTTAGCCTGAAGGATAGATGGTGTTGTCACTGTCATCCTTCCTCATAGTTTTGTCTGGAACAGCTTAAGAGCCTTTTCAGCAAAGCATGCTGAATCAACTTATTCTTGGCCAGCTCAATTTGCTTTTTGCTGAGCCCAGTGCAGGCAAAGAGGAGGGTGTGACCAGTGCAGCCTCATTTTTCTGCAGACTTCCTAGCCCCTTGTCATAGTTTCTGCTACACAGAACTAGTTAAAATTGAACTAGTTTGAATTAAAATTGTATTCATTGCCCAGGTTGTCTTGTGATAGGAGTTGTAGCTTTGTGCATGTTCTTTAAGTGCAGAGGAGCTGTATTATTTGCTATAATGCCACCACAACCCCCTGTGTCTGACTCATATTATCAAAAAAATTATTAGAGCTTAAAAATATTCATGTGGGGGTTTTTTGCTGCAACTAGAAGACAGAATAAGTACCATGGAATGTAATGAACTAGATGAATTAGTTCAATCCTAGATTACTTTCTCTTAATTTGTGGGCTAAGTACATATGTTTGCAGCAGCAAAGAGAATTAAACATTCTGCTTTAGATGAGTTGATAAGCATTCCTTTAAGAGCATTTTGATGTTTGAATCTAAGAGAAACAGTATTTTAACTGTAGTCAATGACAATTAGACTAAGAAACAATGAACATGAGATCTTTCTCTTCAAAACATTACTTGCTGGGGCAAAGAGAAAGGCAAAGATATGACACAGAAGCCCTTTTATCATCTCACAAGGAAATGGGCCTATACCTAGTGTCCAGAGCAGATTATATCATTTTTCTGGATGATAGTAAGTTGTTTCTTGCACTTGTCTGTGCTTTAGCAGTAGTTGTTATATGAATAGAGCAAGGATATTCAGAGAATTACACTGTTAAAAGTGTAGTGCAATCTAAACACTTCACCTAACAATGAAATATGTGTTTAAGGAGATCTTCATATCACTATTAACATACCACACACCTTTCAGAGACAATGACACAAACATTTTTTATTTATCAGAAGCACCTTTCATTCTTCAAGAGGTTATTCTGAAATTCAATTTCTCATAGTGACAACATCCAGAATCATTAAAGCTGGGCTTTGGGAAAGAGAGGACATAGACATCACTTTCACTGGGCCTAGGGACCAAGAGTGCAGGGGGCAGTAATGGCAGCAGAATCCTTCCCCCATCCCTGGAGTTTAACCATCAGGACCATGCCTCCATGCCTGGTGTTCAGCAAAAGCTTAGCTGAGATTGCAAAGGAGAAGTAGACAGATTTTCCCTCTCTAATTCTTGAGCTTCTGTATATCCTCTTCTAGGTCAATGAATGCCAAAATACTCACAAAATTGTGTGGTAAGCTTAGGCTTACTAGCAACATTTTAATTCATACTTTCCCATCTTCTGCAACAAGACTAGAATGTGAGACATCAGTGGAATTCAGACCTCTGACCTTCTGAATATTCACAATGAACATGCTTTGAAAGCATCATACACTTCAATCTCAGGACAGCTTTTGTTGTCTTTGGGGTGGTACAATTACTAAAATAAGATGGTTGGAATGCCTTTCTATATACCAAAACAAACACCTTCACATGGTTCTGTAGCATGCATCTGCACCAAATATACCATGGTTGTGGTTTCAAACAAATTGTTTGACATGTTTATAAAGCTAGTCTAAGTTTCAGATATGAATCATTGTTATTCCAAAAAGTAACAGTTTATTGAATGCTGTGTTGAGAGCAGTGGAAATAGAAACCTTTTCTCTTTCTAGCTATGACTTTGTCTTTCTTGACATCGTCAAAAGGAATTGGAATTTAACTTCTCCACTTTAAACACTTTAAAAAAGAGAGAAGGATGGAGAACTCAGAGTTTATGATATATACCTCTTTAACATGCTGTCATTAATGATAGTTTTAGAATGAAAAATAAGAACCAAAGACAATACTAAGAAAAAAAAGAGGTTACACACAAAGAATTTTTATTTATTGAGTGATTTAAATACATGTTCACATGAGTTTTAGAAATAATCCTGTTTAATTTTAGATGCAAAGAAGTAGTTTTATGCTATTTATATTAGGGGAAAGTCTGCATTTAAAAAATAGAATTTTTAAAACTTTCTGCAGGCTTTTCCAATTGGCCATGTTCTTCTTTTATCACTTTCTCCAATGATACTTTCCAGATGTTCTTCAGCTTTCTTCAAACAGAAATTACTTAATATAGTGAAAAGATGAGCTGAGCTGTTCTTTGATACCTAGACACTCATGGAGTAGTGTATATCCCCAAATCCTACAAAATCTGAAAGAGAAGCTTCTGGTGGACACATATAGTGTTCCACAGAACTATAGACCATTGTGTTGAAACTGAAGATTCCCACCATTCAAATTTGAGTCTTAAGAATCTGGGGGAATTTTTAGAAATTTGGAAAAGTATGGGATTCTAGTCAGGGAAAAAAGAATATAGTTATCTACTTCTTAAAGATGAAGTAAATTGCAATCTCCTCTGCTGAAATTTAGTTATCAGGATAAGAGAATAGAGGATTGACCTGAACTAGAAGATGCTTTAATGTATTCAGAGAAAGGTACCTTTCCTTAAGGTTTAATGACTTTACACTTGGAGATTAATGGATATGGAAAGCTAGGCTTTCCTCATATTTGAAATAAAATGTTCCTGAAATAATGTTCAAGTGCTTCTACTGAACTAAATCCAAATAAATCTGAGTCGTCTGTGACAAAGAAGGAATATATATTGCCACAATTCATAGTAAACATGGGAAGTTAAAATGTTTAAAGGAATTTGAGAAAAACTCATAAAGTTCTGGGTTTAGGAACTTAAAAATAAGAGGGAGCATTATTTTCTTTATTTAGTATCATCAGTCTATATTTTATTTTTACGCTTGGCAAAACGTAAAAATACTCTCCATACTTCATATATACATTAGTATATCTTAGCAGAGGCTGAAAGAAGTTATTAGAAAGCAGCTGCAATTGTTCTTACTATAGACTGAAAGGTATGTTACTACCCCAGGAAGGATGCCTTGTTCTACTTAAACAGAGCAAATAGTTATAATCTCAAGACTTCCATGACTAATATGTAAAAGTGTTAATATACATTCTTATCTTAGATAGAAATTAAAGGAGAGACTGGTCTCTTCAAGAGAAAGCAGACAGTCCATGCAGCTTATAATTATGATGTTAGAAACCAGCTAAAGAAATCAATATAATGAAGCTGGTGAATATTTGTAAACAAAATCGCTTTCCAAATCTCATGTCTAGAGGCATGAAACTAAATGCAGCATCTCAGAATCATTTCTTCGTTAATGAAGTTTAAGAGAAAATTGTGACATTTGTTTTTTAACTGATCTGACTTGCACTGTTAGTGTCATGCACAGAAAACTTGACTAAGGCACCGTCCTTGAAAAGCAGTTACACAACTAACTGGAAGTAGTTTGCATGGATAATACCTTCAACTGTAAGTCGTCAGTTATGCACTGGAGAATTGCAAACCTTTATTCAAGCTCTGAAAAGTTTTGGCTTAAACCACAAAGAACAAGGAAGATAGGCAATCAGTCAAAATAAATTGTGTATCCTACCTTGGCAAGCATTAGACTAATGTCCTCTCCCAAATCCACACAACATATTCTGTCAAGGTCATTCCTTGCTTCTCCAAAGCCTTTCATAGTGCAAACATGTAGAGCATTTGAAGTCAGCTCAGCTTTGTACCCTGATAATATTTTTAGGTTACATCAGTGAGATGAAATGATCACAATGAAAATTGCAAAACCACAAAATCTAATCCAGATCCATTAAAGAAGCAGCATATATATGTAACACAAATATGCGTGGTATTTGCATGTATTTATATTACATGAAAAATAACTCTGCAAATGTCAAAGACCACCAATTAATGCAACATCAATTTTCTGTGATTTTAGTACCTAACAAAAGGATTATAAGCATGCAGGAAATAAAGGATTTTTCTATTTATTCTATTTATTGATAGGATTAGTATCCAGACATCATAAAAATTACAAATTAACTTGGTATAGCAAAGGAAGCTGTGATGTAGAACTGCTAGAGCTCTATAAATGACAAGCAGCAGGAACAGCAATCAGATTCAACAGGTACGCTTATATTATGGAATGGATAGAACATTTAAAAAAATATCAGTAAAGTCGAACTAAAGAAAAGTCAAAAATATGTTTTGCAAAAATATATTTTATTTCTTTATATTTCTTTTGGAGCCAGCTTTTAAAGACTTACAAAGATAAGATGATTGATTTTAATACCAATCAAACACTAGAACTGAAACGTCACTTTCCTCAGAAGGCTCCAGTGCAATTTTCTCTTTCCAGAAACCACATGGGAAACTTCTTTATGACTCCTGGACTCTTACTTACGTATGCACAGAAAACATTGAAGGAAAATAGTGTTCAAAATACTTAGGCATTAGATAGGCAAATGCCTGCTACTGATGTTCAGATCATATAGTTTTTAAAGACATTTGGTTTAGACAATACCTTTGGACACTGTGACTAAATGGTTTTGGAAACACTGTTCTCAGGGACTGTGACTGGCACACAAGCAATAAAATAATGTTGTACCAACTATATTGCTGGAGGGAATAACAGAGATTTAACGGCCTAAGAAAAAGCCATGCAGCTTTTTCTAAAGAGGTGATGATAAAGATCTGACTGTTTGGACATAGAGGATCCCAGAAATATTTTTAAGATCTGTGGCTTCCCTGCCATTATTACAGCTAATAGATGTTTGATTCACTTCTACCACAGTGCCAGGAAATTGGCAGACTTGGCATAAAGGGGGCACATGATGAGCTAGGCACAGATGTTGCTGCTGTGAGGTCCTTGGCAAGTCTACTTGATGGATTTAGGAAGAGGAACAGCACTGCCATCACTGCTAGTCACCGTGAATGGAAGCATACAGACATTTTGACTGGAGGGCCAGGGTGGTATGAACAGAAATTAAAAGGAGAGAGAGAAGGTGTCAGGCTGGATGTCATTACTGCACTCAGAAATGGTTATTCAGATATGCACTGGCTCTGGAGAAGGCAAGCAGGGTACTCTGTGGAGTGTGCTCCTGCCAGTTCCTTGTCCGTCTGGCAATTATTCAGGGAGGCAGTTATCCAGAGGTCTCTGTCAAATTGTGTCACTCTTGTCTGCTTTTCTTTTAAGCATGCTCAGAAGGATTGTGTGGTATGTGCTGGATATATCAATCACACAAGACTGTTGTTTTACAGCCCATAGCCCTGCTGAGATATACCAACAAGACTTTCAATGTTTGCTGGTGGTTGAATGTTTATGTCGTTTTCAAGTTACTGTCCTCTAGTAACTGCAGTTGGCACTGTGTGATTCTGCTGCTGGCAGAGCAAGGGTGATGAGAAGCAGGCAGAGGAAAAGAATAACTGCAGGATCTCTTCAGTAGGAGTGACGAAGCAGTCCTTCTTCCATCCTGTTGAGACAAAAATAAAAGTGAAATTCTTGCATCTGTTTCTTTGTAATTTGGAAATCTGTAGCTTCCAGTGGAAAAAAAGTTTCCAAAATTTATTAAAAGCTGTGCTTCTGTTTGTGTCTTTGACTCATAGAACAGAAAGAATAATGAGTACCTAGGCTGAAAGAGATGTAACAGGTAGCAGCAGGGTGAAGGAAAACTGAGCTATCTATGTCTTTCTGAAATTATAGAGTTGCTTTCCCCCAGAGAGAGAACAGATTGTGGAATTGCTGATCCAGGTGAGAATTATGCTATCAACCTACTAGTCTGGAAGAATATAAGAAAAAGAGCTGATGGCTACCATAGTTTTGGTAGATCTTTGTAATTGATGTATGAGAAGAGGTTTAACAGGTTTGCTCAGTTCATTAATATAGTTCTTTTAAGCAAGGGGTTCATCTTGAAACTCAATAATATTATATCCCTCAGCTTTGTGTAATGCTTTGGGTTGATAAATATATTTGTTACACAGCTACAGTTGGAAAAAATTGAACCATGAAAGGATTATGACCTATTCAAGGCCAGAAAATCCTCTGTAGTACAGCCAAGAAGAATATCCAAGTTAGACATCAAGCTATCAATATTCTACAGACTATCCAAGGTCAAAAATGGAACTGATTTCAGTAGTTAATGCAAGATGCACAAACTAGTGAAAAAAAAATCAAGGTGGCAGATATACTGTACAAGGACTACATTCTAGCTTGCTGATTGCTCTGTTGCTTGTTTGGTTTTCATATTTAAATTGCAAACTCTTTGTAAAGAGATCACCTTTTTGCTTTGGATCATATGGTGGATAGACCAAAAGGCTCGACAGTTCATAAGTAGATGCTACAGTGAAAAAAATTGTTAAGTGTAAGGAATGTAACTACACAATGCAGGAGTGTTATAAGTAGCACCAGCATCTTTAGTTTTTAGAAAGAATCAGGGAGCTGCTCTTACATCTTTAGCAGAACAAGGAGGTTTAAATACAGCTCTTTCCTTATGTGTCTGAAGTCTAGGTCAAAACATCACCTTAATTTCACAGATTCCAAAAACATTTTAAAGAAAAGTTCAGTTCCATGTGGACTGAAATATGAGGGGGAAAAAAACTTTTAACGAGGTTTTCCATTGAAATAATGAAGAAAAGAATAAGTAAAACATTGAGAAAAGAAAAACATCAGTAACAGTAGACTAGATATTTCCCAGTGTGTGAGCAAAACCCCTACAATCTTCTGTAACAGATTCCAGTTTTCCCTGACATTCTGTCTCCTGAGAAGTGGAATGGGACCCTGCTTTTCTGAAGAAAATTTCTTCTGAAAGGTACACCTGTTATGCTAGAAAGTAAAAATGGTGCATCAGCAAGATGGCAAAGCATTTCTACAGAAAACAGTCATGCCAGCAGTTTTTCAGTAGGACCCAGGAAACAAGCATGGAAAGGTCCTCAGATTGGTCCTCATTTAGTTGCTTGACTTTTCCATTACATGGAGGAGTAAACAGGAAAGGATTCTGGCTTAGGAACAGGTTTGTTTTCCCTTTCTCACAACGGAAAGAATGAATAGAAGATCAAGGTGGGGATAAGTCTTTCTATACAGACTAACAAGACAGGGAAAATCCAGTTTGTATACAGTATTAAAGCACATTTTGCATGTTTAGTCAAGACCAGAAACTATGGACTGTGTTATCTCTCATATTTATTCTGTTTGTGCATGATGATGCCTAGGTTATGTATTCAGGGGCACAGCAGATTCCTATCTCTAGCATGTTGAAAGTTGTTGATTATTCATTACACTGTTACAAGTTTTGTGCAACAAGGAAACTCCTTGGCTTGCAAAATCTTAGTGCGTTCCCAAACAGAAGTTCCTTTGTGTACAACAGTAGATGATCCAAATATTGCACGATGCTAATTTGAGGCCAAAGGCCTCTGTTTCATAACAAACCCTGGGTGCCGTTACTTGTGACTGAAAACTGCTAGAAGTTAGGCTCACGTTACCTTCTGGAGCAGTGTTTTAGGCAGACTGAGAAATAATCTGTGCAAGAGGTAACTGAGTATCTTCCAGAGCTCCTTTCAGTGAGTTTTGTACCATTTTTTTTTTTTTCCCAATCAGCTCAACTCGTTTAAGCGCAAAATAAAAGATGTCAATCACGTTATCCAAAAGTACTGGCCTTACTCAAAAGGCAAAGTAATGCCTTAACAGGAGTGGTGACAGCACCTGTCTCCTTTCAGCTATTTCATACACTGGTGTCTCCCACTGTCCCTGAATTTTATGTTTTGCATTGTTCTCAGCTGCTTTCCAGAAAATGTTTCATCTCAATGTACATGCGCATCCCACTGCCACTCTGACATTTTCTTTGAATTTCCTGTTTCCTTCTTCCTTGTTGGAGTCTTGGCACACTGGGAGAGCTGTCCCCTAGAACTGTCATATACACTGTATGCACCCTCACCTCCTAGATTGATTTTTACTGAAGATATGTTTTTCTTCTCTGTATTCTATTCCGACCAATTGCTATTCAATGGGATATTCCTTTTCAATGTGATGAGTATTTATAAAATACCTGAAGTCATCTTGTTCTGTTTAGATGTCTTTAAAAGCATAGGGGTTTGTGCCGTTATTTTCTTTCCTTTTTCTGTAAATGTGGTTTTATATCAGAGAGGAACATTTGAAAAAATATAATAGTACACTAATTTACATGCAAATAATTTCATGCTGTGTCATAAAGTGGATACTTTGTTATCTTATTCCCATGAGTAACAATTCTCACTTTGTCAATGTGTCTTGGTCTAGGAATCTTCCAGAAAACTCTCTCTAGTTTATAGCAGAGGCTTTAAGTAAGTGTCAAATGCTACCTTTATGAAATTCAGAATTAACTTACATCTCTGAGTTGTACCTTATAAGAGAATATTAGATGATCTGTTTATCCCAAAGAAACCATACTCGCAAGATGAAAATGAATGCAACTGACTTTCTCACATCGTCCTTCACTGAAAAGCCCGCACAAGGATGGTTGTAGTGTGGCATCTTGACAGACCTCCTAAATAACTCACTCAGTGTGACCTCAAGGCCTTACCTACTGATATTATTCTGCAAGTATATAGTGTACAAAGAGTGTCCTCAGGTTTTTGTCTAGAGGGAAAAACCTTTTCCTCTCTGCTTATCACATCCTCCAGCAAAGACCCTACACTTAGGTCAGCCTCTGATCATACATGTAAAGCAAGAAAGAATCTGCTTCTGTTAGAAGGTAATTCTCACTCAGCTAGTACTTCAGACCAAATCACCGATCCCAGCAAGGTGACCATACTAATAATCATTGTTGAGACGTTGAGTTATTGTTACACTTAGATACCTACAAATTCTGAGAAATAAGCCTGAAGTATTCAGCTTAAGTGCTTTGAACTGTGCAACTTCTACTGTACCTAAAAATCACACCATCCTGAAAACAACCTTTTAGGCATAGCAATATTCATTTTTCCTTTTCTCATCTCGGATAAGAAAGCAAAACCACCCCAGTATGGTCGAGTGAAAATCCCGACAAGTAGAAAATTTACTTGAACCTCCCCAAGGTTCGGGTCATGTGATGTCTCCTGCATTTCTTCTCTCTCGCAGTCTCTCAGGAAACAGCCGCGGCGGTAGGTGTGCGCGGCAGGGTGTAATCTCATCTACATGTGCATTCCTGCGCACACATGGAGGCGGGCGTGCTCCGGCGGGACATTAACGCTTCTCCGTCGTTTACAGACATGGACAAACACCTGGGGACGGGGGCAGAGGCGCCGGCCAACTGAGGGCAGCCCGCAGGAGGCTACGAGCGAGGATGTGCGTGTAATTTTCCACTGACTCCAGAGAGGGACGACCAGGTGAGCTGGGGCGCTTTGGAGAGGCGATTCCTCGGCTGCACGCAGCGAGGCAGCGCGGGCGCCGCGCTCCTCCCGGCCCCTCGCCGGCTGCCAGGGAAAGGCTGCGGAGAGGCGCGCTCAGGTTACGGGGCTGCGAGCTGGGAGCGCTCTGAGATCCGGGAAAGATTCCGCACGGGGGAGCCCGGCCCGGCCGTACCCCGCCCGGGGCCACCGGAGCCTCCGCCGCTCTCCCGCACGTGGGGAGGGCTGGTGGGGGCGGGGCCGCGCTCCCCGCTTGGCGCCTCCATCGGCTCCCGGACTCGGCTCGGCCGCACGGACGGACCGCGTCCGGCCCCGGCCCCGGCCCCAGCCCTGCGGATCAGCCGCGGCAGGCGCGGCTCCCGCTCCGATCCCTCCCCGCCCCGACACCTGCGCGGGGGCGGGCGGGCGCGGCCCCGCGGCACCTACGGGCGTGGCCCCGCCCCGGCGCCCGCCGCCGCCAATCCGCGCCCGCCGTCCGCCCCCGCCCTACGCCGTTTGCGCAGGCGGCGCCGTTTGCGCAGCGCGCTGTCCGCCGGCGGCCCCGGTGCTCGGGAGCCCGATGTGACCCGACAGAGAAAATGGCGGCGGCGGCGGGGATCGCGCCTCGTCATCGGGATTATCCTCGGGCGGCGGCGCGGAGGCGGCCGCCGCCGCCGCCTGCGGGAGCCTGAAGGGCGGCGCGGTGGCAGGGAGCGTCGCCGGGAGCGGCGGGGGCTCTTGCGGGAGGCGGGCGGCGGCGGCTGCCGGGAACAGCGCTCTGACTGGAGACGGAAGCAGCTGCGCAAAGTGCGGAGCGTGGAGCTGGACCGGCTGCCGGAGGCGCCCTCTTCCTCGCCGCCGCCCCGGCCGCCTCCTCCTCTTCCTCCTCCTCCTCGCCGGAGCCCCCGAGACGCTGCTGCTCCACTACCTGCCCGGGCCGCCGCGCTCCAGCCCCGCCAGCCCGGCTGCCTCCCCAGCCGCTGCGCCGAGCTCTCCTGGAGCCGCTGCCGGCGGGGAGCCTGGCGGGGACGGACCCCGCCGCCGAGCGGAGCATGGAGCCGTCCCCGGCCGCGAGGTGAGGGGCGCTGGCGGCTGGAGGGGCGTGCAGGGGTCGGTCCCGGCGGGCGCTGCGTGACAGCGGCGGCGTCGGGGCTGTTCCCGCGGACGGCGCTCGGGGCGGGCTCCGGCGCCCCATTCCCCCTTGGCCGCGGGCCGGTAGCGGATGCGGGGGCGGCGGGAGCTGCCGCGGAGCGCAGCGCTGGGGCGCGGCGGGCTGAGCTCGCCCGCCTTCCCCGGGGCACCTGGTGCGGGGCGGAGGGAGGGACTCGGCCGGGCCGGGCCGGGCTGCCGCGCCGGCCGCAGCTGTCAGCCGAGCGGGGCTGCGCGGGAGCCGAGCCGCGGGGGGCGGCCCGTCGGGCTGCGGGGTGCGTTTGTGTCTGACTTCTGCCGGAGTCCCGAAAGGCTTTGAAGTGTGAGCCGGGGCGGTGGCGGGGCCGGGGCCGGATGTGTCAGCAGCCATTGGGGCTCGGGGCGAGCGAGCGCGGTGCTGCCCGCGGGGCTGGGGCCGGGCTCGGGCGGCGGCGGAGCGCCTGCCCTGCGTGCTCCCAGCTCCTGCCCGAGCGCTTTGCTGCAAAAACGAGTCATCGACTTTATTTTATTTGTATTCTACCGCCCCCCCCACCCCCTCCACCAAGGCCAGGACTTCTCCGAAGGCAGATTCTGATTTCCAACTTCGCGATAATGCAGAACTGATTTCTTTTAGTAAGAAAAGGAAAGACTTAGAAGCATAAATATGCTCTCTGGTCTGTTTTCCTAGGAGAAAGTAATTTTGTCGTGGCTCAGCCTAGGTGATAAATTTAAGTGGCTATATTCAGCGCCCTGGTGTTTGCAGCCCTTATTTGCCTTCTATACGTATTAATTGATAAGTCCATTTTCTTGTGAACTGCCAGTATTTCGCCTGTTTAACATGTGTGCAAGTATTCAGGATGAAAGTGAACTTGCACCCGTGGTGAAGCAGTTTAAATACTTCAGAAAACATTTCAGCTTTAACCTGTACTAGCTGGGTCTTACTGGTGTGTAGGCACTGCAGTATGACCATGTAATTTTGATGTAAAGATGACAATTTCACCTGGATCTCTTGTAAAGTTTGATCTGATGTGAACTCTGTAGTTTAAGAATTTAGTATTAACATCCAGGGACCCATTTTAGTGATGTCTTACAGTTTGGCTAGTCATTTAAACCTCATAAAAATATAATTCCTGTTTGGACTTATGACTTCTCTGTTCTTTTCAGTTGTGTCTTGTGTCAGTCAAATATCAGGAATATTTTTTAAAGCTTAAATTGCCATGGGAGTACTGTAATAAGAATTGTTTTTTAAACCAATGTCATATTATATGTATTCTCTGCAATTCAGATGGATTTTGGCCTGTTCCTAGGGCAGTGTAAAAATACTTGTTATGGTGTGGTTGTTCAGATAAGAAATGACTCTCTACTTACAGAAGGATTACCAGGAAATCGTAAATGTTTTGGAAAAGGGGAATGATGTACAAATTTTAGTGAGTGCCTTGTCTTTTTATAAATTCTCAGCACCATCTTTGTTTTTATAAAATCACGAAATTATAATGGACATTATATTGTAATACAGTTATATCAAGTTTCGTAGCCTTCCAGTAAAAAAAAGGATCTGTATCAGAAAACTGTTTAAGGCAGTTGAGTCTCATGGTGACAGCAAATGTGAGTTTGGGTTGATGTTAGAGGTGCAGGAAGGCCAGTGTGTATCGCATCAGTGCTGAAACGCTGCATCCGTCCTTGGTAGTTGGTCCCAAGCAGCAATGACAAAGCAGCTGTGGAATTTTTTTCCTTTTCACACTGACAGTTTTACTTGCTTTTAAAGACCTGCATTTGAGCAAATCAGTGTATTGAGTGTGTATACAAGTTAATATACTTGTAAGTGCTTTGTGCTGTTTGACTAGGAATGTTAACAAATCTTAGAAAATACTGAATGCCAAATGCTTTTCTCTTCAGTATTTCAGTCAGTCTATTCTGAGTTTATTATAAGTGCAGTTGAAAATACATGACTTTAACAGTAACTGTCCAGAAATATAAATAAATGCTATGTATGTAAATATCTGTAAATGCTATAAATGCTCATGTAGAGTATCTCAATAATTCTTTGTGCTGTGTTGTCAATTAAAAGGTATTAGACCAAGTTGTAAATTATGATGTTTAAAAATCTAAAATATCTATCTGCCCTCATTTAAATATTGACTTGTTTTATCTAGAGGAGAGAGACTAATTTATTTGTGAGTAACAGTAATACACATTAAATTTGCCTGGCCAGCTGTTGCCTAGATATTTATTAGGAGACAAACTGAAAGGTATAATTTAAATAATGTTTTATGGGGAGGCTTTGGATACTGTTAGTTGTACTTTCCTGTAAGGATCTACTTTTATTTAGAAGATACTGTGCTTGCTCGGAAGTCCCCCTGTCAGTCTCTTTGGTATTACAGTTACTTCCTTTTAAATAGATTCTCTGTTTCTGTTTATGCTGGAAGACCTTCCTGAGCCTCAAAGTGAAGTTGAGAAGGGAAACTGGCTGCTGTTGATGTAAATATTACCTTTTTTTCTTTCAAGCATTCTGCTTGTCAGGCAGCAGAGTGAGTATCTTCACTGAAAGCAGTGAATGCTGTAAGCTCTCTTATCTCAGTATAAGAGAAGAAGGGAACTGTTTTCCTAGGAATTGCAGCTTCAACATGATAAAGCACTTCAGATCTCTTATCCCATATATATTGTTTATTGTCAGTACATTGGTTTTGTTTGTAACAAATAGTGAATTCAGTGATAACTGTAGTGTGATTTCTTGTAGCATGAGAGAAATCTGTGGAGATGAAGTGCACTTCCTTTTCGGTGAGCTTAACAATATGCTTTTAAAACATACAGGCATTAAAGTAATGATTGTGTCTGAAATTGGTGTAGATGCCTTATTACTTCCCCAAGTACAGAATTAGTTTATATTGCTGTAATCATGTTTTTATAAAAACGAAAGGAAATAAATGGTGGAGATCATCTCTTCTGTGTGCAGTAACCACATACTTTCTGACTTCCATGAAAACTAGATGTTTGAAAAGGCATATGCTAGGATAGTTCAACTACAAGGCAGCCCTTGTAGGTGTTTATACTGTATTTTTCTGCAGTTGCAGTTTGACAGATGCTAGAGACACCAAAGTCAGACTGTGAAACAGAAGTTTTGTCTATATATACCAGTGTAGTAATAAAAGCTCACCAGTTTCAGCTCTGTTTATCAATTTATAGCACCTCTTTCAAAGGACAACTTGAATGCTTTTAACAGAGCACTGGGAGTTGGAGTGGGAACAGAGGGGGAGCACCTATAGAAATCGCACAGCATGGCCAAGGATTTTTCTGCCACTGAAATGCTAACTTTCTCCGTTTGGTCAGAATGTAGCTAAGGTAAAAAAATAAAGCTTATTGTTGATCATGCTATTCACAGCTAAGGTAAAATACAATTTTCTGTTTTATCTAAGTCTCTAATGCTCGATGTTTATAACAGTCTGTGTAAATAAGGCACCAAATTTTCTGCATGCAGTTCGAGTGGATACTGTGGTGAGAGAAGATTGCCTTTCTACCTCTTCTTTGCTCTGTGGCTTGGGAGTACTTTTGGAAGAGGGTCACCCTCTACCGTGTCTGATTTTTATCACTCTTAGTTATTGCAAGTTGTAGGGTTCTGCTTAAATGGTCTGATCTGGTATGGCAGTTTCTTTGTTCCTGTGCAAAGTAAATAGATTGTAACTAACTAATCTGGAGCTTTCTGTCTCATTGGATTTAGTGATACTAAAGGTTCAGTCTCTACTGTCACTCAGTGGAGTCTAAGTACTGCTCAGTGCAATACCTGTGTGTAGACATGTGCAGTCATTTTTTATCCAAAGGTAGAACATGTAGAGCACAAGATTTGAAGACCAGTTTTTTCCTTCTGTATGATGGATTTGAACTTCACTAGACCCTTTAGTGTACTAGCACTTTCAAAAGTAATGTTGCAGCTGTGGAGTGATTTATGGTGCTGCAGGGGACTATGAGGCAGAAGTAGAAACAAGCATCTGGGGGTGGAATGACTGTGGGAATGCTTCTGTTGGCTTTCAGTGGCTTCCAGTGTTGGTGAAACTTGGCTTAAGCTTGTTTAAAATACAAATTATATGTTGCCATGTAGCTGTTTCTAAACAAACTTGAAAAGCTAGTTTTCAGCAGAAGTGGTGATAAGAGGATGGATCTGGTTTAAGTTCTGAGTTTCCAAGCCTAATCTCAGTGTTCTCACAGGATTCTCTGCAGAGACCCGAGGGTCATTTTTAATTTACATTTTATCTGCTGTGTGCTCACTTAAAGCTCTAGAATTACATTTCATTCTTTCGCTTCAGGCAGAGTGGACAGAAAGCCTTTTAAAGGGCTTCATTACTTGTCTGTGTGTGACTAGGAGAACGTGGTTAAGTGGAGAGCTGCTTTCTGTTGCTACCGTCCCTTTTTATCTTTACCCGGAGGCTGAGTGTGTTGCCTGCAGGGTTGCTTCCGCTTTCCAGTCTCACAACACTACACAAGTAGAACTGGAGAATTCTCGTTGGTGCTAAGTGTCTTGACTATTTTTTTTCCTGTATGATTGGAGTTTTGAGGGGGTTTTGGTGTGGTTTGGTTTGTTTTGGGTTTTTTTGGGGGGGGGTGGGGAATTTGTTTTTTCGGGTTTTTGGTTTTTTGGTCGGTTTCTTGGCTTGTATGTTTTGGGTTTCTGTTTTTGCTGAGTTTTGAGGGTTTTTTGTTTGCTTTATTTTGTTGGTGTTGTTTGTTTGTTTGTGTGCTTTTAGAAGATCAGTTTTGTTTGATCTTGGCTGTAAAATATCCTGAGAACATAGCAGCTCTATTTACTTTCTACTTAAGAGCAATTTGAAATTGGAAATTATTTACCTTCTGCCTGGAAGTTGATAAAATAGTTTTCAAATTGTCTTAATAAAAGATGATAGAGACATCACTCTTTCTTTTTTTTGGATTAGTAATGTCCAGTGGTTTTGGTAGTGTTCAGCATGTGAAGATTTTAAGATGTTTGCAAAAAGTGGTTTTTTTCTTTAAACTAAAAATATCATAAGAGTATTCCTATTTCTGAGATTACACTGTAATTCAAGTCAGTCTACCTTTGTTTCATGCTATCTCAGTATATTAATTTGTATCCCTGAAGTGTAAGCTATTCAAGTAATTCATGGCAATATGGCATAATACTGTCAGTTCTCATCTCTCTTGTCCTAGTATTCTAATTGGTAGTTAAATGACCGCTAAAGTGATTATTATGCTGGAAACTTCAGTTCTTTCCTAGTATTTTCCATCAATGGATTTCATCCTGTTCTTGGTACTGCAGCTCCTTGTAACTTGGCCAGGGTCATTGTGGAAGGTGGAAATAGAATGCTGGGAAGAGAGTTGCATCTGCTTGACCTCACTGACATCTGACCACATCTGACATCTTGTTTTCTGAGCTCTTCCCCATCCTGTTCTTGTGCCACCAGTCATCTTGCTTTTGAGCAAACTGAAATGAGTTCTTATCAGCTGTCAGGAGTGATGATCAGGTACTTTTGGGAGCTGGTAGTTCACCCTCAAAGGTGCATATATTTCAGTAGTTGTTTCTCTGAAAAACTGTCTTACACCCTGATAGTTTTTGCAGTCCTGTATAACTGTCATGTTTCTGTCTCCAGGGCTGTTCCTTTCAGATGCTGGAAGAGCTTGGTCTAAATATTTAAAATGCTGAAGTGAAAAAACCCCTAACCCTAATTTGTAATAACAAAGTGAGAAACAATTTTGGGCTTTTTTACACAAATTTTGTGTTACCTCGCATTCTACTGCTAATAAAATGCCCACACAATATTATTTTAAAATTCTAGTATTCTTTACAAGAGAGACTTCTAAGCTCAGTGGATGATATTTCTCCCTCAGATAATATGTAAATGCTCTACATTTTGAGATGTATACAAAAATGTAAATATCTGTCAAAGATGTAGTGAATCTGTGGTATTCTGTGTGAAACTTGCAGTGACATCGAGTTTGCAGTTCGTATACAGTTTATTGAGCTTGTCAGATTAAGACAGTCTAACAGGCTAGTGTTTGTTTACCACCATGGCTAAGACAATATTCTAATTGCTTTGAATTATGACGGTACTTTTAATTTCTGGTTGCTGGATAAGTAGTTTGAAAATTCTTGTGTAGTCAGGAAGTCAGGAACAGTTTCTCTGTTTATCAGTATTTTACCTTTTTTTTTTTTTTTTTTTTTTTTAACTTCTTTCATGGTTTTAGATAGAGTTGCAAGGTCTGATATTAACAGTTGTTTCAATCTTTTTTTTGTCTGGTCACTCATTTTAACTTTAGCATTATTTCTTTAATTAGTGTCTTAAATCTTTCCATAAATAAAGACCTGAAATGTTTGTTATTTCAATAAAGGAAATGCCTCTATGGAAGTCTAAGCTACAATTACAGATTTCTTTGCTTAATGTAAGAAATTATTGCAGTTTTGATTGACATGGAAGCTTGCTGGTACAGTGTTAATGTATTCTTAAAAACTTGAAATGGATCTTCCATGTTAAGGATCTGTATTGCATATTAATTTTGTTAGATTATTCATATAAATAAAACATAGGGAATGGCTTCTGTAGTTGGGTGAAGTTCTTTCGTAGTTCATAATTGAAAGGGAAGTGTGAAGAGTTGGTTTCTTAATTGTGTGGAGCTGGACGGAGTTACTCTTGAAACTGTACTAATATGCATGAGTTTATTTTTAAAAGATAATTCATTAGTGCCTCCATATAGATCCAGAAAATGGCTTCTCCTGTAAAGATAGAATTAACATTGATTTTTTTGAGGTTTTTAACTGGAAATTCTGCATTGATTTGTAGTGAACAGCTTAATACAGTAGGTCTGCTGATCTCTGCAGGCAAATTCAATGTCCCAGCCTGTAGGAAGTGCGAGGGCTTTGGGGTTTCTAGTAGCTTTTCCATGGTATGGAAACTTTTTCTATAATGCCCAGTAAATGCAGCCAAGCTCTTCACTATCTACCTGGCAGGGGTTGATGGTGGTTTCTGGCAGGGTCACAGTAACCAGGATAACTTGCTTTCTCTTTGAACCTCTGTGGTTAGGGCTGGGACTGGTGGCCTCGGACGTTCTGCTCCACACAGCCTTGTTTACACACTTCTCAAACATCTTCCTGAAAGTAACTAAGTCAGCGTTTGTTCCCTGGAGAAGAATTTACTCTTGAGTTGCAACTGCATGTTTCTTACCCTTCCTGGAGGCATTTGGGAGGAAAACCAGGGGTGCATGGAAAAGAGGTCTTAAAGACGTGCAGATTGTTCTGCATTTGCCTTAAGCCAGTAGTACAAGAAGAGGGAGAAGAAGCTCCTGCTTCATTCCCCCTCCAGCCTTGTGGACAAGAAAGCATGAAATGAGACACCTTAAGCCATGCAGAGCTCTGGCAGGGAGCAATGCAGGTGGCCTTCAGGGTTGTTATTTTAGAAATGCCTTTTGCCAAACCAACAGGGGAAAGTTTGATCTACTTGGTTTCTCTCACTGTGAAGATTAACATGCAGACTGAGTGCCCTTTTTTTGTGGTAAGAGGGCACATAATAAAAGAATGATTTTTTTAAATTATTTTTAATTAAACTAAGATGTCTTCCATCTTTTCAAAGTTAAAATGTGCTTTCACGTAAGGATGTGTTCAGCATAGTAAACCAGCATACACTGATACACTCAGCAAGCTGAGTGAGGAAAGGTATGGATTGACAAAGTGTTTGACTTGGGAGATTTGTGCCTGGTCATTGCACTGGCTTGTGCTGCACGCCAGCATCCTCTGTTCAATGTGATTACTGTTGTCACTCATTTCTGCTATATTTCTGGTGGCAAAGGATTCAATTCTGAAAAATAATGTTTTTCTCCTTGTGTAGATACTTCAAAGCACAGGGAATCCAAGTTAACTCTCTTAGGGATGAAAAATCCAGGAAAAGACTTAGAAAGTACCAGAGTGCTAATATAAAAAAAACAAAACATGAAGTGTTCCCTGTACCTGAGATGCTCATTATTTTAGCCAAAAAGAATTTCTCAGTCTGGGGGAGTTTTTTATTCCACAAAAGGAGAGAAGTCAGGATTTGCAGACTCCTAGACCCTCCTGCAAATCCTGTCTCTTTTCTGCAATAGAAGATGGACTTCCCTTTCTGAAGAAAAAAAAAAGTTGTTGGAAAGGTTTGATCTGAACATTGCCCATTGACATGTCCATGAAAAAGGTCTTGATGACATCTCATTCAGATGCTTACTGTCTGTTCCAAATAAAACAGTGACAGTAACTTTCCTTGGCTGCTGCTCTCGGGGGTACAGTTTACTAATAACTTCACAAACCTTTGTGAAAACCGGCATTTCTCAGAAAAATAGTGTCTTTAGTTTACTATCATGAATTAAGACTTGGTTTGTGAAACTGCTTACTGTTTGTCTTTCTAAACTCATTTGAAGTACAGTTATACTTGATCTTGAAATCATGATTTCTACTGAAAATCCTGAAATACAGATTAGCTCTTTATGAAAAGTTAAGTGTAAGTATGGTAAGCAGAACAGTGCTACTGTATTGTCAGATTTGTCTTTTAAGCATGTGGTTGAGTTCCAGCATGTTCAGGTACAATGGTTAACCGTCTTGTCCCAGTAAATGTGCTGAAGTATTTAATTCTCCCTGGTGTCTCAGCAGTAAATTAGTATGCTCTACTGTTTGCTTGTTCTGACCTGCTCTGAGTTGCATGTTTATGGCAGTGTTTTACAGTTCTGCTGCTGCTAGTGAAGATGCCCAGCAAAGCCAAGTGGAGAAGAATTGCTTTGACATTTTGAAATCAGCTGCATATGAATTGCATTCCTTTATTTTAAAATTGACTGCAAATGAGAATATAGGTCCAGTGCCAGGGCAAGGCACTTGTAGACCCTGGGAATCAAGACTGCAGGGGAGAGCACAGCCAGAACTTTTAGATTTTTGGCTTCCTTTCAACCTACCGGGTGGACTGTTGAGGAACTAGCAAGGGGAACTAGTAGGAAATCTGCCAATTTCTATCATGTTGACAGAGTTCCATAGGAGCTTCATCAAAATAGGTCTTTCACTTTTTCTTATTTGACAAATAATTTTCTGAAAGTATTTCTTCCCAGGAAGCAGCTTAGCTGTGTGCAGTAGTATTTCAACTGGGTTTAACGTTCTTGCATGTGCATAAGTAGATGAGACCTAAATAGCCATAAATAGCTAGGACTTAGACAAAAACTCAGATTTTAATCTTGTGAGTGAGCCTCTAGCAAAAATCTTAAACAGTGGTGGAGCCTTATAGGCTTTATTTGTATTCTTTTGAGCAAGTGTTCACTCCACTTGTATCTATCATATTTGTGATATTGGTATCTTAGCCTGAAATAAGGCACGACATTTATCACTAAGTATGTGACTAACTAGGGTCAGTTTTGTTCAAAAAATAATTTCCATTTCAGAGGAAAATCAGCACCCAAATTTACCACTGTGCCCACCTTGGAGTTACATGTGACTTTATCAGGGTTCTGAGCTAGTTTTCTCTGCTCATCAGCTCTTTGTAGCAGCTGGCAGCAGGATGAAGCTACCATGCCTGTTGTACTCGCAGGGGCTAGGTAAGTTCTTTGCATCTTGTGGCACTCAGCTACATAAAACTTTTTTTTCCAGGACTTCTAAAGTTAGCAGGCTGGACTGCTTCTGGTGCTTCAGGCACTATGTACCTCTACAGACCTTCTGGGGGGAAAAGAAAGGTGCAACATCTGCTAGTGTGCTACAAACTGCAAGACCTGGCTGTAACAGAATCTCTACATAGGAATGTGTGGTTCAACTATCACACTTAAGTTGCTCTTGCCTAGGCTAAGCTGATAGTGTTTTCATGCATGCTGATTTGTTAAATATCTAAAAAACTCATGGGTTTGTCATGATTAAAACCTGGATTCAAAGGATATAATGGTGAAAGTGGTCTAAAGTAAACCTGTTTCTTTTATGTGCCTAGGACCTTTAGCTATTAATCGCTATATTTACAGAGCTTTTTTTTTTTTTTTTTTTAGTGTTTCATCCAGCTTATTGGGAAATAAATCAGGTCTGTTCCATTAATGTTTGTGAGGGAAAAGACTACTGAATAAATATGCCTTCTCTAGTTAACCTTGGTACAAAAGCTGTATTAAGTTTCTCTGCTCATAAAGCCAAAAGTGCTAAAGCTTGGGTTTGCAGAACTAGTAAGTAGGCAAAGTGGATTGGAACAAAGCCAAAAACAGATGGAGGACTGATTTATACTATAGCAGCATTTTCAGAGATGTGACATATCATCTGTGAGAAGGAGCTCACCTGGTTATACTGCTTAGGACCAGCTCTGTTCTGTCTCCCCTCTGTGGGGAGAGCACAGCTCATGTTGTGGGAGCTGTTGCCTTAGGAAGGATAAGCTCTTTTTTTTGCTAAGTATTGTCAGTTAATCTCTGGTTGAGAAGACACCATTGCCTCTAGATGTCAAAATATTTGTGCATCAGACATGATGACAAATTTCTGATTTGGTGGAGGTACAGAGTAGGCATATGGATTTTGTGCTGTTAACATTTTTTAAACTGCTTTTTGCTTGCAACCATAAATAATTATGTTTTCAGTGTAATTATTATCGGGCAAGGTTTTGGCATTTTTCTTAACTGTCAGTCTGCCCAATCTTTCCTCATGTTTCTTTATAATCACTTCAGAGGAGGAAAAAAAGCTCTGTAGAACTTGCTCTTTTCCCCCCCTTAAGTTCATTTTAGAGAACTAGCATTTCACTTTATCTCCTGAAGGCCCAATGTATGCTTCATTGCATTTCTGAATCTCATTGTGAAAAGACCTGCATTTTGATACTTAAAAGGAAATAGGAAATGAGACAATATGGGTCTAGCATACTCCCTTTCCATGTTCAAATAAATGGCATGTTTTTATAACTGGGAGGGGATGAAGTTGGCTCTCACAAGGGAAGTGGTTAGTTCTTACCATGGTGACTTTTGATAAGGATTTGTTGGGCTACTGTATACTTATTTGCACTTGCTAAAATAATCTATAATTACAGGATTTAAAATTCTTAACCCTTTCTGTGTAACTCTATTAGTTCTTCAGTAGTTGAGAGCGGGCAGCCAAGGAATGAGAATTGAGGACGCTGCTATTCCATATTCATACAGCAGCTTGTTTCTAATTTTGTGTAGGTGCATGACTGGCTGGCTAATACTTAGCCCTAAGCAGATATGGGAGGTGTGTCTTCTGAAAGTGGTCACCTTCCCTGTGGAGAGTATTCAGAATGATAGAGTTTGTGTTACATATCTGAGCGTTCCTGAGGCTGACTATGCAAATGCCTTTTGGTTTTCCAGGACAGGATTACGTGACAGTGTGTTCTTCACTGGTCCTGGCCTGCAATCAGCCTTGTTCCAACGTTTCAAAGGCATGTTTTCTTTCTGATGTCTGCATGGACTTGGGGCTCTGTCACCCTTTGCTTGTCCCAGGTCGCCTGACATTTTAATGTAGCAATTAATTCAGTGGGTCACAATGAAGACATGAGCCTTCAGCTTCTAGTTCACAGTCAGGTCACTCCAGTACCTAGTAAAATATTAACTTGTTGAGAAAAGTATTTCCATAAACAGTCCATTAGTAAGTCACAAGGTTACGACTCATTTCACATGCAGACTTCCCCCAGCTGTAGTTACAGCAGTATGTCCTGGAAACTAGTTTTTTGTTTCTGGACTTTTATATGTTATTGTGGTTTCACAGTGATTTGAAAAGCACTTGCACACCTCCTTAAAGAAGTGAGACTGCTGTCCCAGTTACTGTCCTGTATTTGAGACGCTGCTACTGTCATACAAGTTCTCATGGTAAGAAATAAAAGTAGTGTGACATCTTTAGTGATCACAAATCTTTGCCTAATCTTTGAATATTTTATTAAAATGTAATAAGTTATCTCTGTGTTATAGAAAATGTTTTTTGTTATCTTTTTCTTCGGCATTTGTCTTGTAAAGGTCTTTCAGAATAGTATTCTTTTGTCTGTAAAATGAGCTTATAGCAACTGTGTTTCAGCAATGGTGGTTAAACTTTTAAGATGTATGATCATGTGTTGATTTTACGTGAGTCCTTTTGTAATCTCTGAATATGTGCAAATGCCATTAAACTGGAACACCTTCTGGAGTTGCAAGAGGTATGGACATCTTTCCACCACTTTTTTTTCCTTTAAAGTAAAACTTACATGGTGCAGAAAAGTAAATAACATTGATTTATGAAATTGTAATAATCAGACAAATTGTGGGACAGAATTTGTCAGGTTGTTTCAATTGAGGTTGAAGGTCCTTTTAGAGGAAGCATAGGACAGTGGGGTAATCACAAGTGGAACTCAACTTGTACAGCTGCCACAATGCTCAGAGTTCTTGATAATTACCTGTTTAATTTTTTGCTGCTTTACCATTTTATGTGCTGAATGAGTGGTGATGAGTTTCTTGGTAGCACCTCAGGGAATTCAGATTCAGTTGTTGTTACTGATTTCCTTTGAGTGAAAAACACTTCCTCTATAACAAGTGGCATAATTTACCCTTTCTTAAGTTGGTTCAGTGAAATCATAAGCTTTTATTTCCCTTATTTTTATGATTTCCATTACTATCACTTCAAGTCCTAGTTTGTAATTCTTGTGTTTAAATTTGTTGCTTAAAAAAACAACACTGTGGCTTAGGCTCTAGAGTTTTGGGGTTTGGTTTTGTTTTTTTTTTTTTTTTTTTTTTTTTTTTTTTTTTTTTTTTTTTTTTTTTTTTTTTTTTTTTTTTTTATTCTGATATTAAATCCTCCAAAAGATCATGGAAGTATGGACAACACAAAACTGACTGAGATTTCACTTATGATTATGCAAAAAATACCCAGGAAACTTGAAGGAAAACTTTAATAAGGTAGGGGCAATCTCATCTTTCCAAATAAGATTTAATGTTCTTGAATATAATAAGCTCTCAATTTTCTGTTCACTTAATTTTGAGTAAAGGCTGCTGGCAAATACATGAAGTCACTTTAAAATCTGTAGATTGGTCCAGTGAGTCTAATACAGAGAGTGAGGAATTTGCTTCAGAAGGAATTAAACAATAAAGCACAAGGATAAATACTCTTTTGAACTGTGCAATTTAGTTTTCTACTTTCTGAAGATATTTTAACATAATTGTGTATATAGAGAATTAAAGGAATCAGTTCTGGTTGAGTTTGGCTTCATCAAATCACAACAGGCTTAAGTGAGCTGGGCCTCACCTGTGCCTTAAGTACTTGCTGCTGCTTGAAAAAGGCACAGAAACAATACCAAAACTTCAAACTAGCAAATTCTTCTTGGCTTTTTTTTTTCTTTTTTTTTTTTTTTTTTTTTTAATATCCAGTTGGATTCTCATTCATTATAGTCTCATTTTTACTGTGAACTGATTTTCCAAAGTAACTTATCCCTTATTCAGTGATTTGGTTTTGGTGTTTTGTTTTTTCTAATATTGGACACATTCTTGTCTTGTATTGGTGCTTTCAAGGCTGATACACTTCTGTCTGAATGTTCATATAGAAAAGAAACCTCATATTAATTACTAATTTTAAAAAATTAATTTTTTAAAATTATATTTCTCATGTTGTTGTTTGATTATGTGTTCTCTGAAAAGGGAATGCCCATTCTGTTCTTTTTTTTTACTGTGTCATTTTTAACTAGAATTGCTTATGCTGAAAGTGAAGGTTGGTTTTGAATACAGCTGAAATACAGATTTAATGTGAAGCCTACATTTGGAAATGGCTTTGGGAGGCTTGACATTTTTTAGAAAATGAAACTGCCTCTTGGATATTTTCATATGAATTGGGAAGCTATTTTAATGTGAAGGCAGGGAAGAGAACAATACAGAAAAAGTAGTCACTAGTAGTCTTACACCTTTTTCAGAAATGTAATGCCCTTTTTCCCAAAGCTGACAGTGAAAACAAAGCACCAGAAGAGTGCATTTATCAGCCAGTTTGCTCCATGTGATGTGGTTTATTCTTACTTGTTAAGGAATGAGTACACAGTATTAAATGTTACTTATTTTATTACTTTGAAATTGGAAATAGTTAAGAATCTTCCAAGAATAATGCAGAAAATTTGCTTTTCTCAAAACACATATCTTGCTTGAAGTGTTCTTGGTAAAAGTCTGTAAGTCTGATGAGAACTGGCTTTCATGCACAATTTGGGCCAATAAGTTTTGGTGGTTTGCTTTTTTTTTTTTTTTTTTTTTAATTGTCTTTTTAATGGACCAGGAGTTGTTGTTGCATGAAAAAATTATGAGATAGTTTTTAAACAGAAATAAAAAATTCAGTCAATGTTAGTTTAACCATTCCTTAGAATCCTGAAATAAAATGAAACAGAAGAGGTCAGGAAACCAGATTAAGACACACTTGAAAGCACAGAATTCACTTAACTGCCTTTCTAATTTTAGACCATTGTTGTGGTTAAAGCTATATGAGGTTTCATGAGAAACTGGTAATAAATTGAAGTAAAAACTCACTGATACACATTAGATTCAGAAATTCCCATTACAATGCAGAAGGAGTATCTCAGTGAATTAAGTGTTGTGAAGTTACTAGGCTTGGAACTTTTAGGTTAGTTCTGAAGTGAAATGACAACACTTGCAAACTATCAATCTACCTGACCTTTTGTAAGACAAGATGGTTTCTCAGACAGCCTTGAAACTTCTAGTCTGTGTTGGTAAGGATTTTTGTCTGCCAGTGGGATGTGGATAGGAAAAGAGTTGGGGCTTGGCTTTACTGAAACTCTGTACCTCTTCAGCCTTATCATTTATGGCTGCCTCTTCTGTGTTTGCCTTTGTTGGTGTTTTCCATTGTTGTTCTTCACTGCACTAAACAGTACAGAGAAAAGCAGGGACAAAATATTTCTGTAGTTAGGTTCTGTTCTAGATTTTGGAAGCTGGGCTTATGATTCTGGCTTCTTACCAGAAAGCTTCTTATCAGTGTCTGGCTTCCTGAGCTCAGACACTCATCGTATGCTAGTGTAAATAAAGTCGTTCTTGTAGGTGCACAGTTGTATAGATTACTTTAGAACATAAGATTTAAACTTAAATGCATATTCTTTATTACCCTGTATTTCAGTCTAAAATTTAATTGAATTTATTGAATTGTCTTTAATAGTGTCTGTTACCAAGGAGGTCCTGAAAAGTACATACATACTTAGATTCCAATATTAATACCAGAATAGCTCTAATATATTTTGATCTTAGGACAACTTAACAATGTTTTGCACTAGAAACTGGGCTTTTAATGATCAAATGAAGAAGTGAGGGGGTATACATTAGTATATCAAATTTGTGTAAAATTGTACTAACTGGTGAATATATGAAATGAGAAAGATTCAGACAAAGATAACATTTTGTTTCCTGCCCCCCTGCCTTACCCCCCAGACACTAGGGGCACTTGTCCATTTGTATTTTAAATTAGATATAGACATTTTTCCTTCTTTTCCTCATACATACGTATTTTGCTGCCCTTCACAAGGGAGACAAATGATGGATATGTTGATTTAATAAAATAAAATCTAAAAGTTTGGATAACTTGCTTCCCACATTGATCATAATTTTTTGACAACACTTTCATTCTTGAGCTAGATTTCATGATCTTTTTTCTTCTTATTAAGAACATTGCTTTCAAATTAATAATGTTACATAAATATGAACTATTTTGCTTGTTGAAGAGAGTATGATGTGCTGTGCTATGGATGAGAGATATCCATAGGGTATGATAAGTAGCACCATGAAACTGGAAGTAAGTTGTAAATCAAACATCCAGCTGCTAGTTACACAGTAACATCTCCTAAATTAGATGATGTTTACTGTAGTGCTTTCAACTAAATGTATTGCATGTGAATGACACAAGTTTTCTTTTGCTGTAAAGGTAATAACTTTATAGGAAAAATATTTGCATTTTATTAACTGGAAACAACTTTCCCTAAAAAAAGAAAAAAGGCAGATCTAAGGGGCTTTTTTCTCCTAGATAAATCTTTAAAATTACTGCTGTAAAAGTCTTCTGAGATAAATTATAGGTAACAAGTACCTTGCACTATTTTTAGCTTACCTCATGCAACTGAATCCTTAGCAGATGGTGAGTTTGCTATGGACTTGATGCAAAGTCAAGCAGTAACACAGAACAGTTCCAGTGAGTGTGTTCTGCAGTGCAAGAAGAAAACAAAGTCCCCATCTCCAGAGAAACACTTCCTGTTGTGTTCTTAACAGCTCAGTTGTAGTAAATTGTTTATTACTTAAACAAGCCATCTAAGGAGAAGCTGAACTGTGACATGGTATAGTAAGATTCAGTTCTGTGCTGATCATACCTTTTAAGCTTATTTAATTATGATGTACTTCAGGTCAGCTGGTGTACTGTGCTATTTGGAGCAATTCAGTGCAAAAGTCATGTAAGACTAAGTTACACGCACATTTCCCTCTTCTAGTTTCTGAAACAAACTCCTGTATTTTGACTTTGGCCATTTTAGTTTTTTTAATGAAATAATCAAATCACCTTGTAAACCATGCTCAGATATTTTAACAGTGCTTGAAAGTAGTTCTGTTTTTCTGATATCTGCCTCTCAAGAACTGTTTTTCATAGAAAGTTTTGCAAGCTGCAATGCAAGAAAAGAGAAGGGCTTTTTCTTAGTCAGATAAGAGAAACTGAAAGCAGGCAGCTGACATCGGCAAAATTCCTGGCTTTGCAGGAGAAGGGAGTCCTTATGAAGCTTTCTTAAATTTCCATTAGTAATCTTCTTTGTATTAATGCTGTCTCTGTTATGACAAATATCGCTTTAATGTGTGTACTGAATTTCCTATTTGAGAGATTGAGAATGCATCTTTCTTGATCAGTGTCTGGTCATGATCTCTCTGGGCTTTGGGAAGAGACTGCCTTTTTATTGTAGAGTCCCTCAGAAATCTGAGGTGGTTTTCTTGGTTTTGTTTATCTTAAATTCTGCTGCCAGCTTACTCTTGTAGCTGAGGCTCCATTTCCAGTGTGATAATAAAACACTAGCACCATCTGAGTATAGTAATCTGTTCCTGTCTGCTTGTTAAAAGCTGAAAATGTGACAGTTGTTTTGATAGTTTTGCAAAGCAGGAAATTACAGACTACTTACGCTTTGACAGAAACTTCAGTGCCTCCAGCAGGAAGAGCTACTGAAATCCCAAGGAACATGTTCCAGGATACTAAGTGTTTCTGTTTTAACTTTACTGTTTGGAAGGAAGCTAACTGGACCCTTATTTTATTTTTTGGTGGGGTTTTTTGTTTGAGTTGGTTTGGTTTGGTTTGGTTTGGGTTGATGGTGGCTTTTTTTGTTGGGTTTTAGTTTTGGGTTATTGTGTTTGTTTTGTGGGGTTTTTGTTTGGTTTGGGTTTCTTTGTTGTTGTTTTTATAGTTTTTAGTAGTTATGATAATCTTCTGATTTCTTTTTGTATAACTTAGAAATCATTTTTTGAACATGCCATTGTGCAAACAGACCTTATTTTTAAGAATTTGCTGCTAGTATAGTTGCCCAAGGGAAAAACCTTCATAAAGTGGAACTTGCCTTTCTTCTCCTCTTCTGGTGGTAGCACTGACAAATGTGTTGAATGTCTGCTGGCACAGACAGCTTCCTTGAGAGGTTTAACATAAACTGTAGTTCTACAGTTTCTCCTTCTTCCATCCCCAAAAGGCCAAGTAAGTCACTCAGGTTTTTTCTCTGCCAGTTTGATTTCACTGGAACTTACTCACTGAATAATTCATTGGATAATTCTTAGTGTAGTTTAAATTCAGTTACATATTAATGGCATTTCTGGTGTAACATTTTCTGAACATTGACACAGTAGAATTTCTTGCATCATTCTTTTGTAATAATGCTGATAAGTCTGGTATGAAGTCAAAGACGTGCAATATCTTCTGCCTAGAGAAGTCAAAGACCTTTTCAAGATAAACTTAGCCAAAGCAAAAATATGAAAGCAAAGCCTGTACCTGTGGATGAGTGTATTTTCTCAATACCTCAGGAAGATACCTAAGCACTCTCCTCTCTTTTAGCTTGCCTGCAGGACCAGATTTGATGGTTACAGCTCTTTTAATACTTGCATGAGTGTTTTAGAAGCAGCTGGAAGCTCAAGGTGTATGTGTCTTTATTGTAATTTTTTTAAGTTACTGTATTCCTCAGCCTACAGTCTTTCTGATTTATAACAGTGGGATTTGTTCCCTGACCTACATTTGTACACAAGAGTGTCATATATATTCAGATAAACAATGAGCATTTACCTCTAGCGTGTATCTTAACGATTTTCTGTATTGCAGTTATTTTCAACATAAGGAATTTTTTTAGTTTTGTGGTGTGGTGAGTGAACACAATTTTTACTTTTTCCCCGAGGGGAAAAAGTATCTATTAAACCTCTTGGGTTATCTCACATGGCATGCCTTCAGTTTCTAGAGTGCACTCTACATATAAACGAACAGATGAAAGATACAGCAGATAAAAAACCAGACAAATTCATGTGGAGGTATCGTCCTCTCATTCATCCCTGAAGTATTGGCTGCTGAAAGTGGGGAAGAATCTAGTGGGAGGAGTTGCTTAGAGATTTACTGTGGCTTTATCACAGCACCCACAGATAGTTGCAGTTTGACATAGGATGCTGGGCTGGAAGGAGTCACGGCTTGGACTTACAATGATGCTTCTATGGGGAGATCCTGTGGATTGACAGACTGTGAGCTGGGAGCCTTGTGAATGCACAGGGTCTGCAGTTCTCTGTAAGCTCTATTCTTATGCTTAGTCATACTGCTATCTTTCCTTTCTGTCTTAGAAATGCAGCATTTTCTTCCTATAATAAACAAGAAAGAAAGGAAGTTGTTACTTTTGGAGGTAACTTCTTAAACAGAAAACAGGAAGAAAAGGTAGTTTGACTTGCTTTCAGTGTTAAGCTTTCTAATACATTTAATCTCATGGCTGAAGGTCATAACTCCTGCTGTCTTGCTGGATTGAAGGAGAACAAATTTCAGCTTTTGAGGACTGTTGTTTCTGCTCTGGTGGTTTTATTTTACTAATAAGATCTTCTTCATCCTACAGAACTATAGTCTTTAGTATGGTAAATCCCATTTCTGCATATGAGGGATCTTCTCCACTGGAATAAATGTGTATTATAATGCATGTGTACTGTAAAAGAATTTTGTTTGTCAGAAGTGTCATCCTCTTTTTGTTTTCCTGGGAAACTGTTGGAGTACCACATGAATTAGGTTGGAGATAAATCCAGACCAACAGTTTTCCATTTTCTCCTCTCCGGCTTAAAGTTCAAAATGTGTGGTGGTGATTTGGGGTTTGGTAGGGATAAATAGAAATTAATATCTTAGGTAGAGAATAGGAACTCCTTAAACTGACCTTGTGTCTGCAGAGATGGTATATGGAGCTGATTCAACAGGTTACCTACTTAAGTTAGGATAGGTTCTTCCTTTGGGTTGGCAGAAACAGCTGTTTTTGAGAGCCTGGATATTAACCTAAAATGTTTCTAGGCTTGTCACCACTCTAGTTCTAATGTTACTTAATCTAAGAGTACTCTAGCAGCAAATTCAAGATTCTACTTGCATATAAATATTTTAAATGTTACATGTTAATGTCTGAAGTTGAGATCCATTATCAAATTGACAAAACACCTTGGCTTTTCTTTGATACAGAATGGAAGACAGTGAAGTAAGACGAAATGAAATTTGGGTGTGTTCCTTAAGTACCTTTGCTCTGAAAAACTGTTTTAACTTTTTTACTTTCCTTTCACAAATTCTTGAAAGCTGCTTGGTAAAGGAATAAAAAAACTTTGAATTTTAATTTTTTCTGTGTTGTTGGCTGGACTAAACTTTGGTAACCTCTTGGAACCTCCAATTTACATGTTTCACATGACATTCAGTTTGATAGCATCCCCTGAGACTCATTTCAGCTTTTTTTAGAAGACTACATTATAATGCTAAAAATACCTTAATATCTCTGTCACATTCTGCTTGTATATAGGAAGGTTTTAGACTTTGTTGCAGCCTGCTGGAAGATGCTTTATGTTGCAGAAAAATGTAGGACTTCTGACTTTTCTGATTTATGATCTAGTTAAATTCTGGCCTATAGAGTGAAGTTTGTGTCAAATTTCCCCTTTATTGTATTGAGTACATGATTGAGTTGAAATATTCAGAAGAAAATTGTCTGCTGTACTTGAGTTTGTGAGACAACATTCAGCATTCCTACTTAGTTGATTCTTTGTTTTCAAGCAAGTGATCTAGGGAAAATGTTGCAGTTTTTTTTATGCATGACAGATTTTAAAACATCAATTACACAGTTTTTTTTCTTAATAGCCTAACAATATTTCATAGTAAATTTTAGGAAGATGAATTTTAAAAATTGGCCTCAGGAAGTAGTTATTTTGAAGTGAATTGCATAGAAAACAGATTTCAATTACAGCTTCAATTTGAAATCTTGTGCTAGCTTTATATGTCAAGTCTAAGTGTACCCTGCCCTGGGAAGTGGAGCACATCAGTCTTCATGAGTCTAGAGGCACATCACACTGCTGCAACTACATTTTCTCACAAACATCTGAACTACATTTGAGTGTGGCACTTGGCAGTGGCATGGCCTCCAGTCTGTGGTTAGCGTGTTCCATCCAGTGACGAATTTTGTGTCACACTGATTTCACTGACAGTGTTAGGTGATAAGTTAAAAACCAGTCTTCTTTAGGAGATGAGGGCTGCAATTGAGCTGTATCCTTCTAGAGCAGGTAGATGTATCCATAAACAAATTCACATTTTCTTAACTTCTGTTGGTAAGTGTTAATTGTATGGAGACTATCTGAAATCCAACATTGCTTGGGGCAAGCTTACTACATAGGAGGATCCAGGTAATGGGTAAAACATCTGTGCGTTATGTTAAAGTTTCCTTGTAGGGAGGAACATACATAGTTGGCTTGCAGCAGCATAGAAAGTTCTTTCATCTTGATTTAAAACTTAAAAGAACTATGAAAATACTGTCCTGTATATAGAGCTTTGTGTAGCAGGCTTTCTGCTCAACATGTAGATTTTTAGAATGCTTTATGTGTTGGTGGCAACAAAATGGAAGATGAAATACTTCTATTTCATGATCCTTTAATAAACTTAGACACTTATACCAGGGATTGACAACATACACATACTTTTCCATACAGCTTTAACTTGCCCTGAAAGTTATTTTCTTACTTAACAACCACCATCATCACCCTCAATAAAAAACAAACCACAAACCCCCAAAAATATTCCAAGTACAGTACATATTACGCTGAAAATAAAAGTTCTGATACTTCTTTACAAAGACAAAAACATGCTGGGACAATTTGAATAAAGCATCTGTCAGCATTGGTGCTTGGCAACTCTGGATAGTGGTCTCAAACTGACTGACACCATCAGTTTATTATCCTATACTACAAACCTGCATACCTTTTCTCTGTAAACTTCCCAAGCTGCTGGGTACACTTTTACAGAGGACACATGACTGATGCCAAAGACAGTGGCAAGCATCAGCACTTTATTATTCCCTGGTACAAGCTTTTATAACCTTTCTCTCACATGCACAACACCTGCATGCCCTTTTTGTGGTTGGTCAATACACATCAGCATTCCACACCTCTCCTTCAATGCTGGTCACCTACCTTATGCAGCTGCACCCCATTAGGGATGAGGCTCTGTCACAGCCCCATTCCTAATCTCCCACAATCTGTTCTCCTACAAGCATCTGCTGTTCAGGACTGGAGTTTCTTTTGAGCGATTTTAAATAAATTAACGTTTTCATTTCCACTGCTGCCTGAATCATACTCTCTAATTCCTAATAATGATTGTTGTTCATCAGTTGGTGGAACAAAACCAAAATATTTGTAATTTGACTTTTCCTTATTTTAGATTGCTTATTTCAAACAGATGGTAGACCTGTTAATTGGTTTTTTAGGGAGGCATGGTGAGAATTGTGGAAAAATCGTAGTTGGGATAATGAAGTACTTTCAGTTGAGGATGTTTTTGAGAGTTGACTTCTGAACTAAAGCTATCAAGGGCCAATATAAATGAATAAAATGCAGCCACATGAATTATACCAGTAGTATAATTGTATAAGATTGAGATCTGCACAGTGAGGGAAGACATCTTAAAAAAGGAAAGCAGGTGGGTGTTGACATTTGACTTGATTAGTTTCTGTTGTAGAATAAGTGCTTCTGAACCATTGACCTACATATTTCTCTGGGATTAACATCTTAGTTAACTGAGCAAAAATAAGAAAGGTTGGACTTATCTGTACAGAGGTACAGTTTTGAAATAAAGTGTGCAAATAAAGATGTTTGAAAACCATGCTGTAAAATTACTTTGGAAGGTTTTCTTAACAAGCCCAAATTTACTTATTTGAAATTTTAATTTCAATATGGCTTTTTTTCTTATGTGTAATAGTGAAATATATAAACAAACATCTGTCTGGAAGATGACAAGTTTTGCAAATGTGTTTCATGAGAAGTTTGAGAAAACCCTGGAGCTTCTTTGCTTATATGTGAGGTTAAGTGATGTTTCAACCTATCAAAAATGTTTGTAATTATTTTAGTTTTGGCACATTGGATAAAGTTTATTTTTATGCATACCTTAATTTTTTATTAGTAGAGTTAATGTTATGAAAACTTTGGTAGATTCAGCTTTTCTAGTCTCACTGCAGTGTAGAAACTACACTGCTTTCATGTCACTGTAAAGTTCAGATAAGCCTTAGTGTTTCATGAGAGCTTGACCACATGTTTTATATCAAAATTTTAAGTTAGTTTCTTCCATATATTCAGAATATTGATGAAAGGATTTTGCTATTATTATTTTAGTTTTCAAAATGGAAGCTTAATAATAATGTATAAATTTCAGAGAACTGCTGTATCAGAATTAATTTGTAGGGGTCAAACACAGCTGTGGACAGGAGATGGATGTTTGAGGATTGCATTGATGGGCTTACATGAGTAGCCCACAAAAACCTAGTGTATAGCATTGCAGAACAAACAGTGTTTGTGTTTTGGGCTATGTGGGAGAGCAGTTTAAAAATCTGAAAGTACACTTGTGTGTTAATGGGTTTTGTTTTTTTTCTTTAAAGCCATGGACTTCACTGAGTGCTGCTATCTCAGCTAAAGCAGTGCTTGAGGGTACTGTAAAAATGGTTAGTAACTGCATCCTATCTATAACCTTTCAGGGTCCTTCAGTATGGATGAATTTCATGGCAATTCTTAATCAAATTTATCTTGGCTGCTGGTTCATGGCTTGAAGTCTTTTCTTGCAATTCTGCTTTGACTTTATTGTTGAAAAGTTTGGATAGGCACCAACTTGCTGCCAGCTACCTGAAAGATGTTCCGAGTAGTTGTTGGTTTAAGTGACTAAAGAAAAAGGCATCTTAAATGGTAACTGATATCTTAACTAGTCAAGTACATAAAGAATATCATAATCTTTTGTCTTGAATAGTGACAGTCAATTTCTGATGAAGCAAGAAGTTTAAAGGGCAGATAGTTATCAAGAGGGATCTGTCATCGTGCACTTTTTGAAGTACTAATTTCTGTATTTTTGATGACTGCCTGTGTTAAATATTTAAATCAAATCCCAGATAAAGCTAAACTTAAATTTTAAGTGCATCGCCCCTAAAGTTCCTTTTTTAAGCTTAAATTGGTTTTCTCTGCCTGAAGTATACATATATCTATATTCCTATGCTCCAAATAATTATGTTGTCGTGAAACCCACTGGAAATGCCTTTGGTGCTTGTCCTATAAACAGTGTAGTAGTTTTCTCAGTGAGAAAGTAAATGAGCTCTTTTGTAATCATACTTATTTTGTAGCTTCAGCAATGTGAGACTGCTTCTTCAAAGACAAGAATTACTTCTTTTGTGCTTGTGGGTCAGGATAAATGAAGAAGCTTTTGTAAAGTTGCTTTGATGTAATACCTATCCATGGTTATAAAGCAAGCAGTGAGTGCAGCTCTTAGTATTTTTGAAATAAGTATTTTAGAGACTTTTTCAGTTCTATTGATTACCTGCACTTATTCCTGTTTATAAGTTTTACATTTTTCAAAACTTTTTTCCACCTTCCCTAATTCTTCTGGATAAATTTAAAAAAAAAAAAAAAAAAGTAGTAGATTTAGCTGCTTTGATTTTTATTTAGCAATAATGTATGAAAGTTTAAGTTATTATTAAGTCCTTCCCAGCCAAACCCCATGCAGTTACCTTAGGGAGATCTCAGAATGTGGTAATGAACCGTAATTAGTCTTACTCAGTTGTGGTGCTGATTAGAGAGGACAGTAAAATACTAACTATCCAGTTCTGGAAAGCCTTTCTCCATTCCTCTTCAAAGTGTTTGTAACAGCAGTAGGAAATTGTTCAGCATTCTCCCAACTGTACATAAAGGTGACATGATCCTAATTCATGTTACTTAGTGTTTGTTACTTGTTTTAAAGTGTTACTATTTATGTTTAATATATATTTTGTGGTCTCAAGGTCCTGTAGCTGTTAGAGACAGGTCTGTTCCAACTACCTTGTAAGTACATATGACCAGAATGTTTGAATAACGCAGTCGTGGGAGATGAATAAATGTCAGTGTAGATTTGGGATTGTTCCACAGTGTGGTTTATTTTTTCTGATAGTTCATATCTTTTAATCTTTTTGTAGTGCCTTATACGTAAAGTGGCTTTCAGTTTGCATAGTCATGGTGTAATCAGTAAAGTGATGGTATTTTAAGAATTTTTGCTGAACAATCACTCGCCATAATCCTGGAAGAAATACAGTATTTCTTAAAGCTGGCAAGCATAGAAATACTAAAAAGTGCTTGAATCAAAAATTGCCAAAATAAATGCAAGAAATTACAAGTAACCAAAGCATTTTCTGGTGGACTGCGGAAAGGCAAAGATGAAAGTGCCACCCGCAGCTTCACCCACATTTTGAGTTCACATTAAGTGAATGCTATCCAATGATATTTTGCATGAAGTGCAGTTTACCTTCCCCTCCTCCCCTCACCCCCCTTCTCCACTTACTTTTTCTCCACTTGACTTTTTCTGTAATTAATGAAGCCATAGGTTTAGAGAGCTCAGGATGGTGGTCAGAGTCAGATACAGGGAGTCAGTGTGTGAAGCTGTGCATTCTGAGCACTGGATTTTATAAGCAGAGAGATGACAGTTCTTAGTTGCCCACAAAACTTTCAGCAGGTTGGGAATAGTCTGCTGGCAGGCAATGTGCTGATTGAAGTCTGAACATAATTAAGGTATCTTTATTCACCACTAGGGTCTCTTAAAGACTTAGCACTTCATGTCAAATACTTCTACTCTTTCATGAACCTGGTCTTGGCAAGACCACATACATGTCACTAGATAAAAATTAATTAGTTTTACTAGTTTCATTTTTAAAAGTATTTCACAGATAGGAAAACTGATACCAGCTAACCTTATAGCTCTTACATCATCTTTCAACTACTGTATAAAGCTTAATACTACTTCCAGTTCCTCTTGCATGGTATGTCTTGATGAAATCAGACTATTCCTTTTTACATACTAGCATGTTTTGCATAAGTGCAGTATCTGTCTCTATAGTTTGATTCTGATGCATCTTTCTAGATCTGTGTAATCTTATTTTTCTCTTTTTATGGAGGGGTGCCCATGTTTTAGTATACTGTTACTCACAGTCACTTGTGCACAGTAGAATGTATTGTGCCTAGGAACCTGGGATGAAATGGTTAATCTAAAATCTTGAATCAAAGGCTTACTGATCAAATGTGGTTTGCATGGAACAGTGTCTTTCCTCAGGTCACTGGTGACAAGCTGAAATTCTCATAAAGTAATGCTTCTCTTGTGTTATGCATTCACATTGCTATGTGAATGAGTCTTTGATCTGTACATCAATTTTTAATCAAGTACTGAAGATACCGATTTTCCTTTACCCAGACCCATACCATACAGAAATAAGCTCATTGCATCTGACAGCATGTAATTTCTAATTAATATATAATGTTATAAGTGAGATGTGTAAGCAGCAAAGTTTTAAAATAAAATCTCAGGAATCTACTGAAGATTATATGAAAAAATGGTATATTTTTAAGGAGTATATTTGCTGTTTTTTGTTGGCTTTCTTGTTTTGTTATAGAGCCCTGGTTGGTTATTACAGAAAAGTCTTGTTCTTGCTTGGTAACTGCACAGATTTTTAATTTTTTTTTTTTAAATTTTAAAAAATTGTCTCACTAAACACTCTCTTCTTTATCTGCTAAGATTCCTGTACTTATTTTCTCTTTATTATTTTTTATTATTTTTACTATTTCTTTATTTTTTATTATTTATTATTCTGTAGATTTTGAAGAAGACAAAACAGAAGTTACTGAGGCTGTATCATTTTTAGCCATATGCTCACAGAAGGTTTGAATGCCTTTCACTGTAATTTTTTTTGTCATGGCAGCTTGTTGTTAAAAAAATAAACATTTGCAATAGTAGCTGCCATCATTTAAGTGGGTGTAGTTACTGTATGGTTGACCTGTGGTCAGATTAGCTGGCAGATACCAGGAAAAGGTCTCGTTGTTCTGAAGGAGACAACCCTGTTATATCATGATATCATACTAATGATATAAATTCCCAGTGTGACTTGGATTGATAAATATATAGACAAGAAATAATGAAGAGGAAAAGAAATCAAGCTTTAAAAACTTTATATTTTATAAAACTTTAAAAAATGAGTACCAACTGATGAAACATAACTAAAAGAAACTAATTGGGGTGCTTAGAATACTAGGGGCCTGCTTCATGACTTCTAATTGCTACTTTGGTACACCTAATTGATAACAATAATAATTGGTTGTAACTGTCAGCAGTGAGGAAACTTGCTAAGAAACAAGTGTAACCATGGTGAGAAATAATGATTATCATGAAAGCATGTCAGTTAGATCATTCTTCAGAAAAGAGCAGGAGAAGTCTTAAAATTAAGTTTTTCTGCATCTCTGGTCTCTTTTTGCAAGGCCAGACTAACTGGTCATTAAGACCTAAAATTTGTAGAGGATGTTATATTTCTTTTCTAGAAATAACATATAAAGAAAATTTTCCTGAGAGAACTTTCCAGCAGAAATCTCTGACCATTTGATATCTGCTGATAATTTGCCATTTTGAACAGGGCCAAGACATTCTAAATTTTTTTCTCATGTATGACTATTACAGAAATCTTCTAGTAGGTTGTAGCTTTTAAATTCTATGTAGCTTATCCTGTCCAAATTACTTGCTTGTATCCTATGTTATTTCCACCATTCTCACTGAAGGTGGAGAATGTAGTGTGCGTGTTTATCTGCTTAACCCTAGTATCTTAAGCTGATTCGAAGAATAATTTTTTGTATGAAATATCTGATGTTCTTCACTGTTGACAGGGGAGTAAAATTGGCTAAGAAACTCTTAATTCCCTGCATTATGGGTGGAGATGTTTAACTCTTCTCTGACAGTCACCTGTCAGAGAATAAGAAATAAGAAATTTTCTCTTTAAAAAATAGAACAGGCGCTTGAAACAGTAGGATATGTACCTGACACATAAAATAATTTCCAGTGAGAGCTTTGTTTAAGGACTTTACTTTCTCATCTTTTAATGGATTCAGGCTTCGGCATCAGCAAGGGCCATATCCGCTCTGACCTAATCCTTTCTATGTTGGCCAATCACCTTTCAACTAGTTCTCCTAATGTGAGCTAGGACAGCCTTAATGAATCTGAGGTGAAAGATCAGTTTGGTGCCTAAGAGATCAAATTTCATTCTAGAACTGAAGGATTTGATTCTGTTAAAAAGCTAGTTGATTTACATGTATGTAACAAATGAAAGCTTGGTCTTACACTTTGGTAAGAGCTAGAGGACGGCTCTGGTGGGCTAACCTGGGGGAAAGAATCCCTAACACCAGTGCTTAAGATCCTATAACCTGGTGCAGATGAGCAATTGTATAGCTGTCAGTGAGCACTTCTGTTCAGTCTTTGTAATGGCATTACTGTTGTTCTTGAAGTAAGGCCCAGTGCTACGTTGCACCACTCTGGGGACAGGACTTGGGTATTCTCTTCAGCTGGCATAACATGAACTGGGCATAGTGGGTTCTCCTCTCTGCTGGGATGCTGAAGTTTGTCATACATTAATAAATATATGAACCTTTATCTTCTCATTTTGGGTATATTAAGCAAAACTCAAAATAATTAAACTAAACAATTATTATTGCCTTTGGATCTTCTGTATCAATAGAAATTATTTACCTCCTGTAAATTCTAGAAATTTGTCTCAATAATGGCATAAACTTTAAGGGTTTTAGAGATAAAGTACCAAATTCTCTTTCTAAAGCATTTCTTTCTAAAGCCTTTAGTATGAAAGCATGGAGTCTGAGAGATCATGTAACATTACTGCTGTTTTTCACGTCTTGAAAACATCTGTGTGTATACCCTAATCCATTTGGACTGCAACTGGCCCACTAAATAATGATAGAAAGAATTAGAGAGCCCTAGGAACTATGTGTAATACTGGTGTGAGTTGTCTGATAGCTTTTGTAAGAAATACACACAAGAGAAGCCATTTCATTAGCTTTGTAGCAAGTATCTGTTGCAAACAGAGGCTGTTTTTTCGTGTTTTGAAGGAGGACTCATTTTTCCGTGTCTACTGAGTAATTTATCTCAAAGGATTAGCTAGATGGTTAGCTGGAGCAAGAAATAAAACAAATGTTTTACATAGGAGAATTGGACTTCATAGGAGTTAGAAAATCTGTGCAGGAAATCTACCTGTTTTGACATCCATCTTTGGAGTTTTGAGCCTTCATCACTGAGGCTTGCAGGAGGGATTATCCTTCCTGACCAGGGCCTGTGGGGTTGTGCTGAAGGAGATGGCTCAGTTTGTGTAGTTAAAGCTTTGGTTATGAATGTTGATTGTCCCATTAGCAGTTAAATACTGTCTCTGACAATCACACCTTTTTGATATACCAGCCTTCAAGAGAGTACTCCTAACAGAATAATACAAGTAAATTTCACACTCCTAACATTCACCTAAAGTCTGTAGCTGTTTTAGGAAGCCAGGTACCTTTACCTCTTAAGTTGAAGTAGCACATTCGATTCTATTGTTAAGTGGCAGTTGCTGCCATTTATTACCAGATTGAAAAAGTTCCCTGTGAATTTTTTCATAGCATGTGCCATACTTGATCTTTTGCTTTGTTAGAGTGGACACATATGATAGATGTCAGCAGTAGTGAATCAGCAGAAGGAATAGGGATCTTGATGGGAGGACAGACCATGGCTTGTCCATCTTGCTCTGTTTTTAATTTACTGATTTTGATTTCATTAGAAGTATTGGATGGTAAAAGAGAAACTGGGAGCACTACTGGCACTGTTAGTGGCAAGAAGTTACCTAACATACTAGTAGCTGACCTCAGTTCAGGGAATGGCTAACCCTTTTGTCCCTGTTCATCACAATGAGCACTGCTTCTATGTGCCATCCTCCTGGCTGGCCGACTAGCCTGTTGTTCTTGGTGATGCCTGGAAAGGCTGACCTAGAACAGAGACTAGACAGAGCAAAAGGAATAAAATAGGTATTTATTGAAAGGATACACCTTGGGCAGTGCAAGAGCCTGGCCAGGGCTACACCCAAATCAAATCCAAGATGGATCCCAGTCACGAGTTTTTACAGTTTTGTAACTTTTGGTTCATCTACATATTGGGGTCAATTGCCCAACCACAGCCCCAGGCCATGAAGCTTCAGCCTCCTGGCTTGCCCCCTTTCCTTCACTGTTGTTTGTGCTTTTTGGGTACTGGTTGTCCTTGATTCTCCAGTTAGGAAGGGATTGTTTTGTCTAACTACCCTGTGGAGAGAACCTACTAACACTTAATATTAAAAACTTAAAAAAGTTTGATTTGCACCCCAAGCAGCAGAGAATATGATAAATATAAAAGCTAAAACCCAAGGCATCATTGAGACCTTCAGGCTTGGGTTGCATTTAGCTGGGTGACCATATTCTTGGTTCTTGCTTAAGATCCTCAGAATGAGAACTTTATATCCCATCTAAGGTCACTCACAGTTTTGATTGTTACAACAGATGGCATTTGTATTGAACAGATGATATAATGTCTGTTGTATTTGTTCTTTCTCATCCAGTGCTCTTCCATCAAACCTGTTACTAACTGCATTGATTGTTCTAGCTGCTTTGTGACCACTTTTGTTCATAATGTTTCTTGTGGTTCCCCATGGTTTGATCACTGCTCATATGCAAGTTACTTTTGCTAAATTGCTTCAGACGAATGTTTAAAAGGAAAAAAAAAAAACCCAAACAACTCAGCAGCTATTAACTTTTCTCCTTGCTATGTCTAGGTACTTGTGGATATAGCAAATATAACTTGCTTTTCTTTGTGAATTGACTCCTATTTCAGAACTTGCCTTTCTCCTGTCTTCCTGCTGCTAATAAAATGTGGTCCAGTCTGGCTATTGGATAAAGCATTTTTACCCATCTAAGATAGCAGAGAAGCCAAGACATCTAACTGTTGAGAAGTACAATGAAATGTACAATTGGCAAATGTACTGGAGCTAAAGTTGAGCTTTCAATATACCATTATATACCTTTGTAAGAAAAATACTTGCAGAGAATTGGTACTGAATTCACTAAGCTGTTAAAAATACAGTTCATTTTTGCACTTCACCATAGTTCACTAAAATAACATGTATACTGCATACCTAATTATAAAATACTGAGTCATTGATCCGTAGAAAATAAGTTGTTAATGATCTAGCTATTCAGTTGCTATTTGCAGGTCTTCAGAATTAAGACACACAAATGAAGGACATTTTGCCTTCTGTGTTGAAGTAGATTGTTTCCATGCAGTGTGTTAATCTTACTGTATTGAGTTTTATAGTTCATGAAGCAAATAATCCAAAGTGAATAATGGAATTATTAAGGTGCAGATCAGTGATCTGATGCATTAAACTCCAGTATTCATCACGCTTGCTCAGTACTCCAAAACTCAGTTTAGACCGATTTCTTTGGAACTTCTTGACTATTAATAAGGAGCTGTCTGTTGGTTTGAAAATACCAGTGCAAAGAATTCAGAAGATACTTGGAGTTTCCTTAAGGGGGAGGGAGGAAGAGTTAAAAAGTTAAAATTTATCCCAAAAAAAAGCGTCTTTTTTGTTTGACTCGCAAGAAGCTGAAACATTTAAGAGCAAAATTCTAGCTTCCTAATGAAGCAGAAGGATGGGCTGTTGAGAAATGTAAGGCTGTTGAGAAATGTCAGGCTCCCCCTGGCATGTTTTCTGAGGTTTGTTTTTAGCTTGCTCATTAACTTTGCACTGTGATTCAAATAAAACACCACCTGAGATTCACTTAAGTACATTTCTATCATGAATAGATGCTGGTCTGTGAAGATCAAAGTACTCTCTACACTGCAGGATGAAATCCTTGATGGAATATGCTCTCAATTTCTTGTTTTTATTTTGTGCTGAGGTACAGTGATCTACAGTCTGGCAATCTAGACATTGCTGTGTAGAAAAGTATCAGCTTGCCTGGAGTAGATGAGGGAGTTTGCTTAAGATGCTAAATGAAAAAAAAAGAAAAACAACAACAACAAAAATCCTACAGGTTCAGGGTTGCAAGGTGAGGGTATCTTGCAGTATATAGGAATCACAGGAAAAATGTTTTTTCCACAGACCCAGCAGATAATATCTCATATGTATTTTAGCCAAGGCTTCAGTTAAAGTAGGAAGTTGTTTTGATCACTTATGAAGTTGTGTTCTATAAATAAAATAAATACGTATAGAACTACGTACAATTTAAATTCTGCGTAACATAACTGATTTCCTAAGAAAAAGCTTTCAGACATAGTTGATCTTTCCCACCTGCGTGTAGAGAAAGCACAAGAGTTCTTTGTGCAGACAAGAGTAGATCGGTTTAGCAGTCACATGAGAGGAAGATAGCTGCTTCTGCTTTTAGAGAACAAGCAGAGATTGTGAAGCCTCTGCTGTTGTATTACATTGTTCATGAATTCAAGTTGAAGGGCCTCTAAAAGACTTTTTATATCAGTTGGGAAGTTAATCATGGTTATATGAACAAATGAAATACTGTGTCATTCTTTCACTGCTGATGTTGTGTTCTCTGTCTAGTATATGAAGTATTCATGCAACTTGAGATGGTTCGTGCCATGAAATAACGAATATTAAAAACAGAGCAAAGATATTTTAACTTGCACCTATATTACTTCAGAGCTGTGCTGTTCTTATCAAATATTTTTTGTCTGTAAACAGATTTTTTTGACTGAGAAAAAAAATTTAAAGTTGACTCTTTTTACACAGTGATTTCTTCTGCATTTGAAACTTCCAGGCACATTTTTTATTTGGACTCTACATACTGCTATAATATCTTTGTTTTTCATTAATTATCACTACTTTTGTCTCTGTATCTAGAAGGCAATGTTATGGAATTCACTTGCATGACTTTTAGAATATTAGAATTAAGCAAGCATGAAAGCTTAACTTTCTGAAAAAAATATTCATTCTTAGGTGGATTGTGTTTCTACTTATAAACATTTTAAGTCCTTAATTGCTAAGATCACACAGTTCCGCTTATCTAAAAACAGTTATTAACAGTAGGTTTAGAAGTTAGCTTGAAAGAAAATATATTTTCTTCAAAGTGTCCATCTGCTTATTACATTTCAGCCCTGAACAGGAAGAATTATTTCCTGCCTTAGAATCCTTTGTTTCCTTTGTCTGTACAATAAGAGAAGAAAAAAAAAAAATACCAGGACTCTCCTTCTGACCTGCAGAAACTTTTCATTTTCATTAAAGTACAGATTTGTGATAAATTACTGTATTAATACAATGCTGCTGAAGAAAGGAATTGTAATTTTAACATAATTTTATTGCAATGAGTATTGCAGGGAATTCAGTCATCATACAGTACATAAATGCAGTTGTGACTGCATGGTTAAATGTTTTAAAAGCTGAGATTGCATGGAAGAAATCAGTGGTTGTAGCTAAATTATTATATACTCTTCCTCTTTAAGTTGTGATTTTATTTTTGGAATAAAATCTCATTCTGACAGTTGGCTTGATCAAGCTTGCTTATTTTTAAAGAGCACTAGCTTCAAGAAGGTGGTGGGGATGAAGTGCTGCTGCTTTTCTGTGGTTTTCTTGATTTAGCAGATAGCTCAACATAATGAGGAAATCTTCCAGACTGTTCATATTTGTTTTTCAGTGTCTGACAGTATTTTTTGCTTTATTGTTGTTGCCAGCAATTACAAGGAACTACTTTGCTGTCGGTAAAAATGCACAAGCCCAGATGGATTAAATTTTCACTTTATGGATATGAACTTGCTGTGAATTTTGCTCTTATTATAGCTGATTATAAGAGCACTTGAGTCATTAGTCATTTGCAAAGAACTCACAAGGCTAGTAGCCTTAATTTTGTGACTTCTGTGTATAGTTTAAATATACTTTAGGCCAGACTGGATGGACAGCCTGGTCTAGTGAGAGGTGTCCCTGCCCACAGTAAGAAGGTTGGAACGAGATGATCTTTAAGGGTTCTTCCAACCCAGTTAATTTTATTATTCTCTGATACTTACTGTGTATTAGTTTAGAAGCTTTTTGGGTTTGGGTTTTTTTTTTTTTGAGCAGAGTTAATATATGAAGAGGCACTAGGTACATACTTTAATGCTTGTGCATCCTATGACTATGGGAAATTTTCATCTTTATATTAATTTTGTAAATTATTTAAAAATGGAGATTGCAAGCTTTGAATTGCCAAGGAATGCATGAACCATTGCAACACTTGTGAAACGTTTGATGAATGGCATGATATTATATAGAGGGTAATTTTTGTATTGGTTTTGTATTTGCCAAGATCTTTATTTTTACTGGTTGCTCAGTACTACAAGCAGTACATGCGTTTTAAAGAAATATCCCTCTAAACAGGTATTCTGCTTCAAATGGCAGAATAACAGATTAATCGTAACTCTTAAAAGACTTCTTGCAGTCTGGTGGAAATAGTGTTGTAGCAGCTGCTTTGTAAGCAGAGGGAGAATAGGGTGGCACAAAGTTTAAGAATGCTGTGGTATTATACTTTTACTGAAATTAATTGTGTTTATGACTTCTTTTTTCTTTGCTGTAGTCGTGACATGGAGAATAAAGAAACCCTTAGGGGGTTGCAGAAGATGGATGACCGCCCAGAAGAGCGCATGATCAGGGAGAAACTCAAGGCAACGTGTATGCCAGCCTGGAAGCATGAATGGCTGGAAAGAAGAAGCAGGAGAGGCCCTGTGGTAAGTGGCACTGATGAAAGGGCAGTGTCTGTAACAGCTATTACAAATAAAAATCACTTCAATTTCTTTCTATTAGAAACCTCCTTTTCTTAGCAATTTCCCTGCTCTTGGTTGTGGTGCTGCTGTCGGTTTCCTAGGCGGTGTTCAGCAGGACAGCGTGGCTCCCTTTCCGGGATGCCCCGTGATTGTTGCTGTTTATTTTCACGCCAAGGCACTGTCGGGGCGCTCTCTGAGCCGCCCCGCACGGCCGCGGCACCGCTGCCCTCCAGCGGCACGGCCGAGGCAGCGCTGCTCACCCGGTGGAACCTGCTCAAACCGGGAGCACACCTGAACCCGGCTGTTCTCAGCCAGTTCTCAGCTCCCCTGGGGCTTGCGTGACAGGGCTCCGTCAGCCTTTTGGCTACTGTTTTGCCATAAATGGCTTAGGAGTGCTTTTAAGAAACACCGGTAGATCAAACCTGAAATATTTTAAGAGTAGTTCCAATTCTATGCAGCATAATGCTGGTTAATTGATTGCCATTACTTACCTATGGTTGATGTGGCTCCCATGTACCACTAATGTAGTTAAGATCATCTGATTCAGTAGGCAAGTGTTTGGGGACAGCTTTTGTGGAACAGAAATAAGAAGATTCTGTTGTGAGAAATAATGTTGAAAATACTTAAAAGTGCACCAAACCCCGTTACCTCAAAGGGTCAAATAGCACAATTTTAACTTACAAAATCTAAATGCTTTTGGGTTACTGAATAGCTTGAAATTATTTCCTTGCTCAGTCCACTTCCCTTGAGGTTTCTGGGTGTGTTAATACAACATTTGATGCTCCAGATTCTCAATTACTATAATTTGAATCTTTTTATGTTTTCAAGCACAAGTAGTTTGTCCATAGGTACATGAATTTGCATTTTGATCTTCCAGGCAAGGAGAAGCATTACTGTAATTGGTAGGAGGGGAAAAAAACGTTATCACTGTTCTTTATATTTCTCTTTTATCCCGTTCACTTTCATAACTGGACACTGAGTCTAGACGTCTCTTCTTATCCTGAGGAGAGAAAGCTCCTTTTAGTTTTTGTCTTAAAGAGACCTCTCAGACTTTCTAGGAGAGATCTGCTCTGTTTATCTGAGGTGGTACTTGGAGCTTCCTTCCAGTATTGAGTCAAGCCTCTGAGACACTGAAAAATGTAGAACTAAAACTGAATCTTCCCAATGTGACTAATTTTAGTTCGATTCCCAGGAATGTTACTCTTCTTATGCATTATGTGGGTCTGACTAGCAGAAAGCTGAAAGTTGTCTTGAGATACTCCAATCCTCATTGTCAAGATTAAGTGTTCATGCAACAAAGCACTGTTGTACTGCCTTTGAGCACCCCCTCTATCCAGATTGTGCAGCACCATGCACAGTGGTTAGCTCAGATACCAGATGTGGCATAGCAATTTTGCTTTTATGACACACAAAGATTGTGAATGTGGTTTTTACAAAGAGCAGCACACGTAATTTTGCTGGATTATCTCCATGTTTGAAGAAGTCTTTTTTTTTTTTTTCAAAAGTGTTGTACTAAAGAAATAGTAGCCCTAGTATTTTTCAGCTGATTACCATGTAGAATGGATGGGTCTAGTATTATTGCTCTTAGTAAGCACAGTATCTGTAAAGAAGATAATTCTCTTATCTTCAACTATCCAGATGGGGAAACTGCTGTTTTTGAGGTTTCATGAATGATAATTATATTAGTACTTTAAGAATCAAATCAGTTGCTGCCATGACTAACATAAGCTGCACAAATGGACAGGAGGAAAGGTTCTTGCTTTTGTGTTCATATAGATCAGTAAGCTAATTCCTCTTAGATGTTAGTAGTATGGCCTAAGGAATATTTGGGTATCTGTATAGTGGCTTAATTACAACAAAAGAGTTATTGATTAATTTGTTTGCTTTAATGTAAAATTGCCACTTAATAATTTTAACATGTGGTTTAATTCCTGCAAGGTGGTGAAACCTATCCCTGGAAAAGTAGATGGATCAGAAATGAACAAACTCTGTCTAGATCCACAAGCCGAAGGACAAAATACTGCTTCGTCACCTACACAGAAAGGAAGACGTAGTCCTTCTCCTAGCAGTTCCTCTTCATCATCTGCTAGGACAGTTAAATCTGAGTCACCAGGTGTTAGAAGAAAAAGGGTATCTCCAGTGCCTGTAAGTTGCAAGCTGTGATGTAATTTTCAATTTGGCTATATTCTACAATCTTTTGCTTATGGGGCGGTTGGTCTTCCTCTGTAGACCAAGATGCTGATAATAAAGAGGTTATTCCAGGATATCCCTTGAGTGATGTACATAGATCATGTGGTAATTCTCATGTATGTTTTCCTTCAGTCCTGCTTTCATTTGTAATTGCTAGGAAAAAAATGAAGAAATATAGGTACTCAGTCATTAATACATACATGTTCTCTTAGCTTGATTAACATGAAGAAGTGCTGATTTTTTTTGTTGGTTTTGTTTTTGTGGAGTTTTTTGTTAGTTTTTGGGTTTTGGTTTTTTTTGATTGGTTGTTTTTTTCTTTTTTTTCTTTTTCTTTATAACTGTAGTCGCTTTCTGCTGCCTGTCAGTTCTGTGGGCAGGTATATGCCATTAAGGATAGGACTGTGGATGAGATCAAAATTCCTGTAGAAAAGTCTTACTGGTATGCTGTTGTGATTCTCTATTTCAGAACTTAACTTTATGTACAGATTAGTGAAGACTTATATATGTATGTTAGAAGTCTAAAATCACTATCATTGCATTCTAGAGAATATCTAGCATAGAATGTTTTGAGCAAGAGTAGCTGTCTTAATTAAAGAAGATCAAGAGTATATTTTGAGCAATAAAATATTGTTATAAAAATGCTCATCAACAGTTAAATTTACAGTGCAATTCATAGTACAGTTAGAGGATAAATCTAATTGGTTTTATTTTCCCATTATTCTAAACAAGTTTTCCAGTATCAGTTAAAATATGTACTGCCATTCTTCTGAACTAGACACAAGTTACAGCACAGCAGCACTGGTCCTTTCCTCTCGACAAGATAAATTGGAAGGTTAAAAGAAGAAAACAACTATTTTTAATTGGTTGGTTTTATATTAACTTTTCACATTAAAAACATTAAAAATCCTATTTGCATTTTACTTACAGGATGGACAGTGAATTCATTATTACTTTCATCCTAGCATGAAATTCAATACATACAAATAAAAGCAGAAGATCTGAAATGCAGTAGAACTATTAATGCATCTCATAATGTTAGAAATGTGAAGAATTTAAATGAAGACAATCTTCCTAAGAAGTTTGGGCCATTTATTTTTTTGGTTATGGGGAAACAATATTAAAAAAACCCAAAAGCATCCTTATCTAAAAGTTGTTTTTATGGTGGAAAAGGGAGAAAGCTGAGTCTTTTTTTTCTTCAGAATTTTCTTAAACTTTTGATCTTTGTTGAACTTGTATTCCCTTTTGTAAATTGTAGTCATAGCATTTTTTCATTTATGAAATATATTAGCATTCTAACCTTATAGAATGATTTCCTTTATTGATTAATAAGTCTCTGATTATCTTTGGATTGAATTATACTTGATAATTCAGTAGTAATATGGTAAGGCAACCAGTGATGACATGAAAATAAGAAGCAATTCCTTTTGTGTACCAATGTCAGACAAGGTTCAGCTACAGAATTTCAGTTTTCTTCTGCCCTTGAGTTCTGGCCATGGGAGAAAAGTAATTATTTTAAATCATGTAGTCTAAGAGATTATAGTAGTTCCAGGTTTTGGGGACTCTTACTCTGGAAACAAACAAACCCTACATATTTAAATGTTCTTCTGTCCTTTGAATGCTCATGACGGAGGCCCTTCTGTAGTTTCAGAGCGGACGGATAACACCACCGCGACGAGCCCCGTCTCCAGATGGCTTCTCTCCGTACAGCCCTGAGGAGACAAATCGCCGTGTCAACAAAGTGATGCGAGCCAGGCTGTACTTGCTGCAGCAGATAGGACCCAACTCTTTCTTAATTGGAGGCGACAGCCCTGATAATAAATACAGAGTGTTTATTGGGCCCCAGGTAGGGAACATTTTTGTCTTGTCAATTCATAGTTAATCTCAGAAAACTGTTCAAAGCTAGATTAGTTCAACTGATGATCACTGCTCTATAAAGCAGAACAGTTTAAAAGTTATAATCAGTGCTCATGTAATACCAAAATCAGTTTGTAATTTGTAAATTATGTTTGTCTACAGTTTCCCTTTTTTTTGTCTACAGTTTCTCTTTTTTTAAAAGAAAAAAAGACTCATTCCTAGAAATGTCTCTGAATTATATGTCTTACATATTATTGGCTAAAATTTGGCCACTTAATTCTTCTATTCATGGGATATATATATATAAATGACAAATACATGACATAATTCTCTTAAGAGTGTGATAATTTCATTAATACCCATAATGAGATCCTTTTAATAGGCTTTATTTGTACTAATGTGATGCAGTATTGGGCCACATCCAGGTTGGGTAAACAGAAGCATCTCATTTAAGTTTGATTAATGTCATGTGACATATTTCCAGTATGAAGCATAAAAATAGCTTCAGTTAATTTTTTAAAAAAGAGGTGGGGGGAGAAAATAAATTGAAACTGGTGTAGTAATTTTAGACTTTCATGGATGCATTTCAGAATAATGTTTTAGGAATTCTCTTTTTTTTTAAGGCTATGCAAGAGGACATTTATGCCTATATATAATTTTTTTTTTGGTTGGGGGATGGGTGTGTTCTATGATACAGTTAAATGTGGAAAAATTTTAGCATATACTTTTCTTTGCAGACTTGTAGCTGTGGCCGTGGGACATTTTGTATTCATCTGCTGTTTGTTATGCTGAGAGTCTTTCAGCTTGAACCCTCAGACCCAATGCTCTGGAGAAAGACACTGAAGAACTTTGAGGTAATCGATTTCTAATAGATGTAATGACAATCTAGGATACACTCCATGATGTCTTTAGGACACTATCTTAAAAATGCTGAAAACTTAGATTTCAAAGCAACAAGAATATATGTTTATAATTATATCTTTAATTCAGTCTTAGGAGTTCTGTAAGTGGAAAAAATTACCTGCAAATATAAGACATAACTGCATAAATAGTAGAGAGCTATAGTTTAGAGAGTGATTCAACTTGTGTGATTTTCTATTAAAATTTATAGATCTGTCTCACTGATTTGCTGAAAGGAAGAAAAACTGTGGGTATTTTGAAGTAATTGTATGTGTACTTAGACCTGTTATTTATTTTCAATAAACAGATTGGTTTTTTGGTGTAAAATGTTTCTTGTGATCTTTTTAGTAGTAAGACTTCTGAAATTTCTGCTGCTACTGCTAATCCGCTGTTGTGAAGGTGAATAGATTTTTCCTGTTAGCAGTAGTTTACGCTTTGGTAATATGGCTTTTAATTACAAGATATTCATAGCATGAATAAGACTGTTGCTATCTTTTTTCTGATGTTAGGTTGAGAGTTTGTTCCAGAAATATCACAGTAGGCGTAGCTCGAGGATCAAAGCTCCATCTCGTAACACCATCCAGAAGTTTGTCTCACGCATGTCAAATTCTCATACATTGTCATCATCTAGTACTTCTACATCTAGTTCAGAAAACAGGTTAGTATTTTTTAAAGGAATTACAAGCTTTATTCTTTAGTTTCAGAATCACCTACATTCTTTTTGTTCAAAGCTGCTTTCATTTCAAGCCACGCTAATTCTCTGCATTTGCAAGCAGTCAAGTCCAGCATACATTAGTCACTGTGGTACCAAGTGGGCATATTTGTTCTGTAACTTCTGTTTGGAAAATGTTAAGTAGAGTTGTTAAAAAATTTTTTGACCCTATATGAATTTTGCGACACAAACTTTTGAAATCTTGAGTGCAAGACTGAAGCATATATCAACTTTGGAAGCCTATTCTGTGCATTTTATTTAAATACAGTACTTGTGCAAATGTTAACAAAAGAATAAACTTTTTTTTTTTGTCTCCTATCCTGCTTTGGAGAAAAGCTTGTGCCTCTGACAATGCACTGAAAAATGTTTGGGTAAATGCACTCTACACATACATAAATATAAAAACAAGCAAGCATATGTTTTAAAAACTATTTCATTAAATTATTTAAAGAGAGCTACCAAAATACTAGTTATGCCTTGTCTATGAATTTCAAGTGATGGGTTATTCTTCTATATTTTTTCCCTGACTTCTTCCACTTAAGTTCTTTTGTATGTTCTTTCCCATGGTTTTGAAAGATACTGATTAATGTTTTAAAGAAATAATTTCTGCTTGCATTATTTAGTGGGTAAACTGTACATCATTTAGAGAGGTCCAACCAAAGACAGGAACCCTAATCGAGGCTTTATTTTGTGTGAAGTGGAATCTAACTTAAGGAGTACCTTGATATGTTACTTTGTGATAAAGAGCATATAGTAAGATAAATATATTCAGACAGGTTTATAATTCTGATATACAGATTGTGACCTTAATTTCACTTAATCTTTTATTTATTTTTCCAAATTTTGTCACTGTAAATAAGCTGTGTAAAAAAATGTTAAATACATAATTATTCTGGAACTACTTATCTGGCAAACCAATTCCTTTTATGTTGACACTTCATGTAGGAAATATTTTTTTTCATTGGATTGTGAACTTTGCTGCATTCGTTATCACTTGTTACAGAATGATTTTCAGTTGTTGCCAGTACACCTGATGATACTGATTCACCCTGCAATACTGATTCAATGAGAGAAGCTGCCATTTTGTGCAAGTCTAAATTTGAGGATCAGATTCATTTGAGATAGAAGTTTACTCAGTTCTGATAATTACTGTGACTTGCACCTATGTTTTGCTTACTTCTAATTCTTAAAAAAAAAGTTTCTAATTAATATATAATATATATACACACGTCCAGAATTATTTTTCATTGTAAGCTTACTTTTGTGGATTTTTTCAAGGAATAAATAGCTTTGCAAGCATTTGCAGGAGAAAGAAAGGAATATACGTGTATAGAAATAATGCATGTACAAGTTAATTGTATTTTAAAAAGATGATGTTTGTGAACAAATGCAGGGTGCCTGTAAAGTTTTAGATGCACACCAACTATAACTTAATTTTTTTGCAATGAGTAATTAACGAGTTTTGCACATTTAAACAGTATTGCAGAAGATTAAAAATCTGTGCTTTTCATGGCATGTTGTTTAAGTTTAGAAGAATTTTTTGGGTAAATCTCTGGTTATATTAATTTAAAAATTACAGTGGAGAAAAATAAAATAGCAAAAAAATGGAAAATAGGTTGTTTAAACATCTGTGTGTGACATGTATGTTAGTATTCATGTGCATCTATTCCATCAGTTTCTGTTAGTGGCAGAAAATTCTTGAGTAGTTGTTTATTTTTTGAGTTTTACTATGTTTATCAAAGAGTATTTACAGTTTCTTGTAAAGGGCTAAATACTGCCTTGTGACTCCATACTTTGAAAGGAATGTGATGAAAAAGAACATGGGTAGCTTTCAAAATATAGAAATTCCTTAGTTTTTCAAACCCAAATGGTAAATTAAAAAGTGAAAGTTGGTTTGTTTAAAGAAGCCTTAGGAAAAAAAATGCTAAGTGCCCAAAGCCGGGCCTTTCAATCTCTAATTGGTATCTGACCTAGTTTGGAAAGATGTCATGTGTTTTGTGACTTTCCCTTTCATTTTAACAAAGTCTTGTCTGTACTCAGTGCTTCTAAAAATCTGGTTGCTTACTTATTCAGACCAAGGTTTAGGAGAATGATTCATGAATAGCCTGTAGTTATCCAGAAGTGACTGTTCCAAACTAGAAGTTAATCTTTTTTCACTGTTAAAGCCTGTTCTGAATTCTGATATGTCTTTTCTACAATCACAAATTTCTCTCTTTATAGTATGAAGGATGAAGAAGAACAGATGTGCCCTATTTGTTTGTTAGGCATGCTCGATGAAGAAAGTCTAACTGTATGTGAAGATGGCTGCAGGAACAAATTACACCACCACTGCATGTCAATATGTATGTTATCTTTGTTTTGTCAAGGTCTGGTGATTCTAAATCTGCAGAAGTATTACAGCTTAGGTTGGTTTTGGGTTGTTTGTTTTATGCTAAATAAAAAAACCAGAAATCTGCTCGCAAATGATGACTGGTAACTCTGAAAATTTGGTATCATTCAAGTACTATTGATACCTTATTTTTATTCGAGTCTGTAGTTCCATGCTCTGATAGAGAAGTTACCTGCAGGTCTAGAGGTTTACGCCTCTCTTATCTGAATGAAAATATTACATCCAATTAGAATAAGGAACAGACTTTCAGCTCCCTGTGACTTGTCATTAGAATGTATGAAGTCATGTAATGCTACCTATGAAGTATGTTTATATCATACATCAAATAAAGTATATAAATATTTACAGTTTGCATTAGCAAATAAAATTTTCCTATATTTGAGGTACAAAAGGACCTGAATTTCAGTTCATAACTTAAAAATATTAATTGTAGTACTGAAGTGAAGCATTTCTTCATGCAGAACAAAAAAAGTTCAGGCACCCGTATTTTAATGCCTAAAATCTTCCACTTTCATACATTGAAAAATTTAAGTGCATATGATTCTGTTGCTGTTGATTCCAGGGGCAGAAGAATGCAGAAGAAACAGAGAGCCACTCATCTGTCCACTTTGTAGATCTAAATGGAGATCTCATGATTTCTATAGGTGAGGATTCAGTTGGGGTATAATAAACTATCTGTTTCTGGATCTTTAATTGATATTTCTGAATATGCTGGATTATTTACCTCAGATGTTTAATCGGTGTTGTTCTTGATCCTTAGTCATGAATTGCCAAGCCCTGTGGATTCTTCTGTTCTCCGTGTGGTTCAGCAACAATCTCAGCAGCAGTCTGCAGTTGGATCACAGAGAAGAACTCAAGATAGCAATTTTAACCTTACTCACTATGGAGTCCAGCAGATCCCTTCTACATATAAAGATTCAGCTGAGCCATGGATTCAGGTAATTCTATTTGTGGAAGACCTAATAGCCATTAGAGTGTAGAGGTAGGTTCAGCTGAACATGGGGTCACACACTTAAAAATGAGAACACTTCTATTTCCTTTATTTCTGCCATTATTTTCATCTAGTATAGCTAGACTTTGATTTCAGGACTCTTAATATCAATGTCTGGAAACCAGCTCCATACTTAATAATTAAAATTCTCTTAATAGAGTTTTTACAGAACCAAGTAGCATTTAATTTATGATGTTTCATTTCTATCACAGAATCATTTTTAAGACACTACCTCTAGACATATTTTTGCTGTCAGCAAAATGATGATTTTTAACTGGAAATACCGGAAATATCTTTCCTCTTTTTGATTGCTCTTGTCAGGTACTTAAGTTGCAGAATTGTTCATTTTGACTCCTGTAATGTTGCCTTCTTCCTTGTCAGGTATTTGGGATGGAGCTAGTTGGCTGCTTGTTTTCTCGAAACTGGAATATACGAGAGATGGCACTTAGACGTCTTTCCCATGATGTTAGTGGTGCTCTGTTACTGGCTAACGGTGAAAGCACTGGAAACTCTGGAAGCAGCAATGGAAACAACACAAGTGCTGGAGCTCTGGGAGCAGCTAGTGGGTCATCTCAGACCAGTATCTCAGGAGATGTGGTGGTGGAATCCTGCTGCAGTGTGCTGTCCATGGTCTGTGCTGACCCTGTCTACAAAGTGTATGTTGCTGCTTTAGTAAGTAGTTGTTTACTTGTCTTCTACTAATTTCATAGTTACTTTATTTTTGAACGGGGAGTGAATGGGAGAAGATATGTGAAATCAGGAATCAAGTAATTGTTTTTGAGCACCACTGATGGCTTCTAACTTCTCTTTGAAAGTGGGATGATCAAAATACTCATCATGATAAGTGAAAGGACATGATTTCACTGGCACTTGCCACAGTGCTAAGTATAGACAATATTTGTATGTCTTTTCACCCTCAAAGAGGAGTTGACTAACTCTAGCAGTGAATATGTAGTAAGCTATTTTTCCTTTGAATATTTCACTGATATTTTGAATGCAATTTAGGTAGAACTGAACTTACAACTCTTTCATGCTTATTTACATCTCTTTAAAAAAATTAGATTGTGTAGCCAGTTGGATTTCATATGCATTGTTTTTTTCCTTTCTCTTAGAAAACTTTAAGAGCCATGCTAGTGTACACTCCCTGTCATACTTTGGCAGAGAGGACTAAACTACAGCGACTTCTCAAGCCAGTAGTAGAGACGATATTAGTTAAGTGTGCAGATGCTAACAGGTATGATGTCTCATGAACTTTGTTTTGGATTTTTACTGAAATATCTTAAAGCTTCATTTGTTGCTATTCATGTGTAACTAGTTGGTGTTAAAATGTGTGGATTGTAAATATATGTCATTGTTTTGCTAGCCTAACTGCTCTTGGCAAACTTCCAGCTTGAAATATGTAGGTTTTGAAGGCAAGTTATTGTATGCTTTGTTTTCATAAGGGCTTTTTCCCTCCCACTAAGTAAAGAAAGATGTTGGGTGCAGTCATGAACCCATCCCTTCCATCTCCATTTCTATTGCTTTGGTCTAATTCTCGTGACTCTCGTTAGAGCTATTAACAAGTACTCCTCAGTATGCTTCCTACTTCAGCAGTTCTTGCACACCTTTGCCATGAAGTAGTAGCAGTAACATAACACTTGTGATTTGTAATTCAGAGTATAAAGATAGGAGATGGCTATTTAGGGTGAATTGCCCTTGGCTCGAGTCTTCCTGTCCTAGGCTACTCTGTTTGTTCTGCCAGGCCAACCATTTTTTCTCCTGTACTGTAAACTAGATGCAGAACTCCACCAACTTCAGTTTTGTCTATCAAGATTTAGTTTCTAAGCAGCATTTTTTCTGAAACTGCATGTAGAGATCCCCCAGCAACAGTCTAGCAAGGGAATATCTAAAGTTAAAGTAGCAAGTGAAATAGAACTGGTTTTATGCATTTGGCCACATTTTGCAAGAAAACAAGGCAATTTGGGGTTTTGTTTGTATATTACTGATAGACATTAAATTTCTGGAAGTATCCTTGTAAAAATGTCACAAACACTGGTAGCTTACAAAGAGCGGATTTTAGAAATTTACTGGAATAAAATGATGTGAAATAATTTTGCACGTAATTCCAAGATGATGACTTTTTAAGTATAATGAATAGAATGATTTCCCTTGAAAGCATTTGCTAAAGGAATTATTTTTTTGGTTTTACTTTCTTACAGTCGAACAAGTCAACTTTCAGTCTCAACACTGTTGGAGATGTGTAAAGGTCAAGCAGGCGAGCTGGCAGTTGGGAGAGAAATACTTAAATCTGGTAATAATAACTCTTCATATACAATTAAATTATAATTACAAGCAAATAATACTTGAATTATCAACTACAAGCATAGCAAAGAGAACAGTATTCTTCTCAACAGTGTGGAAGGGGTCTGATTTGGGCAAACAATGAGCAATTCTGTATGATACAGTTCTGATCTCTGTGTAGACTGTGAGCATAATGCCTAAACTTCATTTTATCAACTTTTTATAGGATCCATTGGTATTGGAGGTGTTGATTATGTCTTAAATTGTATTCTTGGAAATGAAATTGAATCTAGCAACTGGCAAGCACTGCTGGGACGACTTTGTCTAATAGACAGACTTCTGTTGGAATTTCCCGGTGAATTTTACCCCCACATTGTCTGTGGAGATGTCTTGCAGGCTGATACTGTAGTTGACAGGTACTTGCTTGTACTATGAATGTTACTCTTTGTAGTTGAATTTGTTGGTGGTGATTTCATAACAGAAGTAATTGTTCTAACTCCTGTAAACAAATAACATATTTTCATGCAAAGCATGCTTGCTTTACAGAGTAAATTGTTCTTTTTAAAAACTTCTGACCTGTGAAGCATTTTTGAAGCACCAGTACAACAATAAATATCCTTCCTACTTCAGAACTGACAACTAAATACATTATCTTGAAATGTCTTTTTTGGTACTAGTTAATGAGAACACGTCAGTGTATAAAAGACCTCTTTTCTTTTTTTAGGTATAAGAAACTTCTCTCCCTCTTAACTTTCGCCTTGCAGTCAATTGACAATTCCCACTCAATGGTTGGCAAACTGTCACGGAGAGTATTTTTAAGTGCAGCAAGAATGGTAGCAAGAGTGCCCCATATTTTTGTAAAGCTGTTAGATATGTTGAGCGTGACAAGCTCAACTCATTATGCAAGGATGCGTCGACGTCTGATGGCAATAGCAGATGAAATGGAAATTGCAGAAGCCATTCAGTTAGGCATGGAAGAAATGCACTCTGGGGAATGCCGACATGAAGACTTTTTACAGCTACCTGTGCCAGATAACTCTCCAGAAACAACAGAAAATAATACCCCTAATAATACTGTGCAGTTATCAGGGAAAAGTGGGAAAGGTTTGAGTGACAGAAAACTGAGTGCCAGTCCAGACGACATTTCTGAGATGCTAGCTGGCCTTGCTATGGGACTTCCTGTTTCATCACTAACCACTGAGCAACCAAAACCAGCCATTCAAACAAAAGGAAAATCCCACAGTCAGTGTGTGAACTCTCCTCCCTCATCCAGTCATTCCCAATCACTATTCCCAACACTTCTGTCTCCATCAAACCCATCTGTACCAGCTGGCCCTGTAACAGATGTCTCTAAACTTAGACCTCAGGGATTTGTTCCCTGCAAAATCCCCTCACCTTCTCCTCAAACACAGCGGAAACTTTCCCTCCAGTTTCAGCGAAACTGTTCTGAAAATAAAGAATCTGAGAAACTTTCTCCAGTTTTTACCCAAGCCAGGCCATTGCCATCCAGTCACGTACATAGGCCAAAGCCATCACGACCCACCCCAAATGATGTGAACAAGCAAGGAGAAACCTTAAAAAGCAGTATGACACTTGACCTGAATGATATTTCACAGTGTGATGGCAACAGCAGTGCAGTTATACCAAGTGAAGAGACAGTGTTCACACCAGTAGATGAAAAGTGCCGGCTGGATGTTAATGCAGAGCTGAATTCCAGTATTGAGGACCTACTTGAGGCTTCCATGCCAACAAGTGATGGCACAGTTACATTCAAGTCTGAAGTTGCAGTTCTTTCTCCTGAGCGGGCAGAAAATGATGATACTTATAAAGATGATGTAAATCATAATCAAAAATGCAAGGAAAAGATGGAAGCTGAAGAGGAGGAAGCTTTAGCTATTGCTATGGCAATGTCAGCATCCCAAGATGCCTTGCCAGTAATTCCCCAGCTACAGGTTGAAAATGGTGAAGATATCATAATCATTCAGCAGGATGTAAGTATACATAAGAGAATTTAGGTTAAGTCTCAACTGAGGGTCACTGAAATTGTAAAGCTGTGCTATTATATTTCAAAAGTGATAGAGAACATGAAGGTGCTCAATACCCTTTTATAGGAAACAGAATACAAACAGTTTGTCACTTGAGGGTGCTAACAGAATCCTTATGTTAGTAACAAATCTAGAGAAAATGTTTGCAAGAGAAACACCATATCATGTATCAACATTTAAAGTGAGAAAAAAAAAGGTGAAAATTGGGGAAAACAGGAAATAAAACCAAAAATTTTAAGCAGAATAGAACTGTATTGAGTCTTAAAATGCTGATTTACTTTGAAGGCAATTGTACAAAATCAAACTGAATTTTGAAAGAAGGAATAGGAAAAGATCTTGTCTTCCTATCTTGAGAGTAGATGAGAAATACCTTATTGTCAGAAAAAAAACCCCACCTATATTTGCAACTAGATAAAAAGCATAAAAAATAATAATAATAGAGAAGGGGCTATTTTATTTGTGATCCTTTGAGGTAACATGTAAAGCATAAAATGAAAGGATAAATTAAACAGAAAACAACCTGGTTTTGGTTCCATTTAGTGTAGGTACAAGCTAAAGCATTAACTAGATGTGAGATGAGGAATAAAAATAAAGTTATGCTCCAGCTTATGTCCTTAAATCTTGCCTTTCACCTTCACACAGTAACACAGAGGAAGCTCTGTTACATGTAGTAGAGTTATGTGGGTTACAGAATACTCCAGAGCACTCATCTCAGCTGAGACCTGTATAACAAGCAGTTCAAGGAAGCATAAGGGAGAGAAGAGGCATATAAGCTTGGATATTTTCTAAACTTTTGAATGTCTGTATTTTAGATGCATGTTAGTAACCTTGGAATTGATTTTTGAATTTAATTTGCAGACACCAGAAACCCTGCCTGGACATACCAAAGCAAAACACCATTACAGAGAAGATGCAGAATGGCTTAAAGGTCAGCAAATTGGTCTTGGAGCTTTCTCTTCCTGTTACCAAGCTCAAGATGTGGGAACAGGGACATTAATGGCTGTAAAACAGGTAAATACTTTAGGAAAGTACCTCACTTTCTTGTGTTTTCTCTCTCAGACCCATTGAGTTCCTGCTTCTTCTACTCCCTGTCATGAGTTCTGACATAATACATAATTCAAAAAACCTTTATGAACATGGTGTTAACTGAATGTATACAAGTTTTTTTTTTCAATTCTTGTTAGAGTGAAAAAAGTCCTTTTTCCTATGCCCATTTTCTTCCATAGTTCTTCAAGTGTGTTTTTGCTTCTATCAAGTTCATAAAATGGTGGCTGAGTTAGAAATGGAGCCCAGATATCTTGTTTCCAAATTAATGCCCTATTTGCAAGATAGCTATTTAAAATAGTTTCTCCTCACTTGTCAAGAATATTTTTCGTATAATTTTAAATGGAGGAAATATAGTTTAATATTTTTTTCCTCATATTTAACTTTGAGTTGGAGGCAAGTATTACTATTTAAATTAATAGATACAGAAGTATAACTGTGAAGAGGCAAATGCTTCAGTCAATATTTTTTTAAGGTTTCAGGTGTGAGTTAATTGTTCATGCTAGAGCTGCTTGGGGCTGAATCAGTGGTAACAAAATAGAGGGAATTTTAGTCTCAATGCTCTTATCACTTCTATAATGAACTTACACCTATGGAATAGATTAAATATTTAGAAATTGCTCAAGCAAGGAGTATCTGCCACCAGTTACTTCTCTTTTGAAACTTTTGCTTGTGAAAAAGTGGGACTGTCCATGGGATCCTGGAGACATGATGATGATTGTGATGCCTGAGGTAGCATACCCTTATGTCGTATTTAGTATGGATCACAGCTGAGATTGGCTTAAATCCCATTACTTCCGATCTGCCAAGTTCTCCCCTCAGTTGAATTTCTGTAAGAGCTTTAGTTATGCAACATTTAACTGGTAAAATTTTATAAGTGACACTCAGGATCTTATTTTCAGGCCTTTTCCTTCTTCCTTTTTCTCAATATCTGGAAATCAAGGGTTTTTTCCTAGTTTAAACAGAGGTGAAAAGAGGGATGTTTCCCCACTCTTTACTTGGAGAAGTTTTTGTTTGTTCCCTGGAAGATTTCACTTAATATTCTGTGACTGTGTCACATGGAGATATGTTTTCAGCTGATGGGGATGGAGGTAAAAAAGTAGTTCCAGATGGTGAAAACCACCCATTTTTGTTGCTGTATTGAAAGGCAACTGACTACAGGACTTAAATTAGGTAAATCTGAATACCATATTTCAAAACAGGTGACATATGTCAGGAACACATCATCTGAGCAAGAAGAGGTGGTTGAAGCACTGAGGGAAGAAATAAGGATGATGAGTCATCTGAACCATCCTAATATTATTCGAATGTTGGGCGCAACATGTGAGAAGAGCAACTATAACCTCTTTATTGAATGGATGGCAGGTAAACAACTGGTGAAAATACTGTTTGAGTCTGGAAATACGTAGTGTTGCATCGCTTGAGGTTGTGAATTCACATATTCACTGCTGTGCTGGCAACCAGTGTAAAGGTCTGCTTATGGAATGGCTCAAGTGGTCATAGCAATATGCTTAATCACCCTTTTGTGATTTGGCATTTTCCATACCTAATCTGTCACAGAGTTAAAGCAGTTGGAAACCCTGAAGAAAGATTCTATTACTTTTCCTTCCATTTCTGACTCTAGATGAGAAGTTATAAATTTTGATTTATTTCCAGCTGAAGTGACTGTCTCTCAAACTTGCATTTTCAGTGTATCTGTGTAGCTTTAGGTTATTTTTAAAAATAACTTTGCTAGAAAGTTTGGAATACCAAACTTTCATTTCTTTCATTTTTGTCCTGAGCTTTTTCATAAAAATTGTGTCAGGTGACATGCAGAGGCATTTAAAAACCAAAAATTAGTTTCAAATAATGAGCAGTAAGTAGTGCTTTTGGAAAAATTAATTCAAATCTTAAATCTCTTAAAAGGTAATCTAGTAAAAAAATTTGAAATCTTTTCATAATTGTATAGAGTAGGGACAAGAAAATCTGTCTTTATTTTGAGAAGTAGTTTTATTACTTTTATTAATTTTATTAATGTGACTTTATGTTGCTGCTGTCCAGTTACCAAGTGGTGTTTTATACATCCTTATTTGCTGTAAAAGGAAGTATTGCCCCCTAACTTATGGTCAGAGTGTAACTTGCAAAGCCCCCAAGTATGTGTAATTACAAGGAGTAGGGCAAGAAATATTTTCTCAAAATTTAGCGTGTTAAACCTTTTAAGTGTGAAATTTTTTTTCCTGAAATATTATTTAGATAATTAAATGTCAGGAATTGGGTTTACCTCATTTGAGCCCAGGTTATATTACAATGAGGGACAAATTGGAAATGCAAAATCTTGAGAATCTGTTACGAGTTTTGGAAAATAGAGAAAGATACTGCTTTTCCTTGCTTTTCAGTGTAGTTCTATGTAATGGATGACAACAAACATAAATTAAGATATTAAGAGGGAATACTTACTGGAGGTTGCACTGACCTATTGCCTCAAAAATAGTTAATGTTCTGCTGTTTACATGTTAATGTGAAGTGTGGTAAAGTGTTGTTTTTAAGGAAGTATAAAATTATTAGGAAGGAATTATTATTTTGTCTTTAAAGTGTAAAATTACCTTTAGAAAGTAATTGAGGAATGAACTACATCACTTTTTGTCTATGAAATTATTTTAATTTTTGAGGGTAGGGGAAGGAGGAATATTAATTAGAAATATGAATATCAAGTTCTGGTTTTAGGATGCAGTGTTGAACTCTATTAACAGAATGTGTAAGTGTTGATAGTATGTACTGTTTTATCTTTTAGGGGGTTCAGTTGCTCATTTGTTAAGTAAATATGGAGCCTTCAAAGAATCAGTTATTATTAATTACACAGAACAACTGTTACGTGGCCTTTCTTACCTCCATGAGAATCAGATAATCCATAGAGATGTTAAAGGTGAGAATTACTGATAAATTTTCCTAAGCAGGAGTATTCAGAAGGCAGCATTTGTTTTGGCCTGAGACCTGTTTGTTCTCTCAGATACCATCAGGAATGGTATTTCTGCTGGGTTTGTCTTATCATTTTTAAGAAACTATTGCTGAAATTAATCAAAATGCTACTGAAATTAATCAAAATGTTCATGGCAAGCTTGTGAATATTTGCTATCTGTGCTAACAGTTTAGAAAAATCGTCTTTCTCAGTTGGTTAAAATAAGATAGGGAGTTGCCATACAGTTTAAAAGTACTTCTGCTTAAATAATGCAAATATTTACATTGAAATTTTAGTAAAATCTGTGAACAAACCAATATAAAGAGGTCAGATTTCTAATGTGTGGAGATATTGTGATGAGTTTTCTTCCCTCATCCTAATTGAACATAAATACAGTTGAACCCTGAGTAACGTGAACTTTACTGGGAAATACCAGTCTTACTGAACTTTTTCCTTTAATATCACTATAGCTGTCCACAAACTGGAGATATATTTATATAACTAGAACGTATTCATGGCAAATCTTTGTCTTTACTAATTCTTATTGAAATAGTAAAACTTTAAATTTCTTTTAATTATCTTTAAAGCAACACAGGGTTGCTTAATAATGAAATAACTTTAAATTTCATGAGGAGCTGTAGGCAATGAAAGCCTCTAGGGCTTTAGGTCACCATTTTCTTCCATTATACCATCTCCAGGCATTGTTCCAGAATCCTGTGTGTTTGCCCTACTTTGAAAATTAGATTGCCTCTCGAAATCTCTCGAACAGCCTCAAGCTGTGTGCAGTATCATTCAGGCATAACAGAAAAGTGAGGTTATTAGACTGTATCCTTGATTTTTAAATTTCCTTGATACTGGGGTGGGGAATGTAAAACTGTTTTAAAATTTTGAAGTGGAGGGAGGAAAAGTGTCAAGTGTATGTTCATCCTTTTGCCTTTAATAGAAAGCTAACTAACTGTATTTTTACTGTGCTCTTTGACAGGTGCCAATTTGCTAATTGACAGCACAGGTCATAGATTAAGAATTGCTGATTTTGGAGCTGCAGCCAGGTTGGCATCAAAAGGAACTGGTGCTGGGGAATTTCAGGGACAGTTGTTGGGAACTATCGCGTTTATGGCACCAGAGGTAAGAAACCAATTTTTAAAGTTATTTCACAAAGTTTGTTTGAACTCTTGAAGCTAATTCATGCAGCCAAATAACAGAAAATTGCTGTATATGCTTCAAATGTGTTTTTAATGCCTTTGTTTTCTAAAGATTACTAATTATTCCAACATGGTAATGATGACATTTCTTTCTTGCTGTCAAAATTGTTTTAAGTAGTTTGCTACAAGATACAGATATCACAAGTGTTGTTACTAACGTGACCATTTGCTCAAAAGTTAGCTATTGCAAGGTATTTTGCTTGCCACTTGCTCAAATATTTTATTTACTAGATCTCTAGACCTGTGTAAATCTTGCAGCATTTACATCACTAGTCACTCTCTTAGCCAGAAATGTTAATCAGAATACACTTGTTTGTTGATGTGTTGAGGTTTACTTCTAAATGAATCAGAGCTAAGAGACTTTGAAGCATATAATCTGATTTTTGATGTCTGTCTATTCAGGTCCTGAGAGGTCAGCAGTATGGAAGGAGCTGTGATGTGTGGAGTGTTGGCTGTGTTGTCATAGAAATGGCTTGTGCTAAACCTCCATGGAATGCAGAGAAACACTCCAATCATCTTGCTCTGATATTTAAGGTGAAGTATTTGGTTATTAATATGCTACAGAAGATGCAAAGTAATCTTTGTATACAGCAATGTGAATTTTAGAAAAGTTGCATGTTGCAGGGGTTGTTGATAGGGTTTTTTTATTTTTAGCTGTTAGTACAGAAGCAATACTGGTACCAATATAATCATACTTGCTTCTTTAAAAAAACCCAAACTGATTAAAAAAATATATATATATACTTATTTATGATATCCAAAATCATAGAATTGTAGGTTTGTGTTGAAAGGGACCTTAAACATAATCTAGTTCTACCTTCCCGCCACTGGGAAGGTGCTGGGGCACCTTCCACTACACCAGGTTGCTCAGAAAGATACAAAAACACAGTGTAACAGGCCAAAAAAAAAAAAAAAATAGGGATAGAGTTGATCTTAAATTAGGCAGAAGATTGGGATTTGAACTTTTCTTACAATCCTGTAAAATACAGCTTTTTTTTCCATAAACCATTTGTCTATGTATTCATATTTCAAAGTGGGGAAAGTCCTTTTGTAAAAACCTGATGTTCCACAATCAGATTTTGCTGAAAGATGTTTTCCATTATGCCATGCTATATATGAATTTTGCCCCTTCCTTTGCTAAGTCATCTATCTTGGCATACTTGTTTCTTACTAAAATCTGTTAGTTATATTTAATTCTAAAGGTCCAGTTGAACTGTAGGCTGCAAGTAAAGGAAGTGTTCGCAGAAAACAGACATTGCATAGCAGTACTCAGATATGTTCTAAGTAAAATCTTTTGCGATAGGAGATGTAATTGCCTTGGTTCTGTGTCTCTGTGAATCTGGTGGTGTCAGATTTTGATTGATTTCATAAATAACTGAATTGTAGTCATCCTGCTTTTATCCATCTAGATAAAATTAATTTGGTAGGGAGAGATCTGTGTCTTTTTGAGAAATATTTGCCTTTGGGGTAGTAGCAGAAATACAGTAAAGGCAGTGCAAGAAAGCACATCCAGTTTAACTTCTTGTAGTGTAACATTGCTCAGTTTAGTCTCTCTGCATGGTGACTCATGCCAATTAATAATGAAGGCAGCTGGTAGACTAAAGAATGTCCATGTATGTGCTGTAGGAGCTTTTCCTAAGGTCTGCTCAGAGATATCTGCAGGATCTTGCTGTGAGAAGAACTTCTAGAGAGAAGTATCAGGAGGGAATCAAACTAAAAAGCAATAGGTGCAAGGACAATAAACTGCAATTAGTAATGTAATCTTCAAACTGCAGTAGGAAACATACTGAAGTTCATAAATCTAACTCTTCAGCTGTAATTATCAGTTTGTGGAATGTTTTTGGGATAGAAGAGGGGTCTTAATCACTGACTTCTAAAAGTTATTTCCCCTTGTTCAGATTGCTAGTGCAACTACTGCTCCATCAATCCCTACACATCTGTCTCCGGGCTTGAAAGATGTGACTCTTCGGTGTTTAGAACTTCAACCTCAGGACAGACCCCCTTCTAGGGAGCTGCTGAAACACCCAGTCTTCCGTACTACATGGTAGCTACTTATTTGTAAGGCTGAAATACTGAAGAAAATGCTACTGAATATACAGTAACTGTCTTGCAGTGCAGTTAAGCGCAGCAAATTATATCATTCTACTGGCCTTGATGATTGATACATCAAGAACATAAGGCCAGTGGAGGACCCTACCTAAGTATGTGATTGACAAATCAAGATCTTTACCTAAGCTCAGTATGCAACATTTGACAATTCATGCAGAGATATGTAAACTGTGCCTTTTCAAACATCTGGCTATATGTTAACATAAAAATATTTTTCCTTAAATCTGCATGATTATTTAGCAGGTAAGTGATTTTTATTTTATTTAGAGCACTTTTTCAGCAGTATTAGAAGCTGAGAGGCTCAAGATCTATTTTAATATAGCAATCACTGTTCAATTTCACATGTAGATGCTCTGCAATTAGTAAGTTTTCAGTGCTGGCTAAAAGGGCATTCTGTATCTGTCCCTTTTAATTACATTATGTTCTCTGAATAACAAATCCAAATATTGGTGGAAACTTTAAAAAAAGCATTTGCCTTCCTATAAAGTAAGAGCATGCACTCATGGTTCACTGTGCATTTACTGCTGGCCATGTAATTTCTTTTGAAATCAAAGTTTTTTTTCTTTGTATTTTTAACTTCATGAAAATGGGGATATTTTAAAATAGTCTTTAGAAAAAAAGATGCAAGCTGTGTCATGGAATATTTTCCTGACACAAGAGTTTTAAAACCAGATTTGCTGGAAATCTGGGATAAAATGCCACCTTCAACAAGGATATGTTGAAGGCTCTGATAGTATAGGTTATTTAATAAACAAGATTGTTCTGTATAAAGCAACTTAGTCTGAACCATGCTAGAAGTTGTTGGAGCCTTTTTTTCATATAGCAGTGTCTTCTGGCAAATCGTGTAGGGAAGTATCATGTCAAAGGCCTCCAAACCCAGCTCCCATTAAAGTTTTTATGGGAGACTTTGGCATGTACTTCAGTGTGAGCAGGTGCCAAATGAGCAAATCTCATTCTTTATGTAAAGAAACTGAGGTTACATTCTCTACTGATAACAAGTTTTACCTGCTGTTTTCCTTCTGCCGTACATCATCTATTTACTGTAGCCATTAGTGATAATTTAATTTGAAAATGTTAAAAATATTACCATAAGAAAGGTATTTATTTTAACAAGAAACAAACTTGGACTTGAAAATCAGATAAAGTAAAATGTGAAGTAAAGCTTCACCTGTAGTGCAAAACTTGTTGGATTTTAGGAGCTGTGGGGTTTTTTTTAAACAAGTTTTTAAAATTATTTTAAAGGCACGTTTTTAGATTCTGATGCATGTAATTCTGAAGGAAAATGGCAGCTTTTTCTTTTGCTTTTTTAAAAATGGGGATCTTTTTTAATCTAATAATGATTGTGTTTAATCCATTTTGAAAAAAAATACTGTTCATGTTATAACTCTTCAGAAGCCAGTTGGATTGTTGGACTCAAATAGAATTGGTTAATTTCAAAGACTCAGGACAAACTAAATAAGCTATAGTACCTTAAAAGTATATAATACAAATTGGAAACAAGACATCTTAAAGATAAGTTTACATGAATGATAGTGCTCATACTAATAAAAAAAAACAACAAACAAAACCCATGTCATTAGTTGTGAATGTGTTTCTTTTGGAAATTTTACATTCCTTTGTTTTTGAAGATTGGCAGACTTTGAAGAGTTAAAAAAGATAATACCGAAATGTGAAGTTTGGTAGCTCTGTTTGTACTTGACTTTTTTTTTGACCACTTTAGAATTTCTCATTCTAATAAGATTGTTTCCAAGTCTTTCTTATGTGCAAGCTTTAAAGGATGCACTCTTGCCAATTCATGTACTGGAAGATCAGTTGTCAGATTAATACTGTTTCTGGCAGAAATGTAAACTGTATAAACTGATGAACCTCAGCTAATCAGTATTACTATGTAGATCACCATGCCTACCACATTTCAAACTCAAACTGCCTCTTAGGTGTCCAAATGCATTTGTTTGAGTTTGCATTTCCCTCGGCTTGCTGGTAATTGTGGTGTTTTTAAAATGGAGATGTGATGTAATATTCTTATTTTCTTTGGATCAAAGCTGGACTGAAAATGGTATTGTGTAATTATTTTTTGTGTTCTTAATGTTATTTGGTACTTAAGTTGTAAATAACGTCTACTGCTGTTTATTCCAGTTTCTACTACCTCAGGTGTCCTATAGAGTTTCTTCTACCAAAGTTCACTTTCACAATGAAATTATATTTGCTATGTGACTGATTCCTAAGACTTCCAGGGCTTAAGGGCTAACTTCTATTAGCACCTTACTGTGCAAGCAAATTTTACAGAAATCTCTGGGTTAAGAAATTTGGCTTCATTGTATCCTTTGTTATTTTAAATATATCAAGATATTTTAATTAAAAGTTTTTACCCCATTGAACCAATTTTATATAGTATAATTTGTACGTATTTTGGTGTTTTTTGTCTTTATAGTAAATAAAAGTTTTTGAACAAATTTTGTCCTTTGCTTATTGTAAGACAAACACATTCCTTTTACTGATGGAAATAAAATATCTCTGGTACACTTCACTGTTCATACACAATTTCATACGTTTGATATATCAAATCTTAGTTTCTAATATTAAATGACACAAGTGAGTGAATACTGGCCTACATACATATTGATATATCTTGGGTGATTTATAAAGAATGCTTAGATTAAGGGCAGCAACAAAGCCTAATTTCTTTTTTTAAATTAATGATAAAGCTAGGAACTTCTTTTATGACAGCATTGCTATCTGTGAACCTCACTTGATGATGCCTTTGAGCCAAGAATTGTCTAAATTTTGCATTACTACAAATGTAACAATTGCCTATTCAGGTGAGGTCAGTTGTAGAGCCATTGAAGTGTGTGCTGGAAGTTAATCTCTTGTTTTATGTTTCTGGTGAAATGATTCTCTTACTTGAGATTTTAATAGGAACCACAAGCCTTTTCTTATTCAGGCAATCCATATATTGCAAAGCTAGGTTTATTTTAATGCCTGTCTTTCTCCAGATATTTTTTAAGTCTTAAAAATTAATCATTTTTCATGGAAACAGATTTCAACTATAGACTTTCTTGTGATTATAAATTCTGTATTTTGAAGGACTGAACTTTTCTAATATTTTCATATTAGAATATTAAATATTCGAATAATTCATATTCAAATTAATATTCATCAAAGTATGAGACTTTCTGCAGGTAGAAATGAGTGTATCAATTTTTCTGACAGCAGGAATCTTCAAATAAATCCTTTTCAAATCAGAAAAATGTACTACCTGAAATGTCAGAAAGGAAAATACATGGCACAGATTAAGTAGGAGATAAACTGATTATAATGATTGACTAGAGAAGTTACACTACTGTGTCATACCTGTGATGTTGCAGTCTCTTTTTTCAGAACAAGGAATGGCAGACATCACTGGTATCCAGCAGATGGCAGTGAATTTCAAAGACACCTATCTAGGGAACCAAGGGCATGTTCAGTACTTCCACAGGCAAAGGCTAAGCTCAATGCCTGGTGCCACTTCTCCAGTGGGAAGAAAATCACTTTTTTGCATGTTGGTCATGGGTTGAAGTCTGATGGTGTTTCATTTTGCAAGTTTTCACTTGAGGCTAAGACTGCCTCCAGAACACACTGGAGTGTCACGGGGTCACATCCTTTCATCACATGTGACTGCCCTACTTTTAAGAGCCACAATATGCATGTGTTGTGGTGAACGTGTGTTGTTTTCTGTTTATAGCACACGGCTGCTGAAACAAGAGTCCAAAATATTGACCTTTATTCCGTGTAATGACCGGGGAAGGCCAGGAGATGGCAGGGAAGCACTTTGCGGCAGCCACTGTCCCTTTTCTGCTTTTTCCCTCAGTTTCTTCAGTTTGCAGTAGTCGATGGCTCAGCTCCTGTTCTTGGAAAAGATGAGGCAGGCCAGCAGTAGAAGTGAAGTGATTATGGAATAGATTAAGGCACAACTTAAAATATTTGTGAAGCTCTGAGATGGGAAGTTAATTCTGGTAGTTACATTGCTTTGGTGGGCCCATCTCCAATTTCCAAACCTGTGTCAAAATTTCAGGTTGAGGAAGGAATGTAATCCAAAGGAGGGTTTTGAGGTCAGATTTCTCTTTACTCCAAAACCAATTCTCTAACGCTTCATATTTTTTAAACTGCTTTCCAAAGAAATTAAAATACATGCATACATGTATGTTCCTATTTTCCCAGTTCATAGCCAGTGTTAAACTAAAACTGTAGATAAGGAGCAGCATCCAAAGATAGAACCTTTATATGAAACTAGGTATCCAAGCAGCCAAAGAACAACAGTGGCTAAAGATGATAACAGTACACCTGATGTGGTTTGTAGAGAATGATTTGGGAGCCATTGCTAATTTTTGAAGACGAATTGCTGAGCAACTGTTTTCCTCACTAGATTTTTAAAAATTACTTTAGAGATAAATAATGGTAGAATTCAGCAGAAAAAGGGCTTATGCCCCTGTTTGCAAATGCTCATTTGTAGCATATCCCTTCAATCTGTATACTTCGATGCTGCTGCTTGCTGTACATCAGTTGGAAGCACCTTTAAATCTACAGTAAGTTATGATGCTACAAAGTACAACTCATATCTCCTTGTTATCACAGCCACATGCGAGCTGAAAGCGTGGACAGAAGTGTAACAGGTGCCTGTAACTGAGCCACTCTTTTTATGACATGGATCACAACTCCGGAGGACAAATCTTTCGAGGAGCAGTTGAGGGAGCTGGGGTGGAGGTGGGGATGGGCTCAGCCGGGAGAAAAAAAGCAGTTCAGATGTGAGCTGCCCGAAAGGAGGTTGGAGCCAGGTGCGGGCCGGCCTCTTCTCCTGGGCCACAGGACGTGAGGACCTGGCCTTAAGCTGCTGCGCGGGAGAATCAGGTTGGATGTCAGAAGGAATTTCTTCACAGGGAGGGTGATTTAACATTGCAATGTGCTGTCCAGGGAGGCGGTGGAGTCACTGACCCTGGAGATGTTTAAGGGAAGACTTGAACAATGATACTCACAGTGGTGTTTGGTCATAGGCTGGACTCGATCTGAGAGGTCTTTTCCAATCTAATGCTGTGGCCATTTGAGGCACTAACAGTCCTTACCATCACTAGAAGCAGGCACTGGATAATTTTGGAGAGGTGATGTGACGGTGTTAGGAACGATGTTTCATGGCCGCTTCTAGATACTTTTAAACCACCTTTTAATCTGATCTTGTCTTTTTGGATTGCTCAGTACAACACAGAAGGTGCAATGTAACATTGTTCTGAAAGAGAAGTATCTGTATTTACGTCTGTAAGTATTCACCAAGGAGCTATGCGATTCCATTCCCCCTGCCTGCCGCTCTCCCCGTTCTGGGTACTGCGCGTCCTTACCTGCGGCGCGGAGCGCGAGCCGGGCCCCACCCTCGGCCCTGCGGGCTCCCCTCACGGCTCGGCCGCCACTCGGCGCCCGCCGGCCTCTTGCAGCCAATGGCAGCTCAGGACACAAACGCGCCGGCGTGTGTCCGGAGCGCGGATTGGTTGTCCCAGCTAGGGCGGGCGTGGCTCGACAGGGGGGCGGTGCCGGGGCCGTGAGGGAGCGGCCGCCATGCTGCGGGAGCTGCGGCGGCGCTGGGGCTCTTACAAGTACCGTTTCGTGCCCTGGCTCGCCCTCAACCTCCGCCGCCAGCGCAGGTGAGGCGCGGGGAAAGGTCCCGGGCGGCTGCCCAGATCCCCTGCCCCTCGTCGGGATGGACTGGGGCGCCGCAGGAGTTCACTCGGGTTTGTCACACAGAAGTACGGCATTGGTCGCCTCTTGGTTGGCGTGAAATTCTTGGTCAGATGGCTTAAAATGGTGCTTAACGGTGGAGAATAGATAGATAGATAGATAGATAGATAGATAGATAGATAGATAGATAGATAGATAGATTTTTTTTTTTTTTGCAAGATGTGTATGCCCTATTGTAATTGTAAAAGTAGTCTTTGAATTTGAATTATTATGATATGGTTATAAGTAACAAAATTAAAATAATTAACTAAATTGAAACCTTATTTGCCCATGTAATACTTGTCTTGCTTCATTTAAGGTGTCATTAAGTATTTGTATTTTTTAAAATGAGCAGTACGATAATTATGTTTTATTTTCCATGCCCTTTTCACTGAGAGCTCAGTAGGGTTTAACCTACTTGCGGTAAATACTTAGGGATGATGATTTATGGTAGAACAGGTACTGGTTTTAACTAAACAGTCTTTTTTTAGTCTTACAAACAGTGGTTTAGCTTGAACAAGCATGAAAAAAGCTTGGGGTTTTGTAAAACAATAGTATATCGGAGTTACTGGTGCTGCAAAATAAGTCTTCTGTATTTAGGAAAAAAAGTAATATATGTCTCTAATTTAAAAATACTTTCTTTACAGGACCCTTCGATATGTTCCTGAAAGCTCTCAAGACAAAATAATTGCTGATGAAGATGTCTTTGAAACACTACTGAAAACATTTAAGGCTCTGTTCATAAACAACTTCAGTAGACAAGCAGATATTCTGGCTGTATTTCCAGAAGTCAAGTGTCAATATCTGGAATTACTGACTGAGGAGCAGAAGCAGTCAAAAGTAAATTCTTGTAACCATCAGGGTCAGCATGTGTCTAGTCCTGAGGAGGTTTTGTTTAACACACTTGGGTTCACTGTTAGGAGAGACCGGAGTTCCCTCGCCTCTGCTGGAACTGGAGTCTTTGTTACCAGAGGTTTTGTACCGAAAGGGACAGTTGTGTCTATGTATCCTGGTAATGGAATATTCTTATTTTTGATTAAGTTAGATGGGACTTCTAACTGTCTGACTATGGAATGCCAAAGATCTACACTAATTTTGTTTTCTGAATTTTCTTTCTGTCATTCCTTAACAAAATCACCAGTTATGCTGCATGAGAATATTTACAAATTATCAAGAGTTATTTTGGAAATACAAAAAATAATATTGGGAAGAATAATTTTGTTTATGAAAAAAATTTGGTGATTAAAGCCTGATTTTCCAGCAGCTGCAAAGCTTGTTTTAGATTCTTGAAATATAAATGCATGGGAGAAATTTAAAGTAGATGAACAGTGCAGTACAAAGAGTACAGCTTAATTCCTTGGGGTTTCTGTTTTGGTTCAGGCTATGAAAAATGAGGTTTTGAGATATCCACACAGGTCAGTAGACAACTGCATGAGCTTCTTCAAAGTACAGAAGTACAAGATGGAGAATGAAAATAAAACCTTCATTCAGCAGAACTTCATTCTATTAAGTATGTTTGGAAAAATCAATAGTTCTCTCTTTCTTATTTCTTGGAACTGTATTTGCATACATTTGTTAAAAAGGTTTGTAATTCTATCAGTATGGCCAAGCTAACAACTCTGCTTAGTTGCTTTGGGTTTGTGTCTGTTTCATTTGCCAGCAAAATCATCCCTGTGGTCTCTGGCTTGTGCCAGCAGTGCAGGATCAGGAGCAGCCCAGGCATTCACTGGGCAGTGGAGTGTGTCATTTGAGGTGCCTGGCTCTTGCTGTTGATTACTCGTGAGCTAATTCGTGTGTCAGCAAGAGAGCCTGCCTCTTTTGCAGCTCACTTCAGATTTCAGGCACATGCTAGATGTGAGTGTCGGCTCATTCAGAGTCTCCTGTAACAGCTCTTGTGGCAAAACAAGAGGACAGGCTGTTAAAGTGCCTTCCCTGGGTAATGAAGGAACCTGCCAGGCTGGGGATGGAACCCTGTGTACAGGGGCCACTGCCTGCCTGCAGGCCTTGTCTGATTCCTTGTGAGATTGCAGTGCAGGATTTCTGCAGAGAGGTGCTGGAAATATTGTGGGTGTGAGGGATGCAGCACAACTACATGAGAAATGGCAAGCCAGTCAGCTGTGGCTTTTCTGTGCTTGGAAGTCGTAGCAGGTGAAATCCTCTCTTCAGATTTGGGAAACAGTCTGCTGAAGTAATTTCTTCTTGGTTTGTCATTTTCCAAGTCCTGGACCAAACAAAACCCCTGAGGTAATGGAGGGAAATGTTTCAGATTATTTGCTGAATCTGTGTGTGTTTTTCAGAGTCCTGACTCAGTAGTAAAAAAAACAGCTTAGTATTTTAAGCTGTGTTTTCCTGAAAAAAATATCCCCTCATGCTTTCATCTCTGAAGCATTCTAGTTGGCTGTGAGGCTTTATCTGCCTCTCCAGAGATACTTGGTTTAGGCCTTCTGTGATTTCCTGTGAGGCTTCTCTCTTTGGAATATATCAGCTCATTTAGTCGAGAGAGGATTTTTTACATCCAAAAAAGTTGTGTGTGATAGCTTGTAGGTTTACAGTCAGTGTCACTGAGAGGAGACCTCTTTCCTACCTGCTGTCTCTCCTTTGAGTTTCTGTGTGGAGGGGACTTTAAGCCCATTGTGACAGTTAACTTACTTTCTTCTGAAATAATATCTGTCTTGCAACAGGAACAGTATACAGAAAGCATGAGCCCATCTTTTTCCAGTCCCTTGGCAATCCCTTTATTTTTAGGTGCATTGATGGTGTCCTTATTGATGGGAATGATAAAGGACTGTCAAGATCAGTGTACAGGTAAGCAAAAGAAATAGAGGATTGTCACTCACCTGATTTAAAACAGGGGTACTCCTTGTCTCAGTTCCTGTTTTCTTACTCTGAGTTGTACATGATTGTTGTCCATCTGAGCATTGCTCGTAATGCAAACAGCACAAGGGTAAGAGGTTCTGGATGTAATCCAATATGTACTTGTGTCTTCATCTGTAACACCAGAGAGATGCAGTTTGATGTAGAGACTTTCCTGTGCAGAAAATAGTTCTACTAGAGCAGGATGTAGTGTAAAAGTATTGAAATGTTTCTGAGCTGTTATTCAAACCTGCTTACTGCAGTTCATTTAAGTCCAACTCCCTGCTGCTTATGGTGCTACCTAAAGCTAAGCCGTATGTCAAGAGCATCATGCACGCACTCCTTGAGCTGTGACAGACTTGGTGCTATGACCACTCTGCAGGGAGCCCTGTGACCAGCCGCCCTCTCAGGGAAGAATTTTTCCATAATGTTCAGTCTGAACTTCCTCTGACAGAGCTAACTGATTGATTTACATAAAATATAATTTCTTGCAATTTGTGTATAAATATGACATGAAAACAATAAGGAGAATATTAGAAAATAATACCTAGTTTGAATATTAATACCTACTAACACCAGATTTTAATTTCTGGAATGAGTTTAATATTGTATTTTATTTAAATTTGTATTTTTAGAAATCAGTAACAATGGTAATGGTAACATTAGATATTAATTTGTGGAAGAGTATGTAGTAGTTTTGTGCATGTTCTTCCACAGAATCTGATGGACACCACAGAATAGTGGGAGATACTGGTCTATGCAGGTGCCCTCCACCCCAGGTGCATTGTGCAGCTGCTGCTTTATGCAGTGACTGTGGCCATTCTGACAGAGGAAGTAAGATAACCTATTAGGCAAATGAGCCATGATCCACACTCATGCTGTTGGGCGTTTCAGGTCTTGCAGCAGAAGAGATCAACTTGGCCCTTTTCAAATGAGTGATGAGAGCTGGCTCACAGCCACCCCACAAAACCCACTTGCAGTCGGACAGTATGTCAACAACTGCTCACATGGTAAGTTGCCAGATAAATTTTACAAGTATGAGTTTGGTTTTATGGATATAGTGATCTTGGGTGGGGGGGGCAGTAGTGCTGTTTAAAACAAGCACTTAGAGAGTAAAGCATTTCTGATGCTTTTTGTCACAGCTGAGTGTTAGAATCCTTCCGTGCAGCAGCACTTCAAATACACTTTTTCTTTTCTCATTGATGCCCCAGTTTCTCTCCTGGTACATGGAATGAAGGGCACGTACCCCAAAAGTGCGATGGTGGGAAAGGAGATCTGGCAAAGTACCAGCAGACTGAGGCAGTAGAGATTTGCAGATCATGTTCCCCAGAATGGTTCCAGGAGAAAACTGCACACAGTGACATAGACTGTAAGATTCTGTCACTGCTCACTTTGAACCTAAAACCTTTTCTAGACTTGCTTACATTTACGCACAAAGTCTAGGAAACTGTTGTTGTAATCTCACTTGTTGGACCTGAAGAAGGGAACTACTTATTCTCTGTCACTGCTGATTGTAAGTAACTCATGGGAACAGTTGTACTGTACAGAAAGGTGAATTGATACCATACTCAGCTAAGTGGCTTTCATAGCCTGCATTACACTAAAGATTCCCTGCCTCCAAGTAGCATTCAGAAAGGTTGCCAAGGATTGGCACAGAGATACAGGGCTGTTCCACAAAACTGTTCCAGGTCATGTCCGTGTAAGTGGTGATTTTCTCCCTGCTTTTATTGCTGACATGTTTTGTCACCAGGCAAAAATATTTTTCAATTTTTTTTTTAATTGTAAAGGCAAACATTTTGTATTTGGACCATTTAGCTGTGCTGTAAGCTACCCCTGACACTATGCAAGTTGTGCTTCTTCACAGACATGTAGATAACTGGGGCAAAACTCCTGTAGTTGATTGAGTACCTCTTGTGTAATTCAAAATAGCCTTCAGAGGAGTGCAGTACCTCCCAACAGAGGAATAGTTCCCAGGTTTGATAAAGCATCTGGTTCTGTAGCAGTACATTTGATGTTTTTACACAACTCTAAACCTTATCTAATAATTTTTTTTTTTTTTTTTTTTTTTGTTAATTCCTAGAAAAAGCAGCAAACGTGTGTTATCAAGAGTTTGACGTGCCGGGACATTTTCCAGTAGAACTGAAACAATATCTTCCAAACATCGTCTACAGCCATGACATAGAGAGGTTGGCAGCAAGTGAAAGAGCTCATAGATTTGTATGATACAAAACATACTGCACGTGTAAAGAAAAGACAGACATGGTTGAAAAATAACAAACCATATGAAGATGAGTTACACAGAAATGTGTGACTGTATGGGAGATTTACCTCTCTGTTTAGACTAATTTTAATTACAAGATTCTTCATTCTTTTTTCCACATTTTCACAAATGAAATCAGCTTAGCGCTGGAGACACAATTTTAAAGGCAGTTGTTGTGCTATAGTGCAATTCTTCTGAATTCCATAAAGCACTAGTTGTACTTTGTATTACAGTACTAGGCTTTTCAGTACATATCTCAAATCTGTTTCAGCATTGACCAAAGACTTTCTGAGGTAATTCGATTTAGGCTTCATGCTCTGTGTTCTCCATGTCTTCTTCTTATGTGACAAATAAGCAGATGAATTTGCAAGAAGAAACCTAAAATTGTGAAATAATGTGCAATATAAAGGCAGGGACTTACAGTTGCAGTACAGTTAGTAAAATTACAGCATCCTGGTTATGACTTGAAAGTCCACCTTTTTTCAGAAATTGGAACACTTGGAAATCTTTCTCAGATAGTCCTCTTCATTTGAAGGATGTGTAAGAATTTTAGAGCAGATCATTGGAACTTTTAATGTAATTCTGGTTTAAGTACTCTGAAATTTCATTGGAGAAAGCTATGGTGCATATTGGAAAAATGGCTTTTCTGATTAAACCTGGAGTTTGTTGAGTCAAGTTTGAAGATGTACTTGGAATCTGCAGATAATTAAATAAATGCTAATAAAATAAGCAGTAGGACTGAATTCTCAGGAAGCCTGGATGCTGTACTTGAAGAGTAAAAGCACATAAACTATGGCACTGCTTCAGGAAGGGGGAATTTTGTTCTTGCTTGGAATATATCCAAGAAAATAACATTTCCTGGTCATCGTTTCTCCCAATATATAGCCACCAGGCAAAAGCTCCCATGTGCTTCTAGGTTCTTGTTTTGATACTGATGTATACAATGCTGACAACATAGATTATCTGATTTTTAGATCTCTTTGTGTCTTATGAAAAGTTCTCAGTACTTACTTACCTTGTTGTTTCATACATTTCAAAATGGCCTCATGCTAAATTTTTAATAGTGGAGACTTAGGTTGATGCTGTTTTCCACTTCCTGGTTCATCAGTATCTAAAGCATGTGCTCTCCTTCCTAGAACATATATTTCAGCTTTAGGGCATGGTCATTTACTAAAAGGAGGTTTAGAGGGCTGGGTTTCTGTGTTTCTTTCTCAGAAACTACCTGCCAGCCTCTGATTTCAGGTGACTGAGGGAGCTGTGGTTGTTCAGCCTGGAGAAAAGGAGACACGGAGGTGACCTTATCACTCTCTACAATTCCCTGAAAGGTGCTTGTAGGTAGCTGGGGATTGGTCTCTTTCACTAGGCAGCAACTGACAGAACGAGAGGACTCGGATTCAAGCTGTGCCAAGGGAAATTTAGGCTGGATATTAGGAAAAGGTTTTTTAAGGAAAGAGTGATAAAGGTCTGCCTGGGGAGGTGGTATAGCCACCATCCCTGGAGTGTTTAAAAATAGACTGGATATGGCACTCGGTGCCATGGTTTAGTTGAGGTGTTAGGGCATGGGTTGGACATGATGGTCTTGAAGGTCTCTTCCAACTGAGTGATTCTGTGATGATTGACCATTGCTGCAGATGGCAGCAGATCTCTGTTAGCAGTTAGGAGCTGTCTTTCTGGGTGGTGGTAGGCCCTAGGAGAGATGCTTTAGCCAGCTGACAGCTGTGGACAGGCCTGTCCACAGGAGTGGCTTCTGCTGCATGAACTCTGCTTAGCTTCTGCTCCTGTCTAAGTGTGTTTCTTGCAGTTTTGACTAATTCTTTCCATCCCTGAATGATTGTGTGGAATAATTGAATGGGAACTTTTTTTTGCATACCCACATAGGTGTGATAAATACATTGGTTTTGCTAATATTTGCTGTCTGTATTCCAGTGTTGTTTTTCCATGTTCCCTGCCCTGCATTACGCATATTATTCAAAACTAATATAGATGAGGCCATGGTTTAGCTTCTTGAACTGAAGAATTGAAAAAAATTGGAGGTGTTAACTGTTCACTTTCACATGTTTTGCTTCTTTTGCAGCCACTTGAGGTGTGTAGTTCTTGTCAGTCTCAGAGACATCAAGCAAGGAGAAGAACTTTTTTCAAATTACTACACTGTTGTCAGCTGAATTAATAGATTCAAAATTGAAGAAATCTGTGTCAATAAAATATGTGTGGTGCCTGTACTTCAAGCTTCATCATCATTTTTGTGTAAGGGAGAGCTGTAGTTTTACCATCCAGAAAGCAAAACTGTAGGCTTGAATTTCTCTGAAATTTTTTTTCTCTGGAAAGAAGTCTGCATTTCATGCCCAGGTAAAGATTTAACCATTACATCATTAGTTTCTCAGCTGTCTACTGTTGTTGATGCTTCTGAATATTGATGTTCAGCTGTTCATAAGGTAGATGGTAAACTTAAAACCTGACTTCTGTACATGTCATTTAATCTACTGGGTTGCACAGTTGCCTTTAACTGGGACTGTTGTATAATTTTCCCATTTAGTTTCCTGTGCTTAAAATGGACACAGCTAGTAAGAATGACTTTCCTCTTGAGCTGTGTAATAATATATAATGCTAATTCTCATAAGGAATATAATGCTAATTCTCCAAGTAGTTACTTTGTCTTTCTCTGGTTTATTGAAATTGACCCCTTTGGTATTAACTTGTTTTTAAAAACACAACATGCAGGCAGTTATCCAAATCTTGTATGATTTGTGTGCTCCCATTTTGGAGTTGTCAGTGATGTTGGAGACAGGAATGCGAGACATACACACACCGAATTAATGCAGAAACAGCCAATTTTTATTGATGTGTGCCTCCTTTTATAGGGGCTTCAAATTTCCCACGGTTGGTCAAGAGTCTTAGCTCCGCCCAGCTCACTGGGCAATGGTGTGGGTGCATTCATACTTTAGAGGGACTGGCTGGGGTCTCCTGTTTGAGTTTGGGTCCAGCCTGTCCATAACATGGCTGGGGACTTGGCTTACTTCTTATTCTGCAAGGAGCTAGGCTGGTTGAGTAAGTGTCATGGCCAAATGATCTTGTGCAGCTTCCAGCCCATCTGTAGCTGTCACGTGGAGCCATGCTAATGGGCCCCTCAGCTGTGCCTGCATGGTGCACTGTCATCTTGAGCCCATCTTGAGACACTGGCTTTAGCTGTGCCTGTCATGTGTTAGGAAAAAACACGTGCGTGCCTTGAGACTTTGTCCAGTCCTTATTCCAGTGATTCACTGGAAGTTTCCTGGTATGTGGCAATTTTCATTACTTGTATTCTGCAAGAGGACTTCATTAATCAGTTGCTGGTAAAAACAGGACCAGCTATTCCCATGCTGCTGTCTGCAAACTGCTTTCAGAAAGATGAAACCAGTATTTACTGCAGAAGTCCAAGCAAGCCTGCCAATGAATTTGTGGCTGGCATAAACTCATGAGAGAGGAGGGGCTGGGCAGCACCATGCTGTTATGAATTGGGTAGTGGTTGGGGCAGCCAGGATGCCCTGCTTAGCTGCTGAGCAAAGCTTTGTGGTGTCTGCATTAACGTGTTCTGCTTCCAAGCCTGAACCTTGCCTGTCGCATTCACTTGGAAGTCCTTCACTGGCAAAGGAGGCTGGCTATTTCAGCAGGAGTTAACCAGCAGAGCTCAGAGATAGTGGCATCAGGCTCAGCACAGGTTGAGCAAGTTTCATGGTGATGCTCAGGGAGACTTCTAGTGACATTCTTTGTGTCTTCGCTGCCTGTAAGGGATCAGAGCAGTGATCACCAGTCTGCTGATGAGGGTGATCATCCTCCATGACTTTCAGGATCCCTTCTCTCCTGAGCTGACTCTTCTCCCAGGCTCTCTGGGAGGTTATTAGGAACTGTGGAGGAAGCTGCATGTCAACAGCACTTGCAGTGTCCCTGGTGCAGGGGCTGTGGTTCCCCAGGCAGCTCCCATGGCACTCTGGAAGGAGGAGAGCAGGAAAGGTGTGTGTATGTGGTGTGTGTGTGCTGTTCCTTATTTGTCTCTTCTCCCTTGCTCTTAAAGCTGCTGTTCCTTCCTGGCCACTCCTTGTCAGACCTTCCCATAAGCTGATCGGACTTGCTAAGCACAGTAACACCTCTACTACTCCAGGCTTTCTCTGCTATTATGTTCTCTTGTATTGCAGTGAGCAGAAACAGCTCATGGAAAAGAGCTCATAGAAGTAGAAGGGCCAGAGTGAGCCAGAGAGCGGGAAGCCCATAGGTGCTGTCAGAGCTGCTGCTTTGACTCCCTGGGTCTTACAAAGCTGTTCTTTGAGACAATTCTGCTTTGCACATAAAGGTGATGCTGTGCTAGCTTGACATCTCACTGCCTTGCTGGGCTGCTCTGCTCCCCGCTGCAGACTCTTCCCCATGCCAGCTCTGGAGCTCACCTGGCAACACAGGAAATGGGGTCAGGAACTTCAGCAAGAGGGAGAGGTGGTGTTCTGCCGCCTTAAAGAGCTGTGCATGGCAGGCCAGTTGGCACAGCTGGCAGCTGTGTGCCAGCCACGGCAAGGGAGCAGGTGGGGATAAGCAGCCATGCTGCAGAGCAGGAGTGGGCCCGCGGCTCGGCACGGTGAACGAGCAGGACAGCACGTTTCTGCTGGGGCACTCTGGCCTCCTCTCCGTCAGAGGGACAAGACTTACTGGGAGCTAAAAAGTTCTTTCCCCTACAGAGACGGAAGAGAAATCAAAGAACTAATAGAGAAAATGTTTTATCAAACTGATAGCCAAGGTTTATGCTTGCAATGTTTCTGCCTTGCAACTTGACAAAACAAATCAGCTGGTGAGGCAGCAGCAGTGGCTGTTCGGGTAGGTTTGGGGGTGATGGTTAGATCATGCTGCTCATGGGGTTCTCGAGCTCAGCAAGACTTGAGCAACAGCCCCAAGCCCTGTCTGGACCTGGAAGCCCTCAGCAGCCAGTCACCCACTTTGCCAGGAACAGTAGAGCAGATTCAATCAGCTCTAAGGAGTGTGAGCAACCCAGAGTGCAGTGAACATGAACAGGATGACCAGGAAGGGCTGCTTTGACCATCCGGACGGAGCCAGTAGAGGCAGATAAAGAGACTCAGTGTCTGGTGGAGAAGAGCCACGAAAAGATTTTTTCAGCCCCATCTTATTAATGTAAGCTACTATTAGCATGAGCTTCAGTTGTGGTGTTGCTGCACCAGAGCTCATTCCCCTGCAGCTGCTGGAGTCACTGCCCCAGCCATGTCAGAGGCCTCCAGCCAGCCAGCTGATGGCAGATGTATCTGTCCAGGTCACAGACTGCCAGAAGTGTCTGATGCCTCTCAGGCTGGGACAACAAACAGTTCTTTTGCAGTGTGCTGTAGTTGAAGAGATGTGGCACCAGGTGAAGGAGCAGAGGAAGAAGTGAACAAGTTACATAGTATTTGAGTGAATGAGTAAGTGATTGACCAGTTATTTTCAGAGATGCTACACACTCAAGACTCTCAGGAGTCTCAAAACTCCATGGTAGTAGGGAAGGTGATGGACTCAGAACCCTGCAAGGTAATTAGCCAAGGGTCTGTTGAAGATGGAGGCTGGAAGCAGGTCACTGCATGTACCAGGAGGAAGGTTCCTCCTCCTGAAAACAATTAGGACTAGCACCTGCTACAACAGGTATGAAGCCCCGGAACTAGAAGTCCTGACAACAGATAAGGTGTGTAAAGATCCTTCTAGAATAGTGAGGTCTTGTGAAACAACATTCTCTGTACTCCACATCACAATCCCTTCTTCTAAGAGAAAACGGGTAATTTTAATAGGAAACTCCCTTCTAAGGAGAACAGAGGGCCCAGTTGGATTCAATGCGTAGGGAAGTCTGCTGGCTCCCCAGGGTTCAGAAAAGGGACAGCTTTCCAGTTAGTAAGGCTATTTGGTTACTATCTGCTATTGGTTGTTCAAATTACCAGGGACAAAAAAAAAAAAAAAAGAGAAGTCTGAGGGCCATCAAAAGAGCCTTCAGGTTCTTGGTACAACTGGGAGTCTGAAGGATCAGGAGTACAGGTAGTGATTTTCTTGATTCTTCCAGTAACAAGGAGTAATATTGACAGAATAAAGGACCAAGGAAATCTCAGTGCCTTGAGCTGGAGGACCATGACTGTGAGAATGATCAGCTCTCAGCTGACCCTGAAATCAGGGTCTCACTTTTGTGACCAGTAAAATAATGGAAAAGATTATTCTGGGAAGTATTGGAAAACAGCTGGAGGACAATTCAGTCACTGTTCACAGCCAGGATGGCTTCATAAGAGATAAAGTCCTGCTTATTGGGTCTTCTTTCATGACAAGGTAATCCACACATTTGATCAAGGAAAGCCAGCTGATGTGATCTTTTTGGATTTCAGTAAAGCTTTCATTGCTCTCTCTCACAGGATCCTTCTGGACAAACATATTATGGGATGGGTGAGAATTGGCTCATGGGTTGGGCACAAAGGGTTACAGTGAATGGGGGGGTATCAGACTGAGGACCTGTCACTGTTGGGGTTCCCCGGGGCTCCATCCTCAGCCCTGTGCTCTTCAACAGCTTCATAATGAGTTGGACAAAGGATGAAAAGGAATACTGAGTAAGTTTGCTGATTACGTTAAATTTGGAGGAGCTGTTAAGTCCCTTGAAGGCAGAGAGACCTTAAGAAATTAGAGAACTGGGCAATCACCAACCATATGAAATTCAACAAGGGCTGGTGCCAGATTCTGCACCTGGGATGAGGCAGCTCTGGATGTACAGACAGATTGGGGAATGAGAGGCTGGAGAGCAGTGCCATGGAAAGGGCCCTGGGGCTCTGGCCCATGGCAAGTTGAACATGAGCCAGCAGTGCCCTGGCAGCCAGGAGGGCCAAGCGTGTCCTGGGGGCATCAGGGACAGCATCACCAGCCAGGCAAGGGAGGGGATTGTCCTGCTCTGCTCTGCTCTGCACTGGGGCAGCCTCACCTCCAGTGCTGAGGTGTTGGGGGTTGGGGTTTGTTCCCTTACTGTCCCAGTTTAAAGAACTTTTCCCATTATCATGCTAAGGGGGCCTGCCGGGTTACACCCAGGCTCTTTTCAGGACTGGAGACAAAGGGGTAGGTGGGGGCTGGCTTCCAGGGGTTTTTCACTCTCACCGATGAGCTCGGAGGGAGAAGTACTGCTCTGTCCCCAGCCCATGCGGTCGGAGCGCCGGGGAGCCAGGCTCTCTGCTGTGGGACACTGCTCTGCATCTGCTCCGCTCCAGCCTCCTACCTCTTGGACCACAGCTGACCACCAAAAAACCCAAACGGTGAGCGGAGAGCCTTCCTCCACCCTTTTCTCCCACGTAGGACGAAGCTGCCGCTGCCGCTGCCGCTTCCCCGCTGCCACCTCCGCAGCTGTGCGGGTCTTGCCCTGCCTTTCACCACTGAGACTGAGTGCAGGCAGAGCGCCTGCGGCTGGGAGAAGGACTGGAACTGAGTTATTCGTTCTGTTTTGTTGTTAATTTTCATAGCTGCTGTTGTTTCTGTTTGTCCGGTTAGATATATTAGTAAAGAGCTGTTATTCCTACCCCCACATCTCTGCTTGAGAGTCCCTAATTAAAAAATTATAACACTCGGGAGAGAGGGGGCTTACATTCTCTCTTCAAAGAGGAGCTTCTGCCTTTATTGGCAGACACCTGTCTTTCAAACCAGGACATGGGGGCAGTTCTGGGTGCTACAATGTAAGACAATAAACTACTAGAGAACATATCCAGAGGAGGGCCGTGAGGATGTTGAAGGGTCTGGAGGGGAAGCCATAGGAGGATAGCTGAGGTCACTTGGTCTGTTCAGCCTGGAGTAGACTGAGGGGAGACTTTACTGTGCTCTTTGGCACCCCCAGGAGAGGAAGCAAAGGATGGGCACTGACCTCTTCACTCTCATGACCAGTGGCAGGACCCAAGGGAATATCCTGGAGTTGTGTCCAGGGAGACTGAGGCTGGGTATCACAAAAAGATTCTTCCCCCAGAGGGTTTTTGGGCACTGAAACAGCTCCCCAGATCAGTGGTCACAGCACCAAGCCTGACAGAGTTCAAGAAGTGTTCAGACAATGTTCTTGGGCACATGGTGTGACTCTTGGGGTATTGTGTGCAGGGCCGGAGCTGGACTTCGATGGTCCTGATGGATCTCTTCCAACATAGCATATTCTGTGATTCTATGACTTGGCTGTTTGTTGCCAAAGCACTCTGTAAGGACTTCATCTTATATTTTCAGTGGTAGAAACTAATGTTTCCTACCTCAATGGAAGCATAAGTTAAGTAACTGAGTTGAGGGGAGTTTCGGTTAAATATACATACATTAAACTTTAACTACTTTTAAGACTCCTGTACTGCCAGGCTAACAATTAGTTGCATCAAAACAGGAACTCGATGGGGTCAGTCATTATCATTTATTTAACATCAATCCTTATGCTAAACAACTAAAAAAAAAGGGAGGTGCAGCTTCTAACTGAAGTGTTTTGGATAGGTATTTTGTTTTGCAGATTGTACTAACCATCATTAGAAAGACATCCTTGTATCTCTCTATCAGGGGAAGCAAAGCTTGGCAAATTACAACTTTTGCTGTTTACTCCTATCTCATTAAAAAAATAATTTCTTACTTGAAGATTTACTCTGACAGCCACTGTAAAAGTGAGCATTTCAGGTCTAGGAAAGAACTCCACTAACAATCTGGCATTTGACAGAATTGGTATGTAAGATCTTACAGCTTTTCAGGGTCCAAGATTAGTGCTTGTTGTCTTGAGGGACTGAAGAATCAAGGCAAAAAGCATTTCAAATTGTTTAAGTACAACTGTTAATTGTTAAATACAATTAAGGCCTAAGCCAAGTAAAATTTTTGTATTCACAGCTGTAATCTACCTTGAGACAGATTTATGAATTTGGGTGAGTTTTCTTCCTCCAGAAAACAGGTACCTGTTCCCCAGTTTAGGTATAGTCTGAACTGGGTAACACTGCTGCAATGTGTTACTTTGAAGCTACATTTAAGCCCTACCTGAGATTTGCTAGACTTTAGCCCTCGTGTTTCAAAAGTCTGAGGTGAACCTTTACTCATCAGCCACCTGCATCACTGCCTGCTGCCTTTTTCACTCCTTTGCACATCTTTAGGTAGATGGTGGCATGTGCTTTGGAACCCAGAGTTTTTAGAAGTGCATTCAGAGTTACTGCTAAATATCTCTGAAAAAGAAGTATCAAACACAGTGCAGATGCATGAAGAGCTTTACAAATAAACAAAGGTTTCCAGACATTTATTTCTGGAACTGTACACCAGGTATTAAAGTACAACAAATACAAAATAATGCTCAAAAAAATCAGTGTTTATGTACAAATATTAAAATCAATGCAACAACAGCGACTTCCTCTTGAACATCTGATACTAAAACATGTTCCGATTGTCACTTGATTTGTTGTTATGCACAGGGTAGTTACTATGAACTGAGAATAACTGGAATCTCTGTTTTATTAGGAAGACTATAACCATTCCTACTTTATTGTACAATTGATAGTATCTTCCTCCTTCTTTCAATGAAAAATAGGAATAATAAAAATAGTAACCTTGTCATTTATCTTACAGATTACTGTATTTCATTTCCCTGTCTGCAGACAATGTGCTTGTAATGCTGGGCAAATAGCGTCCCTGCTGGTCAGTTTATTCATTAGTTTACATTCAAAGTTAAATACTCATTAGAGACTTTGGTTAAATTAAGTAGTATCACTGTGTCCTACTTGAACTGACGTTTTTCTATATTTTTGACTCTCAGTTTCAATTGCACAATTCACTGACCTAATTGTACACAATTTCGTATTCTTCAAACAGTACTGTACATCCTTCAAGTAAATTCAGCAGTTTGACCATTACAAGAGGAAGACTAAACACTTAAGAACCTAGCACGGGAAGATGACGTGTGACCAACTGTGGTATTGCTATAATCACAGCACCAGTTACACTTCTACATGAAATCTGCTACCCTCTTCAGATTCCCTGTACATAAAAAGGATACATTTACCAACACTGCAATTGCCCATTATGGATTTTTTGGTTTGTTTGTATGAAGAAAACACGTGGCAAAGGACAAAGAATTCATCACAGTTTGTTACAAGAATTGTGCTTCACTGTGTAATAGCCAAGGCATTGTAATTTCTTCACATGGTTGCAATTCAGTTACCTCCTTGCTAATTTTCAAAACACAATTCTTTTAATAAACAGTAACAAGTTCTCCATTTAAATGTTTAAACTGAGAGAAAAAAAAGTAAGTCCAGCTTTTAAAAGTAAAGTTCAATAAATAGCTATTTTACATGGATAAAGTCATAGTGGTACAAATTTATGAATGTCACATCAAGCATGCACAAAAAATGTTACTATACACAGAAGTAGTCAGAAAATATTGAAAGAGATATCTAAAAAGATATGAAGAATTTACATATTTACGAAATCTTGCAAATTATTGCCTTATTTTAACAAGGAATTAAAAGTAAACGATACCAGCTAGCTAGCCAACAGGCTAAATAAGATCAGCATTTATATTAGACTACCCGGAAATCATTTTTCTCTCCTATCATTTTCAGAATTTTGGTCAAAGTCTTTATTAAATAACTAAAGTGTCCATTCAACTTGCTGACAACCCAAACCTTAGACAAGTCTCTGCCTACATTAAGAGCCCAGCAATGCATAGATAAACTGAGTATATTACTGCATCAACTAATGAAAATGGGCATGTTCATTTAAGTGCAACTGGTATAAGCATTCAGTCATCTTTGTATGATTTTTATACAGACCAGCCACTCACTGTAAACCCATAGATAAACTTGAATGTATAACAATGGAAGATTATGGCCGGAATTCTACAAAATTACTTAAAATGGGCTGATTTATAAACAAAACAAACAAGGTACAAAGTTCAGCACAAAACACAGCAGTAAGAAGCTGAGAACTTGGCTAAAAATGTCAAGAGTACAACATAGGGCCAAGGCTACCTGTTATTTACTGTGTACTTACTAAAGTTAAGTATTTCAGATGTTTAAGTTAAGAACTGATTATAAAATCGTATCTACTTTTGTCCACTGTGCTAAACTAATTTGTTTTTAATATGATAAATGTGCTATCACATAAACACTTCAAAGCAATCTTCATTACAATGCTGTAAAGAAAACTCCATAAGCTGCATCTGAAACTCAGGATGTCAATGCAGTTCACAGTATGCATAATAAATACCCTCTTCCCTTTCAAATATTAAAGTCACTACTTTCTAATTACTCAGCACAACCTTGAAGCAACTATTAAAAATATCAACAATGCAAACTTAATTGCTTGAATAATGAATACAAATTAGTGGCAATTAAATTTGTTATACAAACAGTGCAAAGAAAAGGTATGGAGGGACAGGGATAATCCTACTGAAGTGAGGTTCAGGCTTTCATTAGAACACCCTGCAAGTTGTATGCTACTACATGTTACAAGCCAATACTGTGCTTGGTTCCTGCAGCAATTGGAACAAATGTTTGCAAGACAAACATCCTGGATGGCTAAATTGCACTCAAGGTTCAAAATAAAAAAATGTAATGAAGTTAAATAGTTGCTTCTATGGGATGCATTTTTACTCATCCTTTCCTATTTGACCAAGGAAGTGAAGTGCCATTTTGAAGCCAATGACTTGCCAAAACAAATAAATGCAATCCATGCTAAATAAAAATTTTCAAGCACGTACTTCAAGGTTCTACTATTACTATATAAACTAGATAGTCCCTCAAAACTGTAACACTTAGAACTGCAGTGCTCCAAACAACTTAAGATGTCTTCCAAATGTAGACTGTTTAGTGGTAAATCCTAAGCTGTGCAGACTGTAGCTTTATACATCAGCTGCCTTAGGAAAGTTAAGGTACACGATTGCATCACTCTTCAAAGTTGTGGACAAACCCATCCAAATACAATATAGCCTAAAACTCATCTGTTTAAGCTGGTAATTTTAAAGTACACAGACATCTATGGCAGCATGATTAGTTCTGTGTAAGGTAGCCATGACCTTAAATTTTGCAACAGCATTCAAGTGTAGATCTTCACTTTACTCATCTTAAGTCCCTTGTGCTAGCTTCCACCAACATGAATTTGCTGTTTTGTAAACTGAAGTGCTCTAGTTTAGTATCACATGAGAGAAGGTTCCATTAAAAACACATCCTTGTATGTTTGTGCAGTTTAAAATAAAGAAACCCATCCCTGCCTTTATAAGGGGGGAAAAAAAATGCTACATTGAGCAGGGATCAGGACTGGTACCTGTAAACATTGTTATTCCACTGCATCCATTACGGCAAAAGTAACTTAGACTAAAAAAGCCACTCCAATCCGTTCTGAACTTCTGTGCTGGTTTTGAAACGGTGGCCTCCGTCTACAGGCTTTAGGAAAAAAAACTGAAGCAGAGCTTAAAGCTGCACCACAGAGTTCTCTTAGTCCCAAACTCTGCCACACATCCTATGACATTTCCACATTTATGGACTGAAAAAAGAAATTACTCTTGATAAATCAAGATATAGTTCTATACATACAAAGACATCACTGATGTCATAAAGTTCAAACTTCCAGTGAAAGACTAAGCAAACCTGATAGCTCCCATCAAGTTTACTACTACTGCATAAAGTACCCACTGTTTGTTTAGTTTTCCACAGTCATTCTGAATGAAGGGCAGCATGTTGGTGGAGAGTGTGGGTATTGATAAAACCATTTGTCTCATTTGCAGATAGACTGCTGAAGTCAGCCACTGAAACAGCCATTTTGGCACTGGTAATGTGGTGTGTGTGGTTCTCGAAGTCCACACCCAGGTTATTTACAGAGACATCATTCATGAAAGATTCTGGGACAGCAATCCCCATTTTCAATCTCTTCGCAGGCCTTTCTGCCTCCTCACTGCACATGTTCATTTGGTTTAGGTCTGAATGATAAAAGCCAGTCTCAAATAAATTAAAACAATCACTTTCACCATTGCTAGGCAAGTTAAGCAATTCTTCTGTTCCAACAGGCACATGATTAACTGGTGCTCGGGGTAAGCTGTCCATGGGAGGAAAAGCGTCATCCAGGCAGTTCACATCTGAAGTGTGGCAGACTGTAGCTACACTGTTTGTCAGTGCTGGAAAACAGATGAACACAAATGCAAATGAAATAGTTGTTTGTGTAGCTCCAACCAAGATTTTTTTTTTTTTTTTTGATTTACCTGTCAACTCATTGGCAGTGATAGAGTTCAGAATGCTCAGCTGTTGATCGGGAATGGTTTCTGTTCGACTATTAGACGAAGAATGCACTGCTCCTCCAAGAGATTCTGCTTCATCTACCAAACGATCCATGTAGTCCCTAAAAGAATATTGCAGCCATAATGTATTATATAACTGGAAAACAAGACCTATAAATGATGATAGATTTAATTTCAGTTGCCATAGCCACTGAAGCTTTACACTGCAATGACAGAAATGGGGTGGGGAGAAGTCTTCTACATTTATGATTTGCAACAGAAAACACATTCCAAGAGCATTTTACTTACGTAACTCCTGGATGATGGTTATATTTCTTTTTTCCAAATCTTGTTTGCTGAGCAAAGTAATCATAACGTTCTGACTTTTTCCACATGTAGTAGAAAGCCACACACTCGGCTACTGTTCTGGTTCTTACCTAAAGTGCAACAAGAAGAATTTACAAGATTAATGCAAAGACTTAGGTTTTGTCATCTTTCCAATTCCCACTCCTGCAATATTGTTAGTTTTTATTGTTCTTTGCAAAGACAAATCTTTGGAGACTTCAAACAGACTTCTAGTTTCAAGTACCACATTTGTTCTACTCAATGCATTATTAGATTTTTTTAAACAAGATTAGAACTTTACATCTGAAGTGCTCACATATACACATATATATAAAAGCATTTTGTAACTGTAAGATACCCTCTCTTATGATGGAAAAAGCTGAGCAAATAATGATCTAAGAGGAGTGAAGCACAGAAGACTCTGGGTACGTATGCCCTTGGGGAAAATCCAGAACTATGGAGGCTTTGGCAACAGAGTTGTCAAACCACAACAGTAAATGCTTAAACAAAATAAATCTGTAGTCTTGTTGAGCAGGTATAAAGGACTGAAAAGACTCATTTTGATCTATGTTAACTGTTTATCTCTTTCCCCAAAATGGAGGTGCTTTGTGATATCAGATTCTTAGAGAAAAAGTCATTACTTCACTTCTATCTATCTTTTGATGCAGAAACATTTCACATCATCATCACATCACCCACAGTTCCAGTTTTACAACTCCATTCAATATACAACTTAATCCAATACAGTCTGGCAGTAAAATGTATTTCACTGTTTTCAATCATACAGAAACATCAGTGGCAAATCCAAAATGCCTTGAGTGCAGTAGCAAACCTTGCTAGTTTAGGCACAGACATACCAGGAAGGGGAAGAAATTAACAGGTGCCCACATGCTAACGCATAAAGTCCCAGTTAACAAGGCTTTGCACTGCAGTGATAAGGATAAAATATTAACTCATGTCACAATGACATTTGGAAATGTTAGTGCAAAGAAAGAAAAAATCAGCTCAAAACTGCCAAAGTCATTTTAATACGGTTCTTATTTCCCTCTTCTGTACGGCTTCTGACAGACTGCCTTCACACAGTATAGAATTTACCAACTCTTCCATTTAACTGTAAAATACTAACCTTATTTTTCTGTATGAGATGAAAGTCTTTTCCATATATCAGAAGTGCATTTTCAAAGCTTCTGCATTCTTCTTCTGTCCATGCCGTCATCTCTTCTAGATAATTACAAAAGTAGCATGAAAACTTGATTTAACTCACTAACCTTTTACAAAGAATAAATTTTTTGTTCCTAATGGATGAGTATCCAAATGCATTCTAAAAAACAAGTAATTCAGTTATTTAGATCCATGTTATTTCTCCTACTGAGAAACTATCCTGCCTGAAACTAACATTCTTCTTTACAAAGAATTATCTAGAAGAGTTTGATTTCAGAAATCTTTCATCCTTGAAGACAAAGGATATTTCAAAGGTTTATTGTTCTTAATGAGTTTGTCATTAAAAAATAGTGTTTGATAACATCACTGAGGTGGTAGGTATGATAATTTTTCCCAGTATTTCTTGTTACACAAGACACAAGGAAGAGTGGTTGAAAAAAAGAGCAAAGGAAAATCCTGATCTGACGGATGGCCCTGTTCTGGCAGAGTGAGCATCGCAGACAAGAAGGCCTGACAGAGCTCAGCCCTGCTGTGCAAACCACAGCAGCAGTGCTAGGTCCTCACCCTCCCAGGCACTCAGCAGTCTAGGCCATGTCTTATCCAGGAGCCAACTGCCAGCTTTGGTGCATGGCACTTTAAATCAGTTGAGAAATAAGGTGGGATGAACTGTCATTAGGAGGGCATTCCAACCTGGCACAGCCAGCCAATGGATCCAGCATAAGACAGACTCCCAGAACATACAACACCTTGCCTGATCTCACAAACCCCCTGGGGAGGTAGTGCACTCCTGGAAAAGGCATAATGCACCATGGAGGAGTGCCTCAGCACTAAGCCTAGGTCAGGAAGCCATACAGGACAAACTGACTGGGACTATACTTAGCATGATCCAGGTTTTCGAAAAATGAGGGGTATCAGGGAATCCAGAAAAAACCACAACCACCTAGTCCTAAAGAGCCACAGATCTCTTCCAACCCCTTCAGATCTCTTGAGGAAAAACTGCAAATTTCTTTTTCTTTTTTTTTTTTTTTTTTTTAATGATTAAACCTGCATTTTCTAGAACTGGATTTTGATTAGACAAAAGACAAAAATCATTCAAGACTCTTCTTAATTTCCTATTTTGATTGTAGCTTCTGGTATATATATAAGTAAGAAGTGATTTTTCAGATATCTTACATTCATAATGGTGACCCAAAAAGTTTCCACCCAACTAGCTAACTAAGCAACTAACATTTAAAGCCAGTGGGGGAAAAGCATTCACACATTTCAAAGTATCTCTGGAAGCAGACACTAAAAACAAGACATTTCTGCTCTCAATGAAAGTGATAATCACTCCACTGCACAGCTATTTTTTTTTTGTTTCTCAGCCCCATTAATTTTGCATTCCTTACCACAGAGTTCTCAACCTCTGAAGAAGAGAAAATACCCCCATGTGAAGTCTCACTGTGGTGAGTTGTCAGGGAGTGGTGTATTTTTGATTTCTGTACTGAGAACAGTAGTGAGCTTCAGTGGATAGAGTAGAACATAGTATAATGGCTACTCTAAGAGACAGACACTGAAAATATTACAGAATCATAGAATCATTAAGGTTGGAAAAGCCCTCCAAGATCATGAAGCCCAACTTTTATCAAACATCATCATGCCAAATAGATCACAGCACCAAATGCCTTGTATCTAGTTGTTTCTTGAACACCCCCAGGAATGGTGATTCCACCACCTTCCTGGAAAATCCATTCCAATGTTTAACAACCGTGTCCATGAAGTTCTTTGCAATACCCAACATAAACTTCCCCTGGTGCAGCTTGAGGCCATTTTTTCTCATCCTGTCACAGTTGCCTGGGAGGACAACCCCCACCTTCCTTTCAGGCAGTTGTGGAGAGTGACAAGGTCACCCTGAGCCCCCTTTTCTCAGGATAAACACCCCCAGCTCCCTCAGCTGCTCCTCACAGCCCTGGTGCTCCAGGCCCTGCCCCAGCTCCATTGCCCTTCTCTGGGCTCACTCCAGCCCCTCAGTGTCTTTCTTGCCCTGAGGGCCCAGAGCTGGACACAGCACTCGAGGTGTGGCCTCAGCAGTGCCCAGGACAGGGGGACAATCCCTGCCCTGCTCCTGCTGCACCATTGCTGATCCAGGCCAGGATGCCATTGGCCTTCTTGGCCCCCTGGGCACACCCTGGCTCATGTTCAGCTGCTGGCACAGCACCCCCAGGTCCTTTCCAGCCACTCTGTCCCAGCCTGTGGCACTGCCTGGGGCTGTTGTGATCCAAGGACAGGACCCAGCACTGGGCCCTGTTGAACCTCACCCCACTGGCCTCAGCCATGATCCAGCCTGTGCAGATTTCCTGCAGAACCTTCCTGCCCTCCAGCAGATCACAATTCCCACCCATTTTGGTTTTGCTTGCAAACGGACCAAGAGTGCACTTGATCCAGATCATTGATGAAGATATTAAACAGAACTGCCCCCAATATTGAGCCCTGGAGAATACACCAGCTGGTGTGTTTTACCACCATCCTCTGGGCTCAGCCATCCGGACAGCTTTATCCCAGCAAAGAGTGCACCTGTCCAAGTCATGGACTGTCAGCTTTTGCTAGAGAATGCTGTGGAAAACGGTGTCGAAGGCTTTACTGAAGTCTAGGTAAGCAACATCCACAAACCCTCCTTCATCTACTAGGCCTTCATCCTCCATCTATCCCTTACTATTTTAGTGAAAATATAACAATTCCATTTGAACTTGGGGATGGGGTATTGGTAGAGTACTAGTCCTTAGGATGAGAAGGCCTCTAAGCCACAAATGGACAGAGGTATTTTTCAATCCTGAAACAGAAATTCCAGAGAGGTACTGGATTTAGGCATACAGCCCTACAGCTGATACTTTAAGGTCTACACAATCTCTTCTTGTACATGAGGCTCTTAAAGCATTCTCCTTATAGTCCTTATTGCCCCTTTCATCTTGATCTTAGTGTCCTGATTTTGGCTGAAATAATTTTCCTTCTAGTTACCGGTGTAGTGCTGGTTTCCATATGAGAACAATATTGGTAACACACTGATGTTTTAGTTGATACCAAACTGTGCAGTTAAGGACATTTCAGTGCCCCGTGCTCTGCAGTGATCAGGTGCCCAAGAGGCTGGGGGAGCATGGCCAGGAGAGCTGCCCCGAGCTGCCCAAAGGGATCAAAGGGGCATTCCATACACGGGAATGGGCTGGGGGAGCTGGCTGGGAGGGGCCAGGCGCTGCTGGGGGACGGGCTGGGCAGGTCAGCAGGTGCTGAGCAACCTGGGCAGCACTTGCCTCTTGGGGGTTTTATTCCTCTCTCTTCCCTCTCATTACAATTATTGTCAGTATCATTAGTATTCTTACTATGCTCTTTTTTTAATTATTAAACTGTTCTTAGCTCAACCCAAAGTTTTACTTTTTTCTTCTAATTCTCACCTACACCAGGAAAGGAAATGATGGGGAGGAGTGAGTGAGCAGCTGTGTGGTACTGAAGTTGCCAACCTATGTTTAACCACTTAGACACACACCTCTGTCACAGCACCTAAACTGCATACACTCAACTTCCCTTTGGATCCAGTTCTGAGTAGAGGGCTATCTGCCAGAATACCAACTTACAGCACAGCTCATAACCCATTCTGCTTGACACAATACATATGCAAAAATAAAGGACAAAAACCCATCTTTGTTAAATGACAGACTGGTTTTCATTTAAGGGATTAACAAATAATGAGGAGAAACAAGATGGTAGCCCATTTTCCAATGCAGACTCCATGCAAAGCTCTCCATGCCCCAGGGAACTATACAACGGAGCCTGTTTAGGGCTGGCATAGCACAAATGTTAGCACAGAGTGGGGGCTTATTCATGTACCCACCTATATTCTCCTGATTTTGGTACAAATGTTATCAGACTGCAGTCAATCATGATCTCTAAGAGGTACTATCTAGTAGATGAGAACTGAGAATTTATAGCAGCACAATAACAACTCTCCCTACCCCTCTCATCTATCTGTTTCATTGTTACAACAGCTGTGGAGGAAAGAAAGGAAGGTCAAAAGCAAACCCTCAGCTTTTCTACAAACTGCAAACTTCTGTAGCAGAACTTCCAAGTGGCTGACAATCAGATTATACCTAACTTGTGCTAAAGTCTTCATGACAGGGATGTGCATGATAATCTGATTCCTACTCAGGGATTTTCCACACAACTTATTTTTTTTTTAAACTATGTTTTTCTGGAAAACAAGGTATTCTCTTACCCTGAGATGCCTTTCCATTTGAGCAGTATCTCTCAATTGCTTCTTTAACATTATGGCTACTTTTAAGAAGTTCATACAGGGCCTATAAAATAAAAAAAAAAGTCTTTAGAAAGAATCAAAGTTTTCTAGTACTCAATCTAGACCTCCTAAACTAGTCTTCCAGCGACACTATCTAGTGTAAAAAAGAATAGAGGATTTATCTTTACACATGATGAAAATTTAAAATAAGCGCCAAAACCAAAACCACCCAAAAGCTGAGGCAAGATTTAACTAAAAAAAAAGGTAAAACACTATATGCAATTATCAAAAAGGCTGAATTTGTCAACAGTATGACAATCAGAAACATCACAGACCACAAGGCTGTCAACATTCGAATACTCAAGATTTTTAAGCATATGCTTAAAAATTTTAATTAAGATCTTGACCCCACAATATCCAACAAAGGAATGAAGACATTGAGTAGTGGTGCCTTTATAACACAAAGCAGAGAAGGAGACCACATGTTAATTACAAAGTGCTATGTCACAAATGGAACAGGATATAAAACCTACTTGCTCATTGTCCCGTGTATGTAGTCCTTCAGGAATTCTGCCAATCATTTTTTCATTTCCTGTTCTTAAGGAGGTTTCAAAAAGGTATTCTTTAACTTTACTTTCTGAGATCACATCAGGTTTCCAAAGTAAATGATCTTCATTTTCATAAGCTGGTAAAACAGAAACCAATTCATGCCAGGTATAATATTTTTAAGGCTGTAAAATTAAAAGCTATTTCACAAATACAAAGAACACGAACACAGAAGCGATCAAATCAAGTATGAACATATCACTTTTAAACCACAGACCACTTTGGCTATTTAGTCACTTTCAACTAAAATTTGCCAAAAAATTACGTAACAAAATGGCAGTGTGGTGATTTGTTTTTCCCTTCAGTAGACTAAATGCTGTCAAGAACTTATTTTGTTGAATATTCAAACTTATTAGGATGTACAGTCCTCCACAGTACATTGAAATGACATCTGCAACTTCCAGACAGCTCATTTCAAGGACCATATAACACAAAAGAGCTGACCCAAGCCTTTACTAGTCTGTGCATATGTTTCAATACTAGATTAAACTATAAATCCTTTACTCTGATCCATAGATGTGATAACCATTGCACATTGTGTTTTCTCTCGGCAATACAGAATTTGAGTTATTTAATTCAAACACAGAATCATAATGGCTGTTACAGCAAAAAAGATGGAGATGCTCAAAGCTCTCCTAAAACTGCAGGGAACAGCATTAGGCTAAGGTGAGGAATAAAACGATGCCTCTGAAAGTTCTTTTATGGCTTAACAACATGGAAAGCTTTCAGATAGACATATTACAAGCATAAAGTTTATAGGAGTGCAGAACTGCTTTCTAGCTCAATTCTAGTAGCTGGACAACATAGCACAAATATAAGCCCCTATTTGCCATCACTAGCGCTTCAGGATGTGCAGAAAGGCTTTAACAGAATACTACACTCCTACAACCAAGCCAAACGTTCCAGAGTGCTGGTGACACTCCTCTTCAGCTTTCTTTATAAACCAAGACAATGCAGTGCTTCTTGCTAGAGTCCATGACTAATAACCTCAAAAGATGCACCTTGAGCTCTTTGATCTGGGAGCTACCCCTTTGCTCTTGGCCATGCTATCAGACAAGAATTTCACTGATTCCATCTACTACCAGCTCATTACAAAGAAAACGGTTAGATTAACCTGTCCTTGGTCATCCTCTGGTTATAAGAACTTCCTTAGTTCTTGGCAAAGGAGAAGTCAAGATGTGGAAATAGTAAAAGAATTACCCACATAAATCCAGTCCTTTCTCCTCCATTTCTTGCAACTCATTAGCATCATGCTTGAATCTTAAAAAACTGGAGTCTTTCCTAGATCTTAAGCAAAACAAGAGATGCTCACTTCCTAACCCTTCCAGCTCCATCCCTACCAAACATTCTTCTTCTCATTGCAAAGTATTACACCTCAAAAGAGTAGGTGGTACTATTGAAAAGGCTCAATACAATTCCCTCAAATAATATCTCCCTTAAATGTTAAAGAACACAACCACTTCACAGAGTACCAAAAATCTACAGATTTATTTATTCATTTATTATTATATTACTCTACAATTTCTTAATTGCATAACTGTTCTACCCAGAAAAAAATTTTTGTATTATTTACATTTTTAATTCCACAGCTATAGGCACTAGGTTTCTAAAGAAGCAAAATACAACTCTATTAAATAAGGGTCTTTTTTCTACTCTAGCACAACTGCAGTTTTTAACCTAAATTTGCACTGGAGTAACATTGTATTTAAAACACCACATTTTTAAGAGACAGTATTACAGGACCCATACAAAGAAATTTAAAAAAGCTTATTGCTTTGTTTTCCATATCAATTTTGTAAGTCACACAGTTTTACCTGCCAAAAAACAAAAGCAAGGAAAAAGACTGTTCTGAACATCTTCAATGTAAACTAAGTTACATACTCAGACCAGCTATGATTCTCCAACAAAGATACTCATTCTTTACCTACAGTTAGCTGACACCTAATATTATCAGACACTTCAAAATTAATCTTCTAATTTTGTCTTAATAGTATCCTCTCCAAGTTGGAGAGTCACACCTCTGAGATACAAGTATGCAGTTGTGCTACTTCAATTTTCTAGTAACTCTTTTTTAAGGGTGTCTGAGACTTTAGCCAGGTAATTGAATTGACCTTACAAATTTAAATAAGGTTTATCCATCAAGTGCTATGAATAAATACAAAATAAGAAGTAAAACAATTAGAAGAACAAACCCTTTTCATCATCACTGCATCTGCCAAGGTAAGCTGGAATTTCAGCCTGATACTGTGAACCAACCATTATTTCCTGAAAATGTAATAAAAATGAAGAGAAAAAGTTATTAACGATATTTTGTGCATGGAAGTATTAAAAAAACATTAATCTGGAATGTGACATAGTATTCCTGAATTAAGGTACAATTTTAGATACATACTAAAAATCTTACTGGATTTTTGTTAACAGCAGAGTTCTAAATTTAAAAAAATATAATTATCACCTTTCTCAAATCTTCAGATGAATTACCATTGTCTGCCTCTACATCTTCACCATCAGATTCCTTATCTCCATCACACGTGGTGTTTGCTTCAGAAACAAAGAAATTTGTTTTTAGCTATGAAGAATTTTCTGTTCAAGCACAGAACTATAAGATACCATTTCCTTTTGAAAGGAGCACCTGCTTTTATTCAGGGAGACACTTATTGTGTGTCTGTTGATCCAGACTTCTACCAAATCCAAACCAGAATGAAGTCAGAACACACAAGTATTTGTATACTGCAGAACTGAAACATTTAACTTCATTGAAAATGACACAATCTACTATATTTTCAACAGTCAAAGGAAATGAGATAATTTTTTGTTGATTTTCTCAATAAAAACTTATATCTAGAGAAAAAACAGGGCTATGACATAGCCTCAGGTTAATCACAAAGAGAGTAAAGCTGAAGGCATGCCTTTATTACCTACTAAAACCTTTCATCAGAAGTTTTAACGGGCATTCAAAACATTCCTTTTAAAGTGGGGTGCCTTAGCACAGAATAAGATACAGGAGAGACACACAAAACGGAGTAAGTGAAAGACAGCAAAAGACTGCTTACTCTTTTTAAATCTCTTTTTTTTCCCGTTCCCTTAGGAAGAAATACAGCAGAGCCCTCCAAACAATTCAAATACATTATTCCATAGAATAACTCAGATTTTAGAATCTGGAGTGCTGTGGTACTGGGTTCTGAAGGAGTTCTATTTTTATAGTTGCATAATCCCCAGCAGAAGGGAATCTACAGTTGTGACACAATTACAGCTATTTTATATTCTCAAACTTCAGAAAAAAAATACTTATAGATTGGGCTGAAATTTTAGCTCCATCACAACTAAAACATCAGAGACCATATCCAAGACTGTATGATCTGAGGGTCTTCCTCTGTAGTCATTATTAAAATCACCAGTCTCTCTTTTTTTCGTTTTATCAGTAGCAAGCAAGGGGCTAACCTGAGTAAGTGGAACAATATGCTTGGACAATCACAAGCAATTATTTTGCCCAATTAATGTAAGGAAACAGTCTGTGTTATGTATTAGATAATGTGTATCTTAAAGCTTAATGTTATCCTAGAATCTGGGAAATGAACAGAGACCAGAAAAAAGATGGAACTGCCAAGAGCACAGAGAACTGACATCCCCTTCCCTGAAAGGATGGATCTTAAAATGCCCAGCTTAATGTTCTCACAAAGTAACATTCTGAAAGAAAACCATGACAGCTGATAACAAAGATGACTGTTCCTAAATCCTCAGTACAAATGAGGGGCTAAAGATATTTTTCTATGAAGCTGCCACACTTAAAATGTCGTACTCATTAACAATTCATAAGTGCCAGCATGTTTTGGAGCCTGTTTAACTGAAAAAGGGACATTACAATTTTCAAGTTTTTTGTGTCTCTCTTTCAATACAAATGTCCTGCATTTATCAGACAGCAGCATGCAAAGGGCTATGATTGCTGATGACTGAGGCAGCACAATCCCTTTATTCCCCCCTCCTCTAAAAAAATGAAATCCCCCATGGAATACCTTCAGATATTTGCCAGATTAAAACTGTGATAAAAGTCCTCCACACTGCTCTAACTCTAAGAGACCAGTGAAAAAATGAGATGCAACAGGTGATGAGGAATCCCACTTCCAGGTTGGATAACTGAACCACTGGTTCTTTCCCATCACAGCTCCATGGATAGTGAAATTTTGGTGGTCATGGGTTTACAGGCCCCATCCCATACAAAACTACTTTGGCTCACCCCATGAAGTCCTATGGAAAAGTGTTGAATGTGTGAAGGGAAATAATCACAAAGACACTGCGTTCCAGTTCACATCCACAGGCTGCACGGAGGAGTCACTGGCTTAAAAGCAGCAGCAAAAATTTTAGTACAGAAACACTAATTTAAAAGAATGGGTTACATGTTTATATAATTCACTAACATTCAAAATCATGAAGGGTGTTCCTCAATACTGTATTAAGTATTGATTAGGAAGTCATTGTATCTATAGAACAATTAATTTTACTTGTGCTTTGAGCAAAGAACCAAATGTAAGTCTTTCAGGTACTCAGTAATGCCAGCCAAAGGCAATGTTCATGTACACACCCTGCAAAGCACTGCTTCTCAACACCTGCTACAGTAAGTAGTACTCCTCAATTTTGCTATTTTAAGGTACGAAGCTACATGTAATGCTACAACTTTTTGAATACTATTATAAAATTAGGTTTCCTACATCTTAGTGGCCGAGGAAAGAAGTCAGTAGCCTCATGTGAAGTAACTGATGGTGTCAAGTCATCAGCAGAGGACTGTGTTTCTTCATCATCACCCGACAAGAGGTCTTTAGCGATTTCCTCCTGTATCATTAAAATAAAAAAAATTAAACCTCAGAGTGACTATAAAATATAGACTGGGGAGTACTTAGATTGAGCCAATTGTAAGCCTCATTAATTAAAATGAGTTACCTTACCATAAGAAAATTAAGCAGACTATATTCCCTTAAATAAAAAGCTAGTTCCTACTAACTCTAGAATACAATCATTCATTTCAGAGTCAAACATAGTGGCTCCCCTGTGCATTCTATTAAAACAAATGTACAATAATTAACTTTTGCAAGCATCAATCTCAGATGTTCCTCCAACTGCTTCCAGTAACAAACAGCACCGGAAACCACCTCACACATTTAGCATTCTGTCATTCTTTGAATCACAGATATACTGAAGCTTTAAAAGCCTACTGCCTCCTAAACTCTGGGGAAAAAGCCAACCAACGAAAAAAAAAGCCAGCCAGGCTTTTTGTGGACTTTTGCTGAGAGGATAGTTCCAGATAACAAAATACCAAAAAACTCTTATGTTTTTGCAGGTTAAAGAAACAATATCAAGAAAGAAAAGGCACACTTCCTTCACTAGCAGACATGTTTGAACCTCTCTGACAGAGATTTGGAAGGGAAAGAACTGTATTAGACAACAAGCCGACTACATTTTTGTAGCCTCAACACAATCGTGAATCCTAATGAGAATCAGATGTGCAGAGCCATCATTATATCCGTCTTTCTGTGGAGTTTACCATTACATCATACTCACAGGAAAAAAAAAACATATACTTACTACCCGCGTACTTTCTAAGCTCAACTACAAGCTGCACATGCTTTGTGGCCAAAAATCAGAATAAAATCTCAGAATTTAAAGTCAACTTGCAAACCACAAAAGCTGAAGTTTTAGGGTTTTGTACTAGCAATGCAACACATATAGTCACTACCCGTAATCTCTCACTTCCCAAGGCTGACAGCTTTTTAAAGATATGCATTTGAAAATAAAATTCCAAAGCATTCAAGAGTGTATTTCAAGTTATTTTCATACCATTTTTTGGTACTTGATGTGTGGTGGAAGTCAGAGTCATTTCTGGACATTGCATATATTATCAAAAAATCCCACTTCTTGTTACTGTATAGGGTTGCAGAGCAGCAAGAGAACACAGCAACATGGCACTCTCTTGCATGGTGCAAGAAAGAGCAATTTACTGAAGAAAACCATAGCTTTAAATAAGACTTCGTGCAAAACAAAATAGAAAGGATTCATTGGTCAGAGAAGGAAACACCTCTTGTCCCAGGCTTTCTCACGGACCCAACAGGTGTTTATCTTTGGTTATAATTCCTGCTCTTACGTTTACATTAGAGAAAAGTCTCTAGCTTGGGAAAACCTAGCTGAGCCTGAGAAAGTTAGACTGGAAAAAACTTTCTCAATCTTTCTCAAGATCTTCCCCAGGCCTGTAAAAGCTACAATTTCTTAACTAAAAAACCCTCAAACAACTAACAAACTCCTACTTAAAAGTTCTTAGCATGTGTTTTAGAAGAACTGTTGATACATTTAGTTTTCTTTTGTACTAATATAGTGACACTAAAGTTGATGTGCATCATTATTAGAAGTAGATTTCAAATATCCTTGAAAAGGTAGGATCCCAGAGTGACAATGTGTATCAAAATTAACCAAGATATTTTGTAACATCAAGAGATTACAACATGTAATTAAAGCCACCTGGATTTCTGCTTTTAAACAACAATTCAGGTGAAAATGGTTCTGACTTACTTTATCTAGAGTCATATCTGGAAGTTCATCTGCAAGTTCGCTTGGAGAGCTATTCGCACTGGAACCTGGCATGACTGGAATCGTGGGTTCATAGCCATAGAATGCTAGTAAATCTTCCAAAGGCATGTTTCCTTCCTGATACAAGAAGATTTACAACACTTCAATATACTGTCAATTACTGTAAACAGTTCAGGCCTAAGAGAAGAAGATATATTTTGAAGAACAGAAATAAAAAACAAAGAAAAACTCAGCTGAAAGTAGGAATGATTAAAGGTTTAAAACACTGTGATTCTACAATAACAATAATTCATAAACATGTTTCTTGGCATGTAGTGAAGTTCTGTCAAGCTGTTGGGGAAAACATTTTATTGGATGAAACTAAACAGCATGTATTAAAAATTTGCTCCTTATCTGATTGATACTGTAGAACATGATTTGTCAATATTTATTCAAGAGAAATACAGAAACCCTGGAAGATTTTCATAGCTACAGCTTTACAGGCGAAAACCCCCACAGAAGTAAACCAATACAGCAACTTCTAAGCCCTTCCCTTCATCCCCTGCACAATGTATTTTGTATTAACTATTGAGAATGTAACAAAAGAAAGACAGTCAAAAAAAGCAAAAATCAAGAGAAAGGCTTGATTTTAACATTTATTTTCCAACAGCTTTTCATCGAGTGATTCTAATAACTATCATCATACTTGCATCCTAAAACAATTAATAAAACAATAAACAGCGAAGATTTTTTTTCATTACCTGGTTCAAGACATCAGAGTATGAAAAATATTTTCAACTATTTACACCTTTAGAAGTTATACCTCTAAAAAATTATTGCTGAACTCATATACTGATTAAATTCCCTTTTTTCTTTAGTCAGGAGAGGTTTTAGTCCTGCAAAGACTTTTCACAGGGGGTAAATGGAAACTCATGTCCAAGTCTTTCCAGGATAAGGACCTAAAGTAACAAAATGTTTAAGATGAGTGTCTCTCAGTTCTTCTTTCTTCTATTATAGAAGCAGAAAGAGAATTTTGTGGAGTAAAAGCTCCATTTTAACCATTAGATCTGGCAAACTGCTTCACCACTATCACAGCAAGCTCATAATCAGCAGAAATGCAATCGTAAAGGCAGTAAGGTAAAAAAAAAATAAAGTAGTAGTATAAACACTGTCAATTCCACATGCAGAAAATCTGTTTTTACATGGACCACATAAACACAGACTTGCATTTGATGCTAAAAAATACATTTTTTTAAGATATCTGTTGACCAAAACCTGCAGTTATGCTGCATGGTGTAAGTGGATCACCAAACAGCAATACAAACAGCATCAGTTTCTGGATGTTCAGTGTTCAGCAGGCATTTGGAATGTGCTACACTACCATAGATGAACAAGAGGTGTAAATAAGAAAAAAATTCTTAGGAATTATTAAAAATTATTAAAATAATAATAAAAAATTATTAATATTAATAATTTTAATATTATAATTTTAATAATAAAAATTAATAAAATAATAATAAATAAAAATTATTAGGAAGTGCAAAAAGGAATAGGAAAAGCCAAAGAGCACACTGATCATTTTCTATACCCACTGAATGCTAAACTGATGAAACTAAGACATAGAAATATCATTTATATAGCAAATTCATGGAACCCATTATGCCTAAACCAGAATTGTTTGTCAGCATATTGGAAAAGTAAAACCTGACTAACATAATGAAACACAGCTAGATATCATTTTAACAGTAAGCAAAATGTACAGTTTCAACATACAAGTGATCTTAAATGACAGGCCTTTAAAACCTATGTCAGTGGGCATTCCTCTACCAAAGCAAAAAGATATGAACACCAATATCTTTGAGAAGCTAAGTTCGGTCTTTTCTGTGACGATGCACTGCTACATACTAACCTGACTTTCTTTTAAACAAGCTGCAAATGCATTTTTGCAGAAAACTCATTACACAATACAAACTGAAGGACAGGTTGAATGCTCTTTCCACTAGAAAAGTTATAACACATATGGACATTCACAAGGGAGAGAGCCCTTCTTACCTTTTCTAAATCTTCAATTTCAGAGCTGAAATTTTTGCTTTCTTCCATCATTTCCTCTTCTTCAAGAGTTCTCTCATCATCATAATCGTGTACCAGCATTTCAGCAGATGGGTCAAAGTCATGATCCTCAGATGACAAAGAGCCAACTAGTAAAAAAAAAAAAACTTAACTTGAGAAATTTCTTCCCCTGTACAAACATAAAAAATTAAATCCTGGCAAAAAAAAAACCCAATTGCATGAATTTTCTTATGAACAGGGTCAGAACTCTCAGTGGAGTAATGAATTTGTAACTACTCAGCTGCTTTAGATGACCTTTCCATTTCATATTTGTAAGTAATAAGGTCAGCTTTCTCTTTTGCCACAGACAAAATAGCAAGGAGAAGTACCTTAACAAGCACAACTAAGTTTCAGGAAGTACAATCCCAAATTAATATTTTACTGAATAAAAGTTTCTTCAACACACCCTTTAAATCATCATTAAGACAGAAAGCATACACATCAAAATGCATCAGAAGCTGCGAAACTGTGATCTATAGACTCTGATTTTATTGATGTAATTTATATGGTAACAAGCATAGTTTTTCACTGGCAAACAGGTAACAGGTTATGAATTCACATCCTACTAATAGAAAAATAAAGTGAGACTCGCTTCCAATTGCTTTAGCCTCACAAATGGATCGTCTAATAAAATTAACTTGTAGAACTTGATCTAGAAGAAGAAACACAGGAGAATTTCAATAAATACTACAGAAAATACTCTAAAAATAACAAGATGCTTCTAATGGATCACATTAATTATCAACACAGTGTGACAGCTCTGGGGTCCAACATACACTTTTTAATTACTGAAGATGATACTCAGAAGTCATCAAAAAAGTACTATTAATTTAAATGCACTTTGTCATCTGAAAGATCATCATTAGTCAATCAATTTTCAAGATGAAAATATTCTGCATCAGTAGTTAGTGTTCTACAGTAAAAAATCACCAAATTAGGAGTTGCTTTGCTCTTTAATGTTCACTTCTTTATGGTTTTCAGGTTGGAGAAAAAAGACAGATTATTTCTATTACTATTATCTCTATTTACTATTTATTAGTATATTTCTCTTTCACTTTTGGTTTCCCCTTATAGGCTACTGCTCTGTTGCAATGCTTAGCTTTCAAGCATCAAAGAAGTGGTTTATCAAGAATTATTTCTATCAAGGAACTTCTTCAAAAGTTTTGAAAGAAATAACTACAAATTTTTCAACCCTCTTCAAAAAATAATACAGTATTCCTCTCTGCACTGCTTTCAGCCTTGAGCTGCATATACCAACACTTCTGAACCTTTAAGAATGCAATTTTTCATTGTTTATGCTACGTATTCATTCTGTACATGCAGGTAATTGAACTTTGTTCAGCTTGCCTAAGACAAAGCTGTCGAAGTTTGTAATATCATACTGTAGAGAAACATACAGGCTAAAAATGCTTTTTTATTCACATGCTATTCATATTACAGTCTCACAGAACCTTCTGCATAGCTGACAACACTACTACAGTTCCAAGAATGACATTATGTTTTTAATCCTCCTGATGTTGGCCATCACTTCCTGCTCAAGTTTTAAGAAAGTATCACCTGTCTTAATCTACCATGTACTTATAAGGGTGTCTCAAGATTATTTCTTCTAATTGCTTTTCTAATTCATTTTCCGTTTAACTCAAGGGGAAGCTCTGTTCCATAGACTTTACATTAAAAAGTCCCATTTCTGTAGTTCTGAATGTCCATACTCCATTTAAAATATTCAAAACCATACTGGAAAATACAAGCTCAACAAATTTCATAATAGTTAAAGATGATGACAAACACTGCAGAATGCATTTGGACAGAAGTAAATATATTCCCCAAATATTTGAAAATAGCCCTGTTTTTGTTAATGATGCTTGGTTGTATACCGTGTTCCAAAGAACTTAACAGCATTTAGTTACAGCCTTGAAAATTACTTGTTATTATGATTTTAAACATTTTCTGTTATTACCAAGAAGTCAAAAATTTAGACAAGCCTGCAGTTATCAACAACAAGAGAAGCTGTCTCTCTCCAGGCTATCTGGCTTTACTGAGATGCTGACTTAAAAGTGCTACACAACTTTGATTTCATTTTTGGTTCCGAGCAGCCAATTTCTAACTGCAACTGGACTTAAGTGAAGGATTCCACATCGTATATCTCCTCTTAAAAACCTGGCAGGCGGTTAACAGCGTGCACACGGAGCCTTAGGAAATCTACGAGGGGATAAATTTGGGAAGGAGCAGCAAGGAGAGAACGGTGTGCGGGCGACAGGCCGGGTGCCGATGCAGGAGGTGGGCGAGGACGAACCTGGGCTCGAACTCCCAAAGGAAGCCTGCAGGGAAAAGCGAGAGCGAGATGAGAGCGGGCACCGGCGGCCTGGCAGCAAGCAGGGCCCTTCATTTCTCGCACCCGTCGAAGCTGCCCCGCTTTTCCTCGCTCCCCTCCAGCCTCACCCCCAGCGTCCCGCCCTGCTGGCCGCTCCATCCCGCTCGCCTGCTCCCATCCCATCCCTCCTACCCTCGCTCCCGCCCGCCGCTCTCCGTCCCTCCTCCTCGCCTGGCACAAGGCCCCCCCGGGGCCGCGCAAGGCCCGGCCGGCGCTCCCGCTCCCTCCGGCCCCGGCCAGGCGGGACGTGTCACGGACCGGACCGGCCGTCGCCTCGTCCCCGCTCCCACCCGGGGCTCGCTTCTCCTCCTCCTCCGGGCGGTTCTCCACGGCCCGCGCCGCACCGGCGACACCTCCGGCCCGTCCCGCGGCCCCTCCGCCGCCCGCGGGCCGCGCACCGGCACCGCGCCCGCCCCGCGGCCTGGTCGCGCAGGCTTCGCCGCCCCGGCCCCGCCGCCCCCGCCGATCCCACCGAGCCGCCGCCGGGGCGCCTCTCGGGGTGCGGGCGCGGCGCGGGGGCGCTGCGGGCGCGGGGCCCCGCGGGGCGGCGGGCGAGCCCCGCGCTCGGCCCGCTCTGCCCGCTCACCTCCGCCATATTGGGACGATGGGGCCGAGCGGCGGCGCCGCGCCGAGTGCCCGGATGGCGCCGGGAGCCAATGGCGGCCGCGGGCCCGCCGGACCGTCCGTGCGGGCGCGGGGGACCGGGCCGGGCCGGGCCGGGCGGGGCGGCGGAGGCGGGGCAGCGAGCGCCGGGACCCGCCGGGACCCTCCTGTGGCGGCGCCGCCCCGGCCGGCGACGGCGCTCGGCCCGCCCCAGCCCGGCCCCGCCCGGAGAGGGCGCCCGCCCCGCTGGCGGAGGCGGCTGCGGGAGCCGGCGGCGGAGCGCTCGGCGCCGTGCGGTTCGGACAGCCCGGGCTGGGAGCGCCGAGCGGGAGCGGACCCGGCCGTGTCACCTCGGTACCGGTGTGCAGGAGAGCTGGCGTCACGCTGACCCTCGCGCCCTAAGTGTCAGGAGCATGAAACAAAACTCCAAAGCCTTCAGCCTTTCTGATGTGCGTTGTCTGCTCTGGCAAACAGAGAAAGTAAAATTTACTTTGCAGTATTTTCATCTAAAACCTGCCATGTGTATTACATGCAGAATCACAGAATTGTTAGCGTTGGAAGGGACCTCAGGAGATTTGCTGGTCCAAACCCCTGCCAAAGATTGGGTGTTCAATGTCTCCAGAGAGGAGACTCCATGACTTCCCTGGGTAGCCTGTTCCACTGCACTGCCAACCTCAATGTAAACTTCTTCCTCAAGTTTAGGTGGAACTTTTTTGTTTTAATATATGGTCATTACATCTTGTACTGTTGCTGGGCACCACTTGAAAGAGTCTGGCACCATCCTGTTGGCACCTGCCTTTGAGATATTTACACATGTCAGTGAGATCTCCTCTCAGTGTTCACTAGACTAAACAGGCCCAGGACCTGTTGTCTCTTCTCACTAGACAGATGCTCCAGACCCCTCATCATCTTTGTTGCCCTTCACTGAACTGTCACTGGTAATCTTTGACTTGTTTTTTACTGAGGAGCCCAGAACTGGACACTGTACCCCAGATGTGGCCTCACTAGGGCCAATAAAGGGAGAGGATCAACCTCCCTTGACCTGCTGGCCATACACTTCCTATTCTCTTAGTAGCACTTTTGTCCCTCTACACATGAAGTTGTATTGGGCTGTCTTTGGATTCCTTCATCCCAGGCTACAAAGACTGATGCTTTTAATTTTGGATTCACAAGTTTCTGCTTCTGGACAAATTTCAGTGGCCATACTTGATAACATTGACTATTGCTGTGCTGGAGGGATGGTGTGTGTCACAGCAAGACTCACAGCCAGTAATGCACCAGGCTGTGTCCCATATGGGGCACTGGGGAGGCTTAAGGCTGTACACGAAGTGAATGGCTGCTTTGGATGCATCCTAAGTTTGATTTGGAGACAGTGTAGGGATCTCAGGCTAGTTTAGGTACTTGAGCAAGAGAGTTCTACAGTGCTCCATTTATTCTGCGGGGACCTGTTGCTCTGAGAAACAGAGTAAATTAAATAGTGTCATGCTGCACTGCTGAGTCTAATACAATTCCAGTTCTCAAACTTCGTTTGCCTTCAAACTACACAGCAGATACAATGCAGTCATACTGCTCTCAATGTACCTGGGGTAGAATGCTGACAACATAAAAAATTGCATGTCTTTGCAGAAACACATATTTTAGGAAAGTTGTCGCAGTCACTGGCAGCTTCATCAGTACCCCAACCTCTGTTGCCTGATGAGCCTTTGTGTTTTTTGAAGTTTCCTGTTAAAAATGGTCAGCAACAGACAGATGGGCTATGTCAGGGCACACCGCACATACTCAAACATTAAGAAGAAAGAGTCGATCATTTCCACTCAAAAATTAAGAAAGTAGACTTTTCCACCTGTGACTGATCCAGACTGTAATTATAACCCACTAATACTACTTATCCTCTCTAAGTTTTGTTCCCTCAAACAATAGTAGTTCCCTACTGTCTTGAAGCTTCAGACTGGATAAGGCAAGTAGCTTCTCATAAACTCAGAATGTGCAGTATATTCAAAGGCCTGTTCATCGTACCAATAAAATTGCACAGAAAATGCAGCAGGAAAAAAAAAATCTCAATTCACAAAAGTACATATTTGCTACTATATGCACTTTATTAATAGGAATTTTTCCCAATTTGGATGTGATTTCCTAACTCCTAACAGGGTCATTTGACTGTTAGACATGATTAAGCTTTTCAGTTGTGTTCAATTTTACAGAAAAATTGATTGTTAACTTGCTACTTAAAAATTTTTATCAGATTTAGAAATGAGTTTTTAAATTATAATTCAGTCCTCTTTGATAAAATGGTATGAGCTTATAGCTCTATCACAGCGGGTCATGATGTGTGTTCCAGAGCTGCCATATAAGGTGCAGCAGATATTCTGGAAAAACTAGTGCTCAGACCTGTGGCCAGGGGGCTGCAGGGAAAATAAAAAATACTGGATTCTAAAGCATAACAGTGAAAAGAATTTTCACTGAGATTTATTTTTGCACTTGGAAATTGTAGCTATACAGAAAAACATTCAAATATTTGCATATTCCAATACTTCAGATTAAAAAAAAATAGGAAAAACATCTGGATCTTGAAGATCTGAAAGGAGCTGCTGTGATCCTATATTGTAGTGGAGGTTGGATTGTAGTATCTGTAATAGTCTATGCTGTTGCAAGATGTTACAAGATGTTTTACCTCCCAGTGGTTGTTACTGAGTGCAGGTCAAGATAAAGAGTGAGGATGGTGAACTACTGTGTTAGAATTGTTTTTAATGGAAATGGAAAGGAATAGGGATGTGACTGCACCACGGCTCTCTAAGTTTTTCTCAAAGAACAGGGGTGAGAACCTGAAATGGTTGTGAACTGTAGCTTGGAAACAAAACCTTGTGTTTCAATGAAGTCCAGCATGATGTTCTTGTGGAGCTTCTTCTGGAGCCCAGTGCTTTCACGAGTGTTTTTCTGCCCTCTGCCCTGCCTCTGTGAACAGAAAGGCAAGGTGAGATTGCTCTTTCCATTAACTTTATGAGGACTCAGAATTAGGCATGGCAGAAGAAAACATACCTGTGCATATATAGAGCAAATCAAATAATTGCATCAATGGATATGCAGTTTTCCATAGCTACCATGCATATTAAAACCCATGGAGTTCTGTATTTCAAGATGTCTTTTCTCTTGAATCAGAATCAAGAAGATGGGACAAAAATCTGCCTAAACTGTACTTTATGAAGTAATGGAGGATGATACACTATATATATATATATATGTTTTGGCTATATTTTATCATCGGACTTAATTTCAAAAAAGGAAATGGTTTCAATTGATTGGAACATTAAAGAAAGTGGAAATAACTGAAAATAATAATAAAAAACCTGAAACAAAACCCCCAATAACACAATGAAACTGAACAGCTATAAATGGGGAATTATAAGACTAAGAAAGCAGAAGCTCTAGAAAGAAAAATCTCTTGATCTGTAGCAATTTTTTCTCCTTCACTCCTAAAAAAGGTTAAAATTTAATCTTTTGCTTCCTGCACTCTTAGTGTATGCTGTTATGGACATATCTAAGAGACACATGATGATTAGAAATTACCATAAACATGTTTGAAGTTTTAGTTTGTGTCTGGGTGGTGTGGATATGGTGCTAATTTTTTACTTCGCAAATGGTTTCCCAATACCCTAGAGTAAAGGCCTCAAACAGAACTTTCTGTAGGCATTAAAAAAAAAAAAGCAAAGCCTGCTTGTTCAGGAAATGGAGCTGATCTTAGACCTTTTGGCTGTATCTGTGCTAGTAAATTAAATATGCTCAGGGATGTTTGCTGGACATTAAAACCACCAAGAAGCACAGAATTTCTGTCTAGAACACAGAATTATGTCCAGAACTGCATATATGTCTGCAGCCAAGACCTCTGCTTCTGTCAGTGACCACCTGTAGGTGGACAGTCAAACACAGTAACCTGAAAGGAAAGCTGCTGGTCATGAAACACACGGGAACCATCCTAATAGCTTGATGTCAAGGATGACCATGTCACAGCACTGTTAGACTTACTGGAAAAGAAATATAAAAATACAAGGTGCTATCTCCTACCAATCCATATTGTTTGAGCTTTGAGAGGGGAGGATAAAAGGAGCCCCGTCTGTGTTTTAGGCATATCGCTCCTAATCACATTTCTTGTTGTGCAGATGCCATTGATTTGAGGATTTTATTTCAACAGAGAATGGATGTGCAGAGTAAGTTTAAATTCTCCTGGTTATTTGACACGGTTTAACTCAGTTCACAAATAAGTACTGTGCAACTGCCTGCTCATTTTCCCCAGATAGGGAGAAAAGTAGGGAAAAAAATAAACTTGTTGACTGAGATAAGAACAGTTTAATAATTGAAACAAAACAAACTATAACACTAATTATAACAATATTGATAATTATTGATTATAAAAATTATAAAATATAAATAATAATATTTTATAATATTATATATTTATATAATAGATAAAATATATATATATAAAATATATATTTTATATATAATATAAAATTATAAAAAATGATAATTATAACAATGATGATATTTTCATCATCATGAACAATAATAATGAAACATAGAGAGAGAGCAGTAAAGCCCCAGAAAGGCAAGAGATGCTCAAATGCAGTTGCTTATCACCCAGTGACAGTTGCCCAGCCCATCATCCTGCAGCAACAATCAGTACCTCCCAGCCAGCTCCCCCCAGTTCATCCCCTGGCCATGTCAGTCTGTGCTTGGAATATCCCTTTGGCCAGGTTGGGTCATCTCTCCTGGCCATGCTCCCCCAGCCTCTTGGGCACCTGATCACTGCAGAGCACGGGGCACTGAAATGTCCTTGGCTATGGAAAGCATTTCATAATAATAATTTAAAAATAATAACAATAGCAAAAAACAACAATAAACAACAATTTAATTTTAGTAGTGAGCAAAGCAGCTTACTTTTGGTGAAGCTTACAAAAACTAGAAGATTTATAGCAAGATGCTTTATCCAGACTTGCAGATATATGACTTACACAGGCAAATAACTACAGCACAATTACACAAGATGTACACAAGAGATGGTGTAAGGTGAATACTTTAATTTAGGAGATTTTTACAGAGGTAATCTAAGGAAGGCTTCCTATCGGGGATCTACCTTAGGTTGCAACCTTCAGCCCTCCTTAGGTGGGAAGGAAATGAGCCCTGTGTTCTGTTAAAAGCAGTTTTCCCAAGAAGGTAGTCTTGCTAAGAGAAAGCATCTTTCTGATTTTCTCCATACTAAAATGGGATTGCCCTTGCAATATAACTGAAAACTTACTCAGCTATGCAAAGAAAAACAGACGTTCAGATACCTCCTCTGTATGCCCTACTGTTGGTCAAGGAGGAAGTTTTTAATGAAAAGGCAGGTATGTAATTGAATTATAAACAACTAAGAGCCTAATAAGAAACAGTTTCTCCTCAGTATTGCACATTGCTAATTTTCATTTTATAATATTGGCAGATGTGTCATACATTATAAAGAAAAAAACCCATTGTGTTTTTCAGTGTCTCTCAAAATATTTTAAATGCGTACACAATAGCTATCATAATTCCAAAAATATTTTCAAGAAACTTGCCTTTGCTTAATAAAGATATGCTATTAGCCTTTCTGGTAACATTGCTATAGTGTAATAAGATATCTTTGTTTTGGGAAAGTGGGGTGCAATATTTCCTAAACAGGAGGCCTGGTTGTCTTGGTTTGAAAGACAGGTGTCTGCTAAGGAAGGCAGGAGCCTCTCTTGAAATGGAAAATGTAAACACCCTCCCTCTAAATTATTATAATTTTTAAATTAAGGAACTCTCAGGCAAAGATAGGGGGACAGGAATAACAGTTATTTACTCAGGAAATTAAAATTGAAATATAGTAATACAAAAACCCAAAACACTGACAGAGTCAGAATACAACCTGACACCCCATCAGTCAGGGTGTTGGTAGCAGTCCCATTAAATGGTGGCTGCAGCCCCCCTGCAGTGGCAGATGTTCTTCAGCTGAAGCAGTGCTCCTGTAGAAGGGTGTGGTTTTCCTCCGAAGGCCCAGTGATGATGTAGATGGATCTAGTCTTCCTCTGGGAATCCAGTGGAAAAAGGCTGCTCTAATGTTCCAAACCTCAGTTTTTATCTAGGTAGGAAAGGTTTGGCTCCTCCCGCTGGCTGGAGCATCTCCCAATGGGATGATGTAATTTTATCAGTCATACAGTGGGACTCAATGGCCCATTAACAGAAGATACTTCCCTGGAGGAAGGATGTGTGGAAAAGATAAAGATCACTGCCCCACCTGGTTTCAACAGATGATGATAGAATACATACTTTTGGTTACATCCTGGATTGCAACTCAAGACACTGGTACTTGTGTTTCAAGAGTGTTTTGCCTAATTCTTTTGAGCCAATTTGTAATAATTATAGAATCACAGAATCCTTTATGCTGGAAAAAAATCTCTGAGATCATAGGTTCCAACCTTTGATCACCACATTCCCAATTAGAGCCACGTTCCAAGTAATTTCTTGAACATCTCCCAACTTGGTGTTGCTCAGGCAGGACCTGTGTTTCCTAGACCCATGCTGGCTGGGCCTGATCCCTTGGCTGTTCTGTGTGTGCTGTATGATGACGCTTTTGATTATCTGCCCCATGACCTTGCTGGGCACCGAGGTCAGGCTGAGAGACCTGCAGATCTTCCTTCCAGCCCTGCCTGTGGATGAGCATCACATTTAGCAACCTCCAGTCAACTGGAACCTCCCCAGTTAGCCAGGATTGATGATAGATGATAAAGAACAGATTAGCAATCCCTTCTGCCAGCTCCCTCAGTATCCTAAATGATCACGTTCACAGAAAATATCATCACTGTCTTTCTAAGAGTTCACAAAGATACACATAATTTCAAAAAACTTAGTACTCTGAACATTGATGGGCAAAACTTGCAGAAATCCTTACAGAAATGGTTTTCTTCACTTCACTTGGATACGTAAAGTTTCTAAATGTCCTGGTTTGAAGGTCAGGTGTCTACCAATAAAGGCAGAAGCTTCTCTTTGAAATGGCAGAAGCTTCTCTTTGAAATGGAGAATGTAAAACCCCTCCCTCCAAATTATTATAATTGTTTGAATCAATTATAGGAACTCTAAGGCAGAGATAAGGGGTTAGGAATAACAGCTCTTTACTAATATATCTAACCGGACAAACAGAGACAACAGCAGCTATGAAAATTAACAACAAAACAGAACAAATAACTCAGTTCCAGTCCTTCTCCCAGCTGCAGACACTCTGCCTCCGCTTGGTCCTCGTGGTGAAAGGCGGGACAGGGCCAGCACAGCTGCGAAGATAACATATGGAAGTGGGGGGAGGAGGGGGGCAGTGCTGTGTCTCAGGTGTGAGGAGGGTGGAGGAAGGCTACCCGCTCACCGTTCGAGTCCTGGTGCTCGCTGTGTTCTCAGAGGTAGGAGGCTGGAGCGGAGCAGATGAGCAGGGCAGTGTCCGACCGCAGAGAGCCTCGCTCCCTGGCATTCGGACGGTGTGGGCTGGAAACGAGCAGTCCCCCAGACCCGCTCAAAACCCCAATGGCGAGCAAGGGGGAGAGAGAGAGAGAGAGAGAACAGCCCCTGTCCACCCCTTTGTCTTGAGCAATCAGGAGCTGGGAGTGCTGCCTGGCAGGCTTCCTTAGCATGATAATGGGAAAAATTCTCCAAAAGAGGTGGAAAAGTAAGGGAACAAACCCCAACCCCCGACATTATCCACTTCAAATTTTTCCCATGCCAACATGCTAAGTCAAATTAAAACCTTTAAATTATATACATACCAGCAGTTACAGATACAGGCACAGTATCATAGATAGTTCACCTAAGAACAAGGTCTTCTTGAAGTATGCATCGGGTCTCTCTATCCTTTTGCATCACCCACCAGGTGCAACCTGGTCCTTGAGCAAAAACTACTCCATGAACAGGATTGTCTTTGCTGGAGGCAGAGTTCACCCAAACAGTTTTCCCTAACATGCCTCTCATGTGTACCACTGGTTCCTTGTCTCCATCTGGTGCTCCCAAGGGCTCAGATTGGGCAGGACCTGCTCGGTTAGTGGAACCTCGGGTATTCACTAACCATGTGGCCTTTGGTAAATTAATCTCCCAGTTCTTAAAAGTCCCCCCACCAAGTGCCTTTAAGGTGGTTTTAAGCAGGCCATTGCACCGTTCGACTTTCCCAGCCGCTGGTGCATGGTAGGGAATATGGTACACCCACTCAATGCCATGTTCTTTAACCCAGGTGCTAACAAGGCTATTTTTGAAATGAGTCCCATTGTCTGACTCAATTCTCTCAGGGGTACCATGTCTCCAAAGGACTTGTTTTTCCAGGCCCAGGATGGTGTTCTGAGCAGTGGCGTGGGGCACAGGGTAGGTCTCCAACCACCCGGTGGTGGCTTCCACCATGGTCAGCACATAGCGCTTGCCTTGGCGGGTCTGAGGCAGTGTGATGTAGTCAATCTGCCAGGCCTCCCCGTACTTATATTTGGACCATCGCCCACCATACCAGAGGGGCTTCACCCACTTGGCTTGCTTGATGGCAGCACACATCTCACAGTCATGGATAACCTGGGAAATACTGTCCATGGTCAGATCCACCCCTTGGTCTCGTGCCCACTTATAGGTGGCGTCTCTGCCCTGATGACCTGAGGCATCATGGGCCCATCGAGCCAGGAACAATTCTCCCTTGTGTTCCCAATCTAAGTCTATCTTTGACACCTCTATCTGTGCAGCCTGATCTACCCACTCGTTGTGCCAGTGTTCTTCACTAGCCCGACTCTTGGGAACATGGGCATCCACATGGCGGACTTTCACAGGTAGCTTCTCTATCCGAGTGGCAATGTCTTTCCACTCATCAGCAGCCCAGACTGGTTTTCCTCTACGTTGCCAGTCAGCCTTTTTCCACCTTTCCAGCCAACCCCACAGAGCATTGGCTACCATCCATGAATCAGTGTAGAGGTAGAGCTTTGGCCATTTCTCTCTCTCAGCAATGTCCAAGGCCAGCTGAACAGCTTTGAGTTCAGCAAGTTGACTTGATCCACCTTCTCCTTCGGTAGCTTGTGCAACCTGTCGTGTGGGGCTCCATACGGCTGCTTTCCACTTCCGATTCATCCCCACGATGCGACAGGAACCGTCGGTGAAAAGGGCGTAGCACGTTTCATCTGCTGGCAGCTGGTTGTACGGTGGAGCTTCTTCAGCCCGGGTCACTTGCTTCTGCTCCTCCTCCTCAGTGAGACCAAAATCTTCACCTTCTGGCCAGTTTGTAATTATCTCTAAAATCCCAGGGTGATTTGGGTTACCAATACGGGCGCGCTGTGTGATGAGGGCAATCCACTTGCTCCATTTGGCATCGGTGCCATGGTGGGTAGAAGGAACCTTTCCTTTGAACATCCCCCCAGCACTGGCAGTCGGGGTGCCAGGAGAAGTTGTGCTTCTGTGCCAATTACCTCTGAGGCAGATTGAACTCCTTCATAGGCAGCCAAGATTTCCTTCTCTGTTGGAGTGTAATTGGCTTCAGACCCTCTGTAACCTCTGCTCCAGAATCCCAGGGGTCGGCCTCGAGTTTCACCAGGCACCTTCTGCCAAAGGCTCCAGGACAGACCATGGTTCCCGGCTGCAGAGTAGAGAACATTCTTTGCCTCTGGTCCCGTCCTGACTGGGCCAAGGGCTACAGCATGAGCGATCTCCTGTTTGATCTGGGCAAAGGCTTGCTGTTGTTCAGGGCCCCAGTGGAAATCGTTCTTCCTGCAGGTGGCCAGGTAGAGAGGGCTCACAATCTGGCTGTACTCAGGGATGTGCATTCTCCAAAAGCCTATGGCACCTAGGAAAGCTTGTGTTTCCTTCTTGCTTGTTGGTGCTGACATTGCAGTGATCTTATTAATGACCTCAGTGGGGACCTGGCGCCGTCCGTCTTGCCACTTCACTCCCAGGAACAGGATCTCTCGGGCAGGTCCTTTGACTTTGCTTTTCTTGATGGCAAAGCCAGCTTCCAGCAAAATGTGGATGATTTTCTCTCCCTTCTCAAATACCTCCATTGCCGTGTTCCCCCACACAATGATGTCATCAATGTATTGCAAATGTTCTGGGGCCTCACTCTTTTCCAGTGCAGCCTGGATCAGCCCGTGGCAGATGGTAGGGCTGTGTTTCTACCCCTGGGGCAGTCGGTTCCAGGTGTACTGCACACCCCTCCAGGTGAAAGCAAACTGAGGCCTGCACTCTGCTGCCAAAGGAATGGAGAAAAATGCATTGGCAATGTCAATGGTAGCATACCACTTCGCTGCCTTGGACTCCAGCTCGTACTGCAGTACCAGCATGTCCGGCACGGCTGTGCTCAGCGGTGGAGTCACTTCATTCAAGGCACGATAGTCCACAGTCAATCTCCATTCCCCTTCAGACTTGCGCACAGGCCAGATGGGGCTGTTGAAGGGTGAGTGGGTTTTGCTCACCACCCCTTGGCTCTCCAGCTCACGGATCATCTTGTGGATGGGGATCACAGCATCTCGATTTGTCCGGTACTGCCGGCGGTGCACTGTCATGGTGGCAATTGGTACCTGTTGCTCTGTCACTTTCAGGAGTCCCACTGCAGATGGATTTTCTGACAGTCCAGGCAAGGTGTTCAACTGCTTAATGCTCTCTGCTGCTACAGCAGCTATTCCGAAAGCCCACCTGAACCCCTTTTGGTCTTTGTAGTAGCCGTTCCTGAGGAAGTCTATGCCTAGAATGCACGGTGCCCCTGGGCCAGTTACAATCGGATGTTTCTGCCACCCCTTCCCTGTCAGGCTCACCTCAGCTTCCAGCAAAGTGCATTCCTGTGATCCCCCTGTCACCCCAACAGTGGAAACAGGTACCTTCCCCACATGTTCTGATGGTATCAGGGTGCATTCTGAACCAGTATCAACTAACATTCTATGTTTCTGTGGCTTTGATGTGCCAGGCCATCGCACCCACACTACCCAGTAGATCCTGTTATCCCATGCCTCTCCCTGGCTAGAGGGAGGGCCCCTCTAGCCCTGGTTAATATTTCCTTCCTGGGCATACATAATAGAGGTTCCTTCCAGGGGATCAGACAGATCATCCTCCCTTCTGTAGTACCCTGCACCTTGGTTGTAGGAGGTCGAGGCTACCTTCATTTTAGCGCTGTTCCCTCGGTTGGCATTTCCCTCCCTGAGCTGATGCACTCGTGCTGCCAGGACAGAAGTGGGCTTCCCATCCCATTTTTCCATGTCTTCCCCATGGTCTCGCAGGAAGAACCACAGGTCAGTTCGTGGGGTGTACCCTCTCTCCCTAGCTGGGGGGCAGTGTGCTCTAAATTTGGGGCCTGTGACTCGCACTGGTGCTGCACAGATCTTCCTCCCTCAATCTCCCTCACCTCACCTCTCACGCCTCTCATTCCTTTCACCTTCTCTTGGAGGTCCTTGGCCACGGCAGAGACATTGGCCTGCATCAGGTGATTTACCATACTCTCAAAATTTCTGAGCTTGTTAGCAACAGAACCCACTGTCTCTTGGTGGTCATCAGCATTAATCAGTGCAATGTAGGTAGTAAATTCAGATGGCCCCAGGGTTGCCAGATCCCACAACATCTGCCCTGTGCACCTGACCTTGTCAGGGTCATTGTCATGCTGTCCATCCCTCCCAAAGAGTACCTCCAACACTGCCACTTCCCTCAGCTGCTGGATCCCTTCCTCAATGGTCTTCCAGCACATTCTATGGTGGTACTCCTGCATTCTCTCTTTGTGGACAAACTTCTCTCTTACACTCATAAAAAGCCGTTCCCAGACGGAAAGGAGGCCTTGCTCCCTTATGAATATCTAGTCCACACCTGAGTCCTGGGCCAAGGGTCCCAAATTCCTGGCCTCAGTGCCATCCAGTTGCACACCTGTTTCCGTAAGGTCCCAGACACGAAGTAACCAGGTTGTAAAAAGGCTCCCGGCCCCGTCGCACAATGTCTTTTCGCAGGTTATGGAGACTTTTGTACGAGAGGGACTCGGCGACAATCTCAACCTCTGGCTCCCTTGCTGGTTGTGAGGACCCTCCTGGCTGATCCCCACTATCTAGGTGCCTTGTTTTAATCTTAGGTTTCCTAGTTTCCACAGGGGCAACTGCTGCTGGCTGTGGCTGCCCCTGTGATCCAGCTGGAGCCTGGACAGATGGAACGTTCGTGGGTTTCACTGCAGCACCATCAGACTCTCCCTCTTTAGGGCAGGGGGAGGGTTTCTCACCAGCTGGGGAAAAGTGCTCCTTCAACATCTGGCCCATGTCACACATCTCCCTCAGCAGAACTCCCACCCACTCTAAGTGGTTCCTTTCTGCAGTGGGCTCTGGGGCAGCATTCCTAGTCCCTGGGGCAGGGCAGGCTCTGGGGCAGCATCCCTAGTCTCTGGGTAAGCTCAGGCTTTGGGGTAGCACCTCTATTTCCTGGGGTAGGTATCAGGGTTGTTATCCAAGCCAATATTCCCTTGTCTCTGAATGATAAACAGAACAGGCCTATCAGCAACACCAGCCACTGTGTGATATCATTAGCATTTAAAGCAGATCTGAACTTCTTGAAAACTGGTGGGGTAGAGTCAAAAAAAACTGGGTGATGGGCTGGGAGAAAATTTCCCCTGCATTCACTTCCTCACAGTAGGTACCACTATTGAAGTAACCCCAGAAACACAGTTAGAGTACGATAGCTCTGGATCTGTGTGGCCACTTTCCAGAAAAAATTAAAAACCCATGAACTCCTGATGTAATCAACCCACCAAATGAATCGGGCAATAGCTGCAGTAATTTTGGTGAGGGGGCCCATGTTCAAATAAGGGCTTGCAAATGGGAAAGAGATATCTGTGACCACATGGAGCCAAACCAGATTAAGCTGGATAACATGTTGCCACCTAACACACGGAACTGTAGGTAACTCAGGAGCTAATTCAGGAGCTGTTATTCCTTTCTTCACCTGCTCTCAATGCTCTTTATCTGGGTCGCCAAAATCTGTCCTGGTTTGAAGGACAGGTGTCTACCAATAAAGGCAGAAGCTTCTCTTTGAAATGGAGAATGTAAACACCCTCCCTCCAAATTATTTTAATTTTTGAATCAGGGACTCTCAAGCAGAGATGTGGGGGTAGGAATAACAGCTCTTTACTAGTATATCTAACCAGACAAACAGCAGCTATGAAAATTAACAACAAAACAAACAAATAACAGTTCCAGTCTCTTTTTCAGCTGCAGACACTCTGCCTGGGCTCGGTCCAGGTGGTGAAAGGTGGAGCAGGGCCCGCACAGCTGCGGAGGTGGCAGACGGGAGCGGGGGGGAGGAATTGGCAGCGCCGTGTCCCAGGCGCGAGGAGCGTGGAGGAAAGGCTCCCCGCTCACCGTTCGGGTCCTGGTGCTTGTCACTGTCTGCGGTGTCTTCTGAGCCCGAGATCCCCACAGCAGGACATATAGGTGGCTTAAAGTTCAGGTTTTCCCAGCTGGTCACCGAAGAAGATTCAGGAGGCTCTTTTCTGAGGTTTGCAAGGTTGTTTATTGTTTCTTATCGAAAAAGTTCTTTCTCTAACTATAACAGTGGTCTGTTGAGCTAGAGATCCAGGGCACACTGTCCTGCTCTTGGGGCAGGACTTAGCTTTTATACTATAGATGACATACTTAATATTTGCAATTACTTTCCAATACATGACAATTTTATTACACTGTCCAACTCTGTCTCAGACCAATCCAGTAATGCCAGCCTGGCACTTAACATGGATGGCATGAAGAAGAAAGACAATACATACCACGCCCAAAATCCTCCATATTAGCTACAAACCCCCTTACATAAACATTTCTAAAAATTCACTTTTCTACCTTCTAACAATCTAATGTACACTCTACTTATTTTTTGCAACTTGTAATTCTTCCTGCAATGTTGGCAAATTTCTCCAAGGGCTTAAGTCCAGTCCCCAAGAGTCCTGGGCACCATGCCAGGGCCTCTGAGACCCTTGCCAGGGGTTCTAAAGGCATCCAGTGAAGCCAGGGGAGCACCTTGGACTCCCACAGGTGCTCAGCTGTGTTCTCAGAGGTAGGAGGCTGGAGCGGAGCAGATGAGCAGGGCAGTGTCCGACCGCAGAAATCTAGTAATCTAAAATTGGGGGAAATAAAAAAAATGGCACAACTTGGATTTTTTAAAGAAAAAAGAGCTAAAGCAAATAAAATTAGCTATGAAACGAAACAGCATTAAACAGATCTGGTGATATTTAGGTATGTGCAAGATCCTGGTATCATGCCAGTTATCTGGTCTCCTTAGTTCAAATTGAATATGCTCTATGTTCACAAGTTAACAAGGCTAATTTTAGGAAAAAACCGAATTTTCACTTTATAGAGAAAAGAATAGAGTAAAGACAAGCATCTTAGGAAAATCAGTCTCTTGATATTGAATGTTTAGTTCATAATTCCTTCAACATAATTCCTTTTCATCTAAACAGTTTCTTGTCATTAACAGTTACTATTTTAAGGATTTTTAAAAATTTAGAACAGTGAATATTCACTTGCTGCTACTTCATCAGTGGCAGAATTGAGTACATTTAGAATTCAGATGTGTAATATTTTGGAGGAGATGTATACCATGACTTTGTCCTTCAACAGAGGAAGTGTAATGTAGGCAGCATACATCTGGGATATATTTGAAGAACAGTTGTACCCTTTTAATCTCTATTTATTATCTCTCATGACAAGGAAGGAATACTATTAATTGAGATAAGCCATTCAATTGGCTTCAAATAGCCTTTAGCTAAATACTGCACGGTGTTTATGAAACGCGTTATCGAAGATGGATGCTTTTACTGTTGAAGGGGGAAAAACTACTAGTAGGACTATTTTCAGTTACAATATGTATGAAAAACTTGAAACTGAGAAGCTGCTCGTTTAAAAGCTTGGTTCCAAAAGAGTTTCTATCTCTAATTAGCATAAAGAAAAGTATGGCCTCCCAGTTCTTATCCTGGCTTTTTACTAGTGCCACCAAGATACTGATTATTTGAGATAGGAACAGACATTATCTTGAGAGAGGTAAAATGATCCATTTATTTCAATAATATAGGTAAAATTCATATAATTAAAAATTAATACTGAGATATGATTTCAAAATATGGACTGTTAACTACAGCTTTATTGTAGTCTTTGCCCAAAATTCTGCTCTTGTCAGTCAGTGGTAATTTTGATATAAAAGTTCTTCAGAAAATGAGGACTCAACAAGCACTTATGTTTCAATTTCCAGACCTGTCTGGTACTTGCTTATTATATTGAATGAATTGGATGCAGAGATGCTCAGAACTCTTGAAAAATTAAATAACTAGATGTTATACATAATATAATGCAAATAATAGCTACCAATTATTTAATACAGTCAAAACCCATTGTCTTGTTTATCTAGACAGACCCACTGAAATCCGGACTAAATTGGTAAAAGGTAAAGTCACCTTGCCTTTCTTTCCTGGAAGGTATAATACATAAAAATAGGTAAGCCGAGATACTACATACTAGTGTTCATCACATTATTGCAAATGATAATGACTAGATATTGCTGTGCACTTTTGTATACTGCTTCCATTCTTTTAATTCTGGTACTTAAAATATAAGTGAACATGCAGCTGAAAGATATTTAAAACTTTGCAGTAAGGACTGTTAGAACTGTGTTGGTGTTGAGGAACTCCCACTGTGTTTGGGAGCTGATTATACAACTAACCATTTGCTGAGAAGAACATTACATTAGATTTGGAGTTTTATTATTAGCATTAAGTGGCCATTTGCTTTCTAGTTTTTAAATATTGGGCTCACTGCATCAGAAGTTTTCTGGATCAAATCTATATTAATTAGATTTAAACCTCTTACATGAAATTTTGATTCTGGCTTTCTACCTGATCCTTTGGTTCAGACTGATTGTATATTGGGCATACTGGGTTTTTAAAAAAAGTTGAAGTGTTTTTACATCTTCTAGAGTGACACAAAAATGTTTAATAGTAGGAAATTAGTTATGTTTCTATATTTTTCTATAGTATTTCTTTAATTAACAATCTGAGTGCGTATTATACTCACGTAAGTACCTTGTATTCCATTACTGTAAATGAAAGGACATTTCAAGTGCCTGCCAAAACACATTTTTTGTCTCATACTTCATTCTATTAGGTGAGAAAGGAGTGGCAGTGGAGTGATTTTGTACAGTAGGGAGTGTTTCAACTGTATAGAGCTCAAGGATAGTGATGTCATAAGTTTGAGTCCTGATAAGTAGGAATCAAGGGGATGGCCAACAAGGCAGATATTTTGGTAGAAGCCTGTTCAAGACCACCCAACCAGGATGAAGAGGCAGACAAAGCATTCTACAAGACCCTGGAGATATCTCAGGCCCTCACTATTGTGGGAGACTTTGCTTTAACTTGCTGGATCTCTGTTGGAAGCAGTACAGCAGAGAGGAGGCACTCTAGGAGATTCCTGGACTGTATGGAAGACAATTTCCTCACACAGGGAGGGCAGAACTCACTATTTGTGAATAGAGAAGGACTGGGGGTGATGTGGTAGTCAGGGGCTGTCTTGGGCATAGTGACTACACAATTATAACTCTCAATTATTGGTGAAGGAAGAGAGAGCATCAACTAAACTTCTGCCTTTGCTAATAGGGGGCAGACTGGCTAGTTCAGGACAGTGGTTTACAGAGTCTCTTGGGAAACAGTCCTTAATAACAAAGAGATCCAGGAAGGCTGGACACACTTCAAGAAGGAAATCTTAAAGGCACAAGAACGACCCATTCCTATTTGCCAAATTAAGCAAGCTGGAGAGGGCAGGGAGAAAGAAGACTGGTCTGGCTGAATAGGAGGCTTTTCCTGGAACTCAGGCTAAAGAAGAGTTTTTATAACCTCTGGAAGAAGGCAACTTGGGAAGTGTACAAGGATGTGGTTAGGTCATGTAGACTGAAAATTAGAAAGGCAAAAGCTCAGCTAGAACTCAATCTTGCCATTCCTGTAAAAGAGTTGTTATAAAAAAATTAACAACAAAAGGAGGATCAGGGAAACCTTATTGGATGTGGAGGGAAACATTGTAACTAAGGTTGAGAAAAAAGCTGAGGTAGTTAATGGCTGCTTTGCCTCAGCCCTTAACAAGAAGACAGTTATTATCAAGGCAACCAACCCTCTGAGCCAGTATACAAAGACAAGGAGCAGAATCGAGCCCCTCTCCAGCAGAAGTTAGTGACCTACTGAGCTGCTTAGACACACAAAAGATGGAATCCACCCAAGGATACTGAGGGAGCTGGGGGAAGAGCTCACTGACCACCCTCCATCATTTGCCAACCTGATCTCCTTCTGTGACCAGGTGACTTGCTTAGTGGATGTTGTCTACCTGGACTTTAGTAAAGCCTTTGATAATGTCTCCAATGCCATTCCCCTGGAAAAGCTGGCAGCCCACGGCTTTGACAGCTGCACTGTTTGCTGGGTAAAAATTGTGGGGATGGCTGAGCCCAGAGGGTGGTGGTGAGTGGAGTAATATCCAGCTGGTGGCCAGTCACGAGGGAGCTTCCCCCGGGCTGCGTACTGGGGGCACTTCTGTTTGATATCATTACCAATGATCTGGACGAGTGGATTGAATGTGTGTCCTCAGTGTGGCAGACAGCACCAAGATGGGTGTGAGTTGGTCTGTTGGAGTGCAGGAAGGAAGGGATCTGGGCAGGCTGGATGATGGACTGGGGCCAGTGGTGTGAGGTTCAACAAGGCCAAGTGCTGGACTGTTGGTTCATAGCTGGGCCAGGTGGCAGAGCACTGCCTTGCCTTTCCTGTTCATGGTTTCAGGTTTGGCATCAGTGCAAATAACTAAGGGAATGCTTTCACACCCTTCCTTAGCAATCCCTGCTTTTGCAGCGCAGGCAATTTCAAAGGATGAGGAGAAAGATTTCACTGCAGTCAATATTGTGATGGGAACCTAGAAAAACACTGCTGGTGTTATAAATCAGAACTGGGGTTTAACTGCTCAGAGTTGAGCTGGAGATTAATGTGATCATAATTGTTTCAGAGCTGTTTTAGAGCTTCTGACAGTTTAAAGATGAAATTATTATGTGCTTTATTTCTGCTTTATTTTCTCAGTTGTTGGTTCTTAGTAAAGTTTCTGGTAATTGTTTTTTTCTAGTGATTTCTACCAAGTTATGAAAAATAGTTTACTTTGGCCACATATACATGCCTGTAAAATATATTTTTAAAAAAGAATCCTACAGTTTGAGACAATTATTGTCAAAAGTCAGTGCATAATCTCAGCTTCTACAATATCTTACAACTTGTGGAGGAAACTTCCAAAGAAAATCCAGAATCAAATGCAGGTGCTACAAACAGTTGCCAGCATTCTTTCTAACGATAACTAAATACAATTTTAAATTTAATTATGTATTGTTTTAAATTTACTTTTTTTACCTAATTAATTGAAAAAAACAGTTTTGATGGCGTTGGTAAAAAGATTTCAAAATTCCAAACCGCTGATTTAGACATTTAGATCTCAGGCAGGAAGAATCTACCTATCACTTTTCTCTCAAAACTGCAGGCGCGGAACAACTGCGCGGACTTCTAGGGTATTTCCAGTCCTTCGCTTGTACGCTGAAGCCTCATCTGTCGATGTAGCGAAGATGATGATATATTGTTTTATTAATTGGTGGTCACTGGTTTTTACTGGCTTTAGGCCCAGCGATTAAACCGCGCTGCGGAGCGCCCGCTCAGCCAGCAGAGCCGGACACCGCCAGGGGACCCGCGCCTCCCGGTGCCCGCCGCACCCGCCTCCTCACGGCGGGCATCTCACGGGCAGCGTCAGGCTGATCTAGGGCCGCGCTGGGCGCCCGCTCTCGCCCACATACGGCGTACGGACCTCCCAGCCGGGGCCCCGGGGCCGGGAGCAGGCCGGCCCGGCCCGGCCCGGCCCGGCCCGACCCACCCGCCGCACGAGCCCGCGCCTCCGTTTGAGCGCCCCGCGCCGGCGCTCGCCCCTTCTTGCGCATGCGCCGGCGGGGCTGCGCCGCTGCACGGTTAATTACGGCGGCGCTGGGGAACTCCGTCGCGGGGGCGGGGCACGCTCTGGGGATTCCCAGTCCCGCGCGGAACGTTCGGGATAGTTCCCGTGACGTCACGGCGGGACGTACCGGGGAGCCCCGCCTGCTCGCGCGAGGGGGCACTCACGAAGCTTGCGCGTGCGCGCGCGCATGGGGAGCACTGCGGCGCGGAGCGGCGCCATTTTGAGAGAGCGAGGCGAGCGCGCGGTGCGCGTGCGCGGCTTGGGCGCGGGGGGGATCGGGACACCCCGGGGCACCCCCGGGAACGGACCCGGAGCGCACACACAGCGGCCGAGCCGCCAGCTCCTT